>CM054127.1:76902953-77510453 GCA_028751855.1 Ambrosia trifida | reverse complement strand
GTTACAACTTCCAACTTAAGTGTTTGTTTAGTTGATTAGGTTAGGAATTATAAGAGTCATTAGAATGTGAGAAATTAGAGAGATGTGATGAGTTTTTGAATAGTTGCAGCTTACATAAGTAATTCTTTACATGATTACTGATTAGGTTTTAGATTAGGGAATATGAGTTATTACTGATTAGAATACTATGAACATACAATGATTGAGAGATTTTGTGGTTAGTTAACTTGAGCCATTTGCAATAGGTTATCACGTAAAATTAGATTTTTCAACCCCGGAACCCTTCCGGGGTAATCAGCTAGTATCAATATAAGTAAAAACAAAACGTGTAATCTGAATATCTATAAAAACTTTCAAATCAAACCAATAATTTTGAAATATAACTAGAACCATAACATAACTTTCACGAAAATACACATCACACATCCTCATATCTAAACAACAATCAATTCATCATAGCGATGAATCTAAACAAGAATCACAAGCAATCCACAAATACTCTTAGAATACAGCATTTATTGTCACTGTTTTACATAACATCATTTTGTTATCTTACATAAGTCGGTTATGTAACATAACCATACTTGTATACCTCTTTCACTAAATTTAACAACCACAATATACTAGTGATAATTTGATTCTAGTAGTTATCTATTTAAAAAGTTGTACTAAAATCGCCAATAACATTACTGTTGTTTATGAATATCATGATTATGTTTGTGAAGTATATGGATTGCATAATAAATATATTTGTTATACTATTCAATAACACAGCGAAGCTTTTGTCTCACTTAGGCCATGTGTGGTGAAAAAAAAAATTTAAGGCTCCCCTCTGTGATTGGTCCACGTGGTAGTTGAGTCAGCATAGGGTTTAATTTCAAAAATGAGTGCAGTAGGGCGGAAAAAATTTAAGACCCCTCATTATTATTTTATTAAAAAAAAATAAAAAAAATTGCCACATGCCACCGTCATTCTTCTTCTTCTTCTTATCTCCTCCTTCACTTTCTTTCTTTCTTCTTCTTTCTTTCTTTCTTCTTCTTCGATTCTTTTATCGATTCTTTTAGTTGCTTTCTTTCCTTCTTCTTCTTCTTCTCACACACACAAACCTTCACCACCACCACAAAGCCTCCACTTACACAACAACCACCCAACATCACCGGTGCCACATCCACCACCCAACACCACCACCAACAACCGCCACTGCTACCAACACCATCCAGAACCACCACCACCAACCGCAACTGCAACAACCGCCATCCAAATTTATAAACCGTTGGAGAAGAAGAGAATGTTGGGATTGATTGACGTGTCACAATTTTATTGGTTGATTTTAGTGTGGTTCCAGCGCTAAAATAATACCGCCCAGACCTCATTTTCGTGTTTCACGCCCCCGTGTATCGGTGTTTGGGGCACTAAACTCGAATTCACGCCCAAAATACTGCCCCACTACGGTATGAAATTGGCTGCTCCACTTCACAGTGCATGTTTTGTCTCACTTTATTAATGTAAGCTTCACATCTTTGGCGAAAATTATTAGCGTCATCTTCATCATAATGTTCTTCTTCATCTTCAACATCACATATTGCTACCATTTCATCTTCATCATCATGAACACATTCTGTTTTTAGCTCTTCAATTCGATCATCATCATGATCAATACCATCCAACATCTGAATCTGTTCAATCAGTTTCATGTTCATTGCATTTTCATGTTTCTTTCTTCGAACATGAAATTGAACAACCAACTTTGTTTCCAAATCTTCAACTTCATCATGCACACTACTTACGGACATCTCACTACATTCAATATTTTTTGCTTCCGGTCCCTTTTTATTCGTATGGTAATCAAAGAAGAGGAAGAACACAATTCCATTGCAAAGCAGAAAGATGTACATCCTCTCATTCGTATCAAAAGATTTTGTAAAATTTGAACCGAAAGATTGATATCGAAAAGGAAAAGACATGAGAAAAGCAATGAATATGATGAAGAAAAAAGTGTAACATGGTTTTATTGGTTCAGGTAATTTGTTCCCCATTGTTTCATTTGCAGAGCTTCATCTATATGTGTGTGTATATATATATATATATATATATATATAGTGTGAGAAAGAGTTAGATAGAGAAAGATGAAAAAGTCGGCTGGCCGGGAAAGATGAAAAAGTCGGCTGGCCGGGAATATTCATCGTTACAATCATTTCATGATGAGAAAATAAACAAAAACATAGTATCACGTACATACTTGCATTCACATAAGACCACCTGTAGTGGGCGGTAATTGGGGCGTGAAAGCCCATTTTAGCGCCGATTAAGGCCCCAAACACCCCGGCGCTAATTCTCCAAATCCGATTCAAGCGTTAAAACACTACACCTCATTTTCTTTTAAAGCCCCGATGCTGACTAGTACGTCACGTGTCGCAATTTACCCATGAAGGGGCTTTAAAATTAAAGCCCACTACACATACACATGCATGTGGTCAAATAAAGTAACTATACTGTGTACACTATAACATACTTGCATTGCAAGTTTGGTTGATCAGTCCACGTGGCATCATACCATTGGTATTACTCATTTCACACATGTTTCTCATACTTAAATCTTGTTTTTCCTTTATCCTTCTGCCGGTGCCAGTTGCTGCTGTTACATTGCAAGTGTACAAACATGCATGTCAATATCAATTTAGTCAAATTAAACTTTAGTTAAGTAAAGTTGAGAAACTATAAAACCAATTGTCAAATAAAGCATGACATGCATGGTGCCAAATCAATTAAAACAAAGCAGTCAAACATGATAAATGTAAAATGAGCCTCTTATAATATATTCACTCATTGTTATTTTGATCACAGTCATTTGAATCTGCACCAAATAATTGCATCAACATGGCAATTAATGATATCACTTTTTTTTTGATAGGCTAATTTCCTACCCTTTTTCTACATCACATTACCCCATTGGGGTTGTGGATTCATACACCCTTACTTTAGGATTCATACACCCTGGCCCACACCTATCACCAATAAGAAGCTGCCACATACCCAGAATGTGACGTCATACACCTTAAATATGATGTCATGGGGTGTATGAATCCTAGAACCCATTTTTTTTTTGTCTCTTATGAGGCTTGAACTCCTAACAATACCTTTAGAACTCCATTACCTTTACCACCACACCATATGGGGTGGGGCAATTAATGATATTACTTATGAATTAAACTAACGTATGGGTTAAATTCATAAGTTTCTACATTGTATCCCTATGTTTCAGGGAATAAAAAGAGCTAAAATCATAATTTCTGGAAATATACATACTGCTACAAAACAAAAAATCTAAAAATCTTAGGGCACATTAATTTTTTGATCAGCAAATATTAAAGATCTTAGGATTTTCTAGTATAATTACAGGACAAGTTTGATTAAAGATTAAACCAAGAACTTCCAGCCCAGTTGGTTTGAGGTAGGGTGGGTTTTTCCTTAGGGGTTCCCATCCTGGGGTAGGTCACAAGTTCGATTCATGCACACTACAAAAAAATTCCCCGTGATGGTTTGAGCTTAAGCAAGGAGGACACCAGTGTGTGGGTAGGGATTCGAACTTGAGATCGCTAGGTTAGGGTTGTACAAGGATTTCCACTGAACTAAGCCTTAAAAAAAAAAAAAAAAACCAAGAACTTCCATATGATAAGTAGGGGACATTGCATGCCATCTCTTATTCAAGATATTTTATGTGCGTGTGTGTGTGTATATATATATATATAGGGAGGGGTTATTTTGAGAACGCTAAATACGCGAGAACTGTGAGAACAAGTGAGAAAACTAATCAAAATCATTTTTTTTTCAATACAAACCTAATTATAATTAAAATATAACATTAATAAATGAATTTTCTTTCCAAATAATCCATCTTTTATTGCAAAAACACTTTCAAATTAACTTTTTACACATGTGTAAATGAAACAATTTACACATGTATAAACAGTAAATTTACACATGTGCAAAAACAAATTATTTTCGTATACGTTTGAATTTTTACGCGTAAATTGTGTTTTTGAGATTGTATTTTAGTAATAAAGACAAGTGTAAAAAGAAATTTTGAATTTGAATGGTTTTAGATGCCGTTCTCACGGTTCGCATGAAATATAGGTGTTCTCAAATTAACTTTCCCCTATATATATATATATATATATATATATAGTGAAGAATTTAAATGAAAAGAAATATCTTGTAAGAAGAAAAAGAAAAAAACTAAACTAATATGAATTCTGTAGTTAATAGTTGTATTTAACAAGTTGATATCAACCCGCACGTTGTGACGCTATTGCGGGATATTGATTATTTTAGTATGATCATGTGAGATACGAAAATTATTACATTTATTCAAAACGTGTGACACCCTTAATTTGATGAATAAGTAAATAGGATCCCAAAATACATTTAGAAGATGGATATATATATATATATATATATATATATATATATATATATATAGTATAAGTATCCAAGGAAAACCCTTCTTATTTTGAAAACCTTGGAAACCTAACATGTGGTTGTTATTGTACCACATCACCCAAAGAAAAAATGATTTTATATTGTATCTAAGGGTATTGAAGTAATTTCCTCCACCTTATCAATGTCAAGTACACCACCCTCTTCTCTCTCTCTCCATATATATATATATATATATATATATATATATATATGTTTTCCCTCTTCTCTCTCTTTATTTTTTTTCATATTCAGATTCAAACTCTCAACCCCCTCTCTCTCTACCTTCCTCTCTCTCTCTCTAGGATGATGAACCACCTCCCACCAAATACACCACCATCGACCACCCTAACCACCACCATCATCGCCTAACCAATAAACACAACCACTATCATTATCGTCAGAAAACAGAGCGGATCCAAAACAGAGCAGATTCAAATTGGAAAAGGGGTAAGATAATTTTTTGAAGTTTTTTTCTTCCTTTGTTGTTCCAGAAGGTGGATAAACATGTGCTCAACTTTTACTTTAAATTATTTGATTTTGTTTTGTGCATACAGATTGTTATGTGTATTTTACGGATCTGTTAATCCAGAATCCTTCTCTACCGGGTATCAAACAAACCACTCAATGGATGCAGAATATCGAATGAATGGTGAAGAACAAAAGATCAAATCGATGAAAAATATATCATTGCTGCTTCACCTTGCACACAATCTCTAGGATTGTCTGGTACAAGGTGGTGGCTCTTGTGTTGCAAATGAGAGTCTAATGAATGTCTAACCCTAAAATGAACTTAAACAAAACATTATATAGGGTCCACTAAAGCCTTGACCCACATGGCCTAACCCAAGCCCATTAACTAAACTAAGCCCAATTAACACAAACAGGCTTAATAAAGACAAGCGTAAACCTCTAAATCTAGCCCAACAATACCCCCTAGATTTATGCTGTCTTTATCAAGGCTTAGTAGGAAGAATCTTCAGATCTTGATCTTCCAATCTTGGGTTCTTTCTTGTTCTCTTGGAGGTAGCTTCACAACTTTAATCATCATCAGCTTTTGCTTGAACATATTGCTAAAAGTGAACGTGAGAGGAGGATTCTCAGAACCTTTTTTCTTTGTCAATTTTCTCTTTCAAACAACTTTTCAGGTACTTCTTCACTTGTACTTTCATTGTCAAAAGATTATTCACATCAGGTTCTTCTGACTCAGGTACATCTTCTCAGTGTGGTGATTCATGCTTGTCAGCAACTGAAACTCTTTCATTCTTCATCAACCCCTGTTTCTCGATTTGTATAAATTCTGCAAATTCTCATAATTTTGTAAGAAAATAATTTATGCAACAGAGGGTCCAGTATATACATGAACACTAAGTACATTTGTGTACTTCAATTTAGAATCTCAAAAGATGAATTTTGTTTGAGAATCGGTCAAATCCTCAAGAATGATTAATTTTTATAAAAGAAAACAAACAAATTAAAATAAAATTCAAACTAATTACAATGCATCTTTTTGGTGCGAATCATGTGCAAGAAGATCATATCAGCTTTGTCAAAATGCAACACACCGTTAGTATATATGTTCTGGTATACTTATTAAAGTGCCAGAAAGCAGTCTAAGATGATTACCAGCATCGTTTATCCACTTAAACAAACATACACACATGTCTTCAAGTCCGATATTTATCTTATTTTCTTAACGTGTGTTAGACCGAAATAACTGTGTGTCCCACATCATGACATACCCCCGTGATCAAGGTATGCACAAAGCTTCTTCATAACAGGTGAGTAAATTGCTGACATCTGTATGTTTTACAAGGTCAAGATCATCGGTGATCAGGTCTGCATATATCTGGATGCAACAAAGAGACCAATGGATTCCTGACGAGGGTTACGGCAAATACCAAATTTTCGGTATGATCATTGCTTTAGGCTTTTGAAATGTGCCTTTAGCTTGAATTCTCTTTGAGAATATGGGTTTTGGCATTTCCTTATTGCTCTTTTAAGACGTCCTGACTGTGCCTAGGTCAGCATATATTTGGATGCAGCAGAAGGGCAGCCAGGACATCCCCAGATGTATTAACAATTTAAAGACCTGAAATCTCAGATTTTGGCAATCTATCAACGCAAGATTTAAGACCATAAAATCATACGCCGATGATGTGTTACCCACAAGCTACATAGTCCTTTATCTTTAGCATGCAATTTTGGACTGAGTTCGTTGTGCAGCTTGCATGTCAGTACATCGTATAATGGAGTTGCAATCACACTTGATTTAATTTTCTTTTCGATTTTAAAGTGTGACAATTCAACAGCTGATGTACTATCATTTCTTCTTTTTCGCACCATGAAATCTCATTTTTTGAATTTTCTATTGTTTTTTGTATTTTTTAAAGTGTGACAATTCAACAGCTGATGTACTATCATTTCTTCTTTTTCACACCACGAAATCTCATTTTCTAAATTTTCTATTGTTTTTTGTATTTTTCTGAGGATATATATCCCCCTAAATTTGTGCTTAAAATTGAAAATTTAAAGAACAAATTTACAACCTAAAACTACATTTTTTTTATAAACCATTCTCGATTCAAGGACCAATTACGTTCAGAATTTTAATGCAACAGATTTTAAGCGTACCTCTCTAGCTGATTTTACCTCCCTTATCTCCTTCAGAGGAAACATACTCACTGTTTGAAAATTTTAAATAAATGTATAACAGAGAGATGTCACCTGTCATGTGCGTGGAACAACCGTTATCAACATACCAGTGGGTGTCGACAATCCTCCTTGGATGTCCCTGCACTAAGAAAGGAGATTAATTAAAACATTGGTACCCAGGCCATCGCGGTCCTGGGCACTCCTGAAGCGTCAACGTAGGACACTTCTCTCAAGCACATGTCCCTTTTCTCATCTGGGACTGGTGTTGCTGCCGCCTTTGCTTTCCAAACTTGTTTAGGCTTAGCACATGGTTTAGCTACTTTCGGAGTAGCAGCTTTTGGCTTCTCAAGTTGTTTTGATTTCTGTGGTTGAACAACCTTGCGTTTGCTCTTGGCAGCATTCCAGTCTCCATCAGACGGTTTGACTATGGGATTCATGTTCTTCCTTGCCTTAGGTTTATCAACCTTCATTGGCTTGGAGTAGTAGTTATCCCTAGGCATAACCTTCTGATGTTGTCGATAATAGGGCTCATAAGGACGACTTGTGCAGTACCTTGCAATGTGACCGGGTCTTCCACAGTTGTAGCATGTCTGCTTCTTTGCATATGAAGCATATCCCGGTCTGTACGATCCCACTGATGAATGTGAGTGATGGGATCTGTTGGATGATTTGTTTGCAGGCTTCCCAGTCTTTCTGCTCTTGTAACACCCCAACCGATGGCGGAATCATCGAGGTGCCACGTAGTGACGATTGTTCAAAAGCTCATGGTACTAAAATGTAAATATTATTGAATAATCCAAAATTTTCTTACATGGAAATGGAAATTACATTGTCTAAATGAATTGTAAATATTGAAATAACTGAATTGAAATAAAGCACTAAATGTCTCTTGCTAAAGCACTAGATCAAACTGCACCTGAAACATGTACAAAAATAGGTTTGGTCAACATATGAAATGTTGGTGAGCATTCCTAGATTTGGTATATATATAGTAGGTCAAAAAGTTATACAATTCAAGTGCAAGCTACAGTGCAAATATGTAAACCATGTATCAAACAAATGAGCGAAATCAACCCTGTGACTGTATAATGTACTGTATGAACTGTAGTGTACTTATCCAATAAATGGATAAAAGCTTAACAATGGCCACGGATTCTCCGATGAAAAAGGGGGAGAATCAACCTAGGCGGGTTGTCAATCCAAATAGCGCTATCCAATGTTAAGGTCGGCTTGTACCATGTTAATGATTTCACTAAGTACAAATGTAATCCACATGTATTGTCTAAGCATAAAGCACGTTGTAAGCAATGCACATAGTACTAGAATTGTATTGTAAAAGTGTAAACTTGTATTTGAAATTGTAATAGTGTACATGTAACACCCCGAAAATGTATAAAAGCAAAAAGGGGATAGGAAGTACTCACCTTAGCAAAGTGGTAAGTCTTGTGTAATTGAATAAGTATAATCCAACGTTGCCAAATATCACCCTATGTAGTGTAACAAATAAGTCTAAGTCTATTTGGTCTATAAGTATTTTCTAGGGTTTCGAATTGGGGATATGTATCGTTAGATTAATGAATTTAAACGTTTAATAAATAAAAGAAATTTGGTAAATAAATAAACAAAAGTCTTTTTGTATTTTCAAATTGAAGATGGTCACAATATAAAGTTTTAAGTGTGAAAATAATTTTTATAAAATTATTTCCTTATAAATAGAATATTAAATCTATTTATTTCAAATTGTCAAAAATGTGACTTTAATATTTAAAAATATTAAAATTAAAGAAATTTTAAATTAAAAATTGTATTTCTGTCCCAAATGAATAGAAATAATTTATGTAAAATTTTGGTACAAAAATGTTGAAAAATGAATTTATTATGAATTATTTATGATTAAAACTAACAAAAATTAATTAAAAATATAAAATGAGCGGTTTTTCAGAAATAAAAATTGTTTCTGTAATGTTTAATGCTATAAAAGTTTAGGATAATTTTTGTGGAATTTAATAAAATCGTTTGGATATTTTTATGGATTTTTATAACTATAATAGTATAAATTTGATTTAATTATTATAAATATTAAATAAATGAATTTCAGAAAAATAAAAGTTGTAAATAAAACTTTTATCTCAGATTTAATAAACATAATTTTTTTAGAATTTATAAAATAGTTTTAATATTTAAAAATGAATTTACAAGATTTAAAGATAATATATAAATATAAATGGTTTGTTTAAAAAAAATGAGAAAGAAGTGGAAAAAGGGCGTCCCAGCCGGGTCTCGAACCCTGGTGGTCCCGGTTACAAGCAGCAATCACAACCACTTGGCCTAGGCCTGTGGTTGTGATGAATCCCGTTCTTATAAAAATATATACACACGCGAAATCAGTTTTTATCCCCAAATCAAATTACGAGCCCTAGCTTTTCCAATCAAGCAATCCACACATCTTTAACCCGATTAATGTTAGGGCTTTCGTTGTATGGATGCCGATCAACAAAACCCTCAAACAAATTTGAACTTACAGTGTTGTTTCATGTTCGATTGCTCGGTCAAGACTAAAAGTCAAACGGCGATCAAGAGATGATAAACATAGTGATTTGAAGAAGATTGGGGGTTGGGAAGAGTTTATTGGCGAGTTGTAATGGATCACAGAAGGTCAATTTATAGGGAGGATCGATGGTTTGATTAATTGGCAAGGTTGACTAATATTAAAGTCCAACCGCGTAATAGGCTTAAATTGGTCAATGAGGATTGCTAATCAGCGTGCAATTCTAGTTGTTGATGGCCGAGTGATTTGTTATTATTTGAAACAAGTCAACATCCTTCCTAATTAAAAGTGATTGGTGATTCAATTAAGGAAAATGGGGCGGGTCTGTTCTTGCAGCGAGTATAGATGGAAAGAGGAAGGGAGCTTATTTTAGTATTTATATAAGGAGAATTGGGATTAAAACAAAGTAGCAAGTGTAGCTCAGCTGGTCATCTGATGTATGTTAAGGGAGGTTGGGCCGGCTAGACTCGGGTTCGAGTCCCGGTTCCAACGAGGTTTTTATATATATATTTTTTTTAACAGACAGAGGTGAGGAGAAGGGGTGGTTTGGGCTGGGCCTGATGGGCCAGCCTTGTTGGGCTGCAAGTGGGTTTGGACAAGGAATGGGTACAACATTGGTTTGACTTTGGATTTGGTCCAAAGTTTATAAAACTTCACATGTATTATTATCATTATTTTTATTATTATTATTTTCATTATTATTATTATTATTATAAAATATATATATATATATATATATATATATATATATATAATGAAAAAGTGACGGATGTCACAGCATCCCCTACTTTTAGAAACTTCGTCCCGAAGTTATTGGAAACATAGGGTTATGGATGCTTGGGTAAAAATTAAGATGGTTGTGGCTTGGAAAATTCAAATGATTTGGGTAAAAGGTTTGATAGGTGTGAGTTAATGATTGGATTAGGTTCGTCTCGAATAGTAAGGAGAATAAGAATCTAGTAAATCACTAAACTCCAAGTTTTAGGAATTCTAAAATAAATGTACGAGTTGATTGACTATAAAAGACTAAGTGGACTACCATGTAACTAGAGTTCGTTCCTGGTCCGACTTCCAGTTTCACTTTCAATGCATCATTAGTGTTTGTATACAGGGTGTACCGCAGCTAACCCACCACACCTTTGATACCTCGAAAACGTACTGGACGCCTACTAAAAACTCTAATAGAATTTCACACTACCCTAACGTACCTGTAAATTCATGATTATGTTCCGGACCGGAATCATCAATTTACCTTACATTAGGGTTTTATGTCCTTCTATGATCCCACCGATTGTTGAGCAGGTTCGATAGCCTCCACCAGCCGTGGGGTAGGTTGTAGGGCCTCTCCCGACTGTTTGAAAAGGCATAGCGACCTCTACCAATCGTTGAGTATGTTCGATAGCCTCCACCAGTCGTGGAGCAGGTTGTAGGGCCTCTCCCGACTGTTGAAAAAGGCATGATGACCTCTATTAAGTGCAGCAATTATTATTCACATAGATTGCAAATTTGATGGCATGTTTATGCAAGCAAGTTTGTAAGTACTACAACCACTAAGTGTAAGTGTTATCATGAATAATTAAATGTTTACGAGTATCATGAATAATTAGATGTTCAATGCATAGTCAAGTTAAGGAAAAATTAAGTTTCATGTAATAGCCAATGATGTTTTCTTAGAAAAGCATCTGTAAGATCAGGTATCAAGTCCCAACGTTCCAAATAAATGTAGGGTAGAGTCTTGTATGGTAAATGTAATCAATATGATAAATTTCCAATCTGTGTTAATACACGATAGTATGCAAGGAAATTTCTAGATGTTGTATGCCAATGAGTGTGACAAATCGGGTACAAAATGAAAATAGGATTATGAAAACATAAGTGTCATGAATAATTAAATGTCCAGTGAATAGTCAAGTTAAGAGGAAATCAAGTTTCATAAACAATGATGTTTTGGAAAAAAAATCCTGTAGAATCAAGTATCAGGTTTTTAGTAGTTTGATTAGCATGGGTAACTAGCTCATGTGTGAGAAGGTGAAGGATATGAATTTAGTTCTTGAGAAGATGATGAAAAATCTTGAAGCAGGATCAAGGTTGTGAGAGAATGTGAAGGTAGTTGATAAAGAGTTTATTTTATAGTAAGGAGATTATGTAGCAGTGTAAATTTTGAGGTTTGGATCAAAAGTTATAATCAAGTGTATAAGAAAACATGATTGTGGTATATACCAAATATTGTAAAAATTTGAACAAGTTGAAAATGAGTGAATCTAGAGACTAGATATTATTCCAAAAAAAAAAAAAATTATTTTCAAAATTGGTTTTGTACATAGGGCAAAAGTTGTTAATTAGTACAAGCTAAGTAGTCTTTGTAATAGTTTAAAACATTATATAGAAAATCGTTTGTTACGTCAATAAATAATCAATTGAATTTAAGTTCGAGGACATCCTTTTAAAAAAAAAATATTATGTACTTTGTAAAGGTACTAGGTAATACAACAAGTTTTAGAAATCCTTAGTTTGTGCTAAAGTATGAGGTTATAGTTTTTAAAATAAATAACATGTGGAGAAAAGAAATAATATGATTTGGGTAGGGTGTTGAATATTTAAAAAAAGTGGCTAAGAGGGTAAGGTGAAGTGTGATTGTGAAATCCATAGATGGTTATGAAAGTATGAACTTGTAAGCAATATATGAAAATCGTGAAATACAAAATATTGTATATGAACCGAGAGAGTATTATTGAAAAAGCTTGCATAAGATGCTTGGAGTGTCTTTGTCTAGCTGTAAAGCCCAACAAGAACGTTGACTTTTCAAAGGAGTTTGAACCCAATGGTGATCAAAGAAGACGTGCTTTAGCCTATAAGTGGACACTCACTCCAGGAATCCCCAGGTAAGCATAACAGGTCCGTAAATGGATTTATGCGCTATGCTTGCCTATGCCAGAAAACCCAGTGTACAGGCGTCCACCCTTCCAGATTGCACGTGTCCTTATCGCATTCATTAAAGTTCAACAACTTTGAAGGAACAAAAGTAAGAGTAGGCATTATGTCTAAGAGTGTCTTCATGAAAGGTACTGCTCCTATTCCATGGTGATGTAGGCTTTCCACTCCTTGTAGGACACCATCTCTATGCACCATGATGAAGGATGAAAAGAATGGAGAGAGAGAAAAAGGGGAAGATAGAAGAAGGAAAGTAGAGGGAAATGAGGGTAAGGCAATTCAGAAAATATTATGCATGAAAGTTGAAGTTCGGTTATAGTCTAGGCCTATTTCATCTAGTAACCTAGTTCCCTATAACCATGGCTCTGATACCAATCTGTAACACCCCAACCGATGGCGGAATCATCGAGGTGCCACGTAGTGACGATTGTTCAAAAGCTCATGGTACTAAAATGTAAATATTATTGAATAATCCAAAATTTTCTTACATGGAAATGGAAATTACATTGTCTAAATGAATTGTAAATATTGAAATAACTGAATTGAAATAAAGCACTAAATGTCTCTTGCTAAAGCACTAGATCAAACTGCACCTGAAACATGTACAAAAATAGGTTTGGTCAACATATGAAATGTTGGTGAGCATTCCTAGATTTGGTATATATATAGTAGGTCAAAAAGTTATACAATTCAAGTGCAAGCTACAGTGCAAATATGTAAACCATGTATCAAACAAATGAGCGAAATCAACCCTGTGACTGTATAATGTACTGTATGAACTGTAGTGTACTTATCCAATAAATGGATAAAAGCTTAACAATGGCCACGGATTCTCCGATGAAAAAGGGGGAGAATCAACCTAGGCGGGTTGTCAATCCAAATAGCGCTATCCAATGTTAAGGTCGGCTTGTACCATGTTAATGATTTCACTAAGTACAAATGTAATCCACATGTATTGTCTAAGCATAAAGCACGTTGTAAGCAATGCACATAGTACTAGAATTGTATTGTAAAAGTGTAAACTTGTATTTGAAATTGTAATAGTGTACATGTAACACCCCGAAAATGTATAAAAGCAAAAAGGGGATAGGAAGTACTCACCTTAGCAAAGTGGTAAGTCTTGTGTAATTGAATAAGTATAATCCAACGTTGCCAAATATCACCCTATGTAGTGTAACAAATAAGTCTAAGTCTATTTGGTCTATAAGTATTTTCTAGGGTTTCGAATTGGGGATATGTATCGTTAGATTAATGAATTTAAACGTTTAATAAATAAAAGAAATTTGGTAAATAAATAAACAAAAGTCTTTTTGTATTTTCAAATTGAAGATGGTCACAATATAAAGTTTTAAGTGTGAAAATAATTTTTATAAAATTATTTCCTTATAAATAGAATATTAAATCTATTTATTTCAAATTGTCAAAAATGTGACTTTAATATTTAAAAATATTAAAATTAAAGAAATTTTAAATTAAAAATTGTATTTCTGTCCCAAATGAATAGAAATAATTTATGTAAAATTTTGGTACAAAAATGTTGAAAAATGAATTTATTATGAATTATTTATGATTAAAACTAACAAAAATTAATTAAAAATATAAAATGAGCGGTTTTTCAGAAATAAAAATTGTTTCTGTAATGTTTAATGCTATAAAAGTTTAGGATAATTTTTGTGGAATTTAATAAAATCGTTTGGATATTTTTATGGATTTTTATAACTATAATAGTATAAATTTGATTTAATTATTATAAATATTAAATAAATGAATTTCAGAAAAATAAAAGTTGTAAATAAAACTTTTATCTCAGATTTAATAAACATAATTTTTTTAGAATTTATAAAATAGTTTTAATATTTAAAAATGAATTTACAAGATTTAAAGATAATATATAAATATAAATGGTTTGTTTAAAAAAAATGAGAAAGAAGTGGAAAAAGGGCGTCCCAGCCGGGTCTCGAACCCTGGTGGTCCCGGTTACAAGCAGCAATCACAACCACTTGGCCTAGGCCTGTGGTTGTGATGAATCCCGTTCTTATAAAAATATATACACACGCGAAATCAGTTTTTATCCCCAAATCAAATTACGAGCCCTAGCTTTTCCAATCAAGCAATCCACACATCTTTAACCCGATTAATGTTAGGGCTTTCGTTGTATGGATGCCGATCAACAAAACCCTCAAACAAATTTGAACTTACAGTGTTGTTTCATGTTCGATTGCTCGGTCAAGACTAAAAGTCAAACGGCGATCAAGAGATGATAAACATAGTGATTTGAAGAAGATTGGGGGTTGGGAAGAGTTTATTGGCGAGTTGTAATGGATCACAGAAGGTCAATTTATAGGGAGGATCGATGGTTTGATTAATTGGCAAGGTTGACTAATATTAAAGTCCAACCGCGTAATAGGCTTAAATTGGTCAATGAGGATTGCTAATCAGCGTGCAATTCTAGTTGTTGATGGCCGAGTGATTTGTTATTATTTGAAACAAGTCAACATCCTTCCTAATTAAAAGTGATTGGTGATTCAATTAAGGAAAATGGGGCGGGTCTGTTCTTGCAGCGAGTATAGATGGAAAGAGGAAGGGAGCTTATTTTAGTATTTATATAAGGAGAATTGGGATTAAAACAAAGTAGCAAGTGTAGCTCAGCTGGTCATCTGATGTATGTTAAGGGAGGTTGGGCCGGCTAGACTCGGGTTCGAGTCCCGGTTCCAACGAGGTTTTTATATATATATTTTTTTTAACAGACAGAGGTGAGGAGAAGGGGTGGTTTGGGCTGGGCCTGATGGGCCAGCCTTGTTGGGCTGCAAGTGGGTTTGGACAAGGAATGGGTACAACATTGGTTTGACTTTGGATTTGGTCCAAAGTTTATAAAACTTCACATGTATTATTATCATTATTTTTATTATTATTATTTTCATTATTATTATTATTATTATAAAATATATATATATATATATATATATATATATATATATATAATGAAAAAGTGACGGATGTCACAGCATCCCCTACTTTTAGAAACTTCGTCCCGAAGTTATTGGAAACATAGGGTTATGGATGCTTGGGTAAAAATTAAGATGGTTGTGGCTTGGAAAATTCAAATGATTTGGGTAAAAGGTTTGATAGGTGTGAGTTAATGATTGGATTAGGTTCGTCTCGAATAGTAAGGAGAATAAGAATCTAGTAAATCACTAAACTCCAAGTTTTAGGAATTCTAAAATAAATGTACGAGTTGATTGACTATAAAAGACTAAGTGGACTACCATGTAACTAGAGTTCGTTCCTGGTCCGACTTCCAGTTTCACTTTCAATGCATCATTAGTGTTTGTATACAGGGTGTACCGCAGCTAACCCACCACACCTTTGATACCTCGAAAACGTACTGGACGCCTACTAAAAACTCTAATAGAATTTCACACTACCCTAACGTACCTGTAAATTCATGATTACGTTCCGGACCGGAATCATCAATTTACCTTACATTAGGGTTTTATGTCCTTCTATGATCCCACCGATTGTTGAGCAGGTTCGATAGCCTCCACCAGCCGTGGGGTAGGTTGTAGGGCCTCTCCCGACTGTTTGAAAAGGCATAGCGACCTCTACCAATCGTTGAGTATGTTCGATAGCCTCCACCAGTCGTGGAGCAGGTTGTAGGGCCTCTCCCGACTGTTGAAAAAGGCATGATGACCTCTATTAAGTGCAGCAATTATTATTCACATAGATTGCAAATTTGATGGCATGTTTATGCAAGCAAGTTTGTAAGTACTACAACCACTAAGTGTAAGTGTTATCATGAATAATTAAATGTTTACGAGTATCATGAATAATTAGATGTTCAATGCATAGTCAAGTTAAGGAAAAATTAAGTTTCATGTAATAGCCAATGATGTTTTCTTAGAAAAGCATCTGTAAGATCAGGTATCAAGTCCCAACGTTCCAAATAAATGTAGGGTAGAGTCTTGTATGGTAAATGTAATCAATATGATAAATTTCCAATCTGTGTTAATACACGATAGTATGCAAGGAAATTTCTAGATGTTGTATGCCAATGAGTGTGACAAATCGGGTACAAAATGAAAATAGGATTATGAAAACATAAGTGTCATGAATAATTAAATGTCCAGTGAATAGTCAAGTTAAGAGGAAATCAAGTTTCATAAACAATGATGTTTTGGAAAAAAAATCCTGTAGAATCAAGTATCAGGTTTTTAGTAGTTTGATTAGCATGGGTAACTAGCTCATGTGTGAGAAGGTGAAGGATATGAATTTAGTTCTTGAGAAGATGATGAAAAATCTTGAAGCAGGATCAAGGTTGTGAGAGAATGTGAAGGTAGTTGATAAAGAGTTTATTTTATAGTAAGGAGATTATGTAGCAGTGTAAATTTTGAGGTTTGGATCAAAAGTTATAATCAAGTGTATAAGAAAACATGATTGTGGTATATACCAAATATTGTAAAAATTTGAACAAGTTGAAAATGAGTGAATCTAGAGACTAGATATTATTCCAAAAAAAAAAAAAATTATTTTCAAAATTGGTTTTGTACATAGGGCAAAAGTTGTTAATTAGTACAAGCTAAGTAGTCTTTGTAATAGTTTAAAACATTATATAGAAAATCGTTTGTTACGTCAATAAATAATCAATTGAATTTAAGTTCGAGGACATCCTTTTAAAAAAAAAATATTATGTACTTTGTAAAGGTACTAGGTAATACAACAAGTTTTAGAAATCCTTAGTTTGTGCTAAAGTATGAGGTTATAGTTTTTAAAATAAATAACATGTGGAGAAAAGAAATAATATGATTTGGGTAGGGTGTTGAATATTTAAAAAAAGTGGCTAAGAGGGTAAGGTGAAGTGTGATTGTGAAATCCATAGATGGTTATGAAAGTATGAACTTGTAAGCAATATATGAAAATCGTGAAATACAAAATATTGTATATGAACCGAGAGAGTATTATTGAAAAAGCTTGCATAAGATGCTTGGAGTGTCTTTGTCTAGCTGTAAAGCCCAACAAGAACGTTGACTTTTCAAAGGAGTTTGAACCCAATGGTGATCAAAGAAGACGTGCTTTAGCCTATAAGTGGACACTCACTCCAGGAATCCCCAGGTAAGCATAACAGGTCCGTAAATGGATTTATGCGCTATGCTTGCCTATGCCAGAAAACCCAGTGTACAGGCGTCCACCCTTCCAGATTGCACGTGTCCTTATCGCATTCATTAAAGTTCAACAACTTTGAAGGAACAAAAGTAAGAGTAGGCATTATGTCTAAGAGTGTCTTCATGAAAGGTACTGCTCCTATTCCATGGTGATGTAGGCTTTCCACTCCTTGTAGGACACCATCTCTATGCACCATGATGAAGGATGAAAAGAATGGAGAGAGAGAAAAAGGGGAAGATAGAAGAAGGAAAGTAGAGGGAAATGAGGGTAAGGCAATTCAGAAAATATTATGCATGAAAGTTGAAGTTCGGTTATAGTCTAGGCCTATTTCATCTAGTAACCTAGTTCCCTATAACCATGGCTCTGATACCAATCTGTAACACCCCAACCGATGGCGGAATCATCGAGGTGCCACGTAGTGACGATTGTTCAAAAGCTCATGGTACTAAAATGTAAATATTATTGAATAATCCAAAATTTTCTTACATGGAAATGGAAATTACATTGTCTAAATGAATTGTAAATATTGAAATAACTGAATTGAAATAAAGCACTAAATGTCTCTTGCTAAAGCACTAGATCAAACTGCACCTGAAACATGTACAAAAATAGGTTTGGTCAACATATGAAATGTTGGTGAGCATTCCTAGATTTGGTATATATATAGTAGGTCAAAAAGTTATACAATTCAAGTGCAAGCTACAGTGCAAATATGTAAACCATGTATCAAACAAATGAGCGAAATCAACCCTGTGACTGTATAATGTACTGTATGAACTGTAGTGTACTTATCCAATAAATGGATAAAAGCTTAACAATGGCCACGGATTCTCCGATGAAAAAGGGGGAGAATCAACCTAGGCGGGTTGTCAATCCAAATAGCGCTATCCAATGTTAAGGTCGGCTTGTACCATGTTAATGATTTCACTAAGTACAAATGTAATCCACATGTATTGTCTAAGCATAAAGCACGTTGTAAGCAATGCACATAGTACTAGAATTGTATTGTAAAAGTGTAAACTTGTATTTGAAATTGTAATAGTGTACATGTAACACCCCGAAAATGTATAAAAGCAAAAAGGGGATAGGAAGTACTCACCTTAGCAAAGTGGTAAGTCTTGTGTAATTGAATAAGTATAATCCAACGTTGCCAAATATCACCCTATGTAGTGTAACAAATAAGTCTAAGTCTATTTGGTCTATAAGTATTTTCTAGGGTTTCGAATTGGGGATATGTATCGTTAGATTAATGAATTTAAACGTTTAATAAATAAAAGAAATTTGGTAAATAAATAAACAAAAGTCTTTTTGTATTTTCAAATTGAAGATGGTCACAATATAAAGTTTTAAGTGTGAAAATAATTTTTATAAAATTATTTCCTTATAAATAGAATATTAAATCTATTTATTTCAAATTGTCAAAAATGTGACTTTAATATTTAAAAATATTAAAATTAAAGAAATTTTAAATTAAAAATTGTATTTCTGTCCCAAATGAATAGAAATAATTTATGTAAAATTTTGGTACAAAAATGTTGAAAAATGAATTTATTATGAATTATTTATGATTAAAACTAACAAAAATTAATTAAAAATATAAAATGAGCGGTTTTTCAGAAATAAAAATTGTTTCTGTAATGTTTAATGCTATAAAAGTTTAGGATAATTTTTGTGGAATTTAATAAAATCGTTTGGATATTTTTATGGATTTTTATAACTATAATAGTATAAATTTGATTTAATTATTATAAATATTAAATAAATGAATTTCAGAAAAATAAAAGTTGTAAATAAAACTTTTATCTCAGATTTAATAAACATAATTTTTTTAGAATTTATAAAATAGTTTTAATATTTAAAAATGAATTTACAAGATTTAAAGATAATATATAAATATAAATGGTTTGTTTAAAAAAAATGAGAAAGAAGTGGAAAAAGGGCGTCCCAGCCGGGTCTCGAACCCTGGTGGTCCCGGTTACAAGCAGCAATCACAACCACTTGGCCTAGGCCTGTGGTTGTGATGAATCCCGTTCTTATAAAAATATATACACACGCGAAATCAGTTTTTATCCCCAAATCAAATTACGAGCCCTAGCTTTTCCAATCAAGCAATCCACACATCTTTAACCCGATTAATGTTAGGGCTTTCGTTGTATGGATGCCGATCAACAAAACCCTCAAACAAATTTGAACTTACAGTGTTGTTTCATGTTCGATTGCTCGGTCAAGACTAAAAGTCAAACGACGATCAAGAGATGATAAACATAGTGATTTGAAGAAGATTGGGGGTTGGGAAGAGTTTATTGGCGAGTTGTAATGGATCATAGAAGGTCAATTTATAGGGAGGATCGATGGTTTGATTAATTGGCAAGGTTGACTAATATTAAAGTCCAACCGCGTAATAGGCTTAAATTGGTCAATGAGGATTGCTAATCAGCGTGCAATTCTAGTTGTTGATGGCCGAGTGATTTGTTATTATTTGAAACAAGTCAACATCCTTCCTAATTAAAAGTGATTGGTGATTCAATTAAGGAAAATGGGGCGGGTCTGTTCTTGCAGCGAGTATAGATGGAAAGAGGATGGGAGCTTATTTTAGTATTTATATAAGGAGAATTGGGATTAAAACAAAGTAGCAAGTGTAGCTCAGCTGGTCATCTGATGTATGTTAAGGGAGGTTGGGCCGGCTAGACTCGGGTTCGAGTCCCGGTTCCAACGAGGTTTTTATATATATTTTTTTTAACAGACAGAGGTGAGGAGAAGGGGTGGTTTGGGCTGGGCCTGATGGGCCAGCCTTGTTGGGCTGCAAGTGGGTTTGGACAAGGAATGGGTACAACATTGGTTTGACTTTGGATTTGGTCCAAAGTTTATAAAACTTCACATGTATTATTATCATTATTTTTATTATTATTATTTTCATTATTATTATTATTATAAAATATATATATATATATATATATATATATATATATATATAATGAAAAAGTGACGGATGTCACAGCTCTGCTTAGAACATCTTGAACACCCGTGTGAACAAGATTGTGCTTGTGATGATGACTGTCCTTGAGCTTTCTTTTTAGCTTCAGGAACCTGTTCATGAGAGTTAGCACGGGTAGTTTTTCTATGTGGTGGCACGTATTTATCGGTCGTGCCAATAACAGATAGCTCAGAAACAGTCTTTTTCACGTATGGTATAGCATCTACAGACAAATTAGACTGTGTCATGCAAACACCTGCATTATTAGTGCAAACAATATCATCCCCCTCAACCTTAACTTCTACCTTAACTTTATCTGCACATGAAGTAGAAGCATCAGTAACATTCACACATTTAAATTTAGGGACTATTGGCTTTACCACACCTGTGCCAACTTTATTGGATGAGGGATCCTTACATTCTTGTTTAATCTCGACTGGCCTTGAGCACACATATTCTTCAGATTCTGGCTCAGTCAAGGGTGTATCATTTGATTCAGTTGAGCCACTTGATTTAGAAACATGTGGTGGCTCTACTGAATCCCCCTGTTGACTCAGCTGATCTAGAAGACTCACAATTGGATTCACCAGATGCCACTGATACTGATTCCTCAGATTCAGTTGCTTCAGGTGAGTCACATGTTGAGTCCCGTTCAGAAGTTTGTGGAGCAGCTAATTCAACGGTCTGAGGTGCCCTGTACTCTTCATAAATCTTTTTGAATGTTTTCATGAAATCAAACTTAAAGGGCACATTTGAGTCTGATTGGCCGGTCGATTCAGTTTGCTCAATTTTCGGTTCAGTTTCAAAAACGGTTTCTTTTAAGACATCATTCAATTCAGTTGTGTCATTTGAAACTGGAACTTCATCTCTCTTCACATCAAAAACTCTGTCAATTTCTTTATTTTTCTCAAAATTTAACGTCTCGGTCTGCTTTGAAGCATCTTGAGACTTAACAAAAGTTTTTGATGGGGCCTGCTCGTGCTTATGTTGTTTGTTCTTTGGTTTAGAGATTTTTACAGGGACCGATTCAGGTTTGGAGATTTTAACTTGATCCCTCGATGGTCGACTGGTTGGCTCTTCTATTGGAGGACCGTATCCTTTAACAGACAGAGCCAACAATTCTTCATCCGACATGGGAATTGAGGAATAATTTTCATTAAAGGGTGGTGGAATTTCCACAAACCCCAGACCTTTATTCCTCACTTCCTTTGGTCTGAACTTTAACTGGGTATTGATCATTTTTTCAACTTTGGGACTAGAACAATCGAATTTTTTAAAATGAAAATCGGCATTTTCAAATTTAGATTTTAAGTCGATCAATTCCGCGGTTAAAGTATCAGACAGTCGTTTGAAGTGTAAATATCGACACTTGTGATCACTCACCTCCTGATGCAAGTGCTTGATATTGAGTTTTTGTTGTTCGACCATTTCTTTATTAGAATTAAATTTCTTTTTAATATTCCAACTGGCCATTTTCTCGTATTCAAGCTGCTTGTATGCAGAGAGAGTTTCTTCTCTAAAACCCTTAATTTTTAACCTGCATCGTTCAGTACAACATGATTCAGCCAAAATTTCAACGTGTACCTCAGATGCGGATGGCACATGGTCATGAATTTGTGTCATGAGAGCTTGCGCGGCAGGAGCAGCATGTGACACCCGGCAAATTCTGGTTAACAACATGGTCTAGATTAAAGTCTACCTTAGCGAGTCACGCGTATATTATACTTAACGAGGGTTATCTAGATAGCTAGATAGGGCATACGAGCATTATCTCGGGTTATGAGATGCTTTGACTCCTTGTGTGGGTCGGGTTCTGACTCCTTGTGTGAGTTAACATGTGATTTCATGATTAGTGAACCTCGGACGTTGGTGAATAACAAACTTATGTGTCTCGGTGATATCTGACAAACTTATGTGAAAACCATACGTGATTATGTGAACCTAAACCGAACACGTTAATAAAAATTATTAAAAGTGGAGCGTGAGGTTGATTAGGGTCTTAACGCATGGGGTTACACTTGTTACGGTTCGAAACAACGAAAACGTCGAAGGATAACGCGTCGGGAGGCGAAACGAAACAAAAGCGCGCCACCCGGACCTGTGAGCGGCCGCTCACAGGCTCCGAGCGGCCGCGCGAAGGGGACTGACGGGTTTAAACCGCCTCAAACTCATATTTAAACATCTTTAACTCCCATGCAGCCCTCATACTCAACCCTAATCGCCCCCTTACTGCCCCACACGAATATTTCACTCCAAAAACACCTGCTAAGGCTTAAGATCATCAATTGGGAGGCTCCAAGGCGCGCGATTGATTGATTTGAAGAGCTAAGGGTATAACTCATGATTTCTTATGCTTTTTACTTTATGTTTTATTGTAAAAATCCTATAACAAGTTTGTCCAGGTCTGATTGGGTTTAATAAACATTAAAACATGAGTCTTTTTGAAGATTAAACGGATTAAACCTATTAATAAACGCGTAGTAACATCATAGGATGCTTGTTGCGCAAGTTATTGGTGTTTTGATCCTAAAAGCTTTGATCTTGACATGTTTGATAATAGGATCTGATGGGAATAGGTATTAGGAAAGTTGTATGATGATTATTAGGTATTATTGATTGATAATATGCAACTAGGGTTTGATATAATTGATGATATTGTACGATCAGAATCTGGACAGATTCTGAAAGTCGACTTGTGGGGTCTGTTTCGTGGCTTGAAAACAATTGATTTGATCGATTCTTTGCATGATTGTAATGTACAAGGTCTTAGCTTTTCATAATGGGCAAAACCATCGAATTTGGACGTCGATTGAGTCGTTTTTGGAATTTTAATTGATTAGGGGTCATATCAGATTTTCGGATTTGTAAATTGGGTTAACTTTAAATGGTCATAACTTGAGATTTACAAGGAATTAGATTATGAAATTTTTCCAGTAGGTCAATACTGGAAAAATAGAGCTTTTCCAAGTGGATTCATCTCGTTTGGATGAATACACAATTTTTAAGAATTTTCCTACTAAACTGACCTGTTGAGGAGATTTTCTGGACATAGCTGTATTGTACGAATTTTTATAATTTTGTTGTTTGGAATTGAGACAAAACAAAAATAGGTATTGTCGAGTGAATCCCAAAGTAAATTCAGTAAAAATTTGGGAGGTTAACTCACTGGTTTACTATTTTAAATAAATTCGTTTTGATGGCGCACAATCTGTCCTGGAAACACAGATTGTGCATTAATTGCTTATGTGCTTAATTGAGGTCTTAGGTGGTATGGAATTGACATGTAACTGAAGTACACTTGTCTGAGACACATACGGAATGTAGAAACTAATTGTAACCAACGTATTCACCAACGGGTCCGTAGGGTTTACTATTGCATGTAGAATCACTAGGCGTCGCATACACACTTTTGAACATATAAAACGCCTTGGACAAACGAGTTATATGGGTAATGATATTACGCCTATACTCACTGAGCGACACTGTTATTAGGGTGTCGGTAGCATATATTGCTTGCTGTTCGGATTCTTTGCTTGCACGTTAAGGTGAGTTTACGGCCCCTCTTTTAAACTGGTTTCATACTTTCGGGGGAGAAAACATGTGTTAAAACGATTATTTGGTAACTACTGTCATACTATGGGTTTCTATTGTGTACTACACGATCTTTGGAAGTCCCGGGGGGAACCATGAATGTGCGGGTTTGCACAACGGGGAAATGTGAATAGCGCTATTGGGAGTGACCAACCCCGCTCGTCGACTTGGAGGGTCGGCGGGTGCATATTGTCTCAAACAGGAACAACAGGAACAACAGGAACTTACATCGGGCATACTTTTGGTATTCGCGTTAGTAATGGTTTTCCAATCGTGGTAGTAACAAAACGTACGCCTAGCTAGCGTATACTGGTTTTCTATTTGTTATAGTATGGACAGGTGGACTTGGTACTTGGATACAAAACCTGTAAACTCACCAGCATTTTTGTGCTGACGTAAACTTTTACATGTTTTCTCAGGTCGCTAAGGTAGCACGACTGGACTAGGACGCACGCGTCTGCACGGCGTCTATGTTAGGGTTGCATGGTCTTACAACATTTAACATTGGTTTATTATTTTGGATAATGTTTTGAATAAGCTTCCGCTGTAAACGGGATTTTAAACTGTGTTTGAAATTGCATTTTAATTCATTTAGACTTGTTTATTGTGATCGTTGGTTTGGATCCTGGTTTGTCATGCGCCTCGCGGTAAAACTCCGCAAGTGGATTTTGAGGGTGTGACACAGCAGAAATGGCAGAACAGCTTGAATCTGAATTCGATGATGGAGCAGCAGAATTGGATGAGCATGTTGCAGCAGAGGTGATGTTATCCAATTCTTTGATAAGCGATATTAACTCATCCGGCGTCATTTTGGACCAGTTTATTTCCGAAATGATCCGATTGACGTTCATAAACCAGCTGCATGTTTGCTGTTTTGGAATTCTTTTCAATGCGTCCAAAAGAATCTTGTTGACCCAACGATTTGCCATCACGATCTCTGCATTCTTCATTTCTGACAGCAGTTCGGTAAATCGGTCAATTAGTGCATCCACACTTTCTCCAACAATGTAACTGAAACTCTCAAGTCTCTGCTCAAACACCTCACTGTGAGAAGACATTTCAATCTTTAATAGCGATTCCCCAAAAGTCTAGACGTTTCACCAAATTTTTTAAGATGAGCACCGGGCGTCAACTGTAGTCAATAGGTCAAACCGTATACAATAAAGTCAATCCCCCCAAATTAAACTTGTACCCACCAAATAATACCCCTATTATTATTATTAAAATTATTATTATTAAAATCAAATGAACACTTTCTCCAAGACTCTACTTTTACTACTTTCAATGTCTGTCTATTTGTGACATCCGTCACTTTTCTTTTTCTTTTTTATTTTATTTTCATATATAATAATAATAATAATAATAATAATAATAATAATAATAATAATAATAATAGCCTAGACCACTCTTGAGCCCAAAACAACAACCCAACCATTAATTTTGATAAAAAAAAAAAAGACAAAGAAAGAAGGAGTCAAGTCAAATATTCTTATTCAAAATCTACATACTATGGCTAGGAATATGGTACAAGGAATTAGCGGCATCTCGTAGAAAAAGAGTATAAACAAACAAAAGGCTTTTATAATTTCATTTTTTATATCATAATTACTAAAAAGAATTTGGTTATTTTTACAAACTTGATGTCGATAAATCCGCGAGTTTAGAAATTCATTTCGGACAATTGATGTCACACCACGCCAATGGCGGAAACACGTGGCGCAACGCTCGAAAGCATATCAAAGTCAAGATTAACACAAACTATATTTAATTAGAAAAGATCAATTTATTTGGATATCGAAAGTGAGTATCTCGTTACAATGTTTGCACAAAGCATCACATAAAACAATGAACATTGAGTTTCAATGTGGGGGTATTTCCGTTTATGTTCCAACCCGTTGGTAACAATAGATGAGATCCCGACCAGTATCCGACATCCCAAATTCCACCGCACTAGCCCCATATCTATTCAGCACTTAGTTACCTGAAAGATATGTTTAAAAAGACGTCAATATATAAAATATTGGTGAGTTCACAGGTTTTAGTTTCATAACAACAACATTTTCACAACCATCGACTCGACTCACTTTACCGTATAATTATTTATGATGATGAGTAGCTAGCTTGTGGCCTTTGTAAGGAGTAGCTAGCTCCCACAAACTATGATGATGAGTAATCCCTTGAGCCCCATAACCAAACCAAGACTAATAATAATGCCCCGCTCCAAGTCGTTTCTCGGAATCCAACGACTTAATTTCAGAATACGTGCAACCCTGGCATACGCCGATGCATAATCGACGCTATCGATTAGGGGTGGGCCTTGTCAGGCACCAATAGTACTATCCAAATATTCCTTCGGTTTCATTTCCCTGAATTAATGGTTACAGAAGAGAGGACTCAACCCCGAGTGGCGATCACTGCTCAAGTACTCATCATACCACTTATCACATTTTAACCTTTGAAAACATTTCAACATGTGACAACGTTTGACAAACATATCTTTCCCCCAGTTAAAACAATAAAATGGGGCCGTGAAACTCACCTGATGTACAGCGTACAATCAAATAGCAGAGAATAGCAAGTCCGTGGTCAAGCACCTACGAACGTCCTAGTGCGTGTAAGTCACTAAGACTATAGCGTGTGTTTTTCCGGCAAGTTGTACACCCAACTCCCAACACCACCATTTACATATAATTCCCCGTTTAATTAGACATATGTCCTAGGTCCGTTGGTGATGGATTACCCTTTCTTACAAGTTATTTATATTCTCATTAATATTTCTTTAACTTGTATTATATTATTCTCGACTCAACTTCACTTAACGTATAATTATTTTCCCATTAAATAATTATACTTAAGATCTCGTCGTTCGATATAATATCTTTACCACTCGACACGACTCACTTTACCGTATATTTATTTTCCCATTCAAATAAATATACTAAGGTCTTGTCGTTCGATAATATGTTTTCTACGCTCAACTTGACTCACCATACCGTATATTTACTTTCCCACTAAGTAAATACACTAGGATCTCGTCGATTCGATATATTTATATATATATATATATATATTATATTGTTTTCTGCACTCGACTCGACTCACCATACCGTATATTTACTTTCCCATTAAGTAAATACACTAGGATCTCGTCGAGTCGAATATATATATATTTTCCTTGTTAAGTCCATACGCTTGTTTAACGTTTAATCGTTAGATTATTTACGTTACTTTTCTCCCACGAATAAATTCCCAACACATAGGAAAGTGTTATGTATTTTTCACCCGGATTATATATTTTAAGTCCCTTAAAATATATGTTCTTTTTTTTTCTCCTTAGACGTAATTAATACATATATTTATTTGTTCGATTTTACGTCTTAGTCCGTTAACACGTCGTAACTTGTCCATATCTGATTCAATTAATATTGTATGTATATCTTGTTAATATTTCCAAGTTTCCACAATATATGTATTCTTGAAATTAATTACCTTTTAATTTCCACATATATTACTTGGAAGTTTATAAACATATTTGTATTTTTATCCCCAAGAGTTGGTTACTTATATATAAAAATGCTCCAACACTTTTATATCCCCATTTATATAAAAGTGTTCATTTTTTATAAGTTTCCACCAAGCTTATATTTAACCTAACATTTTTATAAAAACCTTTGTTTTTATATACTTCCACATGTTAGAAAATCTATATTTTTATAAAACTCCATTTTATAAAAATACATCTTTATACAAGATACATATGTATATTTGCTATTAGTTACCAAATCCACCTTGAAAGGTTATCATTTCACACTTTTGACACCAACTTTCCAAAGTTATATTTTTAGATACAAGTTTCTAAAAATATCATTTTATGTCCCTTAACTTCTAAGGTTACTAAAATAAAATAGTCCTTTAACTTTTAAAAGTTTCATTTTTCCTTCCAATCTTTCAAAAGTGACAACTTTCCACTAAACTAGTAGACTTTATTTTGTCATCTTTGTCATGGTAGATTTTTAGTATGATTCAACATTATCCAAAGTCCATAATGACCTCATTAAGAACAATAATGTGTGTATTTGGGTGCATTATGTCCATTTTGTCCAACTTGATCACTTTATGTCCAAATCTTATAATATGTAAACTTTATATTTTACATTTTCTCACAAGATCATCACAATATTAGGTCTTAGATGATCATTTTAAGATGATCTAATCCACTTTTAAATGTATTCAAGTTATATTTACAACCTTTGCTTTGATCATCATTTTAAACATGTGTATGTGTATTTTATAACTCACAAAAATAATATAACATCACCATCTAAACCCACGACCCATGTATTCTTTTTAGAACATCCATTTTGTTAAAAGAAAACCTTTATATCTTTTGTTTAAAACCATGTTCCAAACCCTATGTACAACTTGCTTTAAAAACATAAAAATATAAACTCTCAAGAACAAAAGCAAGATCAAGAACACTTACAACTAGCACAAGGCTAGGGAAGATAAAAATACTTGATTTTGAAGGGGTTTAGTGTGTTCTTCCATGGTGGTTAAGCTCCAAGCTTGAAACACACAATTGGGGGTTTGGAAATGAGATGATCATGGATGAAACTTGAAAGAAAAAAAAATGGTTTTGTGGTGCTTTCAAAAGCCACAACCACATGGTAAGAAACAAGAGAGGATATTTGTTGATGAAATGATTTAGTGTTCTTGCATTTTATAAATCATCCAAGATCTTTCAAGTACACCAAATCCATAAATAAATCTAAGAAATATTATTTCTAATCCCATGTTTTAAGGGTTGTAAGATTTTAGAATGGGATGGGATATGGCCGATCACTTGGTTATGGTTATGGAGGATTTACAATATTTTACAAGGACACAAAATCTTTCAAAAAAAATCACACACCATGTTTAAATCTAAAGAAATCCATCCATGATCTTATCATATCTTAGTAAGATTTAGAATCAAACTAAGATTTGGAGGTGATTTTTTTTTTTTGTATGGTGTAGGTTAGGGCCGGATTTGGGTGAGATTTGGTGGGGTCCACCCACCAAAATATTTGCTAGTTATTCGGTTATGATTCACACATAGCGTTCGGGTTTCGTTCGGGTTTTAATTGGATTTTAATTACGCGTTATTCGGACATTATAGCAGCCTCAAATAACCCTTAAACATAGTCTAGTTCAAGTGTTGGTTGGTTAGTTAGGCTCTTGTTGGGTGAAATTAATTGTTATACGCGTACCGGGTGCGGTACGCGCACTTTATTCGTTACCAGAAGATTTGTATGTAAGGTTTTCACTTATGGTTTTGGAGTTCCAAAACACATTATATTTTGTGAAAATACCCTTTATTTTATATCCTGGGTGTCCAGGATCCTTTTCGTTTATTTAATTTTTACCGGGTAATCGCCAACGTCCGTTCCGGACAAGTTTATTCGCACGCGATTTCGTCGTGCTTCCACATCAAACATGTGCATCCCTATGCATCTTATGGGGAATTTGCTATTCTCTAAGGCTAAATTAATCCAATTAATTTAATATGCACTTAAACCGTTAATTACATATACTAATTACGCACGGAAACACATCGATTTTTGCCGGATGTTACAATTGAACCTTCTCGAACTGTTTCTTTTTAAGAACCAAAAATATTTGTGCCAAAATAACAGATGCGAAGAAGAACAAAAGGCCTTGTACACGTAATGGATCTTGAAGTACTATTTCTGCATCTCCCTGACCAAATTCGCCTACATTAGGATTACTTGTCAACGGTTGATCCAATTTGATAGATTCGCCTTCTGAAACAAGAAGTTCTGGCCCCGGAGGGATAATATCAACCACTTGACGTCCATCCGATGCATCCGCTATGGTTATTTCGTATCCCCCTTTTCTTTTCGTAGGATTTTGCTTACTATACCTGATGCTGTAGCATTATAAACTGTATTGTTACTTTTGCTCCCGTCAGGATAAATCTGGCCCCTTCCCCTGTTTCCACCTACGTATATAGGATATTTTAAGAAGTGAATGTCTTTCTTAGTAGTGGGGTCCGGGGAAAGAATAGGAAAGGTGATTTCACTATATTTTGACCAGGAACAGGGCCTTTGACAAGAATATTTTTTTGATTGGGGCGATAGCTCTGAAAAGACGGATTACCCATCTTTTCTTTTATCTCTGGGGAAATACGATCGGGAGGGGCTAATTCAAAACCCTCTGGTAAAATAAGAACAACCCCCACATTCAAACCCCCCTTTTTACCATTAGCAAGAACTTGTTTCAGTTGCGTATCATAAGGAATTCGAACAACTGCTTCAAATACAGTTTCGGGAAGTATTTTCGGAGCCCATCTGAACCCAAGAAGCGGGCCCAAGCTTGTCTTCCTGCTGCTGCTCGGCCCAGTACACCCGGCCCATCAACCAGGCCCAACTCCCCTCTCCTTTCCCCTTTCTGTTTAAAAAAAAAAAAAAAGAGTTGCTCCTACCTGGACTCGAACCCGGGCAAAGAGCCGGCTCAAACACAACACAAACACACCACAACCAACTGAGCTAAGGCTCACATCTGATTATATCTCAACCATCAGTATATAAAAGCCCAAAAAGAAAACCCCCTCTTGTTTCCTTCCTTGTCTGTGTTCGACGTGCAGCAACCCACCAAAGAAATTAAACACAGTCAACATATTGACCACTTTACTTAGGACTATTTTGATGGAATCTCGTAAATGATTTGACCAACCACATTAAACGCATTAAAACAGCCCCTAAGACCCATGTTTCCAGCTCGATTTCGAGCATGATTGACGCGTTTGACCAGTCACGAGGTCAAACCTTTGATCCTTCCATTTTAATCACGACACTATAAATTGTACCCACCATCCTACTCAGAATTGGCCGAAACATCTCTCCTTATCTCTAAATTCTGTTCTAAATCATTATACGAAGCAATTGGGTTCGAGTTTGACTTCTCAGTTGACCGAACATTCAAACACGAATTCGTAACTGTAAGCATCGTTTTCTTTGTGGGTTTTGTTCTTCGGCAATCACACAACAATAACCCTATGATTAATTGGGTTATTGTTGTGTGAATCGTGTGATTGTAAAATCTAGGGCTCGATCATTCATTTTGGGGAAGAACACGTTTGATACTTGGTTTTATATTTTAAATGAACTGAAATCAAACACAACCACTGATCTAGATCAAGTGGTTGTGTCTGATGTTTGTTATCATATACACGCGGGTTCGATTCCGAGCATCAACAATCATTTTTTTTTCAACATTTAAGCTTATATATATTTACATGCATTTTTAAAATTAGTTTTAAAATACTAAAACAACTTTATAAATTCTATAAAATTTATTCTAAGTCAGTTTTATGATGAAGTTTAATATCCAACTTTTAGTTTTCCAAAAATTATTTATTTAATTTATATAATAAATAATCCAAGTTTATTCTATTTTATTTATAAAATTCTATAAAAATATCAAAACAATTATATAAATTTCCACAAAAATTATTCTGAGTTTATATAACATTATATATTTCTGAAATAATTTTTATTTCAGAAAAATCGTTTATTTAATATTTTTAATCAATTTTTGTTAGTTTTAATCATAAATAAATCATAATAAATTCATTTTACAATATTTTTTCACCAAAATTTTATATAAATTATTTCTATCCATTTAGAACAGAAATACAATTTTTAATTTAAAAATTCTTTAATTTTAATATTTTTAGATATTAAAGTTACATTTTGACAATTTGAAATTAATAGATTAAATATTCTATTTTTGAGAAAATAATTTTATAAAAATTATTTTCACACTTAAAACTTTATATTGTGACCATATTTGATTTTAAATTTACAAAAAGACTTTTGTTTACTTATTTATCAAATTTCTCTTATTTATTAAACGTTTAATTTATTAATCAAACGAATACTTATCCCCAATTCGAAACCCTAGAATATACTTGTAGACTCGATAGACTTAGACTTATTTGTTACCTTATACATAGGGTGATACTTGGCAACGTTGGATTACACTTATTCAATTTCACAAGACTTAACACCTTGCTAAGGTGAGTATTACTTATCCCCTTTTTCGTTTTCACACTTTTGGGGTGATTCATGCACAAGTATACAAAACTTGCACATTCATTTACACATACATTTTTATTCATTTACAATTCATATACGTGTCTTGATTATCTTTGTGCTTATGTTTGAACATGAACGTAGCTTACATACAAAATCGTACATCTAGACATAACTTATGATTGGTGCTCTTTACATATAGACGTAACTTAGGTTACGGAGCTCATTTAGACATAACTTATGTTATGGTGCTCTTTTAGACTTGACACGTGTTAGGGTGCTCATTATCAATTTCAACTTATCAACTTTACATTTGATCTTTGTCTTGTTTGGTTACTTGCGTGTTTACATAATGCCTTGGTGATGCTAGACACATGAATTGTACTACTTTTCAAACTTATACTATATGTACAAAGCTAAGTAGTACTCACCAACATCATATGTTGACAAAATTATTTTCGTGCATGTTTCAGGATAAGCTGCTTGACGCTTCACATAGGACTTTGGACTTAGATTAAATCAATCAATTATCTCAATTTTGTTATGTATTCATGTTCACATGTTGTAAAACAATATTCAATAATCAAATATTTACATTTTAGTACCATGAGCTTTTGAACAATCGTCACTACGTGGCACCTCGATGATTCCGCCATAAGTTGGGGTGTTACACTATTCTCTCTCTCACTCAAAATCCTTTTTCTTCTTTTCAATTCACCTCACAACTACTTTGACTATCTCTCTTTTCTCTACAAGAACACAATATTTCTCTAGATCTGTCCCTCTCTCTCTCTCTCTATCTTTTCTATAAACTCAATTCCTCTTCAACAAAACAATCACATCACTATACAAATCCACTGCAAACTCTATAAACTCTGCCTCCCCAACCATCACAATATTTTTATCATCACCATCATCATTTCGAACTGTTCTGTGCAGTGATTTGTCTATTTGGGTACGAGTAGGAGATGTCGTCACCCACTTATCGATCAGAGGGATATGGAGGTCTATTAGGGTTTGGTGGAGACGGTCGGAGGCTGAAGGGATTTGGTAACGTGGGATGCCTTGGAGAGCGTGCTGGGTTAAGGTAAGGGATTGTTGGTGGGTTTCCGGTTCAAAACAGTTGAGGGTTCAAAGATTTTACGAGGTGAAACTTTGTGAAGTTCCCGAGTTGTAGCTCTGTTCTTGAGGTGGTGCTCGGGTTGGGTCAGGGTTGAATTTGTTGCAGGTGGTTGATGGTTAGAGGCATAGATATGGTGGTGAAGTGTGAGGTTAGGTGCAGGTGGGAGGCGGTGATGTTTGGGTGTCCGAGTGAAGTGTCCGAGGTGTAGCTTGTGTCCGAGCTCGAAAATATGTGTTCGAGCTCAGATGTGTCCGAGGTGGAGGTAGTGTCCGAGGTGGGGTGTCCGAGCTCGAAAAGAGTGTCTGACCGATGAGCTGTGTCCGAGGTAGATGATGTGTCCGAGTGGAGTATCCGACTGTTGAAGGTGTGTCCGAGTAACAGATTTGTGTCCGAGGTGTGACGTGTGTCTGAGTTCGATGTGTTTCCAACTTGACTGTGGGTGTCCGATAAGGAGGTGGGTGTTCGAGGTGATGTTTTCTGATGGGTTTTGGTTTGGTTTTTGACTGAGGAGGTGTTTTCGAGATGATTCAAAGATGTGTCCGTTGATGAAGATGATGCACAATACCTGATTGTGTTTGTTTAAATGTTTTCGGATGATACACTGTTCTCAAGGGTTATAATTTTTTGTAGTGGTGGTTTTTGAATTTGTGAAGTTGACCTTTTTTGATGAGTCACGTGACCTCTTGTCAGTTTTTTTTTAAATAGTCAAAAATTGAATTGATGTTCTCGATGCCAGCTTGCAAGGTTAATAGGAAAGTATTAATTTTCCTTAATTTCTTGCAACAAACATGCTAAAAATCTACACAAACACATCGTAAACTACAAACAAAAGATCAAAATCAACAATTTAATAAAAATTCAAAATGTTCTTCGCGTTCTTAGTGTTCTTCAATTTTTTTTTCAGAATTTTTTAACAAGATCAAATCTGCCAACAAAACTCAAGACACAAAACTGATTAGTAAAATAAAACTATTGAACGAGATTGAGATTTAAACCTGTTGAACCGGCCGAAACGCAGCAACAAAAATTTCTTCTTTTGATCTTCGAATGATACCGAACCGAGCCTTCGAAAGACTTCTTAGGCTCTGATACCAATTGTTAGTCCAGAATCCCTCTCTACCGGGTATCAAACAAACCACTCAATGGATGCGGAATATCGATTGAATGGTGAAGAACAAAAGATTAAATCGATGAAAATATATTATTGCTGCTTCACCTTGCACACAATCTCTAGGATTTTCTGGTACAAGGTAATGGCTCTTGTGTTGCAAATGAGAGTCTAATGAATGTCTAACCCTAAAATGAACTTAAACAAAACATTATATAGGGTCGACTAAAGCCTTGACCCACATGGCCTAACCCAAGCCCATCAACTAAACTAAGCCCAATTAACACAAACATGCTTAATAAAGACAAGCGTAAACTTCTAAATCTAGCCCAACAGGATCTGTATGTGTATGTCTGTTGGAGAATTGTGAAATCCAATTTCAGATCTGGAGATAGTTTTGTTTACACCCCAAGTGTTTGATCTAATGCTTGAATGAAAAAAAAAAAACTTATGTTAACCTTTTTGATTTTTTTTTAATTATTTTTTTGTTTTATGTTAGATTGTGAATGTATGGAAGGTAATAATTTTTCACTAGTGTTATTTTTCAGTTTATATTTTATGCTATGTATAGTCACCGTGTAATGTGTAAATAATTTATTGTAACAAGTTTAAGTGATTGTTATATAGATCCATTTCATGAAATTAAGAGGAAGGCACACCTTGAAAAGAATGTAAAGTTTCTACTTTTTGGGTAATTTTTGAAATGTTTTGGCTTTATTTTGATATTAACATTCAGCTAGACATGCTTCTATGGTGATATGTATGTTTTACAAGTGATTTGGTATAATTAGTAGATTTTTAAATTAACAAGTGTTAACATAGTTTTTTTAAGTCAGTATATTAGATGATGGTTTGTTAACACATGTTAACATCTCACCTATTTTGTTTTGCTGTTTGTATAATTTTGTTTTTTTTACACCCCAGTTTACAACAAACATATACTTTAGTAAATCCATGATCTGGAGATAGTTTTGTTTGCACCCCAAGTGTTTAAACTAATGCTTGAATGAAAAAAAAACTTAAGTTACTCTTTTTGATTTTTTTATTATTTTTTTGTTTATGTTAGATTGTGAATGTATGGAAGGTAATTATAATGTCTTTTGTGCGTTGGATATATGAACTCCATGTGTTTGACTGACTAGGTTAACATGTGTTATTCTGTTAGTATGTTAGAAGTTAATAGTAAATGGTGAATGTATGGAAGGTAGTTATAATGTCTTTTGTGTTTTGGATATATGCACTCCATGTGTTTGCTGAAATGCCTGACTGGGTTAACATGTGTTACTTCTGTCAGTATATTTAGATGATGTGTTTGCTGAACCCCCCTACCGGTTATGTTAACATACAAAGTCCAAGGAAGCCGAGAAAAATATGTAGAAAAACTTTTGAATGATGTTTTCTTTTTGGTACTCAATGTATAGAATTACTAGATTTATTTTGTTAAAGTGGTCAATAGTTTGTAATGATACTTTGTAATAACGTGTATTAATATTTTGTATTCTTTATTTCCAAGTAAACTTATGAAGTGAAAACTTTGTAATAACGTGTGTTATCAAATAAATAACATGTGTTAATATATCTTGCAATGTTAACACATGTTACCCTTCCACGTAGTTCATTTTAATGTCCTGGGTAGGTTTTTCTCTTGTTCAATCTTATTATAGTTAGACAAACAATATATTAATGCATGTGTATTATGTTATCATGTGACAACATTTAACACATGGTAGTTTATTTTTTGTCCCATTTGTCTGCTGATCTTACCCTTTGCATGTCTTTGATCGATTGCGTGACCGTTTTCAAACCTTTATGGATTTTATTATGATGGTAAGTCAAAATCCTGGTATAGATAGGGTAACATATGTTAACATCGGGCAACTTATAGATATCTTTGATGCAATCTTTTTTTCATAACTTTTTGATTCACCAGCAAGATGGGAGGGCATGTGAGATGGATAACACATGTTACAAAAACTTCACTTGTGCCTATAGGTCTTGGGGGGTAAATTTTATGCATAAGTTAAAAACTAAGTCATGCTTGATCTTAACACATGTTAGAAATAACACATGTTAACACATGATGAAATCACAAAACACATGTTACCTTACCATTCATTTAGAAACACTCACGAATATGCACGCACAATAGATAGCTAAGAACATAACAGTGGACTACATTTTATGCACAATAGAGTTATATAAATTTGTTATATGTACATCACATGTTAAGGTCAATATTTTAGCAAAAGAGTATACAATATAAGATACATAACCCGCAGCCAATTATCATACTTTTAAAGTCTATACAATATAAGGTTTTAACAAACATTCCATACAAATATTCACTGGCAACCGTAAGATATGGCTATAAATTCTGCAAGAATATTAGGGTTTCCATTGGTGCTGCGAACATCTTTCTCAACCTCCTCAACTCAGCCTTCAGGTGCTTGACTTCACGTAGATACTTCACTAGCACATCCTTCTGGTAAAGAAATTAACACATGTTAGGAAGAAATGAACACATGATAACCAACAACTAACACTTGTTAAATATCAACATGTGTTGAATAAAAATGCACTTTATTAACCAACTTAAATCTTGTATGGGGTGTCTTTCTCAAAGTACTTCTCGCTGTCCGCAATCAGAACGCTTGTACCTGGGTAACATGTGTTACAATATTAACATATGTTAAAGACCATAGTAAGGCTGCAGAGGAAACTCTGTAAGCGAAAGATTTTGACTAAAAACAGGATTAAATGATCATACAAGTTACAAAACCAGGTGCGGAAACCCTAGCTTTGAACAAACTGATAGAAACTCAAATCAAAACACAATCAATATCATTTTCAAAGCTTTTCATAGATTAACTTGTTCATAAACTTGATTACAATGACACTTTGGTTAATCTAGATCAATTACAGACACTCTCAAACAAACCTGGAACCTGACCTCAAAACACACACAACTAATAACTCTCTTTATCTCAAAAACTCACAAAATCTATTTATAGGCTCTGCAGGTTCGCCCCTTTTCATGGTGCGAATGTGGACACTTTCCACATTCGCCCAGTATAGATGGTCGAATGTGGAATCTTTCCACATTCGCCCAGTTTGATTCTACATTCGCCCACTTTCTTCTACGTTCGCCCACTTTTTCCACTTTTAACCCATCAGCACTTTTTAACACATGTTAACTTTGTCTTCGTGTTTATGTCTTGGTCGTTTTCTGATTATCTGAACCTTCGACATTCTGTACCGGATCACTAGCTAGGGACATACATGAATAATGCACTAACAATCTCCCCCTTGGACCTAGCTAGTGATGTACCAAAGCAGAAAGTTATCAATTCTTCAAGTCTTGATTGAAAACTTTCCATCTTCATGCACGTTTGTGTCGAAGTTCCTATCTATCTCTCCAATAAGCTTTGAAATCTCAGACAGACTCAAGAAATCTTGGCTTTGTCATTTGTTAATCCAGAGATGAATATAGACGATAATCTTGATTTCTTCAATCTTCATCATTTCTTTAATCTCTTACTAACTTCTGTTGTTCTGGTAATCTTGATGTTCAGGTTTGGGTCTTGTTCAGTTATACACTTTGTCGATGAATCTTGAGTAGTGCACCTGTTGTATTTAATTTTGCAGAAAAATTTACTAAAAACTGCACAAACTACAACCGGCGTTAGACACGACAAAAATCTCGGAAGCACTCTTCACATTCCTTTTGACCCTCAATAGTTCTCCCCCTGAACTATACAACATTTTCAATATGTACCAGAAACTTGAAAATTTGAAATCTTTTTCAACTTTTAAGTATCTGAGCATTCTCATACAGTATCCCAACATCGGTTATCGAAAATAAAGTTGAAACAAAACTTTTTGATTTTTCAAAGTTTAAGCTAAAACACACCAAAAATCTTTTTGAATTTTCCAATGTAATTGCATAAAAGTAAATTCAACATATTTTTGTGAATTTTCCGGTTAAGAGGATCATATCAGTATTGAAACAGTCAGTCATAACTCTTTTTGATCAATTTTCTGTTTTTGTCATTGAGCATCCTACAACCATTACCAGTATGTTTGTCCACTTAAACTCAAAATCATCATTCATTTCTCAGCACTTTAGATACATTATAGTAATATTAGATACTGAATAATCTATGGTCCCCGCATTCGCAACACATTCCCGTATCAAGAATTGCGCAAAGTTTCATTGTAATGCGTGATTATACTGTAGTTATCTGTTAGTTACAAGGTATGAGACACAGTGGTGACAGGTCAGCAAATTAATGCTTCAAAGCGACTTGTGCACTCTACCAGGGTGAGGACTAATATCAATCATGATTTGCATCAACGATTGGATACGATGCATTAGATAATCTTTGATTATCATCACACATGTTAAGTTCCTCATTCGGCAACTTAAGGTTTTGTCATTAAAGATCTTTTAATAAGATACCCTGACTGATCTAGGTCCGTAAATCAATACGACAAAAGATCAGTTAGGCCATCCCCAGATAACTTTCAATATAACGACCCGAAACCTCTGATTTTGGCAATCTATCAAACGAAATTTCGGTACTAAGACCATATGCCAACGATACGTTGATCCACATGATTATCAGTTATTGATTTTCAGTTTATATCACCATGCTGAACTTTAAACTTTGATTTCAAGCCTACCAATATATAATTGTAGTGGCTACTCAATGTTTATCAATTCATTTTATTTTTAGAGTAGTCTGACAATCCACTGATGTACTATCATCTCCTCTTTTTCTCCAGGAAAAACTCATTTTTGATTTTTTTTTATTTTGATTTTTCTGAAATTTTCTCCCCCTAAAAATCTCAAAATAAGCATATTTTTGGATTTTTTTAAACTTTTGAAGAAAAACAAAATAAAATGATATCCGATGCGGTTTACCCACTGAGTTTTTTAAAAACCCTTTTCCCCTCAGATTACTAGACTCATTAAGATTTTTCAATTAGCAAACCATTTTGTCGTATCTGTTATTGAAATCCAACACCTGAGAGCAATTGCAAGAGATTGCAACTTTTTCCGGCTTCACAGGTTAGAGACAGACTACAAACACTCTCCTCTCTGTTGAAATCATGTTTTCCTTCTTCAATAACCCTTCCTTGACCTTCACCTCTCCAATAAATAGTGTGTATACAGATGCTCCACTATCAACTTATCAAAGAATAGCTAATAGGTCTATCTGGAACAATCTGCACACTTATTAAACAATTAGCATGAGAGAGGCACCCATCCCTTCACAATGATGGGTCGTCCAAGGTCATCAATCCTCGGAACATCAATCCATTCTCCTTTTGAAAAATCAATTGGTCTTTCAATGGATTGATTTGAAGTAGAAATTGCTATTGACTTAGAAAGTGATTTGGGTTTCCAAACACGTTCAGAGTTTATTTTAGATTTTGTTGAAATCGTTTTGATTTTTGACTTTTCAGGTTTCATGTTTGACACCTGCTTCTGAACTTTGTTTGGAATCTTCTCAGACTTAACTGATGAAGACCCAGGTTTAGAGTTATTCTTAGACTTAGCCTTAGAACTCCCCCTTACCTTAGCAACCCTACCACAATCTCCATTTTTATTCAAGGCAATTTTGTTACGATTGTCATACACAACCTGTTTCCCCTTTTGCTTCTTGATTGGTTTTGGGGATACAGGCTTTCTGACATTGCCTGAATTTCTAGCAAATTTCACTTCGGTCTTTTTCTGTTTAACATACGGACAGTAAGCAACTAAATGCCCACACTCTCCGCAGTTATAACAAGACCTATACTCTTCAAAATCACATGCATACCCGTCATCCCAATACCAATAGGGACAATGAGCTGCAATATGACCAACTTCACCACATTCAAAACAGCTTCTCCATTCAACATAACCATGAGAATACTGTGATGAGTTGTTTCCCCAATAACCATCAAATTGAGAGTTATATGAATAATCATAATAGTCATATGATCTAGATGAAAAATTTCTTGAATTCTTTTGATAAGAATTTTTTATCTGATCATTTCCTTTCGATTTGTTTGGTTTTGATCCCTTTACTTTAGGACCATTCTTATTTTCAACATTTTTCTTTTGATCCTCTTTATTCTCATGTTGGTTAGGACTGAGTTCAAAATGAAGATGATCAAATTGATTTCTAAATTGATTTAACAAATCAATATTATCAACAAAAATACATTTAAGTAGAGATTGTTCGATATTCTCAATTAGAAAATCTTTGTTGAAAATCAATTTGTCATGTCCTTCCAACATGTAGGATCCTTCAACTCCTTCAGGAAAACTGAATATGGGTTTTTCTTCAGATTCAGATTCTGAAGTTGTTTCAACATTTTCAGTTTTCTGTTCAAACATTTGTTTCACTTCAGAATCAGAATTAACAACGCAAGGTGTTGTGATTTCCAACTCTGATGTGGAAGTATTCTTTGAAACACTTTTATTCATTTCAAACATTTCTTTCTTTAAAGATTCAATTTTATTTAACAAATCTTTTTCATTCTTTTCAAAAACTTTAATTTGGTTTTGACAATTTTCTAGTTCATTTGCTAGTTTCTGTTTGTCCTCAATAAGTGTCATCAATTCACAATTCAACTTGACACATTTAGAACAACTAGCACTTACCTCATCATCTGATTTATTACCATTATCAGATTTTGCATCACCATTTGAAATATCACTCTGTTCTGATGTACTTTGTTCTGAACTCGTATCAGAACTCAAATCACTCTTTGACAATTCACTGGAATCATCATGTCTCATTTGTTTGACTAAACATACAACATTCCTATGAACACCTTCTCTGTTAACACACTTGTTAACATGTACCATTTCATCAGTTGGTTTCGGTGTCATTGGAAATCCCCAAATGTTGTCAATTGAGAATTTTGTCTCTGTAATTGTTGTTGCTTTCTTTCAGCTTCTACTAGAGCTTTGATCTCCTCATCCGTTCTACATACGGCCATGTAATTAATCATTTTTCCAACAAAAATATCTAAATTTTTTTTTTTCTAAAATCAGGTCGAAATTTTTTAGGCACTAAATTCTACGTTCACCCCTGGTAATTCTACTTTCGCCCCTTTTGATTCCACGTTCGCCCAAAAGTATCAGCCGAATGTAGAATAACCACTAGAATGTAGAATATCAAAATTCAAATTCCACGTTCGCCCAAAAATATCTACGTTCGACCACTTCTATTCCACGTTCGTCCAAAAATTTTCAGGTTCGCCCACTACAGGTTCAGGTTCGCCCAGTTCAGTCCAGGTTCGCCGAGTTCAGTTCCAGGTTCGCCCAGTTCATGTTTTGAAAAACGGTTACACTTTGAAAAACGGTTATTTTGATCTCTGATTTTCAAAAGTTTGTGGATTTGAATGATCTTAATCAGGTTATGATTCGGAATTGATTTGGAACAACTTTAATTCTTGGAATTTTGAATTTTAACCACAAAATCAACTTCAAATCAATCAAAAACACTCAAAAACCATTTTCATGCAAAAACAGATGTATTTTGATCAAAATTATGTCCAAATCAGCTCTGAGTTTATCAAATTTGTTGTTGTATGATCCGTATAGCTCTGATACCACTTTGTAAGCGAAAGATTTTGACTAAAAACAGGATTAAATGATCATACAAGTTACAAAACCAGGTGCGGAAACCCTAGCTTTGAACAAACTGATAGAAACTCAAATCAAAACACAATCAATATCATTTTCAAAGCTTTTCATAGATTAACTTGTTCATAAACTTGATTACAATGACACTTTGGTTAATCTAGATCAATTACAGACACTCTCAAACAAACCTGGAACCTGACCTCAAAACACACACAACTAATAACTCTCTTTATCTCAAAAACTCACAAAATCTATTTATAGGCTCTGCAGGTTCGCCCCTTTTCATGGTGCGAATGTGGACACTTTCCACATTCGCCCAGTATAGATGGTCGAATGTCGAATCTTTCCACATTCGCCCAGTTTGATTCTACATTCGCCCACTTTCTTCTACGTTCGCCCACTTTTTCCACTTTCAACCCATCAGCACTTTTTAACACATGTTAACTTTGTCTTCGTGTTTATGTCTTGGTCGTTTTCTGATTATCTGAACCTTCGACATTCTGTACCGGATCACTAGCTAGGGACATACATGAATAATGCACTAACCAACTCAATCATACCTTTCTTGCCAAATGGTCCAGCCATATCTGCGCACGCTAACCTTTTGCCTGTAACACATGTTATTGTAGTTAAACAAAGAGTCTATCAAAATGGTCAATCTTAAGAAAATGATAACACATGTTAAAGCTAAGTAGTGGTCAATAAATGATACCTTTCTTTCTAGATGGTCCAGCCATATCTGAATGTTAATTTTCTATTCGTTAGTTTTGAATTTTTAGGGTGTAGAGGAAACTCAATCATACCTTTTCTTGCCAGTTGGTCCAGCCATATCTGCACACGCTAACCTTTTGCCTATAACACATGTTATTATAGTTAGACAAACAGTTTATAAAAATGGTGAATCTTAACAAAATGATAATACATGTTAAATCTAAGTAGTGGTGATGCGGGAGATAGTTAAGCTTTCCCTTATTCCCAGATCTTCCAGGCATCTGCGCTGAATGTTTGTCTGTAACATAAGTTATTATAGGTAGTCAAAAAGAGTAAACAAAAGGCTGCAAGCTAATATCCAAAAAAACAAAAAAACCATAGCGCGTTTACCTGTGTCCTTGCTTGAGGATTTTGAGTCTGGTTTTTTCCAATGCACTTGGCTTCTTAACTGTTAGCATACACACTTCGAGTTACGACAATTTATAAATATTATTCGACGAAATCACTAACACGTGTTAATATTTGGTACTTGGCTTCTTCATTGTTAACATGCATATGTGTTGAATAAAAGACTACACTTTTATTCATCAATCACATGTGGTCTATCAACCTCATGTCCACAATCCAATGACAATCTAACATAAAAAATAATAAAAAATAAAAAAGGTTAACATAAGTTTTTTTTTTTCATTCAAGCATTTGATCAAACACTTGGTATGCAAGCAAAACTATCCCTAAAACAGTTTAACATGACAAACAAACATACAAAATCCATTTCTTATTCAGCAAACAAACCCAGACAAAGCTGAACAAATGAAACAAAAAACCCATATGAACTTAAAATAGGAGAGAGAAACGCAGAGAAAGAAAAAGACTTTAGAGAGAGAGAGAGAGAGAGAGAGAGAGAGAGAGAGTTAGGTCAATTTATGAACAATAACCAATTCTACCATGGTAATAAACCCAGATAACAAAAGGTTCGACTGGTACATAATCAACAACAACAACAATAATAATAATAATAATAATAATAATAATAATAATAATAATAATAATGAAAGAAAAGAAAGGAGTGTAAACATAACATACGAGAGTTAGCCATGGAGATCTCATTGCCTTCATCGGGATCGAGCCAAACCTTGCCTCACCTCTTTAACAGGATAAGGGTTATGAGGTTGTTGAGAGTCTGAACTATTTGAAGAAGAAGAAGAAGAAGAAGAAAGAAGAGAAAAAGAGGAGGTGTCTTTGAAGAAGAAGAAAAAAGAAAGAAAGAAAAAAATGGTGTTGCAGGTATTTTTGAAGAAGAAGAAAGAAGAAAGAAGAGAAAAAGAGGAGAGAGGAGAGAGGTAAGACTTGATTGATAGAGAGAGAGAGTGTGTGTGTCACATACAAATTACCTAAAATGCCCTTCTTTGTACTCTTCCATAATATAATATTGTTTCTCTCACCATAAAGTCGCCACACTTGATCTAAACCATTGATCTAATGCGATGAATGGTTGAGATTGGGTTTCCAAGGTTTTCAGGATAAGAAGGGTTTTCTATGGATCCCTTCCCTATATATATATACACACACACACACACACACACACACACACATGCCTGGCTAAAAGATGACTCCAATTAACCATGGTGTGTGGTCCCTTTTAGGCCTGTAAATGAACTGAACGAACACAAACACATGCGTGTTCGTGTTTGTTCATTTAACTTTAACCGAACACGAACACATAATCGAACACATTTTTGTGTTCGTGTTCGTTCATTAAGAAATTTGTCATGTTCGTGTTCATTTATGTTAGTTCATTTAAGACCTAAACGAACAGTTGATGAACATAAACGAACACAAATGATCAATATAAATGAACATAAATGAAAACAAACAAAAACAAGTTAATAATCTTTCATCACAATTCAACTAAGTCTAATACATCACAATGCAACCAAAACCAAATGACGGGGATGGGAAATATGGCGGCGCTGTGGTCTATGGAAAGGGGATGAGGGAGACAGCGGCGCAGTGGAGGATAGAGGCTGAAGAGTGGAGACAAGGTTGTAGAGGTGGTTGGCCGGAAGTAGAAGAAGGTAGGGTTCTGGAGTGTGGAGAAGAAATGATGTGGGGCTGTGAAGTGTGGATAGCGTCTGATAAGTGATATGGTTAGAATGTTAGGGTTATGTGTTTAGAACATATGAATTAAGGTACTTAACAAAAGAAAATAAATAATAAAAATAAAGTTAAGTTTAATTAAACGAACATAAACGAACAAAAATAAACGAACAAACATAAATGAACATAAATGAACGAACAGAACATGTGTTCATGTTAGTTCGTTTAATTAAACGAACAGCAAATTGTGTTCGTGTTCGTTCATTTATTTAAATAAAGGAAAATAAACGAACTTCCCGTCGAACAGTTCATGAACAGTTCATGAACGTTCGGTTCGTTTACAGGCCTAGTCCCTTTGAGTCAAACTATCACAGCCATTTGTGTTGGGTTTGATAGGAATTAATCCTAATTGAGTTTAAATTGGTTTGTGCAATGGACAAGGGTGCATGGGATAAGTCATAAAAAGATTTTATTTTGATTTTATATAGATAATCATAGTTGGTTTAAGTTTATTGTTAAGGGCAGTGATAGCGGTGTGGGCGGCAAGTTTGGCTTGAGTATTTTTACGGTCCTCCACTTGGCGTAAATGAGAGTGAGTATTTTAAAAGTCAGGTAACACTTAGGTTTGTTGGAGTATGAGGGAGATGCTCTCGTGTTGGTCATTCAAACCGGCAAGAATTTGAAGAACAAGTTGGTTTTCGGTTGTGTTGGAGCTAAGGCTTGTAAGTTGATCATAGATTTGTTTCATTGCTTGGCAATGTACGGACATGTCAGGGAATTGTTCAAGTCGAGTATTAGAAAATTTGTTTTGAAGGTGAATTGTATGGGATGCTTGGTTGCCAAGGAATAAATTTTCGATGGTGGTCCAAGCGGCATAAGCCGTAGAATTGTCAATTGTTTTTCATGACAGTGAGTAATAGGTCTTGAGATCAGGGGCAGATGTATAATATAATTAGGGGTGGCACCCGCTGTAACATCGCGTATTTTCCACAAATTAAAAAAAAATGTTTGTTTTAAAAAAATATATGTTTTAAACACCTTATACAAATAATCATTTAATAAAAAACTCGTTGAATCTCGACGGTTTAGTGTGCTTTAAAATTATTCGTAGCATTTTTTTTAGTATAATCATTATATATATGATTTTATAATATTACTTTATAAAACAAATTAAATAAAAAGAAATGGAGCTAACAAGACTCAAACCCACGTCCAACCCCTTTTCAACAACATACACCAACCACTAAGCCACTTTGTCTTTTGGTGATAATATTCTGAAACAAATAAAGTTAACCCTTCCTTAATTATCCTAGTCAATAAACAAAGTCAACACCCATTTGTTAAACGCGTAATTAACCCACTAAACTAGCTCCATTTTTCAATTAAATGTACCCCTTGGCCAGATTTATCATACCTTACCTAACTAATCTAGTTTAACGCGTTATCTTTTCGTAAATCTTGGCCAATTAATCACATTTACTCATTTTGAAACCTTCCTAAACCCTAGCATCAAATTCGTATATATAGGAGGTTTTGGCTCGATTAAATCTGCACACACACCTATATATGCGACTAACATAACCCCTATATCATATCCATCTATCAATCGCTGAAACTTCTTATTTTGGAGCCTTTAAAGGGACACGACTCGTGCTCAACTTTCACCATCAATCGATATATCTTGATCTTGATTTGTATATGCTTTAGGGTCGTTTTCTATAGGGGAATAAAAGCCCATGCTTTCGTTCATTATCTTTATCGAATTCTTGTCTAATTATTAGATTTAAGAACTAGGGTTCATAGGACTAATTTGGGGTTTTTTTTTTGTTACAGTCTAGTCCTGTATAAATAGATAATAAATCGAATTAAAATACAAACAGCGACCCAGACCAAATGGTCTGGGCATTCCATATACACAGAAGCAGACCTGGGTTCGAAACCCATCTGCAGCATTTTTTTTCTGTTTTGCTTTCATTTTGCCTTATTTTATTTAGTCAGACAATGTATTAAAGTTTACCTGATCAATTAAATCAACAAACAGTCAACCAGACCAACTGGTCTGAGCTCTATACTTATACAGCACTGGTCCCGGGTTCGATTCTTGCCAGCAGCATCAATTTTTTAGAAGCCTTAATTATATACATAACCTATTAATCTTTTAAAATAAATTTTAAATACTAAAAATGTCTTAAAAATTTTGTAAAAATTATTTTAGGTAAATCTCATGACAAATTTTACCATACAAATTTTAAATTTCCAAAAATAATTTATTTATTATATATTATAAATATTGCAAGTTAATTCATTTATAATTTTAAAATTTTATAAAAATATCTAAACATTCTTATAAATAACCACAAAAATTATTTTTAACATGTAGATTCATAAACATTTCAAAAATAAATTTTATTTCAGAAAAATCATTTGTTTCATATTTTTAATTGATTTTCGTTATTTTAAATCATAATAAATTCATTTTTTAATATTTTTATACCAAAATTTTACATAAAGTATTTTTGTTCATTTAGAACAGAAATATAAATTTTAAATTGAAATTTCTTTAATTTCAATATTTTTAGATATTAAAATTATATCTTTGACAAATAGAAATAAATATACTAAATATTCAATTTTTGAGAAAATAATTTTATAAAAATTATTTTCATACTTAAAACCTTATAACATGACCATCCTTAATCAAAAACCTACAATAGTCTTTTATTTAATTAGTTACCGAATTTCTTTTATTCATTAACAATTTACCTAATTAATAATTAAACAATTACTTATCCCCAAATTAGGAACCCTAGAACTACTTGAATCCTAGATAACTTAGACTCTAAGTTCATTCCCTTACAAATTATCTAATTCTTTAGGTTAATCCTTTGGGATAATCCTAATTCACATCACGTTGTTTGGTAGAGTTTCAAGTTATTACGCGAACTGTGAGTATTTCCCATCCCCTTTTTGTCTTTATTCACTTTTGGGGTGTTACATGTACACTTATACAAAATACAAATACAAGTTCACATTTTTACAATACAATTCTAGTACTATGTGCATTTGCTTACAAACATGATTTATGCTTAGACATTACATGTAGAATACATTTGTACTTAGTGAAATCATTAACATTGTACAAGCCGACCTTAACATTGGATAGCGCTATTGGATTGACAACCCGCCTAGGTTGATTCCCCCCCTTTTTCATCGGGGAATCCGTGGTCATTGTTAAGTTTTTATCCATTTATTGGATAAGTACACCGCCGTTCATTACTATGGCTCATAACCCATTTCATTTGTAATTTATTAATTAAAATATACAAGCTCATTGACCATGGTTCAAGTATTGAATAGGAGTGTAAACGAGCTGAACAACTCGCAAGCTAGTCAAGATCGGCTTAATAAAAAGTTTGAAACGAGCCGGGCCTTATTGGTCCCGATTCGAGCTTGAGCTTAAAAAAAACTCGTTTACTTTTCGAGTCCGAGCACGAGCTTGACATGTGAAACTCATCAGGGTCATAATATTTGTTTTATGGGAAGAGATAACGTATAAAGCGTCTTAACGTAAGAAGCATAAGAAGCTTTCTGAGCCATTGGATTTAGGCGGTGGCAAGATGGTAATTAACAACCCTAATCATACTTCAGTTAATCTAACTAGGGGTAAATTAGGAAAAAGGCATTTTAATTTCAAGAAATCGTAACAACAGAGATTAAACAAATCGATCGAAACGTAACATCAAAACAAAATTATTTCAACTATTAATCAAATGTTTGAAACTGATTAAATGTTCTTAATCATCACAACATCAAAAAAACATATAATTGAATCAACAGATCATCATATTCACAGAAATTTAAAAAAACAGAGCATTGCAATTGATTTTTTAAAATCACATTAATCTTATTCAAAAAACAAAATCAACTCATATAATATTCACAAAAACATAGGATTTTAATAAATATAATTACAATTATAGAAAAAAATGGATTTGAAAAAGATTCAGATTAAGAACAATCACAAAACTGTCGAGTCTGATATGTTTTAAACACACCTTATAATTGTGTTAGATTATAAGGTGCGTTTAAAAGATACTGGCTAATCAACAAAAAAAACAAACAGACGCACTCTTACTCTATCTAAACGCACTCTTAAAATTTTAAACGCACTTATTATAAATTTAAACGCACTTATTGAATCGTATTCGTACAACTAATGATTAAAAATGCAAGTGGCAAATCTTATTAATTATATAAGATAATCTGACAAAAATTACATGCTTATTTTAATATTAAAAATTAAAAAAATCTAACTATCTGATAAATATGATTTGACTGGTAATAAATTGAAATAAAATCTTTAACTTAAATATTCAACTACCACCTAATTAAATTTCTATTTTAGCCTATATAAACACTAGAGAAAGAAGCATACTGATTCAACTAAAAACACAAAAACAAAAATAGCTGCAAACGACATAGATAATGCAATAAGCAACATGCAGGTCAAAAATGTAGTTCTGGTTGACTGCATTTTAGAAGTGCATGATGACCTAAACTCATCTTGTGTAGTGCTGTCTGCACAAAATGAGATTCAGACGCAGTATATGAAGAACCTGGATCTCATAGAGAAGCTGCTGAAGGAGGAGAAAACACCATTCACAGATGAAGCTATTAAGCACCTACATACTCAGGCATCTTTTGACAACCTCATCTGTGAGTCACTTAGCAACACACAAGCATGCATTCTGAAGAACATGGAATCCAAACAAAAGGCAAGGGATGCAATCTTGAGTTCCCAATGATGTTGATGGTTTTATAATGGTTGTTTTGGGTGGTGGTTTTTGTAGATCTTTTAATAGTTTAAGTGGTTGTTATGTTGGTAGTGGTGTAAAGGTGGTAGTGGTAGTGGTGGTGGTGGTAATGGTAATGGTGATGGTGTTTATGTAACTGTTTTTTTATGTTTTTAATATTAATGATATAGACGCACTAATGTTTAAAAGCACTAATGTTTAAAACAGACGCACCCCTATTTACATGTATAAAGTTCAGACGCACCCCTGTGTACATTCAAACGCACTCATTAAAACAGTAATATTTGCAAGTCAAAACATCATACAACTAAAAGACATCTAAGCCAACTCCTGATCATCATCAGAAACTTCTAAATCAATGTCTTCATTATCATCAATGTCAGCTTCCACAATATGATCATCTTGTTCACCTTGCGGCTCGGTTGAAACACCTTCCTTCGCATGTTTTTGTCGATCATGGCCACTCTCTCCGCATATTGCACATTTCCTCTTCCTTTTGCCGGATCGACTAACCTGCTTTTCCTTGCTGGACTTTATGCGCTTCTTCTTGCCACGACCTTTGTTCTTGATACCATTTGGAAGTCGAATAGTGGGTTCAGCATTTGATGGTTTCTCATAACCAAGAAGAGAAGCATACCTTTCATGCTTATTCTGACGAGTAGGTCTCTTAAACCTGCCCACATCAACCTTCTTAACCATCTCTTTGATTTTATTATTAATCCAAGTTAACTCGGATAAATATGCAATTAGAGAGTTTGCAAGATATTCACCGCCCAAAACTATCTCCCATGCAATACGTCTGGCTTCTTTCGTCTTGTCATCACCAAACTCTCATGTTTCAAATGAATACTTGATTTCATTTGGAACAACATCTTTTATCCACCTCCTCAGAATGTATCTTTTCGGGAATCTATAAACTTTCATCAACCTTAATATATAAAAAATATGCCTACACAGCAGCTCGTACTGCTCGAACCTCCTACATGAACATAATGTAGTCACATCCTCAACACCATCAACAACTTCCTTTTTAAACAGAACCTGTAAAAAGGTAAAAAGGTATACTGGTGACTTTGGACGCACTCATAAGTATGTTCAAACGCATTAATATTTAAAAAACCAAAAATTATACTGAAGATATTTGGACGCACTCATATATAATTTAAACGCATTAATAATTAAAAACAAAAAAAATACCTCAACAAAGCCTTGACCATATGCTTGTGGATCATCAACAAAAATCTTTAAAAACCTTCTTCTTTAGCCCTTTGCATATGAACACTTATTAATCCTTCATAAGTGGCATATATTTCTTCTTGAATATCAAAGAAGATAGCCCGTGTAAATATTTTAGCAGCATCTTCCTCAATAGGGTTTGTAGTCCACATATCAGGAACTATATGTCTAGAATCATGGTTATTCTTCCTGTGATTGAATCTCTGACCTTCAAGGGACGTTTCAAAGTGGTTGAAAAACTCAACAAGAGTCAACTGAGAATTTGCCACTTGGCAAAAAAAATGATTCTCACTCTCGGATCTTGACGTTGTCCTCATAAGCCTAGACATAGGTTCATCCCGGTAAAAAGCAGGAATCCACATTGACCTCATATTAAACATGTCCGTCAACCAATCGTTATCATTTAGCTTGTAATTGACAATAAGTACACCCCACTCAAAATCAAATGTCTCCGGACTGATGGAGTCTGTCCAGACAATTGCACAGATTCTCCTTTTGAACTCATCATCACTGCATAATGCACTACCAACCTAAAAAAACAATATAGAAAACAAACGCACTTTGTCAAAAATTTAGAAGCACTAACAATAACATGTGTGAAAAACTATTAAACGCACTAACAAGTAAGTTTGGACGCATTCACTGAATTATAACCAAACAAACATAATATTTAAACACACTAATGTAGTAAACAGACGCACTCTTTAATTAAATCAAAAATTCATGCTGACCTTATCAGAAACCTTCTTCATGATATGCCACATACACAATCTATGTCTGCTATTTTGAAAAACCAACTGTATTGCCTTTTTCATAGCACCATCTTGATCTGTTACAACCACTTTTGGATGCTTCCCAAAACATTTGGAAAACGATTGTAACAACCAAGTGTATGATTCAGTTATCTCAGATGACAACAATCCTGCACCAAGTGTGACATTCCGACAATGGTTATCAATTCCGGTAAATTGTACAAACACCATCTTGTACCTGTAAGAAAATTAAAAAAATTCCAGAAAAAAGATATAAACATGTAAAACTTGTGATACGGATTCGTATTAGTGGAAGCTAGAACCCTAGCTTGATAACCTCCTTCGGCCGACCGAAAGGAGAAGCCTAGAACAAAATAACCTGCTCGAAAATTAATAAGAGAATACTCTTAATTTGATAAAAACTTCATAACATTCCAACCCTAAACTACAATGCTTAAATAGACAACCAAAGAGATAAACATAGAAAAGATACCACAATTAAGGAAAAGATAAAGTTTCAAAATTCAAACAATACTTAAATTAAAAGATGGTTGGAATGGGTCTTGATAATATCTTGAAGGCCCAAAGCTAGCCACGAATAATAACCGGCCCAACACTTGTGTTACGAAGGCCGGGTGGTTCTTCAAGCACGTCCGTATCCGTATCATCCTCCCCCTCTAAAAAAGGACTCGTCTGCGAGTCATCATCACTATCCGCAACATAGGGAGAGAGGTCAGCAACATTAAAAGTGGCAGATACCTTGTAATGACCAGGGAGATCAATTTTGTAGGCGTTGTCATTGATACGCTTAAGGACACGAAAGGGACCATCCGCCTTGGGCTGTAGCTTTCCAAAACGTCCTTGCGGGAACCTTTCACGACGTAAATGAACCCAAACGAGATCACCTTCATTAAATATGACCTTCTTCCGATGTTGGTTTGCTCGAGCTTGATATTGTAAGTTGTGTTGTATAATCTTCTCGCGAACTTGTTCATGTAACAACTTGATTTGTTTTGCCTGCTCATCACCCTCAGCGCTAAAATACTCCAGATCGGGAGAGAGAGCCAAGTCAAGTGGGGTAAAAGGGTTTCGCCCCTAAACAACGAAGAAAGGACTGCGACCCGTAGAACCATGGTTCGACCGATTATACGCAAACTCGGCCTGTGGTAATGCAAGATCCCACTGTTTTGGATGATCCCCCACAAGACTTTGAAGGAGATTACCCAAGCTTCTGTTAGTCACTTCCGTTTGACCATATGTTTGCGGGTGGTGCGAACTACTAAACTACAATTTTGCGCCCAAACGCTTCCACAATGTGCGCCAAAAATGGCTCACAAATTTGACATCCCGATCGGAGGTGATTGTTTTTGGAACCCCATGCAACCGAACGATCTCCGCAAAATAAAGGCGCACAACCTGGGACGCATCATATGTCTTAACACAAGGAACAAAATGCGCCATCTTTGAGAATCGATCCACCACAACCATGATGGAATCCTTCTTTCGCTGAGTTAGCGGCAAACCTAGCACGAAATCCAAACTAACATCCTCCCAGGGACGAACCGGTGCAGGTAAAGGAGTGTAAAGGCCCTGGTTCGTGTGCCGGGTTTTTGCAATGTGACAAATGCGACAACGAGCCAATATCTTGGAGACTTCTTTTGACAACTTCGGCCAATAAAAACCATCCCGAACAAGTGCGATAGTTTTGTCCCTACCAAAATGTCCCGCTAATGCACCTTGATGACACTCCAACACGATCGCTTCGCGAAAAGACGAAAAAGTGACGCACAACCTTATGCCCTGATATAGCAAGCCCTTTTTGCGAAAGAAATTCTTGTACGGGCCCTCGTTAGTCTTTGGCCACACGTTACTAAAATCCAGGTCGTCTTGATAAAGATTTGAGAATGAATCAAACCCCAAACATCAAAAGACATAGTCGTAGTTAGAGCAGGGCGATGGCTCAACGCATTGGCCACAGAATTTTCCGATCCGGCCTTGTGACGAATAACAAAAGAAAAGTCTTGTAATGTCTCAACCCACTTAGCATGTCTTGGGTTCAATTTGGCTTGTCCTTGTATGAACTTTAGAGCCTGATGATCCGAATAAAGGATGAACTCATTGGGGAGTAAGTAATGCCGCCAGTATTCAAGACTACAAACGATGGCATATAACTCTTTATCGTACGTACTGTAGTGGCGCCTTGTGTCACTCAATTTTTCACTAAAAAACGCAATCGAACGGTGTTGTTGGCTGAGTACACCACCGATGCCTAAGCCCGACGCATCACATTCCACCTAAAAAACGTGTAAAAAATTGGGAAGGGCCAAAACCGGGGCCTGTGTAACGGCTAATTTTAATGCGTCAAATGATGATTGTGCCGCAGGAGACCACATAAATTTACTACTTTTAAGACATTCCGTGATGGGTGCGACAATAGAACTAAAATTCTTGATAAACCTGCGGTAAAAAGACGCTAGACCATGAAAACTACGAACATCATGGAGGGAGGTTGGGGTCGGCCAAATTGTGATGACCGAGATTTTAGAGTCGTCCATCCGGATCCCAGAGCCCGAAATCAAGTAGCCCAAGAAAAGTACCTCTTTAGTTAAAAAATGACATTTCTTTCCTTTGGCATAAAGCCGCTGATCACAAAGCACCATGAATATATCACGCAGGTGGGATAAATGGTGCGCAACATCCGGACTATAAACCAAGATATCATCGAAATAAACGACAACACACTTACCGATAAATGGTTTAAAGTTGTGATTCACTAGTCGCATGAACGTGCTCGGTGCATTTTATAATCCAAACGGCATGACCATCCACTCGTACAAGCCATCTCTTGTTTGGAAAGCCATTTTCCACTCGTCCCCGGGCCGCATGCGGATCTGGTGGTACCCACTACGTAGGTCGATTTTAGACTAAACTTGTGCGCCATGCAAATGATCAAGTAAGTCGTCAAACCGCGGGATTGGAAAGCGATACTTGATGGTGATTTTGTTAACGGCTCTGCTATCAACACACATGCGAAAAGTACCGTTTGGTTTGGGCACCAAAAGGGCGGGTACCGCGCAAGGACTCATACTCTCCTGAATAAGACCCTTTTCAAGTCAATGCAATGTTGTATGTCACGAACCAGAGGAAGACCCGCGAGGATTGTAACATCGCGAATTTTTTTTCCCAACTAGATATTTGAACCATCTTTATTTTCTATAATAATAATAATAATAACAATAATATTATGTTGTAGTTTTAAAGTCTATTTTTACAAACTTCATCAAAACACTAAATCTAATAGGTTAATACCACCCTTTATTTTTGGAGCCCAAGCCCAGCCAGTAACCAAAGCCTTATCCCTAACTACAATTCTCGGAGCCCAATCAGAAGCCCAATCCACCCAGCCCATTTCCCCTCTAGTCTGTTTTAAAAATATAATTTTTTTTTTTTGTTGGAGCCGGGACTCGAACCCGAGTCCAAGCCGGTCCAACCCCTTAACAATAACAACCCAACCAACTGAGCCACAACTCATTCCTGATATAATCCCAACCCGATTTATATAAAAGGCTTTCTAAAATACCTATTTTTTTCTTCTGCTCTTGCTCGCTGCTGTATGCCAGCCGAACTCCCACTTTTTTGCTTTTGTTTGACTTTTGATTGAACCTATGTATGGAAACAACTGATTAATTGATTCGTGATATGGAATGGACAGAGTATTACGCGTATTATACACAATAACACGGTCAAAACATACTCGATTTGGACCTATACGCGATTTATATTAAGAATGGGTCAAATCTTCTAAATATATGAATCATATGTAATAGTATAAATTGAATCCTCTTCCAGAGCCTAAAGATGCCGAAAACATAACCTCCACTCTCAATTTCTGTTAAAAACTCCTAATAAACTCCAAATCGCTCGCTAGTTGACTATTCTGTTGACCGAACAAATCATACTCTTCAACCCGTTGTAAGTACCAATTGATATGTTGTTTTTGTTCCTTTATATCAACCGATCAATAGCCCCATGGTTACTATGGCTATTGATCGTTCGTTTGTTTGATTGAAAAACTAGGGTTCTAAGGCTTAAGTTGGGGAGGATGACACGATATCAAGTCTGTATAAATTGTTTTATTTTTTTTTATCAAATTCCAACACCAAATCTGATGTAGATCAGATGGTGGTATGGCAGTGTGGAAATCCGGTTGGTCAGGGGTTCGATCCTCAGCAACTACAAACATTTTTCTACCAAATCACTATTATTATACTTCAACTACGATTGTTATACAACATATTGTTTTCAACTATATGAAAAAACCTATGTATTCTCACCAATTATTTATAGTTGACCCCCCATATTTCCAACTTAACATGTTTCAGGTTTATTTGCTATTGGAAGTTGTACAAGTCTTGGATCACATAGGAGCTTTGGACCTAGTTTACGTAAATCAACTTTATGTATTTATTAAATTGTATGACAAACTGTAAATTGTTAATATTATTCAACTTCCATTTAGTACCATGAGCTATTGAACAATCATCACTACGTGACACCTCGATGTTTCCGCCATCGGTTGGGGTGTTACAGAATGGTATCAGAGCCATGGTTATAGGGAATTAGGTTATTAGAAAAATAATCTAGTCTATAACCGTAGGATTATAATCAGTACTTGCTCCTTTTACTTGCAACCCTACTTGTTTCTAATCTCTATCTTCCTCCCACTTCTTATCCCTATCTTAGTCCCTACAAGAAGATTGCTTCTCCATCACTGGATCTACTCTTAGACTAATAGGACAAAATCCTCAGGTTTAGCCTGAACCACCTTGAGATCTCGTCGAAGTTCTAGATTTTAATAACGAACACGTGCAATCTGGAAGGGTGAACGCCTGTATTCTGAGTCTTCTGTCTAGGCTGGCATTGCACATATATCCCAATCAGACGAGGGACCCGGATGCCTACCTGGGAATTCTCGGGATGAGTGTTCACTTATAGGCTAAAGCATGTCTTCACTATGTTATTAGAATCTAGAATCTTTGATAAGTCAACGTTTTCGTTTATTCGTTTTAATTAATGGATAAATGATTACATTACTTATATTACCTCATTCATTTCATTGTGTCTCATACAGATCATGCCTCCACGTCGCAACACTCGCAATAACAGTGGTGGAAATCATGAGGAAGGGAGAAGCAACCACAACCATAACACTAACCACAACAATGGAGGTGATGCCCAACTGGCTGCGATCATTTCTCAACAAATGGCGCAACAAATCGTAACTCTGGTTCCTAACTTACTGGCTCAAGTCATCCAAATGAATGGGAACAACAATGGAAATGGAAACGGCAATGGAAATGGAAACGACAATGGAAACCACAATGGGAACGGGAATGGAAACAGGAATGGTCTCCCGGCCTGCACTCTCAAACACTTTAATACCTGTAATCCTCCTAAGTTCAGTGGAGATGAAGGAGCTACTGGTCTCCTACAATGGTTCGAGGGTATTGAGAATACCTTCATTAACAGTGAGTGTCCCGATAACTTTAAGGTCCGTTATGCTATGAGTGTTCTTCACAAACGAGCACTCACTTGGTGGAATGAGGAAAAGCGCACCCGTGGAGCTGAAGTTGCACTTGCTATGACCTGGGATCAAGTCAAGGAGATAATGAAAGCCGAGTTTTGCCCACGTAACGAGGTCAAGAAATTAGAGGACGAGTTCCACACCCTTGCTCAGGATAGTGGGGAAAACCTTGCTTATAATACCCGCTTCCATGAGCTCAGTCTGTTGTTGCCCCATAAGGTCACTCCCCTACCTGTAGCCATTGAGAAATATATCGGTGGTTTACCTATGCAGATTCAGGACACGGTGTGGGGAAGGAACCTTGCTACTGTGACATCCGTCACTTTTTCTTTTCATTTTTTTCTATATAATAATAATAATAACAATAATAATAATAATAATAATAATAAAAAATAAATAAATAAAGAAATTCAGATTTTATATACATTTTTTTTATCTCTAAACCTTACATTTTAACCCATTATCAAACCATTCATAAACCATCTAACCTAGTCCCTTGTCCAAACCTGAGTCCATTAAACCTGACGCGGCCCAACACCCTAAGCCCAAACATTGCAGCCCACTAGCCCTTCCCATTCTGTTTAAAAAAAATAATAATATTTTGCTCCTGCCGGGACTCGAACCCGGGCAGCGAGCGGTTCAAACAGACACGAAACACACGCACACCATCTGGGCTACACCACTCTGTTGGTTTGGTTCCAGCATGAATTATATAAAAGCCCTTTTTGCGTCAGGCTTCTTCTCCTTTTTCCTTTACTGATCGAACGCTGCACAAGGACAAAACAAGGAAACAATTTTCAGATCCAATAATCACGATTATAAACAAATTAATTCCGAGTATTTCGCACCATGATCATCTTCTCTTTCTAAAAACAACAACACGCGTAATTAACGCGTTTAGTTTGACCGATTTTTGATTAATAGCCATTATTAAACTTCCAAACTAACTCGAATGAAAACCTTATAAATACTCGTTCCTAGTTCAATTAAACTCGCCCACAACCTCTGAAAAGAGCGATTAACCAACCCCCACTCTCTATTCCTCTGAAAATTTCGTGTTTATCAAGCATTCCTCGCGTTTGACTTTTCGTTTGACTCACGATTGGAAGCAAATTGTGTCTGGTATGATCTTGTTTATTGTTGTTTATACATTAATCGGCCTTATATATCTTAAACCCTATGGTTAATTGACCTGTTATCATGGTTTTTAAATGGATTGAAATTTCTAGGGTTCTTATGATATAATTGGGGAAGAACACCATCACAAGCTTATGTATTTATTTTAAAAAGATAGAAACCAAACACAACCACTGATCTAGATCAAGTGGTTGTGTCTGGTGCTGGTCATTCAGAGTACGCGGGTTCGATCCCCATGAGCAGCAATCATATTTTCTTTTTCTCTCTTTTCTTTTCCATTTACATATATCCTAAACTTTTAATCTTTTAAAATAGCTTAAAAATACTAAAAGTGCTTTATAAATTCTACAAAAATTATCTTTAGTTATTCTTATGATAAAGTTCATCATCCAATTTTTAGTTTTTCAAAAATCATTTATTAAATATATATAATAAATAATACAAATTTATTCATTTAAAATTTTAAAATTCAATAAAAATATCTAAACGATTTTATAAAATTCCACAAAAATTATACTAAACTTGTATAACAATAAGAAGTTCAGAAATTATTTTTATTCCAGAAAAACCGTTTATTTTATATTTTTAATTAATTTTTGTTAGTTTTAGTCATAAATAAATCATAATAAATTCATTTTTCAATATTTTTGTACCAAAATTTTACATAAATTATTTCCATTCATTTGGAGCAGAAATACAATTTTTAATTTAAAAATTCTTTAATTTTAATATTTTTAGATATTAAAGTTACATTTTGACAAGTTGAAATAAATAGATTAAATATTCTATTTTTAAGAAAATAATTTTATAAAAATTATTTTCACACTTAAAACTTTATATTGTGACCATCTTCAATTTGAAATTACAAAAAGACTTTCGTTTATTTAATTATCAAATTTCTCTTATTTATTAAACATTTTTACTTATTAATCAAACGAATACTTATCCCCAATTCGAAACCCTAGAAAATACTTATAGACCAAATAGACTTAGACTTATTTGTTACATTATACATAGGGTGATACTTGGCAAACGTTGGATTGTACTTATTCAATTACACAAGACTTACCACCTTGCTAAGGTGAGTATTACTTATCCCCTTTTTCGTTTTTACACTTTTGGGGTGATTCATGCACAAGTATTCAAAACTTTCATATTCATTTACACATACATTCTTATTCATTTACAATTCATATACGTGTCTTGATTATCTTTGTGCTTATGCTTGAACATGAACGTAGCTTACATACAAAATCATACATACAGACATAACTTTATGTTATGGTGCTCTTTACATACAGACATAACTTATGTTATGGTGCTCATTTAGACGTAACTTATGTTACGGTGCTCATTTAGACATAACTTTGTGTTATGGTGCTCTTTTAGACTCACACGTGTTGAGGTGCTCATTATCAATTACATTGTACAACTTTACATGTGATCTTTGTCTTGTTTGGTTACTTGCGTGTTTACATAATGCCTTAGTGATGCTAGACACATGAATTGTACTACTTTTCAAAACTTATACTATACGTACAAACTAAGTAGTACTCACCAACATCATATGTTGACAAAATTATTTTCGTGCATGTTTCAGGATAAGCTGCTTGACGCTTCACATAGGACCTTGGACTTAGATTAAATCAATCAATTATCTTTATTTTGTTGTATTGTACTGAATTTCACATGTTGTAAAACAATATTCAATAATCAAATATTTACATTTTAGTACCATGAGCTTTTGAACAATCGTCACTACGTGGCACCTCGATGATTCCGCCATCGGTTGGGGTGTTACAGCTACCCTCGAAGAGGCCAATCGTCTAGCAGCTACCTTAACTGACAATCACGTAAAGAACGGGACCTTAGTTCAGAAAGGCGAGAAAGCAAGTATTGTAGCCGCAGTAACTACTGAGAACCAGAAGCGTAAGACCGGGGATCCTGATGTAAACCTCACTACACAAGCTTCTAACAAGAAACCTTATACAGGAAACGTTCCAATGTGTAACACATGCAAACGACATCATCCCACTACTTCAACGTGTCGCTTGTGCACCAACTGTGGTAAGTATGGCCATCTGGTCAACACATGTTGTGAGACCCCAAACCCTGATACCAACCAACCAACCAACCCTGCTCAGGCCACTAATCCTAATCGTCCTGGTAGATACAACTATGGTCAGTGCTATGAATGTGGAGACCCAAATCACTTCCGTAACCGATGCCCTAAACTAAACCGAGATCAAGACCCTCCAGCTACTTAACAGCAAGTCCCACCATTCGAATGTTGTTTGCTTTTTATTCTATGTATTGACGCTATTTGATTCAAGTAATAAATTCTAGTATTGAAATTTCTGTCTGAGAGTTGTTTATATGGTATAATCATAACACTTGGATGCATGCTTGTTTGAATGTGAACTAATTGCTATATCAATATCTAAATCTATACAACTACAACTCACATACTATACTCGTTATACTTATAAACTTGCTTACATAAACATATTATCAATTTGCAATTTATGTGTGTAATAAATGCTACACTTAATAGAGGATGAAGTACTTGCTCAACAGTTAGTTGAGTACCAAATAACCTACTCAACGATTGGTAGAGGTCATCATGCCTTTTCAACAGTCGGGAGAGGCCCTACAACCTGCTCAACGACTGGTGGAGGCTATCGAACCTGCTCAACAATCGGTAGAGGTTCCTACTCACTAACTGGTAGAGACTCATTAATACAAAGGTTCAATCACAGGATTATTTTTACATTACTTACATGTGTGTTTAGAGTCATAGAAGGACACAAAACCCTAATGTAAGGTAAATTGGTGATTGCGGTCCGGAACGTAATCATGAATTTACAGGTACGTTAAGGTAGTGTGAAATTCTAATAAGGTTTGATAGTTCATTTAATCTTTCAATCAATTCATGCATCTCTTTTAAGATTTCTAAAACTTAAGTTTAGTATTTTGCTAGGTTTCTATGCTCCTTGCTACTTCAGACGAACCTAATCCAACCCTTAAAACTCGCGCACATCAATCCTCTTATCCAAATTATTCGAAAACAGTTTATCTATTATCTACAAATTCATGACGAGCCTTAACCCAAATATTCCAATCCACAGTTGCCAAATTTCTAATCAACCACCCTTAACCCTGTGTTTTTTTATAACTTCCGGACGAAGTTTCCAAAAGTAGGGGAGGCTGTAACATCGCGAATTTTTTTTCCCAACTAGATATTTGAACCATCTTTATTTTCTATAATAATAATAATAATAATAATAATAATAATAATAATAATAATAATAATAATAATAACAATAATATTATGTTGTAGTTTTAAAGTCTATTTTTACAAACTTCATCAAAACACTAAATCTAATAGGCTAATACCACCCTTTATTTTTGGAGCCCAAGCCCAGCAAGTAACCAAAGCCTTATCCCTAACTACAATTCTCGGAGCCCAATCCACCCAGCCCATTTCCCCTCTAGTATGTTTTAAAAATATAATTTTTTTTTGTTGGAGTCGGGACTCGAACCCGAGTCCAAGCCGGTCCAACCCCCTTAACAATAACAACCCAACCAACTGAGCCACAGCTCATTCCTGATATAATCCCAACCCGATTTATATATAAGGCTTTCTAAAATACCTATTTTTTCTTCTGCTCTTGCTCGCTGCTGTATACCAGCCGAACTCCCCCTTTTTTTGCTTTTGTTTGACTTTTGATTAAACATATGTAAGGAAACAACTGATTAATTGATTCGTGATATGGAATGGACAGAGTATTACGCGTATTATACACAATAACACGGTCAAAACCTACTCGATTTGGACCTATACGCGATTTATATTAAGAATGGGTCAAATCTTCTAAATATATGAATCATATGTAATAGTATAAATTGAATCCTCTTCCAGAGCCTAAAGATGCTGAAAACATAACCTCCACTCTCAATTTCTGTTAAAAACTCCTAATAAACTCCAAATCGCTCGCTAGTTGACTATTCTGTTGACCGAACAAATCATACTCTTCAACCCGTTGTAAGTACCAATTGATATGCTGTTTTTGTTCCTTTATATCAACCGATCAATAGCCCCATGGTTACTATGGCTATTGATCATTCGTTTGTTTGATTGAAAAACTAGGGTTCTAAGGCTTAATTTGGGGAGGATGACACGATATCAAGTCTGTATAAATTGTTTTTTTTTTTTTATCAAATTCCAATACCAAATCTGATGTAGATCAGATGGTGGTATGGCAGTGTGGAAATCCGGTTGGTCAGGGGTTCGATCCTCAGCCACTACAAACATTTTTCTACCAAATCACTCTTATATTCTTATAACTTTATTTTATTTTTTTTAAGTTATAAATGCTAAATCTGATTTATAAATTCTATAAAATTTTATTTATGTTATTCAAATGGCAAACCTTGTTATACAATTTTTAATTTTGCAAAAATTATTTATTTAATATATACTATAAATATTACAAATTTATTCAATTTCAATTATAAAATTCTATAAAAATATCAAAACGATTTTATAAAATTTCACAAAAATTATCCTAAACTTATAATAAAACAAATATTCCAGAAATAATTTTTATTTCTGAAAAATCATTTATTTAATATTTTTTTTATTTTTTTTATTTTAATCATAAATAAATCATAATAAATTCATTTTTCATTATTTTTACATCAAAATTTCACATAAATTATTATTAATCATATAGATCAGAAATATAAATTTTTGATTCGAAATTTATAAATTTTAATATTTTGAAATACTAAGTCTATATTTTGTCAAATCAGTATTAATATATAAATATTCATTAATTAAGAAAATAGTTTTATAAAAATTATTTTCACATTTATTACATTATAATTCAACTACCATTAGTTAATATTGGTCAGAAATATTTTTATAAATTATTTCTTTAATAAAGTTATTGCAATTATTCAAATTTAATCATAAATCAATTATTAATCCCCAAATCAGGAACCCTAGAATACCATTAGACTAGAAAACTTAGACTTATTTTATTGTCTTGAACTTAGGGTATACTTGGAATCGTTGTGCCACATTTATTTTATATCAAGAGATTCGATACTACCATCAAGGTGAGTTTACATAGCCCCTTTTTCTGTTTTACATTTTGGGGTGAAACATGTTTAAACATTTTATACACTATCATTTACTCATTCTTACATTGTTGAATCTTGTGATTCAATTACACTATCATTCTATCATTTGACTGTAACAAAAAGACACAGTACAATCATTAACAATGATCAAGCCGCCTGTTTAGATTATAGCGCTATAGGTCTGACAAACCCACCCCCCCGCATAAATTCAGGGATGATCGATAACAGTTACACTTTTACTAACTTGCGAGTTAGGTCTCAGTCGACACAAGGTTTGATTGTACAAAAGACGCATTGTTACATGTCAGACTCATATACTATCATTACTCATTATTATACTTCAACTACGATTGTTATACAACATATTGTTTTCAACTATATGCAAAAACCTATGTATTCTCACCAACTATTTATAGTTGACCCCCCATCTTTCCAACTTAACATGTTTCAGGTTTATTTGCTATTGGAAGTTGTACAAGTCTTGGATCACATAGGAGCTTTGGACCTAGTTTACGTAAATCAACTTTATGTATTAATTAAATTGTATGACAAATTGTAAATTGTTAATATTATTCAACTTCCATTTAGTACCATGAGCTATTGAACAATCATCACTACGTGACACCTCGATGTTTCCGCCATCGGTTGGGGTGTTACAAGGATTTCTTCTGGAAACACGTCGCTAAATTCGGATAATAATGGGAGTACTTCGGATGGAACTTACGGCGCATCTGGGTTTTCTTAAGCAATCAATAAACCAAAGATAAGTTGGGGTTGCAAGGACCGCGTTAAAATTGAAAATTCCGATTTGGTGAGTAACATGGATTCGGACCCTTTCTGTCTTGGATCACAAGGGGCAAGTGTAATGTTAACGCCATCCTTTTTGAACGTGTAAGTGTTTCGAAACCCGTCATGTTTGGCGCGGAGATCGTATTGCTAAGGCCGGCCCAAAAGAATATGACACGCGTCCATAGGAAGAACTTCACACCAAATTTCATCTGCATATTTGTTACCAATAGAGAACTGGACAAGGCAACGGTGAGTGACTTTGATTAAGTTACCCTTCTTTAGCCATGTAAGTTGATACGGTTCCGGGTGGTCTTGTATTGGTAAATTGAGCTTATCAACCATGGATTGAGAAACAATGTTCTCGCAACTTCCCCCCATCAATAATCACGGTACAAACTTTCCCTTTTGAAGTTCACTTTGTGCAAAAAATATTGTTACGCAGCCATGTCGTGTCGTCACTTGAATCAAGAACATTGATGTTTATACTACGGCGAATAACAAGTGCTTCGCCACAATCGGGATAAAGGACTTCTGATGTTTCCTCAGAATCACACTCGGGTTCGGTGTCATAGTTCGGGGTGGTGTCTTCAACGAGGGCGACCACTTGCTTGTTAGGACATTCTCGCTTGACATGACCAATCCCGTGACATTTGTAGCAACGGGTTGTGATGTTTCCAGTTGTTGCGGGCTGTGGCGGAGGTAAAGTGGAATCTGGTTTTGGGTTATCGACCAGTGTTTGAGATGATGAAGCTGCTGGTTTAGAGAAACGAGTGGTGGGTTTTGGCTTGGCCGCTAATTGCCGCTCGACTCGATGAGCTAACCTGCACACATCAGAAAACGACTAATATTGTTGTAACATAACAACATCCGCTATATCCGGACGTAAGACCCCCAAGAAACGAGCGATAGTTTGTCTTCGTCTTCTTCAATACCGCAACGCATGCGCAATTGTTCAAACTTCACAATAAACTCCTCCACAGAAAGTGCAACCTGTTTAAAGTTATGATACTCTAGAAACGAATCTTGTTTATGGTTCACGGGAATAAACTTGGATCGCATCAAGCGTTTCATCTTATCCCACGATTCAACTTTGTGTTTACCCTCCCTATAACGTTTATTTTGGACATGTTCCCACCATAAGGACGCATATTTACGTAAACGAATAGCAACGAATTTTACCTTTAGGTTATCGGGGACTTGGCGGAGATCAAAAATATGTTCGACGGTGTGGAGCCAATCAATAAACTCTTCTGGCTGCATCCGCCCCTCAAACTCGGGAATCTCAGTTCGAATGTCGAGGGCTCGGACATGGTCAACTGGAGGTGGAGGTGGTGTGGCTTGTCGGTGGTATGGTTGAGCAAAAACGTTGTGAAAACGTTCCTCTTCGTCTTCATCCCAGAGAATCGAGTCAGTGGCCGACTCATCATAGGGTTAGTAACGATCAAAACCAGGTTGTTGGTGGAATTCGAGTTCACGAATCCATTGTTGCAAATGCTCAATCTTGATGTCGCGAGGATCATGTTGGTCCGGCCCACTGCCTCTGGCGGCGAATCAGTGGGGCGGCTGACGATCTTTCCTAACATTAGACATCCTAACGAACCTGAAGCTGCTGATACCACTTGATACGGATTCGTATTAGTGGAAGCTAGAACCCTAGCTTGATAACCTCCTTCGGCCGACCGAAAGGAGAAGCCTCGAACAAAATAACCTTCTCGAAAATTAATAAGAGAATTCTCATTATTTGATAAAAACTTCATAACATTCCAACCCTAGATTACAATACTTAAATAGACAACCAAAGAGATAAACGTAGAAAAGATACCACAATTAAGGAAAAGATAAAGTTTCAAAATTCAAACAATACTTACAATAAAAGATGGTTGGAATGGGTCTTGATAATATCTTGAAGGTCCAAAGCTAGCCACGAATCATAACCGGCCCAACACTTGTGTTACGAAGGCCGGGTGGTTCTTTAAGCACGTCCGTATTCGTATCAACTTGAATATCAAATCCTGTAAAAATTAAAAACATACTTGTTAGTGTTAAATGTTACATCAAACGGGATCACATCTCCAAATTCCATATAATTCCTCTTGCATAAAGCATCAGCCCAAAACAAACCAGTTAATGCATTCTTTTGATCCACAAAATACTCAAATGAAAAATCTGGCATGAACTTCTTCTTATCCCTAAGCCTAGACACAATCATATCTGCATCATATTCACCAATAAAGGTGTTTAATCCCCCTTTAAAGTTCTTACAATCAGTTGTAGTTGCACCAACATGCTCAAAACCTCCATACCTAGTCTTCATAATGTTAAAAGCTTTGACAGGACAATGAAGACACCTCACATATCATCTCTTCTTGAGTATGTGTCAGCTTCCTATTTGCTGCTAGAAAATGAATGTCACTTTCATGTACAAAAGGATGATTATGGCCTTCCTTGAAGCCATAAACCTTGAATTTCTTTCCATCCTCAGAAGTTAACCTAATATGTGCCAGACATCCAGTCCGGATAGAAGGCCTTTTCCTTGACTTAACATCTTTATTAGAACTCTCTTCACCTACTTTGACTGTCTTAAAACCCTCCTTATAGCATACAAAGTACCTAAGTCTTAGAACACCTTCTCGCACATATGACGTACCCTTTCGAATAGAAAACCCACCAGCCTTTGCATATTTGGCATAAAACTCATGTGCATGCTCAATACTAGGAAACTCCATGTCTTTTACAGGTTTGAGTGAATCAGGTACATCAGGATTATATGTGCTACTAGGTTGGTCGTCAACAACAACATTGTAACATCACACAAATTTTCTTTATATATATATATATATATAGAACTCCCTCGTTTATTCATCCGATTCATGTTTACAGTATCTTTACCATCCATTTTGTTAATTTTTTTGTTTAAATAATGACGTATAATCAATATTAAATTGGATTGTATTAAATTCTGATTTAAAAACGTTAAAAAAATGTGTGTGCATGTGCCAGGATTCGAACCCGAGTCCCTGGCGGGCTAAACCTTAACCACACCACACAAACCACTACACCATTAGGTGTTTTATGATGTTAATTAAAACCAATTAAACTTAAACCCTTTCATGGTCCCTTAGTCAAACCTGAAAAGTCAAACGTAGTCTCCTAGTCAAGTCAAGTCAAGTCAAAGTGTTAGTAAATATGGTCTCCTAGTCAAGTCAAAGTGTTAGTAAATATGGTCTTCTATTCAAGTCAAAGTTGTTCCTAAATTCTAGCCTAGTCAAAGTAGTCCCTAATTACAACGCCAAATTTTACACTATAAATACACTAGTCTACCATTCAACTCTTTATACCATTCAAAAAAAAAAAAAAACATTATTATCCCATCTCCCATATACTAAAGTTTTCATCCGTCATTATCTCCTCTAGCTAGTTTCGAGTTTTCCAAGGCATTATTACTAAGTGTTTGCACGCTCAATAAAACGCACGAACTCATTATGCACCTAAGGTGAGTTTACATAACCCCTTTTTCTGTTTTACATTTTGGGGTGAAACATGTTTAAACATTTTATACTCTATCATTTACTCATTCTTACATTGTTGAAACTTGTGATTCAATTACACTATCATTTATTCATTCTATTATTTGACTGTAACAAAAAGACACAGTACAATCATTAACATTGATCAAGCCGCCTGTTTAGATTATAGTGCTATAGGTCTGACAAACCCATCCCCCCGCATAAATTTAGGGATGATCTATAACAGTTACACTTTTACTAACTTGCGAGTTAGGTCTCAGTCGACACAAGGTTTGATTGTACAAAAGACGCATTGTTACATGTCGGGCTCATATTCTATCATTACTCATTATTATACTTCAACTAAAATTGCTATACAACATATTGTTTTCAACTATATGCAAAACCTATGTATTCTCACCAACTATTTATAGTTGACCCCCCATCTTTCCAACTTAACATGTTTCAGGTTTATTTGCTATTGGAAGTTGTACAAGTCTTGGAACACATAGGAGCTTTGAACCTAGTTTATATTAATCAACTTTTGTAATATTTACTTGTAAGATGAATTGTAAATTGTTTAATATTTTTAAATTTTCATTTAGTACCATGATCTATTGAACAATCATCACTACGTGACACCTTGATGTTTCCGCCATCGGTTGGGGTGTTACAGATTGGTATCAGAGCCATGGTTATAGGGAATTAGGTTATTAGAAAAAAAATAATCTAGTCTATAACCATAGGATTATAATCAGTACTTGCTCCTTTTACTTGCAACCCTACTTGTTTCTATTCTCTATCTCCCTCCTACTTCTTATCCCTACTTTAGTCCATACAAGAAGATTGTTCTCCATCACAAGATCTACTCTTAGACTAATAAGACAAACCCTCAGGTTTAGCCTGAACCACCTTGAAGATCTCGTCGATGTTCTAGATTTTAATAACGAACACGTGCAATCTGGAAGGGTGAACGCCTGTATTCTGAGTTTTCTGTCTAGGACTGGCATTGCGCATAAATCCCAATCAGACGAGGGATCCAGATGCCTACCTGGGAATTCTCGGGATGAGTGTTCACTTATAGGCTAAAGCATGTCTTCACTATGTTATTAGAATCTAGAAGTTTCGATAAGTCAACGTTTTCGTTTATTCGTTTTAATTAATGAATAAATGATTACACTCACTTTCCTTAAACTAAGCTGTAAAATCTCAAAATTTTACAGCTTAAATCAATCTCATTTCATAACCATCTATGGATTTCACAATCACACTTCACCTTACCATCTTAGCCACTTTTTAAATATTCAACACCCTACCCAAATCATATTATTTCATTTCTTCACATGTTACTTATTTTTAAAAACTATAACCTCATACCTTAGCACAAACTAAAGATTTCTAAATCCTGTTGTATTTTCATTACCTAGTAACTTTACAAAGTACATATTTTTGTCAAAAGATGTCCTCGAACTTAAATTCAATTGTTTATTTATTGACGTAACAAACAATTTTCTATATAATGCTTTAAACTATTAAAAATCACTTAATAGAACCTTGATCTTCAAAACCTAATGTCATGTTTGAAATCTCCAACTAACGGGAATATTTTAATCAAAGCCCACTTAGCTTGTACTATTTAACAACTTTTGCTTTATGTATAAAACCAATTTTGAAAATAATATTTTTTTTATCCATAGGAATAATATCTCGTCTCTAAATTCTCCATCGACACTCACTCATTTTCAACTTGTTCAAATTTTTACAATATTTGGCATATACCACAATCATGTTTTCTTATACACTTGATTATAACCTTTGATCCAAACCCCAAAATTTACACTGCTACATAATCTCCTTACTATAAAATAAACTCTTTATCAACTATCTTCACATTCACTATCTCTCACAACCTTGATTCTGCTTCAAGATTTTTCATCATCCTCTCAAGAACTAAATTCATATCCTTTACCTTCTCACACATGAGCTAGTTACCCATGATTACCAAACTATTGAAACTTGATTGTGTGTTACATCAAACACAATCCTTAGTTATACATGAGGATTCGACTATCTACCATATTTGAACATTTGAAACTAGAATTCATGGAATATAAACTATTTGCTATAGACACACCTAGAGTCATTAACCTTGTCTAGGGCAACTCTATTACAACTCGTATGCTATACCTGATACTTGATTGCTTACATGTACATATTATCAATTTGCAATTCATGTGTGTAATAATTGGGACACTTAATCAAACAACTGATAGAGGATGAAGTACTTGCTCAACAGTTAGTAAAGTACCAAATAACCTACTCAACGATTGGTAGAGGTCATCATGCCTGCTCAACAGTCGGTAGAGGCCCTACAACCTGCTCAACGACTGGTAGAGGCTATCGCACCTGCTCAACAATCGGTAGAGGTTCTTACTCACTGACTGGTAGAGGTCTTTTTCCTGCTCAACAATTGGACTTATTTTTGGATACATTGTATACGATTCAATCACAAGGCTATTTTGCATTACTTACATGTGTGTTTAGAGTCATAGAAGGACACAAAACCCTAATGTAAGGTAAATTGGTGATTGTGGTCCGGAACGTAATCATGAATTTACAGGTACATTAAGGTAGTGTGAAATTCTATTAAGGTTTTGGGAGATACCCCGTATGTTTTTGAAGTATCAGAGGTGTGATGGGTTAGCTGCGGTACACCCTATATATAAACACTAATGATACGTGGAAAGGGATACTGTAGGGTCAGACTAATAACAAACCCTAGTTATTTGGTAGTCCATCTAGCATTTATGGTTATCTTATACATTCCTTAAACTCTTACCCTACTCTGAACCATAGTCACCCTAACTATCCTCAACACTATTCAAATGTTTCATCTTAAAATAAACTTCGGGACGAAGTTCCTAAAAGTAGGGGAGACTATAACATCACAAAAATTTTCTTTATATATATATATATAGAACTCCCTCGTTTATTCATCCGATTCATGTTTATATTATCTTTACCATCCATTTTGTTAATTTTTTGTTTAAATAATGACGTATAATCAATATTAAATTGGATTGTATTAAATTCTGATTTAAAAACGTTAAAAAAAATGTGTTTGCCTGTGCCAGGATTCGAACCCGAGTCCCTGGCGGGCTAAACCTTAACCACACCACACAAACCACTACACCATTTGGTGTTTTGTGATGTTAATTAAAACTAATTAAACTTAAACCCTTTCAAGGTCCCTTAGTCAAACCTGAAAAGTCAAACGTAGTCTCCTACTCAAGTCAAGTCAAGTCAAAGTGTTAGTAAATATGGTCTCCTAGTCAAGTCAAAGTGTTAGTAAATATGGTCTTCTAGTCAAGTCAAAGTTGTTCCTAAATTCTAGCCTAGTCAAAGTAGTCCCTAATTACAACTCCAAATTTTACACTATAAATACACTAGTCTACCATTCAACTCTTTATACCATTCAAAAAAAAAAAAAAAAAAAACCATTATTATCCCATCTCCCATATACTAAAGTTTTCATCCGTCATTATCTCCTCTACCTAGTTTCGAGTTTTCCAAGGCATTATTACTAAGTGTTTGCACGCTCAATAAAACGCACGAACTCATTATGCACCTAAGGTGAGTTTACATAGCCCCTTTTTCTGTTTTACATTTTGGGGTGAAACATGTTTAAACATTTTATACTCTATCATTTACTCATTCTTACATTGTTGAAACTTGTGATTCAATTACACTATCATTTATTCATTCTATCATTTGACTGTAACAAAAAGACACACTACAATCATTAACATTGATCAAGCCGCCTGTTTAGATTATAGTGCTATAGGTCTGACAAACCCATCCCCCCGCATAAATTCAGGGATGATCGATAACAGTTACACTTTTACTAACTTGCGAGTTAGGTCTCAATCGACACAAGGTTTGATTGTACAAAAGACGCATTGTTACATGTCGGGCTCATATTCTATCATTACTCATTATTATACTTCAACTAAAATTGCTATACAACATATTGTTTTCAACTATATGCAAAACCTATGTATTCTCACCAACTATTTATAGTTGACCCCACATCTTTCCAACTTAACATGTTTCAGGTTTATTTGCTATTGGAAGTTGTACAAGTCTTGGAACACATAGGAGCTTTGAACCTAGTTTATATTAATCAACTTTTGTAATATTTACTTGTAAGATGAATTGTAAATTGTTTAATATTTTTAAATTTTCATTTAGTACCATGAGCTATTGAACAATCATCACTACGTGACACCTCGATGTTTCTGCCATCGGTTGGGGTGTTACAAACATCAGTAGCAACACCTTCAAAAAAAGTCAAACGCACTTAGTAAAACTTCAAACACACTTTGTAAGATGATAGTTTGCAAAGCTCAGATGCACTCGTTGATAAACTTAGACTCACTCATATAGTATCAGTATAAAAAAATAATTAGATACATTTTAAACGCACTAATGATATAAGTTAAACGCACTTTATTATAATCAGTATTAAAAAAATGAGGGCGTTAAACGCACTTTATTATATCAACATCCTGATTAGTGTTTTCTAGTAAGTCTGAATACACATAAAAACATCATATTAACAAAAAATTAAAAACACAGATCTCTGTTTTGACTCAAAAAACAGAGCGTGATGATCATACCATGAAAAGCATTGTAATCAGGCACTAGATTCGAATTTCAGCAGAAACTCTCTGATCGTCAAGAGACAAGTTTAAATATGATAAACAACAACAAAAATTAAACAAAAACTATTGAAAAATGGATTAATAAACTATGAAGACACGTACCGAACATGATGAATTGATCGAGTTAACTGTAATCGTGATGATCAAATTGAGATTGAATCGTAATTGAGATTGAATCGTAATTGGATTGATTGTCTTTTGTTATATAATTCAAATTCTGATTTTAAAAAATCGTTGCCAAAAATAACGAATGAGATTAACGTAATCAGTTACGTGTGAAGAAAGACTGTAACGCCCTTGGGATTGACTGATATTAACATTAATTGTAGTTTGGTTAGGTTAACTGGGGTTTGGTTAACAGGATACATGGCATCAGCTGGTGGCTTCTTATGCTTCTCACGTTAATAAACTTTATATTGTATATTCTTGTTTTATTAATATTTTATATTATTTACTCCTAATTTAAAGTTGCTTAGTAAATGAGTCGAGCCGAGCTTTTCACTTATCGAGGTCGCGAGCATAAGCGAGTCTATTATTTACATTATTTTTATTTAATATATTAACTAATAAATATTACACGAATCGAGCTCGAGAAACTACCAACGAGCCGAGCTCTTCACCTATCGAGACCGTGAGCCTAAAAGAGTCTATTATTTATATTATTTTTATTTAATATATTAACCTCTAAAAGAGTCAAGCTCAAGCTTGAGAAACTGCCAACGAGCCGAGCTGAGTTTTTCACTTATTTAGTTCGTGAGCCTAAGCGAATCTATTATTTATATTTAATATTAATAAATGAACCGAGCTCAAGTTTGAGACACTACCAATGAGCCAAGCTCGAGCTTTAAAAGCGAAGCTCGAACCAAGCCGATCTCGAGCTCAAGCCTGGTAGAGCTCGGGCTTAACTCGCTTTCACACCTAGTGAAGGGATAGGGAGCCTAATCTGCGCGAAGGTGGCGTCCGTATCCCTCTCCATAACAATCCACAGAGCAGTCACGCGGAAGTCGCTCCGCCACGAGTGGAAAGACTACGCGTAAAGAAGGCTTGCCCACTTTACCTAGGAAAAGCAGACGCGCGTCCACTCACGTGCGGAATATTCAACTACGCAACAGCTTTAAGTACGAGGTACAGAAGATCAAGGATCAGGAAGCTCCACCTGCAGTAGATCTGAAGTATCACCAACTGGAAGGCGACACATGTCCGCAGTGGTCCAACAACCACTAACGTTCAACAGTGACGTGACTGCTTCCATGCTTCCACCATGCTGCTTCTACAGTGCTGACGAGGCATGCTTACCTGCTGTCAGAGGTCACGTCAAACACCAACAGGTAAGTCAACCATGTTGTGTCAGAATGACATACTGCTGGCGGCCAATCAGAAGCCGCCACGTGTCCTCCAGGCAAGGCAGTCCCAACTGCCGATGATGTTAGCTACAGGACCGTCCTTTTCCCGCCCTTTCCAGGGGCCAAAAGCAGTTGGGCCGAAGCTAGGCCCAAGGAATACAAGACTTCTCATGGGCTTTTTACCAAGCCCACAATCTCCACTATAAATAGAAGACATCAACTTCTTAGCAAGGGATCCGAAAATACTCACTTGTAACATAGAGCTAGGTCTATTTGTAATACTTTGTGCTCTCCAAAGTAATAAGATAACCGGCTCTTCACAGTGGACGTAGGTCAAACTCGACCGAACCACTTACATCTTAGTGTTCTTACTCATAACACACACACACGCACTCACATATATTTCCACTCTTGGGTTGAACCAAAGGTTTGGGTAAATGATAGTATTTGTAGTAACATAAGTATTAACCCCTCGGTGATTAGTGATAATCTCCGGGATACTTATTGTTTCTTCATTGACGCCATCCGTCGGTTAGAACAATTTTTTTTCTCATCTTTTAACCCACCCATGGCTGAACCCAACCCTAATACAACCGTCGTCAACCAAACCGGGGACGCTGACGTCCAGCTCACCGGAAACGACGACACCCCAGCCACAGTCGTCAAACAGTCTGCCTCACGCATGCAGAAGCCAGTCTTCGAGGTGCGTGACGCAGAAACTAACGAAGACAGTGGTGACAACTCCGAGGAGGACCCGAATCGGTGGCTCCTCTGTCAAAATACCAAGAGCACCGCTATCTACCAGCGGATGCTCATGAAAAAAGCAAAAAAGAAGGGCAAGGCCCTCACTTATGACTCTCCTCCAAAAAAGGGTCATAAGAACAAGGACTTTGCTGCTCATCGTGACAGTCGTAGCGGGGAGCCCAGCGAAAACGCAGAGGCTCGGGGCTACGCAAAGTCACACGATGAGTCTGACGGTTACATGTCATCCAGCACTGACTCGGACCATGGCGGGAAAACACATTCTTGCCGCCCACGTCATAAGGACGTAGATGATGACTTGGTCAGACCATTCAGATCAAAGTCTTTCACCGAAAAATCAAAATTTGCGCTCGCATAGCGACCGCTAGAATCCCAGGAAAGCTAAGCTTCCTGCCAGCATCAGCAAGTACGATGGCCTGCATGACCCAGTCGACCATGTTCATGATTTCGAATGTGTGGGGATGTCTTTCAACTGGCCAGTCCAGGTTTGGTGCCATCTGTTTGCCCAAACGTTGACTGGCGCAACAAGAGTCTGGTTCGACAATCTCCCCGTGGGGAGCATTGCGGACTTCGACGACCTTACCGACAAGTTCGGTAACCATTTTTCGCACCTCAGGAAGCACAAGCGGGACAAGGCGCACGTACTGTTGTGCCGCCGATACGACCATGAATCCATCGAGGATTTCATTGTCCGCTTCAACAAGGAGGCTCTTCAGATAGGCTGCGAAGAAGAGCATACACGCGCTGCGTTCATTCACAATATGCGCAACCCAGAACTCAAGAAATGCTTCACCGGTAAAGACGGTATCCCAGAGTTATGGGATGAACTCATCCACTCCACCAAAATATACGCCTCATCTGAGAAGTCTTTCAGCCAGATACACGGCATCCAACAACATCACCATAATAATAGTAATAAAAACAAGGGCAAATCTGTGTGGAACCACATCTCGGGTTCCACGGACGAGGGACAATAATCCCCCGCCAACGACGCCCACCAGATCATCAGCGGCAAACAATCGAGGGAACAGCGTTGTCACTCCAAGGAAAACCACGACTAGACCCCATTAATCAAAACTCCGTCACAAGTCCTTAAGACAGAGCAAGTAACTCTCAAGGAACCCAAACCCCTTGCGAAAAGAAGGAATGTGGATACAATCAAATTCTGTGAGTACCACAACGACTTTGGCCATCTCACAGACAACTGTTATGGCCTGAAGATGGAGATTGAGACCGCCCTGAAATCCGAGCAGCTTGGCCACCTGGTCAAGAACGTCCATCGCGCTGCGAGAGGACAAACCGGCGATGACAATCAGGCGGAAGGTTCGCGGAAGAAAATCCGTGACCTAAACACCCATACCGCCACCATCATTCCGCCCCATCAATGCAATATGACAAGGCCAGAAAAGAAGGCTTAACACGGGAAACGATCCCGTGTAATGCAAACCGATGACCCCTGAAAGGAGGCGGATGTCCTCCTACCAAAAGTCCGTGGCGGCGCGTCCTGCACCGCCCCACTCGCCATCACAGTCGTCGTTGGCCATTACCGTAAGCGGTACATGTTCATGGATGGTGGAAGCAACACTGATATCAAGTATGATCAGTGTTTCCAGCAGCTGGATGAAGAAGACAACGAAAAGCTCATACCGGTCAACGAGCCAATCTTCTGCTACATCCATGAAACAATCATGCCCCGCGGCATGATTTCCATGCCAGTAACAATGTATGACGACACACATGAGCGCACTGAAATCTGCGACTTCATGGTCCTGCCAGCCAACTCCAACCATGACATCTTACTTGGTCGTGAGGGCATTGCACGCTTTAATGCTAATGCATCTACCGCCCACGCAATGGTTGGCTTTCTAACCAAGATTAGCGTTGCCATAATTCGGGGAAACAAGGATTGCCACTCGGTGGAAACTACCAAATCCCCGAAAAATGGTCAAAATGGACACCTGCACAGAGCCGGAAAAATGGCTTCTCAACCCTAAATTTCCGGAGCAAACGGTGGTCATAGGCCATGATATCTCCGACACCATTCGCAATCACCTTAAACAATTGATGATCCACAACATGGACGTGTTCGCATGGCAACCAGCGGACATGGTCGGTGTTTCGTGGGAAATAGCAGAACACAGACTTAACGTGTATCGCTCAGTGGAGCCAGTGGTTCAAAAGAAGCGGAGCATGGGGCCGGATAAAACAAAGGCCATGAACGAGCAAGTCACCGAGCTGCTCAATGCGGGCATCCTACGCCCCATTTGATACCAATCTTAGCTCGCCAACCTGGTCATGGGCGCAAAGGCCAACGGGAGTTGGTGCATGTGTGTTGACTACAAAGATCTCAACAAGGCGTGTCCCAAAGACTGTTACCTGCTGGCAGAAATCGATTTAAAGGTGGATTCCTTAGCCCCTTATCACTTCAAATGTTTCCTTGACGCGTATAAGGGGTACCACCAAATACAGATGGCAAAGGAAGATGAGGACAAGACAACATTCCGCATGGATATGGGTATGTTCTGCTACACCAAAATGCCATTCGGCTTGAAGAATGCGGGCGCCACTTATCAGCACCTCATGGACACCGCCTTCGTTGATGAAATCGGCGTACGCCTAGAAGTGTACGTCGATGACCTTGTAATCAAAAGCAAGTAAGAAGGAGACATGCTGAGGGACATCCAATAAACTTTCAATCAATTGCGCAAGGTGCGCATGAAACTAAACCCCAACAAGTGTTCCTTCGGAATGGAAGAAGGCAAATTCCTTGGCGTTATCTTAACGCAGGGTGAATTTTGCGCAAATCCCGAGAAAGTCCAAGCAATCGAAAAAATGCATTCTCCCGCCTCAATCAAGGAAGTCCAAACACTGATGGGTCGCCTAGTGGCCCTCAATCACTTCCTATAAAATTACGCTTCAAAGTCATTCCCGTTCGTGGACACTTTGAAGAACTGTCTAAAAAAGAGCAACTTTCGCTGGACAACGGATTCGGAGACAACCTTCCAAGCAATAAAACAATGCCTCATGAATCTCCAAACTCTGACAACGCCATTACCCAAGGTGCCGCTCACACTCTACCTCTCCATTACAAAACGGGCGGTAGGTGCGGTCCTCATGGTAGATCGCAAGGGGGTGCAAACGCCAATTTATTACATCAGCCGCACTTTACTCGACGCGGAGACGAGGTATACTATCATGGAGAAGCTGGTTCTCGCTCTTATACATGAATCTCGAAGACTGCGAAGGTAGTTCCAGGGCCACCCTATCAACGTCCTCACGGATTATAGAATCAGTGACGTTTTGTGCAAGCCGGAACTTTTGGGTCGCCTCGCGAAATGGGCTATCGAGCTCGGAGAGCACACCATCTATTACATGCCCCGACCTGCAATCAAAGGTAAAGTTCTCGTGGATTTCACTACAGAAATACCTACTGACATAGTCGAAGAATGCAAAGCCGAACAATCCCCACGCCAATCCAAGACCCATCACAGAAGTGGTCCCTCTTTACAGACAGGGCCTCTAATGATGATGGCTCAGGCTCGGGTCTCTGCCTTATCAGCCCAAATAAACATGAGTTCACAAACGCCATCCGCCTCGACTTTAAAAGCACGAACAACAAGGCGGAATACGAAGTGTTGCTCGCAGGCCTCGGCATCGTGGAAAAAATGGGGGCCAGGCATGTGGAGGCACACGTGGACTCATTACTCGTCGCACGACAGATAAATGGGACCTACGACGCTAAGGACAAAACCATGGCCCTTTATTTAGAACAAGCCAAACAGCTCATGCGCAAATTCGATTCCTGCATCGTAGAACACATAAGGCGCAGTGAAAACAAACCAGCCGATGCGCTGAGCAAAATGGCTTCCACCGTTTTCGAACACATGGCCAAGGAAGTCCGTGTTGAGGTCCTCAGCAATCCATCTATTCCGCTGCGACAAGTCAACGTCATCCAAACAGGCAACACGTCCTGGATGACCCCCATCAGAGCCTATCTGTCTTCCGGCACCCTGCCTGACGATAAGTTAGAGGCCCAGAAGATAACGCTCTGCACTATCAACTCATTGACGACATACTTTATCGCCGGTCCTACCTAGGGCCACTTCTCCGCTGTGTAGACTCCGCAGACGCCTCCTTCCTCATTAGAGATATTCATGAGGGAACTTGCGGACTACATGCGGGCCCAAGAAAGGTAGTCGCTAAGCTTATGAACGCATGGTACTATTGGCCGGGAATGCACACGGACGCGATCAAAGAGCTGCGCAAGTCTGACAGCTGTCAATGCCACGCGCCGAACACCATGCGCCCAAAGAACAACCTGGTGCCAGTCACGGCAGCATGGCCTTTTCAAAAATGGGCAATTGATCTAGTTGGCCCATTCCAAACAGCACCGGGTAACATTAAGTTCATCATCGTTGCCGTCTATTAGTTCACCAAATGGTTGAGGCGAAACCCCTCACCAAAATCGATGGGGCTCACGTCAAGAAATTCATCTGGGAATTCATCATTTGCAGATTCGGGTTGCCAATGCAACTCGTAAGTGATAACGGTACGCAATTCGCGGACCAAACATTACAAGCATGGTTGGCGCAGCTAGGCGTCCAACAAATTTTCACATCAGTTGCACATCCACAAGGAAATGGCCAAGTCGAAAGAACAAATCGAAGCATAGTGGAGGGCATTAAAGCGCGGTTGGGAACCAAGCGTACAGGGTGGGTAAACGAACTCCCCCATGTACTATGGGCTTACTGCACCCTGACCAAGACAAGTAACGGAGAAACACCATTCAGCCTAACTTACGGTTCCAAGGCTTTAATCCCCGCGGAAATCGGATGCCTCTCCGCAAGAGTACTAATGGCCGACAAGAGGAACAATGACGTAGAGCTCTGCCTAAACCTTGACTTACTCGATGAGCGGCGCGATCTCGCTGCCATCAAAGAGGCCAAGTACAAGACACAGCTGGAACGCTAATATAACAGACGCGTGAAACAATGCGCATTCAGGATCGGTGACTATGTTTTCCGCAACAACGGGGCTTCCAACGCGAACAACCGGGAAAACTCGTACCAACTTGGGAGGGACCATACAAGATCCAAGAAGTCTTGGGCAAGGGCGATTACGTGCTAGAAAAACTTGATGGCACGCCCATCCCACGATCTTGGAATGCGGCACAATTACGCCTGTGCTATTTGTAATTTACTTTCACGACCAGCTACACACGCCGTTGTACTTATCGATTAATGAAAGTTGTTTCCTATATATGTTACTCTACTTGTTTTTCCGCTCCCAGGTCTTCAAGACTAAGCTACAACGTAAGTCGAACTAAAGTAGCTTCGTGCTATGGCGATGACGCAAACCAGTCTTCAAGGCATGCCCAGCGCAGGCCGGACTCGTAAACGCCCTCAGCCAAATACACTGTGCCACAGTCTTCAAGACATGGTTTACTTGTCGGACTTAAGCATCGCGCCACGGATACATGCTAGACCTAAGTCTTCTAGACCTGTTCAAAAACACGTCGGACTTAAAGGACGCACATGACTCCGCAACGCGAACAAAAGTCTTCAAGACTAGGCCTTTTAGGCTCGCTAGTCGGACCCAAGGCACAAGTTATGTGATGCAACAGACTTCAAGGCAAAAGTATCTAACACTTGAATGCTGGACTGATCAGCTAACACACGCGCTAATTTCTACTTACACACCGAGTGACGACTTGGTTAAATAAGTAAAGAAGAAACTAGCGCGATAATACATAGGATATAACACACACAAAAATTTCATTAACACATGGGAATTAAAAACCCAAGGATATTTACAAGTACAAGAAAACAAAAATTACAAACTAGCGCCTATTCGTCAGAACCGCTGAAATCAACCTGATCCAAATACGGGTCAGGTTGACTCCCGGAAAACCCCTTGCCGGAGGCTTTTCGACGCTCTTCCTCCAGTCGCGCCCGCTCAGCTTCCTCTGCCCACTTCCTCGCTTCCTCTACAATCTTATAAAATTTTTCTATTAAGTATCGAAGAGAAGCCGCGAGATCAACATGGCGGTTGCAGTCCGCCACCACCTGAAGGATGGGGAACTCAAGTTTATCAAACTTGGCGAGTTCTGCCTCGAAGTCCGCCTTCAAGGGCTTCCCATAGTGCTCCGCATCAATGATCCACCCATTGTTTTGGGCATGAAGAAAATCATCTTCATAACCCTCGCCATATCCAAAGACGTTCGCGGTAGCAGCTATGTTGGTGACCTAATCGCCAAGCTTGGGTTCTTGCCAAAACCGCTTAAAAATCTGCAAATAGGAGGGAAAGTGTTAATAATATTTCACAAATTCAAGAAAGGACGAAAGCACAGAAAGGACGAGACTTACCCCTTCAATCCCGCTGGTCATCAACCAGCGGAGCGATTCCTGCATCCGTTAGGTGGCAGACTCGTCCAAGAGGGCCGTGGCAGCCTCTGCTTCCTTTTCCGCGGCCTCGCGGGCTTCCACTGCGGCACCTCCCTCTTGTTCTAGCTCCTCCTAAGCCTCAAGCATGGTGAATCTCTTTTCCTCCAGAGCAGAGAGACGCGAAGTAGCAGTCCCAAGTTCCGCATCCTTGGACTCAAGCTCCTTGCGCATCTCGACGAACTTGGCAGTTCGTTCAGAGAGGGCCTTGCATTTTCTTTCCAGCTCTGCCAAATCGGCCTTATTCTCTTCCTTCACCTGCTGGAGGCGCTCTTTCAGCTGCCCGGTCTCCTCATTGGTACGGAGACAGGACTCCGTCAACCTGTTTTTATCCGCCGCCGCGTCTTCCTCAAGTTTTTTCACACAATCTCCAGCATCGTGCGCACGACGGCGGTACCTTTCAATCTCGGCCTTGAAGGAAGTTTCCTTTTCAGCGAAAGACGCATTCCCTGCCTTCACGCGGGCAATCTCTCGCTGCATGGTCGCGTCTCGCCTCCATAGGGAGTCCATCATAGATAGCTGAGTTGCCTGATTAATGCACATGCTGGAAATCAGATCAGGACGAATCAGGATGTCCTGGTACTCCCGCTCCTAGGGGCACCACCCCCGCAACAAAATCCTCGGCGGCCAAGGAGTTAGAGAAAAGGGTATTCTCCCTGACCGCCCAACGAGGAAGCCAGATGTTGTCCCCACCTGCCTAGCTGGAACCATCATAGGTCCCAGCCGAGCCGCTACCCCCCCGCACCAGGCGGCGCACTCCCCACCCGGTGAATTTCCCAATGGCTATCCCGGCGCCTGCCGCCGAGGTAGCTACCTTCAAGCGCAAAGCTTCCTCGGCCTGTTTCTTAGCCTCGGCTTCAACCTTCTCTCGCTCCGCCTTCTCCTTCGCAAGGCGAGCCTTCTCAGCCAGGAACTTCTGTACCTCCAAGGGAAGACGCTCCGCCTCGGCCTTTTTGGCGGCCTCAGCGGCAGCGGCCTTCTTATCCGCCTCAGCCTTTTTGGTGGCTTCATCGTCCTTTGCCTTCTTGGCCGCCTCATCCATTTCACTTCAGAGGCGTCCTCCTCCCATCTCCTATTCGCCTCAGCCACTTCTTCGGCGGTAGGAGTAGGCGGAGGAGGGTAGGGGTCACCTTCGGTGCAACCACTGCAACATGTAAAACATATAGAAAATTATCACAAGACAAAAAGAAAAAGAACAAGAAAGAAGGCGCAAACACTTACAAGGCGTCTTCTTCACAATTTTCTGAAGACGAGGTTGGCGCACAGGCGGAGCGCCAATATCGACAGAAAAGACAGGAGCCCCCAGCTCCTGCGGCTCGGTAAATTTGGCAGGGGACTTACCTTTGCCCCCGCCACCCTCAGCAGATTTCGAGCCTTCAACGCTCCCCTACGTACTCTTGGAGCCTCTAGCGCTCCCTTCAACATTCTTACCACCGCCCCCACCACGAGAAACCGACGTAATACGTCATTTTTTAGTCTTCAAGGGGGAAGTATCATCCTCCTCCTCATCCTACGACGGTGGCTCGTCCTTCCGCTTATGCATATTTTTCACATACTCCCCGCCTACACTCAAAGATCCCGTGTCAAAGGGGTAGGTTACTCTCCTAACCAAATACCTATGCCTACGCGGGGCATGCTTCTGGCGCCCCCTCCCCTGGGAAGGCCGCGACTGGCGCTTCAACACCCAAAGGAGCCAGTAGACTAAGAGTCGGTTAAATCAATGAAAGTCGTGGAAGCAGGGTTAGAATACTCACGAGTCACGTAGTAGTGGTTCGGCGGATTCTCCAAGTTAGGATAGTAGAACATATCCGCAAACTCCTCCAAGTAGGAGGTTTCACCCTCAGGGATGCGCCTCCACTTCAACTTGATGGTCCCGCGTGACGCGAAAACATCAAACTTGGAAACCCCTGAAAAGCGACTCATAGTTAATAAACTATCAAAACATAAGGTAATAATGCGGAAGGCGGAAGACAATACGTTTATCAGTAATATAGGGCTCATTCCCAGCGCGAATGTTAGTGCGGCTCAAAAAAGATATATTTCAAATACATAGATATACATGAAAGGTACATGAAATATACCGGAAATAGATGAAGATATGTTCCAAATACATGGATATATGTATGAAAAATACTTAAGTATATAACTATCGGTTCGGTTTCGGTTATTTCGGTTACGGAAGAAAGGAAAACCAAAACCGTAACCGAATGGTTCGGTTTTGGCCATATGTTAACCGTAACCGATCGGTTAATTCGGTTTCGGTTCATTTATCAGTTCGGTTTCGATTTTTTTCGGTTATCGGTTCTCATATGCTCACCCCTACCCTAGATGGGGACTTGAAGGGATAAGGAGCCTAATCCGCACGGAGGCGGCGTTTCTATCCCTCTCCATAACGATCCACGGAGCAGTCACGCGGAAGTCGCTCCACCAGGAGCGGATATACTACACGTAAAGAAGTCTTGCCCACTTTACCTAGGAAGAGCAGACACGCGTCCGCACACGCGCGGAATATTCCACTACACACCAGCTTTAAGTACGAGGTGCAGAAGATCAAGGATCAGGACGTTCAACAGTGACGTGACTGCTTCCATGCTTCCACCATGCTACTTCTACAGTGACCAGGCATGCTTACCTGCTATCAGGAGTCACGTCAGACACCAGCAGATAAGTCAACCATGCTGTGTCAGAACGACATACCGCCGGTGGCCAATCACAAGCCGCCACGTGTCCTCCAGGCAAGGCAGTCCCAACTGCCGATGACGTCAGCTACAGGACCATCCTTTTCCCGCCCTTTCCAGGGGCCAAAAGCAGTTGGGTCGAAGCTAGGCCCAAGGAATACAAGAGTTCTCGTGGGCTTTTTACCAAGCCCACGATCTCCACTATAAATAGAAGACATCAACTCCTTATCAAGGGATCCAAAAATACTCACTTGTAACATAGAGCTAGGTCTATTTGTAACATTTTGTGCTCTCCAAAGAAATAAGATAATCGACTCTTCACAGTGGACGTAGGTCAAACTCGGGCGAACCACTTACATCTTCGTGTTCTTAGTCATAACACACACACACTCTCACATATATTTCCACTCTCGGGTTGAACCAAAGGTTTAAGTAAATGATAGTATTTGTAGTAACATGAGTATTAACCCCTTAGTGATTAGTAATAAACTCCGGGATACTAATTGTTTCTTCACCTAGTTTTGAATAGGAAAAAATAAAATAAAAGAATCAAGAGTGGGGAAAAAGAAGCAACGAAGAACTTGACCACCCATTAATAGTTATCACCCTAATTCGATAGACGAAATAAGAAGATTGTATCTTGTTAAAAATGGTTTTCAACTACGGGGTCATCAATTTAAATGGACAAACTATCCTAATGGGCGGTGATGTGTTGATATAAAAAAATTTTCATATATCATTGGTTAGAATATAGCACTAAATAAAAAAATATATTGCTTATGAAAGCATGGTAAAAAAAATTGAATATTATTTATTAATGTGTTTTTATTTTTGCTTCGTTTACATTATATGAAAGCACAGTAAAAAAAATTAAAACGTTACCCCTGAAGTTTTAGTCTAGATCCGCCACTGTTTGAGATACAGTCCCGTAGATCCATTTTAAAACAATGGAGTCAATACGGTCCCATGAATCGGAATGGGTATGTTTAGGGTTTCTTTGTCTTTATCGGTAGAAGAGGCGGATGGTTTAGGTTGACGAGGGAGGAGATGGTCGTAGACTTCATACGCTTTATAATGAATTTTGTAAAGCTCAGGTGGAGAGAAGAGGATTAGGGTTGACTTGATACCATGAAGAATGATATAGTTCCATGCTCAATCTCCTTCTCATTGATATACTAGCTTTTATCCCGGAAGCGTCCCGGGGTTGAAAAATATAACAATTCTAATAATACTAATACTAATAGTAATAATTATTACCCTTGTAATTAAATAAATACATAAATAACCTTGCTATAAGGTGACACCATGTGTTGCAGTGTTGCGCGATTCTTTCTCCTAGCTTCTCTTGATGAAGTATACGTATGTATCTTTAAAAGAGTAAAATTCCAATGAAAGCATGGCGATTGAGCTGAATTTCAACATCGTAGATAAGAACCTGGTTTAAAAGAAAAAACATTATTAATGAATAACCTGAACACTTTATGTTTTTTTTTCCTATATGAACGAAACCCCACAAAAAATAGTTGTTTTTTTCTCCATTTTTTATACAGAACTATGATACTCGTTGGAAAGATAATAAAACGCTCGTTAATTTGGTGTAACTTTTTTCTTTAAAAAATATCATATATAAAAAATATTAACGTTTAAAAATTATGGGAGGAAAATAAGAGAGAAAATTTTAAATTTGTTTTCCTAAAATAACTCAATTTAAATTTAGTAGATTAGGTTTTACATTATTATTTATTTATTTTTAATTTGACACATGGCATGACACATGGCACACTCAAGGAGGAGAATGCCTCCTTGAATGCCATGTCATTAAAATGGCTTTTTTAAGCCTCCATTGAATGTCACCTCATCAATATTCAATTCTGTTATTATAAGTTATAGATATTGCAAAGGGGAAAATCCTACATGTCATCTATTGATGCAATATCTCCTTTGAGAGATGCCATGTAGGATGTGAGGTGGCACCTATACAACATTTAAAAAAAATGCAAATAATAATATAAAACCTAATCTTCTAAAATTAAATTGAGTTATTTTAGGAAAAAGAAATTTAAAAACAAATTTAAATTTTTTTCTCTTATGTTTTCTCCCATAATTTTTAAATGTTAATATTTTTTATATACGAGATTTTTAAAAGAAAAAAATTACACCAAATTAACGAGCGTTTTATTATCTTTCTAACGAGTACCATAGTGCTATATAAAAAACGAAGAAAAAAACAACTATATTTTGTGGGGTTTCATTCATAAAGGAAAACAAACACAAAGTGTTCCGGTTATTCATTAATCATGTTTTTTCTTTCAAACCATGTTATTATCTACGATGTTGAAATTCAGCCCAATGTTCATGCTATCACTGGAATTTTACTTTTCTAAAGATGGATATGTATACTTCATCAAGAGAAGCTAGGAGAAAGAATCACACAACACTACAACACATGGTGACAACTTATAGCAATGATATTTTTTTATTTATTTAATTACAAGAGTAATAATTATTACTATTAGTATTAGTATTAGTATTAGCATTAGTATTATTACATTAGTATTATTATAATGGTAATATTTTTCAACCCGGGACGCTCCCGGGATAAAAGCTAGCTTATAATAAAAGAATAGAATATTGATGAGGTGGCATTCAATGGGGGCTTAAGAAAGTCATTTTAATGACATGACATTCAATGAAGCATTCTCCTCCTTGATGTGCTATGTGTCATGCCATGTGACAAATTAAAAATAAATAAATAATAATATAAAACCTAATCTACTAAATTTAAATTGAGTTATTTTAAGAAAAAATAATTTAAAAATAAATTTAAATTTTTCTCTCTTATTTTCCTCCCATAATTTTTAAACGTTAATATCTTTTATATACGATATTTTTTAAAGAAAAAAGTTACACCAAATTAACGAGTGTTTTATTATCTTTCCAACGAGTACCATAGTTCTATATAAAAAACGGAGAAAAAAACAACTATTTTTTATGGGGTTTCGTTCATACAGGAAAAAAAACACAAACTGTTCAGGTTATTCATTAATAATATTTTTTCTTTTAAGTCAGGTTTTTATCTACGATGTTGAAATTCAGCTCAATCGCCATGCTTTCATTGGAATTTTACTCTTTTAAAGATGCATAGGTATACTTCATCAAGAGAAGCTAGGAGAAAGAATCGCGCAACACTGCAACACATGGTGTCACCTTATAGCAAGGTTATTTTTTTATTTATTTAATTACAAGGGTAATAATTATTACTATTAGTATTAGTATTATTAGAATTGTTATATTTTTCAACCCCGGGACGCTCCCGGGCTAAAATGATAGTATATATGTTTTTGAACCTACAATTACATATATGAATTGACCATGTTCATGTGCTATAACAATATGTTTAGCATTAAAAGAGGTTGAGATTTTTTAATCTGTTGGGAACGTAGCATGAGAACCCCTTTTGATAATATAAACATTAGAACAACTTTTTTTAACATTAAAAGATGTTGAGCCTGTTTACTTCTTTTATCATTTTTTATTAAGTAATATTAGATTTTTCAACTCCATGACACTCCTAAGGTAATCAGCTAGTTCTATATAAATACAATTAGAAAGATATAATTACAAAGAAAATAATCTAAAATACATTAAAGCATATTCCATTATATTCCATTAATGATATAAACATCCGTTTTTTTTTGTTTGATTACATATTGTACCTAACATTGTTGACCTATAGTACCGTCAACCTTTTTTAATCATTTAAATTTTCGAAAGGTTATTAATCATACCCTCTGTTTTGCAACTGGTTTTGTTTTGATGTATCAAGTTAGATGGATTTGATATCGGTTTGAATGTATCAAGTCAAAGAATGGACTCTAAATCGATTTGATTGCAGATTAGGATCGTGATATGCTAGAGGTTTTATATACAAAAATAGAGGTTGAACACAAACATAATAACCGACCATTCTTTGTCGCCATACCGTCTTTAATCATCTCTCTATACCGATCTTGTGCACCATATATGTGTTATCTTTTTCAATAAAATAGATGTTGGATTTCATTTGTTAAAAAAACAGAATCGGAAGATGAGTCGGAATTCGACGAGTTAGAGTTTGAAGCCATATTTATAAAAAAAAATGAGAATTTGGAAGAAATGGAGAGAATGGAAAAGAAATGTAAACGAAACCCGAATCAAGTTGAGCTCTAAGCTTGAGCTTACGTAAATTAAACACGCACGAGCTCATCCCTAGGCAAATCTGTCTATTTTATTAGGGTGGATGGAGGTGGTGAGTGATTCTATCACACCATCATATTATCACACCCAACACCATTTTGTCACCTCATTTTCCCTACACTCCATCACATTCATCACAAAACACTAGCAGTGGAATGATACAATCACACTATTCTTTTTTTTAAATAAAAAATAAAACATTACATTAAATAAAAAACCTTACATTAAATAAAAATAAATTACATAAATAAAATAAAAAAACTTATATTAAATAAAAAAATACTAGAAATTAAATAAAATCTTACTAGAAAATATAAAACCTAAAATTTGTTACGTAGCATTTTTCCACGCTGAAATGTGCGTAAAATCAACATCGACCTCGATAGCATAGTCGATTTTAGCGAAGTCTTCCTGCATATCTTCTTTCTCGTCAGGGTAGTTTAGCTTCGCTGTCTTAAAAAAATTTCGTACTTTTGACACATGGATTTAAGGTCCGCGTACTTGTGAGAGATTGAATCACACATACGTTGTGATCCTCCGACAAGTGCACCAAACTCGGCTAAAACTTTTTTCCAACATGGGTTGCTCCGGCCACGGCTACGACCACGCCCACTGCTCGTTGATGCACCATCGTTCGGGTCTACGGTGTTGTACGTGATCACGAGCGCAATTTCCTCCTCTTCTGTCCACGTAACCATTGTGTGTGATTTTTGTGATTTTTTTTTTTTTTTTGTGAAAATGAGAAGAATTGTATATTTGTTTATGAAGATGAGAAGAATTATTTGAATGTGCGTAAAAAAATTGGGGTAAATATGTGTATTTATAGTAGGGGTAATTAATTTTTGTTTTTTTTTTTTAAACTTTTGGACCGTTGGCTAACGGCTATCCAGCAGCTAGAGATCGTGATGAGCATCACAATCTTATATGATCGCGGGCGTGATTCAGTTAGCAGACCGGTGTTCGCGGGCATCACAACCATCACGGGGTGGCCATCACAGACCACCCCATCCACCCTTAACATGCAGTCAAACAAGATTTTGCCCTCATGTACAAGTCTGGCTTGATTCAAGATTTTAAGGAGTGCTCATGAGTAGCTTGACTCGTTTATACCCTAATCAAAAGGATGAAATGCATAAGAATGGAGAAGATGATACATGTAGTTATTGAAGTCAAATTACGAAAACTGAAAATTTCAATATTCGTAAAATAATAAAATGTGTAATTTCGCCTTTTGAATATTTGTAAAAACCATCAAATCAAACCAATAATCTTGAAATATAACTAGAACCATACCATAATTCTCACGAATAATAAAAAACAAATGATTCATCAAACTTCAAAGCGAGGATTCTAAACAAGGATCACAACTGGTTCACATATCACAACATTTATTGTTACTGTTTTACATATAAGGCTATGTAACCATACTAATAAACGTCTTTCACTAAGGGGCTGTTTGGTAAGCTTTTTAATGAGGCTCTTAACCATTCAGCGCTGAATGATTCAGTGCTGAATGATTCAGCATTCAGTGCGTTTGTTTCAGTTTCTGAATGGAATGGTTAAGACTGAATCATTAAGATTTGAGATGTTGCTGAACCATTAAGCACTTAACCATTAAGTGCTGAACTAAGCTGAACCCTAATGAGGCTCTCCTACTAATGTGGGACAATAATACTAACCATTTAGAGGTCCAACTTAATAATTCAGCACTTAACCATTCAGACCTCTTAACCATTCAGACCTCTTAATAATTCAGCACTTAATCAACCAAATAGCCCCTAAACTTAACGATCACAATTTATATACTAGTGGTAATTTAATTCTTGTTCTCTTTAAAAAAATGTACCAAAATCGCTAGTAACATATTATAATTATGTTTATGAAGTATATGGATTTGATAATATGAAGTACAACGAAGCTTTTGTCTCACATAATATGAAATTGGCTGCTCCCTTCACAGTGCATGTTTTGTCTCACTTTATTAATGAACGCTTCACATCTTTGGCGAAAATCATTTGCGTCATCTTCGTTCTTCTTCATCTTCATCTTCAACATCACATATTGCTACCATTTCATGTTCATCATCATGACCAACCAACTTTGTTTCCAAATCTTCAACTTCATCATGCACAACTTTGTCCTTTTCGACTCGTCCTGTAATCAAAGAAGAGGTAGAACACAATTCCATTGCAAAGCAGAAAGATGTACATCCTCTCATTGGTATCAAAAGCTTTTGTAAAATTTGAACCGAAAGATTGAAACCGAAAAGATAGAGACATGAGAGAAGCAATGATTATGGGAAACATTTACAAAAATGGTAGGTTTTTAGTTTTACAAATTAAAATTGGTAGACTTCATAGGAAAAAATCAAAACTGGTAATGCCTCCCTTTGGATCAGCGGCATCAATGTACCACCTCGTGCCAATTATTTGCAGCCTACAAGCCTCCAGAAATGGTCCCCTTGAAGCCGCTGAATCAAACCAAGGCATCCTTGATGCCGTTGAATCAGTCCAAGGCATCACTGAAGCCGCTGGGAGTTGCTCTGCAGCATAAAGTGACGATGTACGATGCGAATGCGGTAAGGTGCAATGTTCTTTCAAGGGTTGAGACAAATGACCGGGGCGGAAATGACTACACCGTTGAGTACAAAAAAAAAAGGTATGCTCGTGTGGCAAATGGCAGATGCAAAAATTTCCATGTTCACATGCAATTGATGTTTGCAATTGGTTGGGTAAAAGCCCTCACAATATTACTAGTTGGAAATTCTACACAGACACGTATATTCAGCAGTACAACAGTCATTTATACACCTTGGGGCATAAGTCTGAATGGCCGGTGGCGAGGTGGAGAATTCAAGGGGACCCGTCGATGAGTACTACATATTGAGGCAGAGTACGTCATAGAAGAATTCAAAATGAGATGGGTGTGAATTATGACGATCGCCCGAGGCGTCATGCATGCACTCGATGTGGAGAAACAGGCCATAACAGGAAGAGTTGTGGAAATGCAAGGCGTCAACGAAAGCAATGAATGACCCTACAGGGTTGTGTCAGTCGTATCATCAATGTCATCTTTTTTATGTTGTTTAGTTTGCAGTATCTGTATCATCAGTCACCCTTTGCTATCATGGATGCGTTGGGTGACTCATCTCATCATCTTCTGTACGAGGTTTATTTAGTAATGACAGCCTTATTATGGCACTGTTAATTTTAATACTACTACTATTATTATTAGATGTTTTCTAAAATAAAAGTAAATACATGTAATAATGATAAATTTATTTAAAATAAATAATACAAATTTATTTACCAACTATTTTTTCAAACTAGTCAAACTATACAATCTACCGAGTTACAAAACAATCTATTTCCGAGAACACCAATTCCAATATTCTACCTCGACATTCTCCCAATCCGTAAACTCAGGACCACATTCAAATTCAAACCCATTTGGCATAATCTTTAAGTCCATCCATCTGTTGAACATGGGTACCAAATCTTAAAGGGTACCTATGAGCAGCCAGATTACCCTGCCAAGAGGAGCACGAGCAGGAGCAGCTACATCCAATATCCCCGACGTCGCTAATCACTGACCGTGATTCTTCAACATCAGAGGGCCTTGCGCAAAAAGCGCAGAAGGATTAAGTGGGATTAAGTTTGCTGCTAAAATTAGTAGCTTTGATGAATTCACCACCTTCAATTTCCGAGAACACCATGTAACAACCGGCAAAAATAGGGTAATTCCGTACAGATTAATTAGTATATGATTAACGTAATTAAATGCAATTATGTGTGATTTAATTATCAAGGCCTTAGGAGATAGCAATTTCCAAATAGTGCATAGGAATGCATACGTTTAATGGTAAAACATGATTGGATCATGTGCGAATAAGCTATCCGGTATGGACGTTGGCAATTACCCGGTAATAATTAAATAAACGAAAAGAATCCCGGACACCCAGGATATAAAATAAAGGGTATTTTCATGAAATGTAATAAGTTTTGGAACTCCAAAACCATAAGTGAAAACGTCTTGTACAAATCTCCCGGTAACGAATAAATTGCGCGTACCGCACCCGATACGCGTATAACTCATAATTTCACCCGGCAAAAGCCTAAATAACCAATCAACGCTTAAATTAGACTATATTTAAGGGTTATTAAAGGTATTTTTAATGTCCGAATAACGCGTAATTAAAACCCGAAAAATACCCGAACGACACCCGAACGACGAGGGATTAAACATAACAAATATTGGGTAAATATTTGAAGTTGTGGACCCCACCTAAGCCCATCCAAGGGCCGGCCTAAAGGGGTCTTGAGGTGTCCATGCATGTGTTAATAATAATAAGCTAGTAATCTAGGAGACAAAGCATGCTTTACTAAAGCCAAAAAAAGTGTAAGACATGTAAGTACAAGCATGCAACTTCTTGTCCCTCCCTTACACAATTTTCGGCCCTATGGCCCCATTAATCCAAGACATAATCAAACCCACTACACACTAGTATGCACATGCATAAGAAGGATCTTGTATAAGATTGTGATGAATCTTAAATATTTAGCAAAGATTTGCAAGAAACCTCTCACATCTATACATATATACACGGCACACACACACACTAAAATCCACCAAGAGATCACCCAAGTACACTAAACAATCTTCATTAGATTACTTACAATATTTGAAAGATATGGAAGAATTATAAAAGGAAGACATGTGGTGAATACTTGGATAGCAAAGCAAAAATCCTTCTCTTTTCCCTTCCCTTGGCCGTAGGTATTCAAGGAGCACAAAACCCATCTTTCTTTCAAGTTTAACACATTCAAATCACTTCCAAACATCCATCACCCAAACCCCTATTGTGTGTTTCAAGCTTGGAGCTTAACCATTAAGGAAGAACACACTAAACCCCTCTCAAAATCAAAGGTTTTGTCTTCCCTAGCCTTGTGCTAGTAGTAAGCTTCTTAACCTTGTTTTTGATTATTATTACTCATGTATGTGTTCTTAGAAGCAAGTTGTACATGAAGGGTTTAAAAGGTGGTTTGAACATAATCTTTAATAGGTTTTACATGTGTAAAACGAATGATTAAAGATATGTAATTAAATCATGGATTTGATGATGATAATGTAGTGTTCATAAGAATGTATAAAATCTACACATACATTAAGTAGGGTGATGATTTGAGTATGATTTGTAGAATAAACTTGAATGTGTTAAAAAGTAACCTTAATCATCTTAACATGATCATTTAAGACATAATAAATGATGGAACATGTTAGAAGTTCAAGAATAAAGAAGATGAAAAATTAAAGCTTACTTACTTAGAAGATTGATATTTTGATATAATGGGCAAATACATAAAACGCACATACAAGTAGTCTTATATATGAAATATAAGACTAATAGAAGTGTTTTGATACAAAAATAACTTACCAATAAAAAGATGGATCTTCAAAGTCTACTATTTTGAGTGAAAAATGTTAACTTTGGAAGTTAGAGTGGAAAAATGCAACATTTGGAAGTTAAGGGACTAATATTGTAACTTTGAAAGTTAGAGGACTAAAATGGATATTTTAGAAACTATTAGTCCAAAGATGCAATAATGGAAAGTTTGGTGTCAAAAGTATAAGTAATAATTTCCCAAGGATGATTTGGGTAAATACTAGTAGGCACACTTGGGTATTTTGGTATAAAAAGTATATTTTTATAAAAGTGAAAGTTATAAAAATATGGATTGTATTAACATAAAGATTTTTATAAAATAGAGATTTTATAAAATGTTAAGCAAACTTGAGAAACTTATACAAAAATGAATACTTTTATATAAATGGGAATATAAAAGTATTGGAAGCACTTTTGTATCTAAGTTAACAAGTTGGGCTAAAATACAAACCTTCCAAGTAACATGGGTTAGAAATGTGGATAATATTTCTATAAAACACATGTTGGGAAAGACTTGGAAAATTGACTAATCAAACTAAGATATCAAACTAAGACACGTTAACGAACCGTACACGGACAAAACATGAGAAAAATGCCATTGCGGCAAGGTAAGAAAATATATATTTTTAAGAAGTGAAATATATATGCATCATGGGTGAAAACTAACAAACACTTTCCTAAGTGTTGAAGGAATTATTCGTGGGAGAAAAATATAACGTAAACAAGTAAGACGTTAAACAAACGTATATACTTAACAAGAAAAACTACACATTTATATATATGCACGCTCGTCTCGGCAAAATTCTAGTATATCTACTTAATGGGAAGGTAGATATGTGGGAAGGAAAACGAGACGAGTAGACAAGGATATATATATGTGTATGTCGTACCAACAAGAACCTAGTATATTTATTTGAATGGGAAAATAAATATACGGTATGGTGAGTTGAATCGGGTGTTAAGAATATACAATCGAACGACAAGATCTTAGCATATTTGTTTAAATGGGAAAACAAATGTGCGGCAAAGTGAGTCGGGTCGAGTGTTGAAATATATATTATATCGAGCGATGCGATCTTAAGTATAATTATTTAAATGGGAAAATAATTATATGTTAAGTGAAGTCGAGTCGATGATAATAAAGTACAAGTTAAGGAAATATTAACAAGAGTAATATATAACTTGTAACACAAAGGGTAATCTAACGCCAACGGAACCTAGGATACGCGCTTAATTAAACGGGATTTGGAATAACTTGTGGTCGGGAGTTGGGTGTACAACTTGCCAAGGCACATGCACTATAGGAATAGTGACTTATACGTCTAGGACGTTTGTAGGTGCGAGACCCTCTTTGCTATCTGCCTAGTAAGCCAGACAGAGTTTCAGGTGAGTTTCACGGCCCCATTTTACTGTTTTAACTGGGGGAAAGATATGTTGTCAAACGTTGTCACATGTTGAAATGTTTTCAAAGGTTAAAATGTGATAAGTGGTATGATGAGTACTTGAGCAGTGATCGCCACTCGGGGTTGAGTCCTCTCTTCCGTAATCATTAATTCAGGGAAATAAAACCGAAAGAATATTTGAATAGTACTATTGGTGCCTGACAAGGCCCACCCCTAATCGATAGCGTCGATTATGCATTAGGTTATGCCTGGGGTGCATATATTCTAAACTTAAGTCGTTGGGTTCCGAGGAACGACTTGGAGCGGGGCATTATTATTAGTCTTGGTTTGGTTATGGGGCTCAAGGGGTTGCTCATCATTATAGTTTGTAGGAGCTAGCTACTCCTTACAAAGGCCACAAGTTGTGCAGGTTTCGCACATGTTGTAAAAACGGAATATCGATCGACAAGATCCTAGTATAATTATTTAATGGGAAAATAATTATACGGTAAAGTGAGTCGAGTCGATGGTTGTGAAAATGTTGCTGTTATGAAACTAAAACCTGTGAACTCACCAATATTTTATATATTGACGTCTTTTTAAACATATCTTTCAGGTAACTAAGTGCTGAATAGATATGGGGCTAGTGCGGTGGAAATTCGGGATGTCGGATACTGGTCGGGATTTCATTCACTGTTACCTTCGGGTTGGAACATAAACGGAAATACCCACATTGAAACTTAATGTTCATCGTTTTAAGTAATGCCTTGTGCAACATTGTAACGAGATACTCATTTCCGACATTCTAATAAATTGATCTTTTCTAATTAAATATAGTTTGTGTTAATCTTGACTTTGATATACTTTCGAGCGTTGCGCCACGTGTTTCCGCCATTGGCGTGGTGTGACAGAAGTGGTATCAGAGCCAAGGTTGTAGCGAACTAGCATTTTTGAAAAATCTAGACTATAACCGGTTTTGGCTCGAAAACGAAGTTTTCAAAAATAAAACACAACAAAATATTTTTAGAAAAGAAAGAAATGTGTACATGGGATGTACAAGGGGAAATTCCGACCGACTAGCCATGTGTGTCAATATATGAAGTATTAGAAAATACGGATAAGATGCTTATAGTAGGAATCCGATTTTCTAAGATTAGTTAATACATATACATAGTACGGATATTTTGCCAGTAAGGATGTTGTGTCACGCTTCACATTAGTCCACACTCTTGCATCAATCACCGGCACCAGCAAGTAGGAAGGATGCTTGTGGTCTACGAGGAGCTCACTCACTTACCTGTAGACAGGATGATCGGAAGGACTAATCTCTATCGCGATAATGAATGTCACCGCATTGTTCAGGATTTGGAAGCAAAACTAGACCAAGCCATTTGTCGTATGAAATCCCTGTTTTGGATCAGGAAGAGCTCGAACGTCTATTCATATGAGTAAATCTGACGCAAACCCTCCCATCGGGAAGGGACAGGAGACGAAAGCTCCCTTGTATAGGAGTGAATGCCTCCGCCACAAAGTTCTTCCAAAGGAGCGGGTGTACAAGAATACGCGGCCTACCGAAGCAAGAAATGTCAAGTACGGTGCGTGGAAGGTTATACCCGGAACCCAGTAAAGACCGAGGGTGCGTCCCGGCTAGACTAGTGCGTTTAGAGAACGGGACCCTGCATGGATCAGATATGAGGCTCGTGGCCGTGTGCTGATATGTCATCATGGTGAATAAGACATGTTCGATCTAACACATGCCCAAGTTGTCTTCAAGGGTCGAGTATTTTTCTTCTCCTTTAGGAAGACAGAATCGAAGTTGCGGGATTAGGAAGCTTGATCATTGTTATCTAGAAGGCTCGATAGCCCTCATCTGAATCGACAGTATTGGTTGTACCCATGCAGACATGGACTGATGGTGAAATCAGCATGCCATGTTGCACATCCGCGAGTCATAGGACTGTGATAAACTTCGACGATGTCAAAAATTTCGGGCACTAATCACGACCGCGGCATTGTTGCCAGTGTTATGATGATGGCGTATAGTGGAACAGCAAGCCCCAGTCGGCGTTTGGCTCTGGACTCACTCGGAAGTGCATACGATTAACTCATGGGAAGCCACTGCTTGATGTATAGAGTGTTCAAGTATGGATTAACACCCTTTGCAGTAGCGCTGGATCGTATTCCGGAAGGTGATTTGTGATGGGCTTAGCATATTGGTACTTACGTCATAGTACTTTCCTAAGGTGCAAAAGACATCGTAAGACTCCTCTATCCACCTCCTGTTCGTTTTTCAAGGATTATTGGTAGTCTCGCTTCAGTCGATGAACGCCAGAGAAGGTTGGATACGTGTACTATGCCTGGATCCGCCATAAATCCTGGAGGGTGGAACCACACTTTGGGAATCGTAATCGTAAGGGTGTGTTCCGTAATTATCAAATGTCACAAGACGCTTTTTGCTGACATTGAAATCCCCCTCGAAAATCAAATGACGGACTACTGGAAGTGGTCACGTTATTTTGTTAAATTAAACATACCCATGGGACGACAATTCCATTGCTTTTGTTGCAATAACATCCGTCACCTTTGTCACGACGACGAGACTAGTTATATCTGTGGGGTGAAAATTGATGCGAAGTGTTTCCATCAATCCCCATAGATACTGAGATGTTGCGTTCCCTCGTTACGGTGATTTATAAACTAAGGATGCAAGGTCCATTCGTTATGGACACGGTGACCTGTCTAATCTCTTGGCGTATTTCGATACTCTCACTGCGTGGCCTATTAGGAAGAAAGTCCACCGGTCTCGCTTGAGTGGCAAAGAGGCATTTCAGTTGATGGCTATCGGTGCTAAGGCCAAAATAATATGCAAGAGGACTCTAATGAGAAGGATGACTCGGCTGGGTTGCCAGAGTCGGTATCGTTTTCATTATATCAAGGTGCCTCGATAAATCGTGATCCTTCTACCTCCACTTGCTATTTTCGTGGTGACCACAATCTTTGATATCGGGATAAACGATGGTTGGTTACTAGGTCCTATGGATACTATTTGCCACATATCTAGTAACTACGACGAGTCTAAGGTTTCCGCCGAGCCTACTGTTGTTGCTGCTATTATTGTTCTATGGCTCAAGTAGATCCCGATGTCCTTGCTAAGTATGTAGCTCTTGCTGAATTGGTTGTTGTCAGAAGCACTTATCGGGCTTGATGCCGTAGTATCCATATCTGTTGTTGAGCTTATTGTTGTCGTTGTCTCTATAGTCTATGTTGGGCTTAATGATGTTGTTTCTATGGCTTTTCTCGAGTTGATGTTGTTGATGTAGTTGAGGCTCCTGCAGGAGTGAATGTCGTTAACAAAGATGTCTCCATGACCCTTGCCAAGCCGCTATGAACATATCCGTGTCTTTGTGGAGTTCGTTGTTATTAATTCCATTCTCTTTGAGGCTTTCATTGAACTACTAGTTATCATTCCTTGGGCTCTTAGGAAGCCTAACATTGTCGATGGTTCTCAGGCCTCGGTTGAAACTATCGATGTTTCTGTTGCCATTGTTTGAGTGACTCATAACAGGCCTACAGTCGTTCTCTCTATGAACAATATCGGCTTTAGAAGTCAGCTAAATTATGTGGAACCCGTCGTTCCCAGTTATGTTACAACGATTGATGCGCCGGCCAATCTAACCAATTCCTACCATTGAGCCTATGGAGGTTAGGCTCAAGGCCGAAGGTACGGATGAAAATCCCACCTCCACAAGTGATCTGAGACGCACGGGGATGCGTGCTCACCATAACGGAGCTTTATGGTGGTGTGGACTGAGGATTTTCCATATTGAGCGTCATATTGACATGTGCATCCATGCTGCTGTGTTACCCCCGGCCATTGTGCATGCTCGCGGTTGCATTATTTTTGCTGATTGCGTATCCATGTGGTTGCGTTGCATTGTCGATGATGCATTCCTAGTGTCTACTGCTCCTGCAGTAGTGTAGCCTTGCTGTCGTAATTCTCTGTCGTGGAGTTGTCCTGTTGCGGTGTTGCCTTGTCGTCATACTTCTCTGTTGACGTGTCCCTTCTGTGCGGTGTTCCCTAGTTGATATGCTTCGTGGATGTGTTGCTGTTATTGCCATGTTGGTTCTACTGTCGTATTGCTCAGAGAGCGTATTGCTACAGCTGTTGGATTACCTTGAGGGCGTGATGATTTGTCATTTGCATCGCTCTTGTTTCACTCGGGATGGAGACATCACCTAAACCCCTCGCTGCTGTCATTGTTCTATTCGTTGATTGTGTAGCGCCAACGTTGAGTATTTCGGGCGCTCAACGGACTTTTTGGAAGTCATACTAAGACACTCTAGTCTAAGTGTTAGCCCATGTATTCCTTTGAGTCTCGTGGGTGTTTGAGTAATTGACCGAATCATGTGTCAACCCCTTGATATGCCCACGCATTTTGTGAGCGGTACATCTTCAGAATATGAGGCATCAGTGACGCCGTGTCCTGCCTTAACTTTTTACGCGCTTTTTGGTCGACTAACCACACTTGAATCATGTCGGAAAGAAATCCCATGATCCACACATGCCGAGGCGAGGCTCATCTTGGTGATAAGGGATTCCGAATACGGCTCGGACCTGAAGGTATCGAGTAATTATGAGCGATATTATGATCTATGCCTTTGGGACTAGCAAGTGTTGGAAATACCATTGTGGACCCACCCATGGGCGTGCATTGGTGAAGTCCCTGGTACATGATTAAGAGGTTTTATGAACCCTAAATCTAGAAGGGCGTGTAGCATTGCCTACTCTATAAGGGTACTACCCTATCATTATGAGATGGTCGATCAGCTCGACCCTTCGATTAATGTTGTTATTCCTCTAATGGAAGGTTTATCTTATCTTGGTGTCATTGAGTATATTCTGGGAATAGCCGAACTCTTTCGAGCTTGGGTTGATAGTGGTGTTCCCAGTTATACTTTGACTAGCATTACTCACGCTAGAGTAAAATACTCGGTCTTCAACAGACACTGTTGGAGACACCATAGTGATATGAGCTGCCAGGTCAGGGCGTATGGCACCAGACTAATCCGGACAAGCCTGAAGGCTTACATATTCCGCCCATATGAGTGACTACTGAGGCATTGAATGGGATGCCTTATGGGAAGGCTCAGGACTATTACTTGTGGTGCGATATCAGTTGCTCGCTTGTTTAAGTAACGACTTGAGCGCATGAAGCCGTCAAGCCAAATGTGAAATCTATGCTAAATGCATGCATCTATGACCCGATTTCACCATTTACCTAAAAAGATTCCGAAAGGATGGAACCTTCGATGAATGAGAGTTTCGGGTTCAGGACTCCTTTCACTCAGATATCTGCATAAGATCTGAAAGTCAATTTAAGGGCATGAAGCCTGTATTATTCAGAATTGACTTACTTGGTTGCTAATGACAATAGAACACTAGTGCCCCTGAAGCACATATAACAGGACTGGTACTGGATACCCATGGTTTGGGTAGCTACTAGTGTTCTGTATACTTGTCGCAATAGGGGCCAACGTGTTGATATATCTCAAGAAACCTTATACTCTGTTCATTGCGAAAACAGCTTATGATGTTTCATATATCACTTTCCGGTATTGACCTATGTGCTAGAAGCATCTGGTCATTGGTGTTTGAGTCGACTGGTAATTCTCGAGGATTGTGGAATAGTACGGCCCGGGTGTCGTATATACACTACTTACTGTCAGGGAACTGAAGGGTGAAAGCGACGCAAAAACTTTCGACCCCCCATCAGTCCCTACTAGACGCCCTAGTACCATTTGCCACAATTGCTCGGGTGGGAGGTAGCGATTCAGTACCTAGAGGATTCCACGGAAATAAAGTCCCATCTTGAATATAGTTATTCGGTCGACAAGAACCTAGTATATTTATCTTAATGGGGAGGTAAATATATGGTAAAGTGAGTCGAGCCGAAGGGTAAACAAAATGGAATACCCGACGAGGTTTCCAAGGGGACTTTTATGTGGTGCGGTAAGATCACCTGTTTGACATCACCATGACACCCGAGGTGTCCCGGGGTCAGATGTGACCCAAGTGATGATTGATTGTTGTTTGGAGCCCTCTAATTCCTTACTCACCTATAGCTCTGAGATGAGGCATTTGGATAGCTACCTATACTCTCGGAGAGTCGTGGCTAGGCACCGAATTGCCGACTTACATTATATCGGATTGTAGTGGTCACTCTACCTCAAGTTTGACAAACTCTGTACACAAGCATGGGATACTCGATTTGAGACGAGTATGGCTTGTCATTCTCGGACAAATTGAATGTACTTGACGGAATTGTTCCGTGTTGACACGATTGATGTTCGTGGCAGATCGAACCCATGAGCTTCCTCACCAAAATTTCCTATGTGATAGGAATTAGCATCCCAGTGTTCGGGGTGTACTACTCAAAGCCCTTGGAGGGCATACGTGTAAATCTCCAGTGCGTCGAATGACAGACAGAGATAGATACATAACCTGATTTGAGTTATTCGAGAGATGGCCAGTAGATCTTGCAGATTAAAGACTGTTTGGACGAGATGCGAACCTATTAAGAAGTCATACAGATAAGGCGTAGGCCTTAAGAACTTCGGTCTAATAATAGGTTTTCACTGAGAGTCATACTCCGAGGAGGTGTCAATAAGCTTAGAGTTTGTAGTAGGCCAAGTTCCTAATACTTCGGTGGTACGGAGATATCAATCGAAATTGGTCTCGTAATGATTAAGCTCGGACTATCGTAAGAGCTTGGTGGGACTCTAGGTGAATCCTGCAAGCCCAGATTGAGGAAGTTTTGGTCGATTCCTCGACCGGCGGAAGACCGGTTGACGATAAGCTATACTATTTCGGGAAAACCGATAGATGTGTCAAGGTGGGATGACCAAGAGCTTAGTCGTAGTTGAACTATGACATTGTGTTTGTTAGAGCACTAAGTGTGAGCCGAGCATGAACCTGGGCTCGCTAGGAAAGAGGAGATCTCATGAAGCGCAAACACCCCGCCCTGTTCAAGGATACTATTGTGATGGGTAACTTGAATTGAATTCCGGGACGGAATTCTCTTAACGGGGGGAGAATGTAACAACCGGCAAAAATAGGGTAATTCCGTACAGATTAATTAGTATATGATTAACGTAATTAAATGCAATTATGTGTGATTTAATTATCAAGGCCTTAGGAGATAGCAATTTCCAAATAGTGCATAGGAATGCATACGTTTAATGGTAAAACATGATTGGATCATGTGCGAATAAGCTATCCGGTATGGACGTTGGCAATTACCCGGTAATAATTAAATAAACGAAAAGAATCCCGGACACCCAGGATATAAAATAAAGGGTATTTTCATGAAATGTAATAAGTTTTGGAACTCCAAAACCATAAGTGAAAACGTCTTGTACAAATCTCCCGGTAACGAATAAATTGCGCGTACCGCACCCGATACGCGTATAACTCATAATTTCACCCGGCAAAAGCCTAAATAACCAATCAACGCTTAAATTAGACTATATTTAAGGGTTATTAAAGGTATTTTTAATGTCCGAATAACGCGTAATTAAAACCCGAAAAATACCCGAACGACACCCGAACGACGAGGGATTAAACATAACAAATATTGGGTAAATATTTGAAGTTGTGGACCCCACCTAAGCCCATCCAAGGACCGGCCTAAAGGGGTCTTGAGGTGTCCATGCATGTGTTAATAATAATAAGCTAGTAATCTAGGAGACAAAGCATGCTTTACTAAAGCCAAAAAAAGTGTAAGACATGTAAGTACAAGCATGCAACTTCTTGTCCCTCCCTTACACAATTTTCGGCCCTATGGCCCCATTAATCCAAGACATAATCAAACCCACTACACACTAGTATGCACATGCATAAGAAGGATCTTGTATAAGATTGTGATGAATCTTAAATATTTAGCAAAGATTTGCAAGAAACCTCTCACATCTATACATATATACACGGCACACACACACACTAAAATCCACCAAGAGATCACCCAAGTACACTAAACAATCTTCATTAGATTACTTACAATATTTGAAAGATATGGAAGAATTATAAAAGGAAGACATGTGGTGAATACTTGGATAGCAAAGCAAAAATCCTTCTCTTTTCCCTTCCCTTGGCCGTAGGTATTCAAGGAGCACAAAACCCATCTTTCTTTCAAGTTTAACACATTCAAATCACTTCCAAACATCCATCACCCAAACCCCTATTGTGTGTTTCAAGCTTGGAGCTTAACCATTAAGGAAGAACACACTAAACCCCTCTCAAAATCAAAGGTTTTGTCTTCCCTAGCCTTGTGCTAGTAGTAAGCTTCTTAACCTTGTTTTTGATTATTATTACTCATGTATGTGTTCTTAGAAGCAAGTTGTACATGAAGGGTTTAAAAGGTGGTTTGAACATAATCTTTAATAGGTTTTACATGTGTAAAACGAATGATTAAAGATATGTAATTAAATCATGGATTTGATGATGATAATGTAGTGTTCATAAGAATGTATAAAATCTACACATACATTAAGTAGGGTGATGATTTGAGTATGATTTGTAGAATAAACTTGAATGTGTTAAAAAGTAACCTTAATCATCTTAACATGATCATTTAAGACATAATAAATGATGGAACATGTTAGAAGTTCAAGAATAAAGAAGATGAAAAATTAAAGCTTACTTACTTAGAAGATTGATATTTTGATATGATGGGCAAATACATAAAACGCACATACAAGTAGTCTTATATATGAAATATAAGACTAATAGAAGTGTTTTGATACAAAAATAACTTACCAATAAAAAGATGGATCTTCAAAGTCTACTATTTTGAGTGAAAAATGTTAACTTTGGAAGTTAGAGTGGAAAAATGCAACATTTGGAAGTTAAGGGACTAATATTGTAACTTTGAAAGTTAGAGGACTAAAATGGATATTTTAGAAACTATTAGTCCAAAGATGCAATAATGGAAAGTTTGGTGTCAAAAGTATAAGTAATAATTTCCCAAGGATGATTTGGGTAAATACTAGTAGGCACACTTGGGTATTTTGGTATAAAAAGTATATTTTTATAAAAGTGAAAGTTATAAAAATATGGATTGTATTAACATAAAGATTTTTATAAAATAGAGATTTTATAAAATGTTAAGCAAACTTGAGAAACTTATACAAAAATGAATACTTTTATATAAATGGGAATATAAAAGTATTGGAAGCACTTTTGTATCTAAGTTAACAAGTTGGGCTAAAATACAAACCTTCCAAGTAACATGGGTTAGAAATGTGGATAATATTTCTATAAAACACATGTTGGGAAAGACTTGGAAAATTGACTAATCAAACTAAGATATCAAACTAAGACATGTTAACGAACCGTACACGGACAAAACATGAGAAAAATGCCATTGCGGCAAGGTAAGAAAATATATATTTTTAAGAAGTGAAATATATATGCATCATGGGTGAAAACTAACAAACACTTTCCTAAGTGTTGAAGGAATTATTCGTGGGAGAAAAATATAACGTAAACAAGTAAGACGTTAAACAAACGTATATACTTAACAAGAAAAACTACACATTTATATATATGCACGCTCGTCTCGGCAAAATTCTAGTATATCTACTTAATGGGAAGGTAGATATGTGGGAAGGAAAACGAGACGAGTAGACAAGGATATATATATGTGTATGTCGTACCAACAAGAACCTAGTATATTTATTTGAATGGGAAAATAAATATACGGTATGGTGAGTTGAATCGGGTGTTAAGAATATACAATCGAACGACAAGATCTTAGCATATTTGTTTAAATGGGAAAACAAATGTGCGGCAAAGTGAGTCGGGTCGAGTGTTGAAATATATATTATATCGAGCGATGCGATCTTAAGTATAATTATTTAAATGGGAAAATAATTATATGTTAAGTGAAGTCGAGTCGATGATAATAAAGTACAAGTTAAGGAAATATTAACAAGAGTAATATATAACTTGTAACACAAAGGGTAATCTAACGCCAACGGAACCTAGGATACGCGCTTAATTAAACGGGATTTGGAATAACTTGTGGTCGGGAGTTGGGTGTACAACTTGCCAAGGCACATGCACTATAGGAATAGTGACTTATACGTCTAGGACGTTTGTAGGTGCGAGACCCTCTTTGCTATCTGCCTAGTAAGCCAGACAGAGTTTCAGGTGAGTTTCACGGCCCCATTTTACTGTTTTAACTGGGGGAAAGATATGTTGTCAAACGTTGTCACATGTTGAAATGTTTTCAAAGGTTAAAATGTGATAAGTGGTATGATGAGTACTTGAGCAGTGATCGCCACTCGGGGTTGAGTCCTCTCTTCCGTAATCATTAATTCAGGGAAATGAAACCGAAAGAATATTTGAATAGTACTATTGGTGCCTGACAAGGCCCACCCCTAATCGATAGCGTCGATTATGCATTAGGTTATGCCTGGGGTGCATATATTCTGAACTTAAGTCGTTGGGTTCCGAGGAACGACTTGGAGCGGGGCATTATTATTAGTCTTGGTTTGGTTATGGGGCTCAAGGGGTTGCTCATCATTATAGTTTGTAGGAGCTAGCTACTCCTTACAAAGGCCACAAGTTGTGCAGGTTTCGCACATGTTGTAAAAACGGAATATCGATCGACAAGATCCTAGTATAATTATTTAATGGGAAAATAATTATACGGTAAAGTGAGTCGAGTCGATGGTTGTGAAAATGTTGCTGTTATGAAACTAAAACCTGTGAACTCACCAATATTTTATATATTGACGTCTTTTTAAACATATCTTTCAGGTAACTAAGTGCTGAATAGATATGGGGCTAGTGCGGTGGAAATTCGGGATGTCGGATACTGGTCGGGATTTCATTCACTGTTACCTTCGGGTTGGAACATAAACGGAAATACCCACATTGAAACTTAATGTTCATCGTTTTAAGTAATGCCTTGTGCAACATTGTAACGAGATACTCATTTCCGACATTCTAATAAATTGATCTTTTCTAATTAAATATAGTTTGTGTTAATCTTGACTTTGATATACTTTCGAGCGTTGCGCCACGTGTTTCCGCCATTGGCGTGGTGTGACACACCAATTCCAACTTTAAAAAGGAAGGTTGAACCTCCTACAGGGTTTTCCTGGAAGGTTGAACCTCCTACAGAATCTGTTGGCATGCCTGGGGGTGGTACACTGGAGATTGTTACCACCAACGCAAACCAACTCTCCAATATTATAAACTACAATACCAATGTTGCATTCTACACGTGTTATACCACGTGTGGATGTAACATCGATCCAAGTAGTTTCATGTGGATGTAACACTGATCCAAAGACACCGCTTTTTGGACCCCTGAAAAGCGATGCAAGGTGGGGGATACACTCCCCGCCCAATACTATTATATCTCAATGTGGATGTAACATCAATCCAATATCACTAAAAAGCCCTACCATCCAAAACAATTGTGAGAAAACTATTATACCTCATTTTGGATTAGTATTTTGATTAGTAGTTTGTTTGTGTTGGAAAAATAATCGTGGGATGAAGAGAATGTGAAATCGGACGAAGTATTTATCTTGAATGATCCCTTCTTTCCAATCAGCGGTATCTTTCTTTGATCCCTTAGAATTGTTCAGCGGCATCAAGGATGCCTTGGTTTGATTCAGCGGCTTCAAGGGGACCATTTCTGGAGCTTGCAGCGCTGCAAATGATTGGCACGAGACATAACATTGATGCTGCTGATCCAAAATGAGGCATTCCCAGTTTTGGTTTTTTTCCCTCAAGCCTACCAACTATAGTTTGTAAAACTAAAAACCTACCATTTTTGTAAAGGATTCTGATTATGGTGAAGAAGAAAGTGTAACATGGTTTTCTTGGTTCAAGTAATATGTTCCCCATTGTTTCACTTGCAGAGATTCATCTATATGTGTGTGTGTATATAGTGAGAGAAAGAGTGTAGATAGAGAAAGATGAAAAGTCGGTGTGGGAATATTATGTGTTGCTACAACAAATATAGGTCCGGAGAGGGTCTGAACGTTCCAAGGTCGTCAAGCCTCTGGCCTCGTCTGCTGCTTAAAGGGTTGGACCAGCAGCATGAAAGAACTCGTCAGAAGGGGTAAAAGGGTTAAAAGGTTTCGGTTAACCAAACGTAGGTCGTGGTGTCCCTCTACGTTGTAAACGTAGATGGGAGGTTCAAGAGTTTTGATATTTTAGTTGTTATGATTCTAATTTGGGATCAATCCAAAGTCAGAATGTTATTATTATTGGTTAACTTAAGAAAAGATTAAACATAAGAGTATGATCTTGACGAGAGGAACACTTGATCCCCAGTTACAACTAAGGACCATCCACGTAAGCCTGATGAAGGCTGAGACCTGCGAGTAACAGAGAGTGATTCCACATGTGGTGGCTGTTGGAGCCAGCGTGGTTGTGGAATCAGCATGGTTGTAGATTGCTAAGAATGTATAGCAGCAGCTCGGAGGCTTGAAGGCTTCAGCCTGCTGATGCTAAAAATATTATTAGAGAATAACTCTAGAGAGAGTTTTAGAGAGAGAGAGAGAGAGAGAGAGAGAGAGAGAGTGAGAGAGGTCTTGTGTTCAGACCAATCTAAGTTGTATCACATGGGTTGCCCTTCTATTTATAGAGTGTGATAGGTTAAAACCCTAATGGGCTTCCTTGTTGGGCTTGGGCTTGACCCAATATTATATTTAATTATTTTGGCTTCTTGGGCTATTAGGCTTGGCCCAATTGAGTACCCTACACCATCAGCCCCCCCAGTCTTGTTTAATGTATATATGCATGTACATTATACTATACTCAAACTATTCATTATCTTTGCGCTTTCTTCCAACTTTTGTTGTTTTGGTGAGTGTTCATTTGTAGATACCTTCATGAAAGTAGGATAATTATCAACAAACAAACCTTAGCATAATGAGTTTTGGAATGTGTTAGGGTTTAAACCGATAAAATTTGAAACTTGTTTAATTTTATGATCTTGAAAGCTTATTAAGGGGTTTGAGCTGATGAGCTTGAAAGCTTATTGGCATTTAAGCTGATGAGCCCTTAGTTTGGTGGAAGCAGCTGATGAGCTTGAAAGCTTATAAGGATTTAAGCTGATAAGCTTTGCAGCTTGCTAAGCCCTTATTTGGATGGAATCTATGGAGCTGGATATTTCTCCATTACTTGCTTCTTTCCTTGTTAGCTTTTATTAGCTTCAGCATATCGGCTATTGACCTTTTAAGTTTTCGCCTTTTGAGCTTAATTGTCTAAGCTTGTTTGTTGTATTGGCGAGGTTATCTTGAGTTGTGTGATTAAAACCATCTATATCCCACATGTATGCTCCTTTGGACGATATTCCCATAATTTTGTAAAATATTTTTTGGAAATATCTTTATTTTGGGCACAAGCCTTTAGAAGATGGTTCATTTATCAAATGACTATGGCAGTTTAAATGCTTGTAAGTATCAACAAAGTAGCTAAATATCACTAAATGATTGTAGCTAGGTGCACTTACAGAGGTTTTTAGCAAGTCACGTTTTTGAACAAATGTCGGAAAGTTAATCCGATATATAATGGATTATTATATTGACCGAATGGTCGATTTCTAAGAAAGATAGCAAATGAGCTTCATATGACAGAAGGAAAATTGCATGTGTACGAAGGAAGGCTTCTTGCACATGAAGGTGAAGCACATTGCCTTGAAGGTTGACTTGATATGACCTGACTTGATAAAAAGCTTGTGCGCGTTCTAAGCTTTTGAAGGCTTTAAGCAACGTTATTGTTTTTGTTGACTAAAGCATATAGATTTCATCCTTTAAGCATAGTGGCTTGGCTTGACAGCTGAAAAGCTCGTGGATTCCATCCTTTAAGCTTATGGATGAAATCCATCACTAGCCTAATTCCTTGTGCTATCAAAGTTTTGTGATAAATTCTTCCTTATGATACAAGCGATGGAATCAAGTAGACAGAAGCAAACAAGGTTAGATAACGAATTTCTTTATTTACGAACGTTTGCTTTTTATTCTTATTCAGGAGCCTTGTTCATAAGACGTTGAGTGTATGACCTTGCTAGCGAGCTTCTTTGATGCGAAACTTGACGTATGACTTATGCTTGTAAGCTTCTTTCGTTCGAAGATTGATATGATCTTCCTTCGCTCAAAGCTTGATATATAGAGCATGTCTATAAGCTTCGTTCATATGAAGTTGAGCTTCTTTTGTTGACATGACTAAGTGTCCAAATCTATTTATTTGTTTCTTTTTGCATTAGTTGCAACAATATTTCTTTGTGATAATGGATGATGTTCGACACGAGAACGTTTAGCACCATTTTGGTAAAGTATCATTCGTTGTGTTGTTTGGGAAACCTTGTAGGGTTCCATTTGGTGTTAGCCTTGTATGGCTAGAACATTAACATGTGGTTGTGGTATTATGAACCTTTCAAGCTATTTGGTCTTGACATGTGATGAATGGTGACCGATCATGGCCATTTATGCTAACTTTCATGTATGTTGGTTTGTGTATGGCCTAGTGAGATTGTTTCACTTTTGAATTGTACCTTAGTGTATTTTTGTGATTGTGGATGGTTGCATGTTTGCATGTTCGGATGCTTGCATGTTTGCATGTTTGGATTCTTGCATGTTTGCATGTTTGGATGCTTGCATGTTTGGATATTTTGTCTTTGTATTTGTTGGGGAATGTTTTACCGGTAGCACCTTAAAAGGTTAAGTGCTGCAGTCACTTATCCTTAAGGTAGTCTAGGCAAACAAGTCGCCACGTATCCTATGTACACTACTTAGTGTTTTTGCATTTCGTAAGTTTGTTTAGAAAAATTAAGGAACAATTGGTGTAGGCTGTTCAAACCTGTCTATGAGACATGTAAAGGAAAATCTTTGTAGGTCTCATGGAGTTGGATTGATCTAGGAACTCACCCCTTATATAGGTCCATTCAACCCTTGAACCTATTGAGCGAAATGGCCTGGGAGCTCATCCCCTTACATGGCCCTTGCCATGGAGTTTCTTGCTAGGTTCTCAACCTGATTATAGGATAGAAAGACAAATCTTGATAGAGAATATTATGATTCATTCATTTCATGATAACTAAATGTTTACTCAAAGAAGTGGTAGAAATCTTTTGGCCATTTGTGGTCACGTTGAACCTTTTAAGGTGATTGTCATCCCAATGTCTTGGGACTTTCTTTCCTTCTTGGTTGATTGTGCTTGTAGGAATCACCGTTGTGAGTTTCGAGCACAATGTGTCATCCTTCCTATTTTGGACCAAGCTCTACAAGGTTTTGTTTTTGTAATATGTAAGTTGTCTTTTAGGAAGACACTCATGTGTTGTAGCAAAGTGCGTTGGTAATGTCACACCCTCAAATTTCCACTGCGGGGTTTATACCGCGAGGCGCATGACATACCAGGTTCCCATAGCCATAAGTCATATGAACGAACTCTAAATGCCCAAACCATTTAGTTCATTTTCAAAAACCAAGTTTAGTTAAGCTGCGGAAGCATAAACCAAATTTAAACCTTTTAAAACCATGCGCAAAACAACGCGCCCAAATTAAAACCATATGAAGGAAAACGTAAAAGCATAATATGTAATTTAGGTGTATGCCCAAGACCCCAAATGCAGTGAAGTGTGCAGTGCATTCTAATCGTGGCACCAGAAGCTAACTACCTGCAAAAGCATGTAAATCGTGGGTCAACAAACAATGTTGATGAGTTCACTAAATAAAGAAAGTGAGTAAGTAAACGCGCTGGTTTCCCAAACCACGTAACCAAGTAAAAGCGTAGGTCTCCCAGACCACGTAACAACAAGTATTAAGTAACCGAAAGCATAGGTCTCCCAGACCCAAATGTTCAAGTGTTATCAGTTTAAGCGTGTCAGGGGTAGCTAACCCACTCATTGCAACTAAACAGTATTATTGGGACACCTTTAGTAATATAAGAATTTGCCTCAATAACTAGTGTCTATCAACACTAGTTCTCAAATGTGGTCAGAAGTTCATGCCCATGCTCCCAGCATCGCAAACATGAGGTTGCTGCACAACCTAATAGCGCTATCAACTAATACCCCGTTCGCTCCCAGCGATAAACCCAATAATATGCAAGGACTTTTCAAGTGATAGAGTGTTTAGTTCACAAAGGACCAATAAGTTTTAAACTGATCAAAGCGCAATCCTCCCCGAGGATTCGTAATGAAAACCTGACCCACCACAGGAGTCAAAACATCTCAATCCGAGATACAATAGTAGTCCCAAACCGGACTAGAAAACGTTTATCAAAGTTGTCTCACCCTAAGACGCATGCTTTTGAGAAAAAGTAGTGAAACTCACCTTAGTATGCAAGCAAATAAATCCAAACTCCAAAGTAGGGTGTGCTACCGACTCCCTAGTACATGTGTCACTAAGTAAGTATATGTGTAACACCATTACACCATATAACCCGTTTGTCCAAGACGTTTAAATGTTTCAAAAGCGTGTAAGTGACACCTAGTGATTCTACATGCATAAGTAAACCCTACGGACCCGTTGGTGAATATGTTGGTTACAATTAGTTTTACACTCCATATGCATCTAATACAAGTGCCCATTCAATTACATATCAAATACATACCACATAGGACTCCAATTAGTCACATAAACACGAAATACACAATCTGCGTTTTTAGGACAGATTGTGCGTCAGCAAAACTAATTTATTTAAAATACTAGATCAGTGATTGAAACTCCCAAATTTTTACTGAATATTCTTTGGGATTCATTTAACCACCCATATTTTTTTTTTGTCTCAAAACCAAACACAAAAATTATTAAAATTCGTTCAACACAGCTATGTTCAGAAAACTTTCACAATAGGTCAGTTTAGTAGAAAAATTCCCAAAAATTGTGTTTTCATCCAAAAGGGATGAATCCACTTGTAAAACCCAAATTATTTCAATTTTAATCTTCTGTAAAAATTTCATAACTTAATTCTTTATGAAACTCTAGTTATGACGGTTTAAAGTCGACTTAGTTTGTTAACCCGAAATTCTGATATGACCTATTTCCAAAGAAAATTCCAAAATGACTCAAACGATGTCCAAATCACTCGATTTTACCCATTATGAAAATCTAAGACCAGGTATTATTTAACCATGCAAAGAAAACATCAAAACCATCATGTTAAAGCCACGTAACAGACCCTACAAGTTAACCTAAACATTCTGTCCAGATTTTAATCATGCATAAACCTTTATTTAAACGACTCCCGTGTGCGTATAATCGATCAACAATCATCAACAATCATTACAAAACATTCCTAAGACCTATTAAGATCAGAATCTATCAAAATACATGCAAAAATCATAACCCTAACGATCAAAACATCAACAACTTGCGCAACAAGTAATCTATTATATCACTAATCGCCTATCATCATGTTTAACCCGTTAAATCTTCAAAACCTTCAAGTTTTAGTATTTATAAAATGGTCTCAGACCTGGACAAACTTAGTTATAGGGTTTTCATAACATAATAATAAGATTAAAGCATAATAGATTAAGGATTATACCACAAGCTCTTCGAGACAACCAACCGAATGCTCTTGAAGCTTCCCGATCGATGTTCTTGCGCCTTAGCAGGTGGTTTGAGGTTAATATTTCGTAGGTAGGGTAGTAGGGGCGATTAGGGTTTGAGTTTAGGTGATACAAGAGGCTTAGGGTTGCTTAAAAAGGTGTTTAAGTCGGTTTGGTGGCGTCAGGCACCCGAGAGCGGCCCGCTCGGTCCCTGTGAGCGGCCGCTCACAGGGCCTTGGCCCGCGTGGATGGCCCGTTTCGTCACCCGACGTGTTTTCCTTCGACGTTTTCGCTATTTCGGACCGTAATAAGTGTAACCCCATATGTTAAGACCCCAATCATCCTAATGGTCCACCTTTAACGATTGTTATTAACGTATTTGATTTAAGTTCACATAATCACATATGGTTTGCACATAGTTTCACTAAGTATCACAGAAGCACGTAATCGCAATCAATCTAAACCAATTATCTCACAATTATTAAACTTCATTGTTCACCAACGTCCGAGGTTCACTAATTTTGTATACAGTCTGGTAATTCCCCGAATTACCACTTCATGCAGTTATTAACCTATAACTGTGAAACGTGTGTCCTATCTAGCTAACCCTAGTTATGTAGAATGCAAGGAATGTAACTAGGGTTTAGTCAAAGTGAGAACCTGAAATTGCAGGGTATCACATAATCCCCAAGTTGAAAAGAATTTCGTCCCGAAATTCAGTAAGTAAACAGTAAAGCCGGCTAGAAAAGTGTGTGCTTGGTTCCCGGATGTCACAGGTAAGGTGTTGGTGTTTTAACAAATCTACTTTGCTTGCTAAGTAGCTTGCTTTGTTATTTTGCCAACAGCTTCAACGTCTTAGCATTGCGGTTTGATTCGTCCTTAATCTTCTTTTATGTGTAGCATTATCATAGGTGGTTCACCTAGTTGGGAGCTCTTAGAATAGAACTTGTTTGTTACAAGGGCACTTTCACTTATAGCTAGTTTGATAGCTTCTTCCTTAAGTTCTTCTTTTGCTTTTTAAATTGCAAGAAGTAGTGTTCGTACTAGAGGCGAACGTATGCCTTGTTCTAATCATGGTTTTTGTCCAAGGATTGATAAGTTGTTGCATATTAGCAAGATGCTTGTATCCGTTTCAGCTTTAGGGCAGAAGTCATGACATGTATAGCTTCTTTGTCCTCCTATGCTTATTGTATAGCTTTCAAGCTTGTAAGCTTCAGTTATTGTATCTGAAACTTCTAAATTTCTAAACTTCAGTTGTTGTATTTGAAGCTTTTAAGCATGTGGTAGTTGAAGCGTTTAAGCTTCTTTTAATGTCTTTTGAAGCTTCTAAGCTTTAAAGCTTGTTTTGTTTATTTTGAAGCTTCTGAGATGTTTTTGAAACTTCTAAGTATTTAAAGCTTTTAATGACATGTTCGAAGGAGTTTATGTAAGAATCATGTCAAGTCTACCAATGTTATTATGAACAAGTGATGTATTTTGACTTTTGTCATCCTTGAGGTATAAAACTTGTGTTGGTAACGAGTTTGACTTGTTGTCGAGCTTTTGTAGTCAAAAGAGGTGATACGTTGTGAAGCTTATAATCTTCCTGGCTTCCGGGGTGATAACCTTTGAAGTCCATAACCTTTTAAGCATTGGAGGTCATGGCTTATGGAGATGAGTGAGGTTTAAACCTTCTAAGCTTCTGAGGTCATGGCTTATGGAGACCAGTGAGGTTTAAACCTTCTAAGCTTCTGAGGTTACAGTTTGTGAGGACCTACAAAGCTTAAAACCTCTTGTGTTTACAATGTTAGAGTTTGTAAGGACCTTTGCGGTTTATAGCCTCTTGGATGAACAATTCTAACTTTGTTCACTGATTAAAGAAAGTGGTTACATTTATTAACTCATTGTAGCTATAGTGGTGTTTAAGGAGGATGTATGGGAGGTAGTGATTTGTGTATACAACGATCTTTTCTTTCATTCCTTTGAAGTGGCCTTGTTGGCATGGGGAGTCTTTTTCTTCCTTGAGTTGTTTATCTTTTCAAGGGGAGAAAAGCATATGCTTTAGATGGCATGCGTGTCCCATTGAGACGTTAGGTTGTTTGAACACAAGGTTAATCTTGATAAGGGGTTGACCCAATATAGTAAGCCTTTAACTTCTGCGAAAGAAAGTAGCTAGGCTATTGTTTTGAGTTATCGTGGTTCTTTGCTATGGTAAGATGCTTGAAGGCATCTCAACATTTGAGTAAATAAGTTGACATGTGTAACTGTTTTGCTTCTTTGATTCTTGGGTTCTTTTAAATGTGGGTTTGTCCACACAAGCCACCAGCCCCCCAGTCAGAAGTAGTCATGACATGGTGATGAGTGATTCTGACTGATATCAAAGTGTTGTTATACATCTTACCTCTTTATTCCTTTTTCGAAGATTTGTTGCTATATAGGTTGCTGTTAGGGGAAGCTTTTTGCCCTGTTACCATTTAACCACTGGAGTCATTAAGAGATGAGTTTGGTTATGTTGTTTTTCAACCATTTGGGTTTTTTTTACCCAGATACGTTGTGCCCTTTTAAGCATGTTAGCTTACTCATATCAGCCCTTGGTAAAAGGTGTTCGTGACTAGAGGTGCGTTTTACTGGTTTATTTGATTTTTTTTCTTACGAGATATAACTTCTTGATTGAAGTTGTTGTTATTTCGGATCTATAGGTCGTTCACAGAATAGAAGCTTGTTTGAAAGCTTGCGACGTTGGCGATTTAAAGATCCATTGATGTGTTGAACCATATGTTTATTTTGACATTTCTTTATGTTAGCCTTAAAATAATGTTACAATGTTTGCATCATAAATGTATTTGTGGCTATTGGTTAGGAAATGTGTTTGCTTTGTTGACTTGGTCGTTAGTTTAAATGGTTCATGTGTAGCTTTTGAAGCTGTTTAGAAGTTGAAGCTGGTAATAGCAAAGCTTCACGAATGATTAATTTGAACGCTGTGAAGCTATATTGTTGTGAAGCTTTAACGCACAGTGGTTTGAAAAGCTATAAGGCTTTAATGAATCTCGTAGCCTAAAAGGTTGTAAAGCTTTTATGAGTAGCGACCTTTTATGGATGTAAAGTTTCGAGAATTAGTGGCCAGAACTGATATAAAACTTTCATGAAAATAGCCTAAAAGGGTTAAACGCGTCATTGTATACTTGGCCAAAAGGCTATGAAGCTTTGATGAATGGTAGCTAAACGTCTTTGGAGCTTCCGCTAGAATAGCCTTAAAGGCTGTAAGGTATTAGAAACCTTTAATAGACAATGGTTTAAATGGCTTTAAAGCTTGAATAGCCTAAAAGGTTATAAGGCTTTAGGGAATATTAGCTTGGAAGGCATGAAGGCTTCGATGAGCAATAACCTGAAAGGATTTAAGGCTTCGATGGTCAGTAGCTTGAAAGGATTCAAGGCTTCGATGATAAGTAGCCTGAAAGGCTTAAAGGCTTTGATGAGTTGTAGCCTAAAAGGTTTAAAGTCTTTGATGGTCAGTAGCCTAAAAGTCTGTGAAATTTTGACGAATAATAGCCCAAAAGGCTTTAAAGCTTCGTAGAACGGTAGCTTAAGAGGTTGTGGAGATTTGGTGACCAGTAGCCTTGAAGGTTAGAAAACTTCGTTAGACATCGTGTTAAACGTCTATAAAGCTTCAAGGAGCAATGTATGGTATGCAAAATTTGGAAACGTTAAAAAGTTTTGATGTATAGTAGATCTATGCACCTGCAAAGCTGAACAGTAGCTTGAAAGCTTAAAAGGTTGTAGTAGGTCAGTAAGCTATAAAGTTGTTGTGAACAGTGAAGTATAGAGTTGCAGTGAATAATAGCTTAAAAGCTGAAAAGCTTCCGTGTACAGTAGACCTATAAACATAGTCTGAAAAGCTGAAAGATGCTCTGTGCACAGTAAGGTTAAAGGGGTTCAGACGTTTATCCATTGGGTAAAAGCAAGGTGCTCTGTGCATAGTAAAGAAAAAGGGTTCAGACGTTTATCCATTGGGTAAAAGCATGTATTTTGTCCTTTTATGCACATGGGATACAAAAGTCATATCTACTTTTTATAAAGTAGTGCACAAATAACAAAAAGTCTTTTTATTAAAATATATGTAAAGTAGTTTTGCTTTCTCCCCCCCCCCCCTTTTTTTTGCGTGGATACTGTCATACGCATAATCCAATATCTTTTTTATTTGCAAGTTGTGAGTATGATGTGCATGTCATCCATCGTAGATTATGGAAACATCATATGTACTAGACTTTGAGAAAATCAAAAGCCGGATAATAGGATGACTAGTTAATATGCATAAAAGTTGGCACGAAAAACAAGAATCCTCATATAGATGTACTAATGGATATATTATATGCACCCATGTCCTTTTGTGTAAATATACTTTCCCAGAATTGTTGGACCTAGCAAATGTCACTTTTATATATAAAAAAAAGGTCTGATAAAAATATATTGAGAGTATATAAAAAGGATAGTATATTTTACTATTTTTTTTCAAAGTTATATAAAATAAATATCATATCGATTTTTGTGGATAATGCGTTGTGTGTTGCATAATTGTGTAGCACATACGTGTAGCATGAGTTGTACTACATGTAGAATAAGTGGTACTATACACTAAAGCAACCAAAGTTTTATTTTATAAATAATAAAGAAGTTAGAAAACTTGTTTCAAAACTTGCACATTGAATTTCGTGATGTATTAATAAGCAACCGACAAATGTGATTTGTCATGTTTGCAAAATAACAGGTATATATTAAAAGAGATCGGTTAGTATATATATATATATATATATATATATATATATATATATATTAGGTTGTATCCCTATGGTAATATTTGAAATACATTTTCTTGCAAGGTGAGATTGTATACGAAAAAATGTGGACTTTAATATGTCTTTGTTTGTCTAATAGCACATTGTTTATGAGATGCTAAGATGGAGACAAAAAGGTTTTGACATATATTCGTGTGAGTCTGACACAATTTAAATTTTACATGCTTAAAGTTGGCACAAATATTGAGGATCTCTATGTGGTTTGTGATAAGCCTTGTCTTTGACCCACTTTTATTCTTTATATATATATATATATATATATATATATATATATATATATATATATATATATATATATATATATATATAAAAGCTTGTACCGTGTAGAGAAAAAGTGGGCTTCATGTGACTGTACAAAGATGGAGGCTTATTAAAAGTAGATCAAGTAGGCCTATAGACTTTGACTTTGAAATAGTTAGAGTTTATCTTAAAATATGATTTTAGCCTTTATAAAATGTAATAATCAGTGGCGAAGCTTGGTTCGCCAATCGACGGGGGCTGGAATCAATTTTTTTCGATCGGTAGTGGCAAATCGGCAGGGGCTGGACTCAACCCAGACTAAATTTACCTACGAAAATCCCAAATTTCCACTACTGCGTCAAAAAACAGGGGGGGCTGTAAGGAATGACATTTTCGAAAACGTTCCCTCCAAACGTAAAAAAAATAGAAAATAGATCTTGGGGGATGTAAGATAGAGCTTGTGTACTTTAGTTCTAGAATCCAAATCTGTTTATTGGTATATGAATCATATTTTGAAAACAGATCCGGTGAATGCAAATATGTGGGAGGTGTAGAAATGACATTTTCGAAAACGTTCCCTCCAAACGTAAAAAAAATAGAAAATAGATCGACGGAGCCAAACTACAAAGAGTTTCTATTCTAAGTAGCACGGCCCCACAGTGGGCGCCAACTTGTTGCTACAACAAATATAGGCCCGGAGAGGGTCTGAACATTCTAAGGTCGTCAAGCCTCTGGCCTTGTCTGCTGCTTAAAAGGTTGGACCAGCAGCATGAAAGAACTCGTCAGAGGGTAAAAGGGTTAAACGATTTCGGTTAACCAACACAGGTCGTGGTGTCCCTCTACGTTGTAAACATAGATGGGAGGTTCAAGAGTTTTGATATTTTAGTTGTTATGATTCTGATTTGGAATCAACCCAAAGTCAGAATGTTATTATTATTGGTTAACCTAAGAAAAGATTAAACATACGAGTATGATCTTGACGAGAGGAACTCCTTGATCCCAAGTTACAACTAAGGACCATCCACGTAAGCCTGATGAAGGCTGAGACGTGCGAGTAACAGAGAGTGATTCCACATGTGGTGGTTGTTGGAGCCAGCTTGGTTGTGGAATCAGCATGGTTGTAGATTGCTAAGAATGTATAGCAGCAGCTCGGAGGCTTGAAGGCTTCAGCCTGCTGCTGCTGAAAATATTATTAGAGAATAACCCTAGAGAGAGAGAGAGAGAGAGAGAGAGAGAGAGAGGTCTTGTGTTTAGACCAATCTAAGTTGTATCACATGGTTTACCCTTCTATTTATAGAGTGTGATAGGTTAAAACCCTAATGGGCTTCCTTGTTAGGTTTGGGCTTGACCTAATATTATATTTAATTATTCTGGCTTCTTAGGTATTGGGCTTGGCCCAATTGAGTACCCTACACCATCATTATGCATGGTCTTCATCGTTACAATCATTTCATGATGAAAAAATAAACAAAAAGCTAACTACATGTTTAGTATCACACATACTTGCATTGCAAGTTGGGTTGATTGATCCACGTGGCATCATACTACTGGTCTACGATTTATATTTTTTTTTCTTTTCAAAAGAGAGAATGAATGAATATGGCGACAGCATGAGATCTGCTGCAGTGTCCTTAAACAGTTAAACCGCCACGACTGTCGATAATGGTGGTTAGAGCCCAAATTAGCGTTCAAAAAGTATTTTTAAATATAAGGGTGTACTGGTGGTCATCATACCCAATAATATTGTGTTACCTCATTTTCATCATACTCCATCACATTAATTGATAAAATCATAGGGTGGAATGATACCCACCAATAAACTTTTTTTTTTTTTTTTATAAATAAAATAAAAACATTGCATTAACTAAAAAAACATAAAAATAACTGACGAGATATAGCGGATCAGGGGGTTTGATGTTGGAGCGTGATGGTTGTCACGGTGTGATGTTGGAGCGGCCGTGATACAAATGGTGGGGCGGTGGTCGTGATGGTCACGACCATCACGGACCACCTTGACCACCCTAACTTTTTATGTTTATCCATTGTTAAATTAACTAGTTTTTAACCGTGACTGCGTTGCAGCGTGCTAAACTTAAAACAATCTGTCCACTCTTTATGTTTGTGCCCGCGGGAGTTGCGACGGTTTGAAATATGAATCCTAGTAAAAATCATTTCATTTGCCAAATCAACTAAAACAAAGTAGTTAAGCGTGATGAATGAGCCTCCTATAATATATTCAGTATTCACTAGCTCGTTATTTTGATAACAATCACTTGAATCTGCACTAAATAATTGCATCAAGATAGCTAAATAATAATATTAGTACAAGAGAATGTGGAAGTAGAATTTAGCATGTCGAGGCTAATGTAAATGAAGAGAATCTAAATGATATATTTGATTCAAGAATGTGGGAAGGACTCAATTCAAACGAGATAAAACTTTTAGTCGAGAAAGGTCCTAGAAGAGATAATACTATAGTATTTGGTCCATATGATTCAAATAAAAGACGATTTTCCGCTGCTTTATATACAAGAACTTTATCAAATTTGGAGAAGTGATCGACCATGGCTAGTATATTCGAAAGAGGTAGACAAGTTATTTTGTTTCTGTTGTAAGGTGTTTAGAAAAGGGCTCCCGAAAGGGAATTTGGATGGGGAAGGTTATAAAGATTGGCATCATGCAACCGGTATCAAAAACTATGAAGTTTCCCCGGATCATATCACAAATATGACTAAGTGGTTTGATATGCGTACAAGACCGAAGTTGAGCGAAACAATTGATAAAGTTCAATACGAGCAATTCAAGAAAGAAAGAGATTATTGGATTCAGGTACTTTTGAGAATCATTGCACTAGTGAAGTTTCTTGCTAAACATAATTTAGCATTTCGAGGAACAATAGAAAAGTTGTATAAAAAAGGTAATTGTAAATTGATTTTTTTTTTTTTTTGTGAATTGTATTTTAAGATAAGTTATATCAAATTGTCACAAATGATTCCACTTTTTATTAATTTGTTAATTGTATTTGAAAGGTAATGGAAATTTCTTAGGTCTCATTGAAATGTTAGAAGAGTTTGACCCGGTTATCAAAGAGCATGTGCGGCGAATCACAAATGATGAACTACATGTGCATTATCTTGGACACAAGATCCAAAACGAGTTAATACTTATGCTAGCCGAAGAAATTAGAAAAGAAATTATCAAGAAGATAAAGGAGGCAAAGTACCACTCAATCATACTTGACTGTACTCCAGACTCAAGTCACAGAGAACAAATGACTATAATAGTGAGGAATGTATACTTGTCATCCAATTCTGTTACCATTGAGGAGTCTTTTATAGGGTTCTTGAATGTTAATGATATTACCGGAAAAGGATTATGTGAGGTTACGCTTGAGGAGTTAAAGTCTCTTGGTCTTGAACTTGATGAGATGCGTGGTCAAGGTTATGATAATGGAGCAAACATGAAAGGAAAACGCCAAGGAGTGCAAACAAGATTTTTAAAGGAGAATCCGAGAGCATTTTACACTCCTTGTGGTTGTCATTCACTTAATCTTACATTATGTGATATTGCTAGAAGTTGTGTTAAAGGAAAGACCTTCTTTGGACATATTCAACGTATTGATACTATCTTTGCCAATTCTATTAATCGATGACAAATTTTGAGAGATAATGTTAAAAGTTGGAGTCTTAAGTCATTGTCTCAAACTCGTTGGGAAAGCAAGGTGGAGAGCGTTATGGCTATAAAGATGCAACTTGTCAATGTATGAGAAGCTTTAATTGAAGTTGCAGAAAAAGATGATGATCCTGCGATTGTAAGTGAAGCAAATTCGCTAGCAGAAAAAGAACTTGGTGAATTTGACTTTTTGGTATCAATTGTCATCTGGTATCAAGTATTAAATTAGGTGAATATAGTGAGTAAAAAGTAACAATCAAAACATATGCATCTTGAGACTGCTATTAAAGAAATAAATAAATTTATTGAGGACTTCAAAACCTATAGAGAAACTGGTTTTTCAAAAGCGATTGATGAAGCTATGGAGATTGCTATCGAATTGGATATTGATCCGATATTTCCACAAAAGCATGTGATTCAAAGAAAAAAGAATTTTGGTGATAGTTCAAGTAGCCAAGAAGTTTCATTTACGCCTGAAGAGAATTTTAGAGTAAATTATTTCTTATATATTGTTGATCAAGCTATTGCTTCTCTTGAGACGAGATTTGATCAATTCAAAAACTATGAGAAATTATTTGGTTTTTTGTTTCCGCATAACTTGAGGGTAATTGAAGATGATGAACTTAAGTTGTCATGTCATTTTCTTGCTAATGCACTCAAGTTTGAAGGAAGATCGGATATTGATGGCGATGAACTTTATATGGAGTTGAAATTATTCGAAACATTAAAAACCACCGAGTTTAGCAACCCTATAGATGTTTTGAAGCATTTGAAAGACCTCAATTATTACCCAAATGCAATGGTTGCATATAGAATATTGTTGACTATTCCAGTCACGGTGGCATCTACAGAAAGGAGTTTTTCGAAATTGAAGTTATTGAAATCTTACTTAAGATCCACAATGCCACAAGAAAGACTCAGTGGATTGGCGATGATCGCTATCGAGAGCGAAATCTTAGAGAATATAAACTGCGAAGATGTTATCAAACAATTTGCTACCAAAAATGCGAGGAGAGCTTCAAGAATCAGTGGTTAGCTATTAGTCTTTTACGGTATGTAATTCTTATACTATATTTTTGCTACGTTTATGGCTATGATGTTAATCTTCGATTAAATAGGTTACTTTATATATTTAATTCGTTAGGGCCTAGGGTCCTTTTTTTTGTTCGGACGAGGCACTTAAATCCTCAGGATCGGCTTTGAATATTACCTTGTGAATCGAATTAACGTATGGGTTGAATTCAAAAGTTTCTACATTTTATCACTATGTTTCAGGAAATTAAATAAAAAGAGCTAAAAAGATAAGGAGAAAGTATTTGGTACAAATTACCTTAACCTATAAAGTGTAGTAAGTCACTAAAGATTGACACGTGGACAATGGCAGTTACAATCTCGGAACTTGGTGTCAATAATTAGAGGTATTATAGACTTTTACCACGTCCATTAATCATGTTCTAATTTTGATAGAAATATCAATCCCTGTTTTATCGTTGACCACAATTCAAATTTTCAAAATTGATTTCACAATCCTCCTTCATTATTTGTTACCTAATTCAAAAACTATAATCACAGTCTAGTATTTCGATCAATTTTTTTTTTCGAAATTGATATTCAATTGAAGAGTTGATCATCATGTTCGGTACGTTCCCTATTTTTTTATTTCATCTTATCGTAATTTTATTATGATGTTTAATTGTGTATCAAACTTAAACAACGAACCAGAAACCATAATCGGAGAAGAAGATGATGTGGTCGATGTTCATAATGTAAACTTTCAAGGTTAATTTTCGTGTTTCATGTATATTCGTAGCTAAAAAAGTCAGTGAAGTAAATCAATAAAATGACGTGTCAGTTTATCATTAGTTAAAATCAGTTAAATGAAAAAAAAAAATTACTATGAGCACCCTTGTACCCTTATTATTGTAAATGAACTTAATGATCATTTTACTTCTTTATGATGAATATTTGTCACCATCCTTTTTCATGATTTACTATTGTATGTACACATGGCATCTTACCACGCTCATGACACACGCACACATGCACCTACAGTACTTATTTTTGGTTTCACACAAGGATTTCGAATTATTTTCACGTGAACACCACGATCAAATAAAACAAATGGTCATTTCTATATTATTGTTTTATTTTAGTAAAACAATTTAATCCCACTGAATTTTTTTACAATAATTATTCCTTTCTTGAATTATCAAGTTCACATACGTACAGGTTATACATTACTTGTTGCAGTTAAAAGAATGATAAGGGAAGATACGGAGGTGCCGAGAAATCAAAAAATGAAATGGGAGATGTGGGTGCCCAGCAAAGTTAACTTGTTTATTTGGCGGACAGAAATGGAAAGGATCCCAACCAAAAAAAGCAAGACGTGGCTCACTTATTCACAGGGTGTATTTTTTCTGATGCAGTTTGGACAATGATTGGTATTTGGTGTTATATAGGGCCTGTGATGTTGTTTGCTTTCAAAGATATTCTGAATTTGCATCAACAATCTGCAGTGAATAAATGGGGGAAGAAAATCATTAAAGGTATTGTAATGATATCCTGTTGGGCGATATGAAAAATTCGAAATGCCAAAGTGTTCCAAAGTAAGACTCTGAAGGTTGCTGAAGTCTTGATTCTGATAAAGTCTTGGGTGTTTTTATGGTTAAAAAACAGGTCTAGGTTCAGTTCTATTGTTTGGAAGGATTTGGTGATTAATCCCATGTATATGTTGTAACGTTGTGATTAGCGGTCCTTGTTTTGTGGACTCGCTCGTTTTTTAATGAAGTTCATTGTTCAAAAAAAAAAAAAAATACGTACAGGTTATACCTATTTATTAGTTCTATCATAATCATAATCATTTAGTTTTCAAGTTGAAGAACTTTTATTATTATCCACATGTTTTAGTTTGTATCTTATTTTATATATGGATGATCCTGTAGGAGTATTGATTTGTGTGAGAAGTGTAGGAAGTATTAAAAATTGATATGTATGCATATTTTTTTGAATGTATTCATGATGTTTTGAATTGTTTTGCTTAGAAAAACACCAAACATAACACATTAATAACCGAAAACAATGTATTTTAAGCAGAGTGTTATAATTAATTATTAGGGCGTTTTAAGCAGAGTGTTTTAAGTAATTACTAGGGTGTTTTATCTATAATTTAAATTTAATGACTATAATACATTGGATTGTGTTTTAATTTTTTGTATATTGTTGTGTTAAGTGTTTTTCAAGCCAAAACAACCCAATATATCATTCCAAAATAAAAAAAAACATGTTGCCTACATGTCAATTCTTAATCTTTCCTACACTTCTCACATAAAACAATATTCCTACAAGAACCCTACCCTATATAAATATATATATATATATATATATATATATATATAGAGAGAGAGAGAGAGAGAGAGAGAAAGACAAAGGATCAAATGCAAATTAAATTATTGTACGAAACATACAAAGCAAGTGATTTTGGTAAAAACACACGGTGGCAATCTTGTAATTTCTTCAAACTGTAATCTTGTAATTTCTGCCATACCTTCAAATCTCAATAGGAAACCCTACCCTACCTCTTCATTTCTATCAAATCTACAACCCTAAATATTTGTATTTATAGTACCAGTACATGAGGATCAAAGGAACAGAGGATACAGTCCATATACGATTAAACCTATAAAATTACTTGAACGTAAGGAACAAGGGATGCTATTATTGAGAATGAATTATCCCAAAATTGCTTGATCCTAACGTTGTTTCATTATCTTTTTATTTGCTATCAATGGTTGAACATATATTCAAATAGCTATAGAAATCTTCTGTTGCCTCCTTTTAGCTTCTCTAGCAGACCTTTCTTCATTTCATCATAAAATCTTCTGTTTTACGTATACGCTCATACTTTTGTTGAGTGATGTGTGATAATACCTTTCTTGATAAAAGTTATGTCTCGGTTCATTGGACTATCATTTTGAACATTCCCCATTTCCTCTTCATTTGTAGCACCACCTTCAACATTGTCAAAACATATTATATTTGGTTCTATAGTAATTATCTATAACACTAGAGTAATTACATACCTGCTTGTACACCTTCTTAAATTATTTTGTTGTGTGTGTACCACTATGATGCTTAACATAATAACATTTAAAATGTCAATTTGAACATTGTCATCTCCTTTCATTTGTACCACCACCATCAACATTTTCAGAAGATATTATTTTTTGTTCTAGAGTAATTACATATCTCCGCATGCACCATCTAAAATTGTTTTTGATGTGTTTATGCCACTATGATGCTTAACATTTGAACTGTCATTTTAAACATTGTCATATCATTTTCAATTCTTCCACCGCCATCAACATTGCCAAGACATATTATTTTTTGTTTTAGACTAATTATCTATAACACTTGAGTAATTACATACCTTTGTGTGTGCCATCTTAAATTCTTTTTGTTGTGTTTGTACCACTATGATCCTTAACATTTGTGTAACATCCCGGTTTTAGGCCCCGAACTTTTCACGAATAATTTCAATATAACCAGTAAATAAATGCGAGTTCGAAACCAAAACCCGAATAATGATAACAAAAATATTATTAGATAATACGCATTACGAGATCGAACTGAAACGCAATATGAACCCGAACTTGCCCGCAATTTGATGATTAGTCACCATGGGACACATGACACTTTTGCCATCTGCCCCATGGCATCATATAATAAAAACACACGCATATATATATATATATATATATATATATATATATATATATATATATATATATATATATTGTAAGTATCTATAGAAAACCCTTCAAAATGGAAAAACCCCAAAAAACCCATCACTTGGTCCACAATGTGCCACCTCACCCCTGCCACTATTAATACATATTATATGTTAAAGGGTATGATCGTCATTTTACACAAACCATCACATCTCTATTTTTTTATGTTTTGTCAGATTCATTTGATTTTAAACTTCCCCCTCTTTCAAACACAAAAACATCTTCCTTTCTCTCTCATCACCATCACTTCCTCTGCTTATCACATTTTACACAAAGCTCGTCAGCCTTCTTCTTCAACCCTAGACCAACAACCACCACTGCTGGTAACCACCACCATCATCACCTGTAACCCTAGACTGTAAAACCCCCAAATCGTTCTCTTCCATCCATTCCCTTCAAATCCCTAAATTTATCCTACCCAGTTGCCTCCTATGGAGAGATCTGTCACCAACACCATCTTCGGCCCTTCTTTATCAAGTAAGCTCCTTTTTTTCCCTTTTAATTATTAATTATTAATTCTCTTTTTCTTTAGGTTTTTTATTTTATAAATATAAATTACGAACTGGAATTTGCTTCAGTTTTTTTTTTTTTTTTTTTTTTTTTTTGTAAACCACTATCGATTGGAGAAAGGTTTTGGTGGTTGGAGTTCTTAGAAAAAGAAGAAGAAGAAGTTATGGAAGAAAGAAGGTTGGTTGGTAGGGTATATGCACGTGAATTATTAAAACAATTTTTTTTATATATACACCGTATCAGCTGGCCCTCTAATCTCCCAGAACCCACCGTACCATACGGTGGAGACCGTATGGTACGGTAGCCCATATGCACAAAATATCCACCGTTGGTCAGTACTGATCCAGCGTCAACTTTCTCAAGTCCACCGTAAGGTACGGTGCCTACCGTATCTTACGGTAGGACCTGTACAATTTTTTTTACTAGTAATTTTTAAAACACACTTTAAAACACACCAAAATTACCCTACCCTTTCGAAAAACCCGTGTTGTCCTCAACACAATGCTAGGACTTGTTCGTAACACGAACGTCCCCACACTTGTTTCAAACTCAGATTTCGATCAAAAATGAAATTGGGTAATTAAACAAAAATAAAATAAAAATAAAAACTAACTATTTACACTACCAAACCTGGGCCTCTTATAATTGTGCATCTTCAACCGGACGTAAAAGGTAGCCCGCTTTATCCACCTCCAAATGGTTGATTTCCTTGCCCTCCAAGTACGGCTTCAAGCGATGTCCGTTTACCGTTTGTTGCTTGTTGGTGTTCTCATCCAGAATTTCAACATCACCAAACTTCCCAACCCGGCAAACTATGTAAGGACCCATCCATTTGCTCTTTAGCTTCCCCGCGAACATCTTCAATCTTGAATTATACAACCAAACCTTTTGATCCACTTCAAAGGTTTTCTTTCGCAGCTTTGCATCATGAACTTTTTTGACTTTATCTTTATATGCCGAAGCACATTCATATGCTTCATCCCGAATTTCTTCGATCTCACTCAATTGCAATTTCCTTACCTTACCCGCTTCATCATAATCGGCATTTACAGTTGTGATTGCCCAATGCGCGCGATGTGCTAACTCCATTGGCAAATGACATCCCTTTCCATACACCATTCGATAAGGTGTTGTGCCAATTGGAGTCTTGTAGGCCGTTCGATACGCCCACAAAGCATCATCCAACTTTCCCGACCAATCCTTTCTATTAACTCGCACCGTCTTCATTGGAATTTCTTTTATTTGACGGTTAGACACTTCAACTTGTCCACTTGTTTGTGGATGGTACAGTGTAGCAATCTGGTGATTCACACTATATCTCTTCAACAATTTCCCAAAATTAAAATTTTTAAAGTGTGATCCACCATCACTTATAATTACTCTTGGAATTCCAAACCGGGCAAAGATGTTGGATTGTACGAATTTACAAACAACCGAATGGTCATTTGTCCGTGTTGCAATAGCTTCAATCCACTTCGACACATAATCCACAGCCACCAAAATATACAAAAACCCGTTTGAATTAGGAAACGGACCCATAAAATCGATGCCCCAAACATCAAATATCTCTACAACCAAGATTGGTTGCATTCGCATCTCATCTCTTTTGGATATGCTCCCCAACTTTTGACAATTTAAACAATTCCGGGCGAATTCGCAAGCATATTTAAAAATTGTAGGCCAATAAAACCCACATGAAAGTACCCGGTAGCCGGTTTTATGTCCACTAAAGTGCCCACCACAAGCGGAAGAATGAGCATGTGTCAAAATTTCTTTAACTTCCGATTCGGGGACACATCTTCGGATCACTTGATCGGGCCCAATCTTGAAAAGATCCGGTTCATCCCAGATATATTGTTTCACTTGGACCATGAATTGTTGTCTTCGTTTCTTGGTCCAATGATCCGAAATAGCACCCGTGGCCAAATAATTAACATAATGAGCGTACCACGGTGCGACTTGAGTAGACACGGCTAAAAGTTGCTCATCCGGAAATCTTTCATTTATTTCACTCACATCATCGATGCCCTCCACCGAAATTCGAGACAAGTGATCCGCTACTACATTTTCACTCTCCTTTTTGTCCCAAATTTCCAAATCAAACTCTTGAAGTAGCAAAACCCACCGAATCAATCGTGGCTTGGCATCTTTTTTCTCCATCAAATATCGAACCGCACTATGGTCCGAATATACCACCACTTTGCTCCCCCAAATATACGAACGAAACTTGTCCAAAGCATACACCACCGCTAATAATTCTTTTTCGGTTGTGGTGTAATTCAGTTGCGCTTCGGACAAAGTTTTGCTCGCATAATAAATTACCACCGGCTTCTTATCCACTCGTTGACCCAAAACAGCACCAATTGTAGTGTCGCTTGCATCACACATTATCTCAAATGGCTTTGTCCAATCCGGCGGTTGCAAAATAGGAGCCTTGACCAAATGTTCCTTCAAAACATTGAAAGCTTGCAAACATTCGTTAGTAAAATCAAAGGGAACATCTTTCAAAAGCAAATTACATAAAGGCTTGGTAATAACACTAAAGCCCTTAATAAAACGTCTATAAAAGCCCGCATGTCCCAAGAATGACCTTACCCCTTTCACATTTTTCGGTGGTGGCAATGATGATATGACCCGAATTTTTGCCTTGTCCACTTCCATACCCCGCTCAGAAATCACATGGCCTAACACAATTCCCTCTTGCACCATGAAATGGCTTTTCTCCCAACTAAGCACTAAATTTTTCTCAACACATCTTTTTAAAACTTTTTGCAACTCGTTGAGACAAGATTCAAAACTAGTGCCATATATTGAGAAATCATCCATAAACACTTCCAACGACTCTCCAACCATGTCCAAGAAAATACTCATCATACATCGTTGAAAAGTTGCCAGAGCGTTACACAATCCAAATGGCATCCGCCTAAAGGCAAAAGTACCATATGGACAGGTGAAGGTGGTCTTGTGTTGGTCATCCGGGTGTATTGCTATTTGGTTATACCCCGAATACCCATCTAAAAAGCAATAATATTTTTGACCAGAAAGTTTTTCAATAATTTGGTCAATAAAAGGAAGTGGGAAATGGTCCTTAGAAGTGGCGGCATTCAATTTTCGGTAATCAATGCACACCCGCCACCCGATAACGGGTCGGGTAGCAATTTGTTCACCATTCCCATCTTTAATTACTTGAATACCGGACTTCTTAGGGACCACTTGAGTAGGACTTACCCAAGCACTATCCGAAATGGGATAAATAATTCCCGCATCCAACCACTTAATTACCTCTTTCTTTACCACTTCCCTAAGGTTCGGGTTCAACCTTCGTTGAGCTTCTCTTGTGGGCTTTTCATCCTCGGTGGTGATGATCTTGTGCATGACAATTGATGGACTAATTCCTTTAAGGTCGGCAATCGTCCACCCAATAGCTTCTTTGTTTTCTCTCAAGACTTCCATCAAAGCTTGCTCTTGTGCCATCTCCAAATTAGAGGCAATAATGACCGGTAATGTGTCATTATCCCCTAAGAAAACATACTTCAAGTGGCTTGGCAAATCCTTGAGCTCTAACTTTGGTGCCACTTCTAGCGACGATTTGGTACCCGAATCAATTTCCACCGGTAAATATCAAACTGGTGAGACCATGGTGGCCGACCCTCCTTCAACGCCAACACATCTTGCTTTTCCTCTTCAATCTCCAAATCACAAGCATGTACCTGTTCAGAAAAATTACAAGCACAAAATTCCATTCCATCTTTCTCATATTCATGTGGATTGCATCCCTCAATGATATCTGCCATAAAACATTCTTCAACACCGGAATCATTAGAATTGTTAGTAAAAACATTTAAACGCATTTTCCGGTTTCCAAATGTCATATAGACCGTGCCAAATCTACAATCAATTACCGCATGCGCGGTATTAAAAAATGGACGACCCAATGTAACATTTTGTTGTTGTTTTGAATCTGCGGATGAGTAATCCAATACCAAAAAATCAACCGGGTAATAAAATTCATCAATTTTAACAATCACATTTTGAACCATCCCCCGAGGTAATTTATGAGACAAATCGGCCAAAACAACCGTTGTCTTCACCCTAGCCAATGGACCAAAATCGTATTGATCATACAAACCCCCCGGTAAAATGCTCACCCCGGCTCCAAGATCAAGTAATGCCTTTGCCATTTGAAATTTACCAACTTGAATATTAATTAATGGCGTGCCTGGATCTTGGAGCTTGGGTGGAAGCTCACCATTCAAAACCGCACTCACTTGACCGGTAACATTTACCCGCTTAGGCATTTTTTTCTTTTGTTGCCTCTTTTGCGTACACAATTCTTTCAAAAATTTAACATAGGCGGGTACTTGTTTTATTGCATCAAGTAAAGGAAGATTTATTTTTACTTGTTTAAACATGTCCCACATTTCTTCTTTTTGGGGACCTCTTGATGCAATAAAATTTTTCTTACCCGGGTCAAGTAAAGCCGATGGAAATGGAACTTGATTCGGCTCATTTTCAACCTTTTCATTTTTTTTTCATTTTCACTCTCTCCCGGTTTTTTAACATTTACTTCTTTTTGTAAAACCAGTGGAGCTTCATCATTTTCACTTTCATCACCCGTAACATCCTCAACTACCCCCTCAACAAAACCCGGTGACAAATTAGCTTTAAACTCTTTACCACTTCTTAACACACTCACTTGATTAACATTAACATTATTACCTCGTGAGGAGCCATGGGACGGATTTACCTGAGTATCACTAGGAAGCTTTCCTTTACCTTTCTTCAATTCCGCCACGTCAGTTGCCAATTGGCCCATTTGGGTTGTCAATGCTTGAATGCTTTTGTCACGAACTTCATCCTTTTGTATACGAGCTTCATCAAGTTGGTTTCTCTTTTGCATGTCTTGTTGCATAGCTCTAAGCATCTCCATGACTTCATTTCCGCTTGATGAATCTTGACCCGAATTCCTTTGACCCGTTTGAGCTTTCCCTTGGTATCCACTGTTGTATCAACCTCTATAATTCCCTTGATTGTATTGTTGACGAGGTACATAATTACCTTGAGCAGCTTGAAATTCGGGTTGGATTGATTTGATGCAATTTCGTAACCAGTGGTGATATACATTGGAGTTCATATCATAATTTCTACCACCCCCTTGAATCGCATTTACCTCTTCCGTTTGTCCTTCATTTACCACCACTTGACAAACCTCCGCCGTGTGGCCTATTTCTTGACAATTGTTGCAAACATTATACAATTGATTTGAGGTTTGCGCATTACCACTTTCTACCCCATGCACTTGAGGTCTTTGAATTACATGCCTCGCTCGTCTAGATGATTAAGCCTTTCTTTTGGAAGTTACTGCCATTTGCTCTAAAAATGCCCAATCGTCTTGTTCGTAATTCGTACCAAAAGTACCATTTGTGATGGACATTAAATCACGAACATCCTCCGAACTCAATCCTTCATGAAAAGCATTCAATAATTCCCACAGTTGGATACCATGGTGAGGACAATTTCTTAACATCATATTAAACCTTTCAAATGCTTCATGAAACATCTCCCCTGATTCTTGTTGGAAACTTCTCAACCCTCTCCTCGCATCATTAGTCTTTTGAGAGCTATAAAATTCATCTAAGAATATCTGTTGCATGTCGGCCCATGTAAAGATAGATGCGGATGGTAAAGTGTAAACCATCTTTTTGCCTTGTCTTCCAATGAAAATTGGAAAAGAACCAACTTCACATCATCTGCAGAAAAACCTTGTCCCCCAATAGTGTTGCAAATAGAATCATATGTCTCCAAATGAAAATAAGGCTCTTCCGTAGCTAGCCCCTTGAATTTTGGTAAACTTTGGAGTGCGGTTGTTCTAACTTCAAAAGTTCTTCCATTTGCAGTTTGAGGAATCACTATTGGTGACGGATTATTAGTGATAATCGGCCGAAAATGCGCTTCAATTCCCCGTACAACATCACGGTGGAGTCTTCTAGGTGCTCCCAATGGCGCTCTTGGTTGACCCATTTGACCTTGTATTGCCCCTTGTGGTGCAAATTGTTGTTGATGCTGGTTTTGATGCATAGGTAATGGTTGTTGTTGAATCGGCCTCTGATTTTGAGCTTGCATGTTTGGGGGCCGCATTTGGTTAAGTGGTGTAGGACGTTGCAAGTGCAATCCTTGCGGTCTAACATGTTGCACACCAACCAGTAGTCTTCCCGGGTCTTGAAATGGTAAAAGTGGTTGACTTACTTGACCCGTTTGAGCTTGAAATCCCACAAATGCACCATCACCTCCATAATAATACCCCTCTTCATTATACCCACTAAACTCTTCTTCATCATACACGTCATCATACACATCTATTTGAAATCTAGAATTTTGGCCACCTGGAAAAGATGAGTAGTAAAAACCCGATTGGTTAGGTGGTTGGTAAGTAGATGTGGTGTGGACAATTGTTGAACCTTGTCCTTGTGGTTGTGGGATAGTAGAAGAGGATTGACCCGTAGTTGGGAAAAAATGGGAAAATGGTGGTATGGTGTTTGATGGACTAAAGGTAAGGTTTGGGTCAACTTGAGTGGAACTCGGTTGGGTGGTATGGATTGGTGTAGCAGGATTGTTGGAAAGCTTAGGCATTGTGGTGTTGGGTGAAAGTTGTGAAAAAGTAGGCATGAATGATGAGGTCGTTTGACCCGTTGTTGGTATGTGAGAGTCTTGCATTATGTTTCTTGGTGTAAACGGTGAAGTAGGTGAATCAATGATTATGTTCCTTCTTATCAACACTCGGTTCTGTCTCAATGTCCTTTCAATCTCCGGATCAAACAATAGTGGTGATGACTCGTGAGAGCCTCTAGTATGCATACACTTGAAGTACCTACACACTAAACACAACAAGTGTAAACCCGAAAATAACAAAACAAAACTAAAAGATTAACACACGTTGCGCACTACTCCCCGGCAACGGCGCCAAAATTTGACGTGCTTGTCGTGGTACACGTAAAATTTCCCAATTACAACTATTGAATAGTGGCAAGAAGGTATCGAACACAGGGAGTTTGTGGAAAATGTGTAAATTCTAGCTTTGTCGATTAACTAAAATTAAACTACTTAACAAAAAGTAAATGACTAAGATTATTGGTTGTTTTGAGTTGAACTAAAATAACGACTAATTATCAATTTAAACTTAAGAGTGTTTCTTCAAAATTATGAGATAATGACCATTCAAGGATCCGGTTTCTCTAAACACTTGTGTGAATTCCAACTAGAAAGAGTTACATAGACATAACTCATGTACAAGAAATTGTTGTGATAAAAAGGAACAAAGTACTCGGATTAAATTCACGCGAGGTTGTTTCCCGATGACCAATTAATTAATAACCAACCCCCAATCCTTCCCGTGATATCTCGATTATTAGCAACACCAAGAACGTACGATAAAGACTAGGAATTAGTAAATTATTCAACACACTACAAGCAATTGTTCATACACCATAATAATCAAGCAAAGTACCAAATTATTATTCTAAAAATATAAGAAAAACACACAAGAGTTCAAGAAAAACCTTCACCCCAAATGATCACAACAAGTTTAGCCAAGCATGACTTGGTGAATCATCAAAACAAGCATGGAATTGTTCATAAGAATCAAAAGCTAAAACCAATTGTTTGTGATAAGCCTCCAATGATTTCCAGCAGCCAAAATCGCCCCAAAAGTTGTCTAGAAACGTTCACAAGTGAAAGATGCCCAAAAGACACCATAAAATCGTCTTTAATAGTAGGAGTTACAAAATGGTGCAGGGGCCACCGTAAGGTACGATGGGGTTGCAAAGTATTACGGTGGGTCAGGACTGAGTAACGATGGAAATTTGATGCCAGAAACCACCGTACCTTACGGTGGCTACCGTAAGGTACGATGGAACCTTTTAAAAACTTCAATTTTACTTTTCCAAACTTTTCCTCATTCCGATCCGTTCCGGTCCGTTCCAAAGCCCGTGTTTCTTCGTTTTAAGCTCCTTTTCACACCTGCAACCAAAGTACTCGTAGTCATCTAAATCCAAGCAATAACATGATCAAATGCGGATATATTAGACGTTTTATCAATATAAAGGGTTGTTCCTTGAACCACCCGTCAGTTCCCTAGGAATGCTAGTAATGATGGTTTGGGTTATGATGAATTGTATACTGATAGATGTTGGTGGTCGTAGCTATTCACAAAAGTTAAAGATGATCGTTAAATGGTGGAAGATATTAGATGAGGAATATGGTGCATTAGTTATGGTGAACTTTGTGGCGGTCAAGAGTGGTTGCAGTATGGTGGTTTATGACTAGGAAGATTGTGAGAATGGGTGTACGTGAAGTGGCTTATAATCGGGTAAGTCTAAACATGGGTCAAGGAGACGAGTCAGCTCGTAGTCAACTGATCAACCGAGCTAATGCTGGTTAACCCGAATTGTGACCGAAGGTGAGGTATAATCGGATCCCATAACTTGAAAACTATATTTAATTATAAACTTTATATTATATACATATCGTGTATGGGACTTCACGAGCTATATACAAACTGAGACCAACTTATATGATAAGATAAATATCAACCTTGAAACCTTGGACTTGATGCTTGCGACTTGGACATTTGAAACTCAAGACTCGGACATAAAAGAACCCACATATGTATGAAGTTATAAATATACGAATCCTATTCTGAGTAATAATACTTGAAATTGACACTTGAGATTGAGCTATAAGGATAGAACCGACACGCCATAAGATCTAAATTGCAACTATATATAAAACGGATCATAGAGTATGTTGAAGATGGGATATTAAGCATGTATTCAAGAACTGCATTTGGATGATTATGAAGCGTAAGGATTATGTTCATGTTATGCGGGCTAGAAGTGATGATGGTTAGAGACTTTAGCTTTTATTTGTGGATGACCAAGGTAGATGATTCGAGCTATAAGCGTTGTGGATTAGAATATTAGAATTAAGTGCAGGTAAGGATTGGATCGACTAGTGGATTACACCTCATCAACTGCTTCGACGACCGTCGCGATTCGTCCCTGCATAATTATTAATCTATTTATTTTGGTTGTGTATTTATATTTTTAGATTCGAATTTATATTAAACAATACATATTAGTCATCGTTACTTCTATTGTGCAAATTTGGTAACAATCTGTATTTCGTCCAGCCCCTCCTAGTTGGGGTGTAACAATTTGGACTGTCATTTTGAACATTGCCACCTCCTTTTCATTTGTACCTACACTTTCAACATTGTCAAAACATGTTAATTTTTGTTCTAGAGTAATTATCTATAACATTAGAGTTATTATATACCTGCTTGTGTACCATCTTAAATTCTTTTTGTTATGTTTGTACACTATAATGCTCAACATTTGAACGGTTGTCTTGAACTTTGCCATCTCATTTTCATTTGTGCCACCACCTTCAACATTCTCATATCATTTTTGGTTCTAGAGTAATCTATATCTATATTATATTATTAAGGAAGAGTGACGATTAAGATAGTCATTTTCATTTCCGTACAACTTATGAAACAACATGTACAACGTACTTAAGCAAGAAATTTAAGGGTATTATAGGGATGTTGGTGACAGTTAAGACACTTTAGAGGGTAATATAGACATTTGATCATCTCCTCCTTTACAATATCAAAACAAATTTACAATACTACCCATCCTTCAAATTGCTCTGCTTAGGCCACAACAAGCCATTAACCCTCTAACGATTGAGTGCTTAGGGGCAAATGAATCGTTTGTGCTCTCCTGTACGTTTCCAGACCCCCCTCCTTGTTAATAATTGCGTAATTGAATCATGCCCACACATTTGCCATTGCATTTTAGTATTATCAAGTTAGACTTTTGTTTCTCTATATCCCAATGTACTTGAATCTTGAGTTGATATCTAATATCTTGTTGATTTCAGTATTTTAATGGTATTTTTATGATTATTTAAGGATATTTGGATGATGGGAGCAGGCTTAGTTTCTTGTTTTATTATACAACTTTGACTCTAAAACCCCAATCTTTATTCAATCAATGGCTGCAAAAGATAAAGATCTCAAGACCCCTTTAATCCCTTGTCCAGATTCCAATCCACAACATATAAACGTAGATGATTAAGAATCTTTAAATAATCATGTAAAGCATAAGGATGAAAAGTGTGTGAATTTAGACAATTCCTAAGTGGGTTTTGATCAGGACTCATATGGATCCTCTACAAGCTTGAACCCAGTTAGGATCTAAACAAGCTTCCTTATAACTTCTGGGTTTATAGCGTTTGTTTAGAGTAGAAGCAAAGCACTTAGATTCTATAGGCAAATTGTTATACTTAACTACATTCTCTAATCCATACTTGACTTTCCCCTCTACAACAAATTCATTAAATTTCCTTTGCATGGTTGACACTCTTGATGATTTTCTTAAAACACTTTGAGACACAGATTCAGAAGCATCACCCTCGGACTCTATTGTTTCATCATTTACAGTATTCACATGCTCTGCCCTATCTGAACAAGAACCCTCATCCTGAGAACTATCAATGTTCTCATTTTGGTTACCTTGCTCAGATTGCAGAGACCCATGTGTTCCTGCTTCTTTCTTACCTTTACCCCCTTTCATCATTGGGATCCTCTACTTCAAAAACATTTTTGGAATCTGTGTTTTCATACATATCAAAAAAGTTAAGCTGATTTACTTGTTGTTTTCATTAGCATCAAACTTTTCAAAAATATTTTTTTCTTTAAAAGGAAAAAAGTTTTCATAAAATTTTATGTCTCTAGAAAAAAACATTGTTTTACTGTCTAAATTGAAGACTTTGTATCCCTTTTTTTCAAAAGAATAACCAATAAACACACACTTTTCAGCCCTACTACTAAGTTTGTCAGTTTCATTCAGATTTGTACAAAAACACATACACCCAAACATTTTTAAGTGACTAAGGAGGGGTTTAAATCCATAAATTTTCTCATAAGGTGTTTTTCCATTTAGCACAGAGGAAGGAGTCCTATTGATTAGATAGGAAGCAGTTAGTATACATTCAGTCCAAAATCTAATAGGAAGATTACTTTAGAAAAGAAGAGCCCTAACAACATTTAAAAGATGCCTATGCTTCCTCTGAACAATACCATTTTGTTAAGGAGTATAGGCACAACTAGTTGGGTGTATAATACAAAGACTACTACATAATTATTTCATTTGGTGATTGACAAACTCAAGACCATTGTCACTTCTTAAACACTTAACAAGTTTTTTGAACTGAGTGTTTATCAGTATTATAAAATCTTTGACATAACCAAACACCTCATTTTTAGACTTCATTAGACAGACCCAAACAGCCCTAGAGTAATCATCAACAATAGTAAAGAAATACTTAAAACCATCTCTACTAACTACCCTATAGGGACCCCAAACATTCAAGTGCACAAGTTCACCTAACTCAGTGGACTTGTGTTCACTTAAGGGAAGGGGTTCCCTATGTTGTTTAGCCCTGTGACATACCTCACAAGGCTGATGATTACTTCCTAGACCAACTTTAAACTCATCTGATAAATGCCTAACAGCCTGATCAGATGGGTGCCCTAGTCTAGCATGCCAAAGACTATATAATTCAGAACTGTTAACACAAACCATATTCATGAAACTAGCATTAACACACAGATACAGTCCATCTTGTTGTTTACCAGTCACTAGGACTTTCTTGGTTTTTAAGTCATGTATATAACAACTATGTTCATCATATCCTATATACAACTTATTATCTCTAGCCAATTTGTGGACAGATATTAAGTTAACATTGTACTCAGGAACAACAAGAACATCTTTTAAAACAACATCTTTGAATTGACACACAATACCAATTTTAGTTACTAAAGCCTTAGTTCCATTAGGTTGATTTACAAAAAGATTAAGATCAGAATCATCAACATAATCCAACAGATCAACATCACTGTTGACCATATGTTGATTTACTCCTGAATCACAAATCCATCCAATGGTAATTTTATTACCAAAAGAATTTACAAAACAAAAAATGGGTTTGAAAAACAAATTTTGTTGTATTAACTCATTAGTTTCAAAACTATTTGCACAAAAGAACCTACCTGCAACATTGCAGCTTGGATTCTCACTTGGCTTGTCATCAATCAGACTCAACAACCTAGCCAACTGATCAATAGTTATACTAGAAATAGGAACAAAAGTTTCACTAGACACATTATTATTTACAACTGCCTTCTTTCCTTGGTTTCCTCTAGGCCTCATCCAACTAGGTTATCCCACTATTTCAAAACATTTATCCACAGTGTGACCAACCTTATTATAGTGTGTACATTTTAAACCAGAATTAGAACTCTTATTAACCTTTTGATTGAATTCAGAAAATTGAGTAGCTTTAGACATGAACCCAACAGTTTGAGACTTCTTTCCACTGTTAACAGAATTCCTATGGGATTCTTCTCTAGAGACTATGGCAAAATCCTCTTTAACAGTGGGAAGAACCTCTTTTGTTAATAAACATATTCTAACACTTTGATAAACACTATCAAGACCCATAAGAAACTGCATCAATTTAATCATTTGACTAAAACTATTAAATTCCTTAGTAGCATCACAAGTACAAGCAGGCAGTTGTAATATTTGATCTAACTGTAGCCACATCACATTAAGTTTTTGATAATAATATGCTACAGACAAACCATCTTGACTGAATGAATTAATTTTTTGATAAAGATCAAAAACAACAGATCCGTCAACTTTGTTGTAAGTCTCTTTTAAATCCTTCCAGACATCAGAAGCTAATTTAGAAAAAAACTTGTCCTAAGTATAATTCTTCTGACATAGAGTTAAGAATCCAAGTAAGGACAATGGAATTGCATCTATCCCATTGTCTTGCAAGGACCTCATCATCAGTAGGTTTCTTACATGTGTTATCAATAAAACCCCATTAATTTTTTACTTGTAAAGCCAATTGAAGGGCATTAGCCCACACATTATAATTTTCAGTACCTTTTAACTTGATTGTTATTATACTAAGATTAGCATAATCACTAGGATGAAGATACAAGGGATCACTTGCATCCAACTTGCTAACAAGAGTCACATTAGACACACCAGAGGAATTAGGATTAACTAATGGACCCTGAGGCCCTTGAGGTCCTTGAGGACCTTGAGGACCTGTCATAGTTGAACACAAATGCTAACAATAATATGCAAATACACAATTCAAGCACACACAAAGCGAAGCCAAGTCAGTGTCCAGAGTCCTAGTTCATCACTCAAAGGAGCCAGGACAAGTCTTAACTTGGGAGCTTTTTCCTAAGGTCTAACACTCACAAGCAAACCACAAGATTAAATAGCTAATCAACAAATAACATCAAGAAACAACCAAGAAAGAACAAAAAATATCAGATCAACAGACTCAACCAAATAATGAGCCAACTCCGGTCCCCTAACCCGGACAGTGCTCCTAGACACAACTGTAAAGACATAAAGTAAACCAGTAGAAAGGAACGATCTCACTAGATTAGAACCCAAGTTAGGGTTTCTCCACAAACTCACAGTTTGCTACCTTCACTTAGGGTAACAAACTGGAGAGCAAAGAAAATATGATCCAAATATCTTCCAAGAATGTAAACCCTCTTGATCCTCCTGATATCAAGAACCCTAGATCTGACCAGAAACACCTTCAAGATCACAACACCCTTGAGATACGAAAGAAAAAACCCTAGAAATCTAGCGGAAGACTGAACAACACGAGCCTAAGGCTCTGATACCATGTTACAAATATGGTATTTGAATGACTGATATTATTACTGAAAAAAGATCACAACTCAAAAGATTAACAATCCCTCACAAACACTACAACTGAAATCACAACCTCACAGTCAGATCATCAACAAGATGATCTGATTCTCTCACACACTACAAATTATTAAGGAAAAATAATACAGAAACCCTAACAATCTAGAGAGAGATTACAGAGAATGATTATTATTGAAAAGAGAGAATGAGCTGATAAAGTGATAAAAGGACACGTAACAATCCTTTTATAGTGGCACTAAAAGCTTCTATCAAGAAGCACAATATTATGCAATCTGCACCGTTGATCTTATAATCACACGGATTGCCAGTGTGGATGGGCTGAGTAACCAGACGAAGCCCACAGCAGAATATAAGCCCAAAGTAGCATCTTCCTAACCAATGAGAGCCCAAGCCCAAGCATTAATCCAAGCAACTTCCCAGTCCAAAAGCATTCTTTATCCAATCAGCAACTCAAAGCCCAATCACCAGTCCAATCCAGAAATATGAAAAAATAAAAACATAAACAAAAAATTGTGTAAGTATATAAAATGTAAATGACAAAATATAAATGGTAAAAGAATTGTTTGTATAATGAGGAGTAACCTGACTAAAATTAACAGTTATATTCCATGGTTGCCATGGATAGATCGAGTGACTGGTTTGGTGGGAAGAGCAGAAAATGTAGCTAAGCAAATGGACGAGTTTCTTGAACGTGTTGTTGAAGATCATGCAAATATGAATTGTGATGGAAGAAAGGAAGATGGTGAAGACTTAGTTGACATATTATTAGACATTCACAGATGAAACAACTGGCTTTACCCTTCACAGAGACAGCCTTAAAAGTGTGATCTTGGTATTTTTCTCAACTTTCTTTTAAAAAATCTAAATGTTGAATTTGGATGAAATTTTCCCTTTATAATCAATCAGAAACCCCCATCCACACAATACTACATGCTCCAAATATGTATGTAAGATTTTAGGGAAGGCCATCTTAGGTGGCTTACAAAGGACTCGAGTCATTTATGCCTCTAAAACAAATCTCATTGGCCCCCAGTTGCAATGTATAGGAGCCCACCAGTGACACAGAACTTAAATATTTGGAGGCCAAAAATATTACACATAAAAAACCAATTTTTTTTACCATATAGTCATGTCTAGCTGAATGTATGCCATGAATATACCAAAAAACATTTCAACAAGTAGTCGCACATATGCAGCACATGGTTATGACTTACAAATTTACAATGGTATGTCGTATGTATGCCGCAAGTATTCGACGTGCGTTGGATAACAGATGGTCGTTCCATTCCTCCTCTCTTTTAGTTATTTCGGCTTTCAAAACATATGTTAGAATTGGACTTCTAGATTAAGAGAGCCCAACCACATTAAACTATTATTATTTAAACTTAATGGTGTAATATTACTTCTAAGCGAAAAAATAGGGGGCATGGATCCCTTCTGGCCCTTAATATGTTCCACCCATGGGACTCATCCTTACAGGATATATGGTTTCGAAAAATGTTGTAAAATAAATATAACGGAAACCCGAGTGATGACCATGCAACGAGCGACAATAAAACATATGTACCCGCGATAACGCGCGGGCATTCACACTAGTTATCTATAGCACTGGAGTAGTTACATACCTTCTTGTGCACCATCATCTTAAATTCTTTTTGTTATGTTTATACCACCATGATGCACAAAATTTGGATTATCCTTTTGAACATTATCATATCCTTTTCATTTGTACCACCACCTTCGACATCAGTGGCGGATCTAGAAACATTTTTCAGTAGTATCGTTTTTCATTTTTTTCATTTTAGTAGTAACGTTTTCCAAATTTTCCACTAATTTTCCACTACGCGCGCGAAGTTGAGCCGCAACGTCCGCACCCCTTGCTAACAAGCTACATCCGCCCATGTTCTACATTGTCAAAACTTATTATTTTTTGTTCTAGAGTAATTATCATTAACATTAAAATAATTGCATGCCTTCTTTTGCACCATCTTCAATTCTTTTTGTTATGTTTGCACCACCATTACCCTGAACATTTGGACTATCATTTTGAACATAGTCATCTCCTATTCATTTGTAGCACCACTTTCTCATTAGTGTCATCACTGTCAACATTGTCAAAACATTTTATTTTTTGTTCTAGAGTAATTATCGTATTACTATCATTTTTTCTAACACATGACATCCCGTTCCCCTATGTGACCCAAATAATTATTCTACGATTGTGTAAAACATGAACTAAGACATATTACTCTAGTTATGCATGAGGTGTGTATCAATTATAAATGTTATTTACACTAACATTACCAAATAATAACTACAGTTTTACAAATCACTTGACAAAATTAAACATACCTAGTTCAAATGTAAAGTGAATCTTTCCTCTTTTTTTATCCTTCTTCAATATCAGCATTTGATTTGTCAAAAGGAAAAAATCAAACATTAAATCATGTAATAAAACCTTTTTATGATAATAAACCTACTTATGATAATATCGGCTTCGAATGAATATAGTTCGTATTAACAAAAAATACCTAAACTGCAACATCATCAAAAGTATAAACTACCTGTATTCACCATTTTTGTAATATTAGCTTCGATTGTTGATTGCCCATAGATAATTTAGGAAGTGTTTGATCGCTTTAGTACAGAGAGTTTCTCAATCTGTGTTTGATAGTGTGTTTTGTGTAGAGATGATTATTCTATGAACGAGAAAAAAAGAGTTTCAATAATTTACAAAAATGCCACCGTGAAAATTCTTGGTTTTATTCAATTCATACGTTTAATATGTTTGTTTTATTTGTACTATAACTTGACTCTCTCTCTCTCTCTATATATATATATACATATATATATATATATAACTAAATCTCGGTTTTCTCTAACAATATGGTGTCTCTTAATTTTACGAGTATGCCATTAAGATGAGCTTATATTTATTTAAGTTTTAGACAACACAAATCAAGATCGAGCGTAGCATACTATATTTATATCTTATAATCACATGTCTCATTACTTTAAATAGACTATTTTACTTGTTTGACGATATATGAGAAATTTCATATTTGGTGTTACATTGTGAAACTATGTAAATGCTTTTAAACTTGGAAGTTATATATATATATATATATATATATATATATATAGGGAAATTATAATCAAGAAACCCTATTAAGTTAAAGAAACTTTGGAAACTCAATGAAAGGTTGAAATGCTGCCACATATGTTACTTATCTCTCTCATCAAATGGGTATTTTGGTCATAACATAAATTGTACATGCTTTCTTTTTTTCTTTAACGGGCCTCTAGTCAGATTCACCAGAATCATTAATTCAAACACATCTCTTTGTTTCTCTCTCTCTCTCTCTCTTTAGAAATTAGACAATAAAATTGGTACTTCTCACTCTTCTTGCTTTAGATCTAGATCCATGGTGATCCTTCATACTTCAAATAATCTAAACCGTATGAAGACCATCAAACTCTTCTTGCTCAAGACCATCAAACCATCTCAACCGTACCTTCACCACAACCACCTCCATCCCCAGCATCAAATAATCTAAACCGTATCTTCACCATAACCATCTCTATAAACACCCTTAACCATCATCAATGACTATGTCCAATTAGTAATACAAGGAGAGGGGTTTAGTTGAGAAAGTACTTTTATTCACTGTTGGTGTGGCGGTGGAGGAGGCGGCGCAGCGCGGTGGTGCACCACCGCCCGTCTTCCTTTATTCTTCTCCCCTCTCTACTCAATCTCTCTATCTTCTCTGTTTCCCTATCTTCTTTCTCTGCTTCCTTCTTATCCTGTGACAACCTGCACCCTTCATTTTTCATAAATGTGCATAATTGGTTCCTCAACTATTTCAAAATTTTCATTTTTAACCCTCGTATTTTAATAGGATCAAAATTCACAATTTAATAAAACTTATAATTTTTATAAGTAAAAGTATGCACGTTTTATACTCACATCTACACCCGAGCACGTATGTTTCAGACCTTGATACTCAAAGCCCTTAATTTTCGGTCCTAAAACAACTTAGAAACAGAAGGAAACAAGCCTATAACTTAAAATTGATTAAATTAGAAAAATTATTTTTTTTAGCCCTCGCGGTCCGCTAAGACAGTCAAAGTTCCAGTCAAAGTCCTAGTCAAAGTCTTAGTTAAAGAGTTAAAGTCCTAGTCAAATATTCAATTCATCATAAAACCTTACTTTATGGTGTTGACCAATTTTAATGGATAATTGAATCCAAAACTAGTATAAAAACCCACCTATGATCCATTACACTTTGCACCTCTAATTCAATTGTTTCAATTCGATTAAACTTTCCCTCATACCTTTCTTCTAGAGTATATTACTTCTACATTTGAAGCTTTGATTATAAGCTCTTGTAATTGGCGAATTGGAAGCTTGATATTTTTTCCTATTCGGTTTCTTTTCTTCTAAATTGAACTAGTTTCGTTGTTGAATCTTTGGATTGCTCGCATTTTCACGCTCGCTTAGTCATCTAGTCATTTGGCGAAGGTGAGTATTTCCTATCCCCTTTTTGCTTTTATTCATTTTTGGGGTGTTGCATGTACACTTATACAAATTACAAATACAAGTTCACATTTTTACAATACAATACTAGTACTATGTGCATTTGCTTACAAACGTGCTTTATGCTTAGACATTACATGTAGAATACATTTGTACTTAGTGAAATCATTAACCATGTACAAGCCGACCTTAACATTGGATAGCGCTATTGGATTGACAACCCGCCTAGGTTGATTCTCCCCCTTTTTCATCGGAGAATCCATGGTCATTGTTAAGTTATTATCCAATTATTTGGATAAGTACACCGCCGTTCATTTAGTACATTATACAGTCACAGGATTGATTTCGCTCATTTGTATGATACATAGTTTACATAATTGCACTGTAGCCTTGCACTTGAATTGTATAACATTTTCCAACTTACTATATGTATTAATTCTAGGAATGCTCACCAACATTTCATATGTTGACAAAACTTATTTTGTACATGTTTCAGGTGCAGTTTGATCTTAGTACTATAGCGTTGAATTTTAGTGCTTGCTTTTAATAAGTTATTTCAAATTTCATGTTTCGTTCAGACTTTTGTATTTTTTTCCCATTTCATCTATGTAAGACAATTTAAATTATTCAATAATATATTTACATTTTAGTACCATGTGCTTTTGAACAATCGTCACTACGTGACACCTCAATGATTCCGCCATCGGTTGGGGTGTTACAGATTGGTATCAGAGCCATGGTTATAGGGAATTAGGTTATTAGAATGCCTTTTAGCCTAGTCTATAACTATGCTTACATTCACGAGTCCTCTCGTGTTTATTTCTTTTTATCCTATTATTTTCTTTCAAGATATTTTCGCTATGATTCTTTCTCGTTATTCTTTCGGTGTTTTGTTTAGAGAAGAAGATACTCGTATTTCACAAACGAAATGATATCACCAAATTAGGAGTGGTATCCATACCTTGGTGATTAGTTTCACTCCTCTATATGTTATTTATCTTAGAAATATATCTTTGAGATATGAGTGACATCCACACCTCAAAGAGTATTTCTTTCAAAAAGGAACTTATCCACTAAGCTGGGAGTGATATCTTTAACTTAGTGATTGGTTTCATTCCACAATCGTTTTCAATTTTGAAATACATCTTTGAGTTAGGAGTGAAATCCAAATCTCAAGGATATATTTTTGCATCTCGTTTTTAATCTTGCTAAAGTTTTGGAATTCACTATTGATGGGGCACGTGCAATCTAGAAGGGTTAGCGCCTGTATCCTGAGTTTTCTGTCTAGGCCTGGTATTTCGTATAAATCCCAATTAGACGAGGAACCCGTATACCTACCTAGGAACTCTTGGGATGAGCATTCACTTATAGGCTAAAGTACGCCCCCACAAGTCACTAGGAAATTTCAAATACTTGAGTTGGTCAAAGTTTCCTATAGAAACAATTCCAATGTTTTATATCATTGATATTTATGTTTGTTTATCATTTGAAGATTCCATTTAATCACTTGATGTTTCATATGCCATTATTCATTGATCATTCGCTTTTGAATCCCTTATCATCATTACTAAAACTTTTGTTCGATATATTATCGCATTAAAGCTTACACTATTTCACTTATGCTCATGATTCTTACACTATAAGGTATTACTCGTTTTGCGTTAAAACATTTTTACCCACGACTTAAGTTTTAAACTCTGTGTTTAACTTTGATCACATCCTGATTTTAGGAATGTTGCGTCATCATACAGTTAAAAATGAACATGGTTTTTCCAAACTTATTATTTCAACCTATTTTATACCTTCATGTTTACAAACTTACTTGATCGAAGTCACAGTATATCCTCATATACCTAATACTAATATTGTTGCACCCAGTCTCCTAAGCCCTAGCCAACTACCATTAGTTAGAACTTCTTAGTCAGACTAAACTCATACATAAATGTCTACCTACACGATACGCACTAGTACACTACTCTCTAAAACAATTAATTTGACAACTTATTCTATAAGTCTTTTCACAAAGCCTATTTGCCAAATTAGAACACACTTTTCACACACCTTGTGCCTTGAAACAAATAGCCCGCTATGAGCCCAAAGAGATGCCTTAACAAACCTGCAAATAAACGATCTTTCAATGTATAAATTTCGTAAAAGTTTGAGAATTTAAAAGGTTTCAAGTTTACCCAGTCTTAACGGGTAACACTTCAATTTTCTCAACATTTCATAACAATTAAAAATTTCCGACTTTTCAACCCACAAGTTAAAGAAATCTTTAAATACAGAAAATTTTATTTTCCAAAATTCGTCAAGGCATCTGAGATCATTCACAACCTTCACATCATTTTAAATATTGGTCTTTCGAAACACATTAGATTTACACACACTTCATGAAATGGTTTCATCTTGCATTTTATAAACTTGCATTGCATAGTTTACAAATCAAATGTAAGTCTGCATGTTTTCATATAACGTATCCAATATATGTTTTCGGGAGGAATTTGCAACTAATAATATACCTTATAACACTTTTCAAACTCGACTTCTCGTAAACACATGAAAATGTGTACCTACGAAATCTTTTCAAGTGAACCTGTTTTGAACTTAAAACATTCTTCGGTTTCCAAAAAGTTATCCTCATACCAGTAGATTATACGTCTGTTCTGCGCACTTTTATTTACAGTAAATTTCATTATTTTTTTACACCATTCTATTTATAGTTACGTTCGTACATTATCTTATTATTTTCGTATTATTCTTTAGTTGGTAGTTATTTTCATGCGTTATTCACAACTATTCTCGCACTAGTTATTAGTAGTTATTCTTACAACACTAGTTTTGATCATTAATTTAACTGGTTTACTTTCATTTTGTGCAAATTGTGCGATTTACTCGATTTAAGTTATGCTATTCTTTCAATCGAAATTTTATGCTATACTTATATAATTACATGAACGCATATTTAGTATGCATTTTTTTTTTTTTTTGTGAACAAAACCCTGTTATACTTTACATTATTTTGTTCATTATCATGGCCAACGAACATACTAATTGATAGCTCGTATGAGATCTAAGCCAGTTCCCATGTACGACTCGTTTCAGAGTATTCCTCTAACCCGAGGGGAACGGTGTAATCCTCAGAGTTTATCAATATGGTTGTTTAGAGCCCAATGATGTGAACAGAAATTTACCGGTTAAGGGTGAACCCGAAAGGTGAAGAACCCCTAATCATGTCTTATACTTACACATTAATCTCATTACGGTTAAAAGGTGAACCTGAAAGTGGGAGAACCTCTAACCGCATCTTATACTTGAGCAGTATCTACTACTTAACACATTTTGGTTGCACGCATTGTTTCTTGTATTACTTATGTTAGTGTTATGGAAAGGCATAGCACCCTAGTGTAAGGTAAATCGATGATTACGGTCCGGAACGCAATCATGGGTTTACAGGTACATGAGGTTGGTGTGTAATTCTATTTAGGTTGTTGGTAGACAATCAGTACGAGTCCAAAGTATTGGGAGTGTGGTGGGTTAGCTGCGGTACACCCTATATATAAGCATAAACGATACTGCGGGAGCGGACTAGGAGTCTGACCAAGAACCTACCCATTACTACCTCTTCAATAGGTCGTTGACTAATAGCTAGCATTTTTTTAGTTTTGTTGGAGCCTTCCTTGTTGACCACCTATACAGAAAACCTTAAACTTTGTATACTCTTACACTCTCTGTTAGTCGAAATTCTGTTGCATGTCCTTAAGAAAGTCCGGTCAGAAACTTCTCTAAAGTAAGGGAAGATACTATAACACTGCCCTGCCCTCACCAGTTACATACTTTTCCCAAACTTTGCTCATTATAAACTCTTAATTCTCTAACCTTGGGTCAAACTTTAAGGATTTTCAAACTCTTATTTTGGGTATTAAACAACTACTTCAAACTTTTTCAAATCATGGCTGATGAATTTCTTAAAATCTACTTGCCTTTTTACAAATGTCTTTTGTTTCACGGAAACCATCACTTGAAAGTAATTTCAGAACGAAATTTTCTAAAGTAGGGGAGACTGTGACAACCTGCACCCTTCATTTTTCATAAATGTGCATAATTGGTTCCTCAACTATTTCAAAATTTTCATTTTTAACCCTCGTATTTTAATAGGATCAAAATTCACAATTTAATAAAACTTATAATTTTTATAAGTAAAAGTATGCACGTTTTATACTCACATCTACACCCGAGCACGTATGTTTCAGACCTTGATACTCAAAGCCCTTAATTTTCGGTCCTAAAACAACTTAGAAACAGAAGGAAACAAGCCTATAACTTAAAATTGATTAAATTAGAAAAATTATTTTTTTTAGCCCTCGCGGTCCGCTAAGACAGTCAAAGTTCCAGTCAAAGTCCTAGTCAAAGTCTTAGTTAAAGAGTTAAAGTCCTAGTCAAATATTCAATTCATCATAAAACCTTACTTTATGGTGTTGACCAATTTTAATGGATAATTGAATCCAAAACTAGTATAAAAACCCACCTATGATCCATTACACTTTGCACCTCTAATTCAATTGTTTCAATTCGATTAAACTTTCCCTCATACCTTTCTTCTAGAGTATATTACTTCTACATTTGAAGCTTTGATTATAAGCTCTTGTAATTGGCGAATTGGAAGCTTGATATTTTTTCCTATTCGGTTTCTTTTCTTCTAAATTGAACTAGTTTCGTTGTTGAATCTTTGGATTGCTCGCATTTTCACGCTCGCTTAGTCATCTAGTCATTTGGCGAAGGTGAGTATTTCCTATCCCCTTTTTGCTTTTATTCATTTTTGGGGTGTTGCATGTACACTTATACAAATTACAAATACAAGTTCACATTTTTACAATACAATACTAGTACTATGTGCATTTGCTTACAAACGTGCTTTATGCTTAGACATTACATGTAGAATACATTTGTACTTAGTGAAATCATTAACCATGTACAAGCCGACCTTAACATTGGATAGCGCTATTGGATTGACAACCCGCCTAGGTTGATTCTCCCCCTTTTTCATCGGAGAATCCATGGTCATTGTTAAGTTATTATCCAATTATTTGGATAAGTACACCGCCGTTCATTTAGTACATTATACAGTCACAGGATTGATTTCGCTCATTTGTATGATACATAGTTTACATAATTGCACTGTAGCCTTGCACTTGAATTGTATAACATTTTCCAACTTACTATATGTATTAATTCTAGGAATGCTCACCAACATTTCATATGTTGACAAAACTTATTTTGTACATGTTTCAGGTGCAGTTTGATCTTAGTACTATAGCGTTGAATTTTAGTGCTTGCTTTTAATAAGTTATTTCAAATTTCATGTTTCGTTCAGACTTTTGTATTTTTTTCCCATTTCATCTATGTAAGACAATTTAAATTATTCAATAATATATTTACATTTTAGTACCATGTGCTTTTGAACAATCGTCACTACGTGACACCTCAATGATTCCGCCATCGGTTGGGGTGTTACAGATTGGTATCAGAGCCATGGTTATAGGGAATTAGGTTATTAGAATGCCTTTTAGCCTAGTCTATAACTATGCTTACATTCACGAGTCCTCTCGTGTTTATTTCTTTTTATCCTATTATTTTCTTTCAAGATATTTTCGCTATGATTCTTTCTCGTTATTCTTTCGGTGTTTTGTTTAGAGAAGAAGATACTCGTATTTCACAAACGAAATGATATCACCAAATTAGGAGTGGTATCCATACCTTGGTGATTAGTTTCACTCCTCTATATGTTATTTATCTTAGAAATATATCTTTGAGATATGAGTGACATCCACACCTCAAAGAGTATTTCTTTCAAAAAGGAACTTATCCACTAAGCTGGGAGTGATATCTTTAACTTAGTGATTGGTTTCATTCCACAATCGTTTTCAATTTTGAAATACATCTTTGAGTTAGGAGTGAAATCCAAATCTCAAGGATATATTTTTGCATCTCGTTTTTAATCTTGCTAAAGTTTTGGAATTCACTATTGATGGGGCACGTGCAATCTAGAAGGGTTAGCGCCTGTATCCTGAGTTTTCTGTCTAGGCCTGGTATTTCGTATAAATCCCAATTAGACGAGGAACCCGTATACCTACCTAGGAACTCTTGGGATGAGCATTCACTTATAGGCTAAAGTACGCCCCCACAAGTCACTAGGAAATTTCAAATACTTGAGTTGGTCAAAGTTTCCTATAGAAACAATTCCAATGTTTTATATCATTGATATTTATGTTTGTTTATCATTTGAAGATTCCATTTAATCACTTGATGTTTCATATGCCATTATTCATTGATCATTCGCTTTTGAATCCCTTATCATCATTACTAAAACTTTTGTTCGATATATTATCGCATTAAAGCTTACACTATTTCACTTATGCTCATGATTCTTACACTATAAGGTATTACTCGTTTTGCGTTAAAACATTTTTACCCACGACTTAAGTTTTAAACTCTGTGTTTAACTTTGATCACATCCTGATTTTAGGAATGTTGCGTCATCATACAGTTAAAAATGAACATGGTTTTTCCAAACTTATTATTTCAACCTATTTTATACCTTCATGTTTACAAACTTACTTGATCGAAGTCACAGTATATCCTCATATACCTAATACTAATATTGTTGCACCCAGTCTCCTAAGCCCTAGCCAACTACCATTAGTTAGAACTTCTTAGTCAGACTAAACTCATACATAAATGTCTACCTACACGATACGCACTAGTACACTACTCTCTAAAACAATTAATTTGACAACTTATTCTATAAGTCTTTTCACAAAGCCTATTTGCCAAATTAGAACACACTTTTCACACACCTTGTGCCTTGAAACAAATAGCCCGCTATGAGCCCAAAGAGATGCCTTAACAAACCTGCAAATAAACGATCTTTCAATGTATAAATTTCGTAAAAGTTTGAGAATTTAAAAGGTTTCAAGTTTACCCAGTCTTAACGGGTAACACTTCAATTTTCTCAACATTTCATAACAATTAAAAATTTCCGACTTTTCAACCCACAAGTTAAAGAAATCTTTAAATACAGAAAATTTTATTTTCCAAAATTCGTCAAGGCATCTGAGATCATTCACAACCTTCACATCATTTTAAATATTGGTCTTTCGAAACACATTAGATTTACACACACTTCATGAAATGGTTTCATCTTGCATTTTATAAACTTGCATTGCATAGTTTACAAATCAAATGTAAGTCTGCATGTTTTCATATAACGTATCCAATATATGTTTTCGGGAGGAATTTGCAACTAATAATATACCTTATAACACTTTTCAAACTCGACTTCTCGTAAACACATGAAAATGTGTACCTACGAAATCTTTTCAAGTGAACCTGTTTTGAACTTAAAACATTCTTCGGTTTCCAAAAAGTTATCCTCATACCAGTAGATTATACGTCTGTTCTGCGCACTTTTATTTACAGTAAATTTCATTATTTTTTTACACCATTCTATTTATAGTTACGTTCGTACATTATCTTATTATTTTCGTATTATTCTTTAGTTGGTAGTTATTTTCATGCGTTATTCACAACTATTCTCGCACTAGTTATTAGTAGTTATTCTTACAACACTAGTTTTGATCATTAATTTAACTGGTTTACTTTCATTTTGTGCAAATTGTGCGATTTACTCGATTTAAGTTATGCTATTCTTTCAATCGAAATTTTATGCTATACTTATATAATTACATGAACGCATATTTAGTATGCATTTTTTTTTTTTTTTTGTGAACAAAACCCTGTTATACTTTACATTATTTTGTTCATTATCATGGCCAACGAACATACTAATTGATAGCTCGTATGAGATCTAAGCCAGTTCCCATGTACGACTCGTTTCAGAGTATTCCTCTAACCCGAGGGGAACGGTGTAATCCTCAGAGTTTATCAATATGGTTGTTTAGAGCCCAATGATGTGAACAGAAATTTACCGGTTAAGGGTGAACCCGAAAGGTGAAGAACCCCTAATCATGTCTTATACTTACACATTAATCTCATTACGGTTAAAAGGTGAACCTGAAAGTGGGAGAACCTCTAACCGCATCTTATACTTGAGCAGTATCTACTACTTAACACATTTTGGTTGCACGCATTGTTTCTTGTATTACTTATGTTAGTGTTATGGAAAGGCATAGCACCCTAGTGTAAGGTAAATCGATGATTACGGTCCGGAACGCAATCATGGGTTTACAGGTACATGAGGTTGGTGTGTAATTCTATTTAGGTTGTTGGTAGACAATCAGTACGAGTCCAAAGTATTGGGAGTGTGGTGGGTTAGCTGCGGTACACCCTATATATAAGCATAAACGATACTGCGGGAGCGGACTAGGAGTCTGACCAAGAACCTACCCATTACTACCTCTTCAATAGGTCGTTGACTAATAGCTAGCATTTTTTTAGTTTTGTTGGAGCCTTCCTTGTTGACCACCTATACAGAAAACCTTAAACTTTGTATACTCTTACACTCTCTGTTAGTCGAAATTCTGTTGCATGTCCTTAAGAAAGTCCGGTCAGAAACTTCTCTAAAGTAAGGGAAGATACTATAACACTGCCCTGCCCTCACCAGTTACATACTTTTCCCAAACTTTGCTCATTATAAACTCTTAATTCTCTAACCTTGGGTCAAACTTTAAGGATTTTCAAACTCTTATTTTGGGTATTAAACAACTACTTCAAACTTTTTCAAATCATGGCTGATGAATTTCTTAAAATCTACTTGCCTTTTTACAAATGTCTTTTGTTTCACGGAAACCTTCACTTGAAAGTAATTTCAGAACGAAATTTTCTAAAGTAGGGGAGACTGTGACAACCTGCACCCTTCATTTTTCATAAATGTGCATAATTGGTTCCTCAACTATTTCAAAATTTTTATTTTTAACCCTCGTATTTTAATAGGATCAAAATTCACAATTTAATAAAACTTATAATTTTTATAAGTAAAGTATGCACGTTTTATACTCACATCTACACCCAAGCACGTATGTTTCAGACCTTGATACTTAAAGCCCTTAATTTTCGGTCCTAAAACAACTTAGAAACAGAAGGAAACAAGCCTATAACTTAAAATTGATTAAATTAGAAAAATTATTTTTTTTAGCCCTCGCGGTCCGCTAAGACAGTCAAAGTTCCAGTCAAAGTCCTAGTCAAAGTCTTAGTTAAAGAGTTAAAGTCCTAGTCAAATATTCAATTCATCATAAAACCTTACTTTATGGTGTTGACCAATTTTAATGGATAATTGAATCCAAAACTAGTATAAAAACCCACCTATGATCCATTACACTTTGCACCTCTAATTCAATTGTTTCAATTCGATTAAACGTTCCCTCATACCTTTCTTCTAGAGTATATTACTTCTACATTTGAAGCTTTGATTATAAGCTCTTGTAATTGGCGAATTGGAAGCTTGATATTTTTTCCTATTCGGTTTCTTTTCTTCTAAATTGAACTAGTTTCGTTGTTGAATCTTTGGATTGCTCGCATTTTCACGCTCGCTTAGTCATCTAGTCATTTGGCGAAGGTGAGTATTTCCTATCCCCTTTTTGCTTTTATTCATTTTTGGGGTGTTGCATGTACACTTATACAAATTACAAATACAAGTTCACATTTTTACAATACAATTCTAGTACTATGTGCATTTGCTTACAAACGTGCTTTATGCTTAGACATTACATGTAGAATACATTTGTACTTAGTGAAATCATTAACCATGTACAAGCCGACCTTAACATTGGATAGCGCTATTGGATTGACAACCCGCCTAGGTTGATTCTCTCCCTTTTTCATCGGAGAATCCATGGTCATTGTTAAGTTATTATCCAATTATTTGGATAAGTACACCGCCGTTCATTTAGTACATTATACAGTCACAGGATTGATTTCGCTCATTTGTATGATACATAGTTTACATAATTGCATTGTAGCCTTGCACTTGAATTGTATAACATTTTCCAACTTATTATATGTATTAATTCTAGGAATGCTCACCAAAATTTCATATGTTGACAAAACTTATTTTGTACATGTTTCAGGTGCTGTTTGATCTTAGTACTATAGCGTTAAATTTTAGTGCTTGCTTTTAATAAGTTATTTCAAATTTCATGTTTCGTTCAGACTTTTGTATTTTTTTTTCCCATTTCATCTATGTAAGACAATTTAAATTATTCAATAATATATTTACATTTTAGTACCATGTGCTTTTGAACAATCGTCACTACGTGACACCTCGATGATCCGCCATCGGTTAGGGTGTTACATATCCGATCTCCCTTCTCTCTCTCTCTCTCTCTCTCTCTCTCTCTCTCTCTCTCTCTCTCTCTCTCTCTCTCAGTGACTGAATATATAAAACCCTAAATAATCAAAAGTAACAGTTTAGTCTTTGTGGGTGGTTTTTGTGGGGGCCCTTAGGGTGGAGGTGGTCGGAGTTGGTTTCCTTTATAATTTGCAACATCTTTTTTTATTTATTTTTGTCTAAAGATGTAAATGGGTTTATTGTGAGGAAAAAATGAATAGTCAAGATGGGGACTATCTTACCTACCAAAGATCCCCCAGTTTGTGCTTCTTGAAAAAAGATAGCAATCAAAAGTGGTTAGGTAAGGTTTTTTTTTTTTCTTTTGTTACATGTTTTGATTTAGATATTATAGGTATATAAATAACTTTTGAGTGTTGTTTTTTAAGTGTTTTTTTACACTGATTCAGGTGTTGTTATTTTAGAAATTTATTCTTTATTTTTTTAAAAGACTGTTTAATTAATGTTTAATTTCTTTAGAATGAAGGCAAATGGATTGGTGATGAAGATGAGAACAAGAGCTTGGGTTTGGATGTTTTTTCTTCTTGTAACATCGTTAAGTTGTAAATTATATGTTGTTGTTTCTTGTAACCTTGTCATATTGTATATTAACATTCCAAGTTACATATTTAAACATGTAATATTTGCATCCTATATTGTAACATTCATAGATACAACAAATTTCTTACACATTGTTACAACAGATTTGCATGTAAAATATTGATAAAGATTTATGTTACAGGAGATTTCTTATAAGTTGTTACAAATTTCACCTGTAAAATATTTGCAGTTCATATATTTTTTCAAGTGACAATGTTAAATTTTATCCAATTACATGTATGTATTATGTAACAACAAGTTCTTACAAAATTATTGTCACATTTTTTTGTCATTAAGCATGTAAAATTATTGTTACAAATATAACAATCAGATTAGAACTCTTAATTATTGTTACTTACAAATTAAAAAAAAAAAGTATGATATGTTTAATGGATGGAAAATAAAGTATAAAGTATGTACTTTTGTCATGAAAAAGTAGGTCTTTGTCTGAAAGAGAGAAGAATAGATGGACAATTATGCCTTTAATAAGTTATTTTAATTTTTCTAAAAAAACAAAATAAGTAGATTAAATGTCAACCATAGATTGAAGGTAATGGATGGTTGAGATGAGGTTTTCATAGTTTTCTTAATTGGGGAGGGTTTTTAATTTATCCTCCCCTATATATTTAGGGAGAGAACCAAAGAACCAGTGTGAACAGATGGCAATTTTGTAAATATGGTGAAGACATAAAAAAACAAAACAAAATAACATTACACGATCATCAGATATGTATCTTCATCTTCCCCCCTTTTCATACAAAACCCTAGTTTCCTCTATATCCACCATCATTCAACCTCTTATACCATCGTATCACCACCGCACCACCACCATACCACTGTCACACCAACAACTAGATCGTTCGACACCATTATATCCATGGAATCATCCGATTCTTCCCGTGTTGCTCCTAATCTAGCTACCAATGATAGTGCAATTCATACGTCTAGTAAAGGCCCTATGTCTAATTCATCTGGAAATCAACACAATATTCGTATCTTAGAATCTATGTCTATAGAGTCCATGTCCACAGCATCTATTGTAAGTGTTTCTACTAAATCTGTTACCTATGATAAAAGCTCACCGTTAACCGCAACAACATCCATACCTGCTAACGATCAATTGCAATTCATAAGATCTGAAACTAAAGGTATAATACCCTCCTTACTAATATAGTACATTCATACACATGCATATATGGCATATAATTACAAATTGAATATAAAATAACATTCATTTTACAGACGCCCCATACATGCACATGTGCATAAACCACTGTTTTTTTCATGTTTTCTATGAATATGCCACAATTGAGTTTCAATTGATTATTTTTGTAAATTTTGCTAATATGTAATAAATCGTGTTTATGAAAATATGTGGTTTGGTGTTTTTTTTATCTAAGTATGAATCTGTTTTTTGGTTTGAATAATTGATGTGTAAACTTGAGGAATAATTGATATGTATGGTTAATTGGTTAGTTAGTTAGGACTAGTGTGCGGGTTAGATATATTGGTGATTGCTCCATGTTGATGGTTCATCTTTAAATGATTTTTTTATTTATTGACCGTGAAACAATCTATATATATATATATATATATATATAATATATTGTTTGATGTTTTGGTATTGGTATATGGATTACACACTGAATACAAAATAACATCCATTTTACAAACAGAGTATTCATGCACATGTGCATCACACACTGTTTTGACATATTTTACATCAACGTACATGAAAATATTGATATTTTCAGACCACACAATATAACTTGCTTAATAAATATCCATTTCTATATTTCATTTAAATATACAGGAACAATCATGACTTATGTGTATGCTACGCCTAATGGCACCTCATATTGGATACCCGATGTTGATGATGCATACAAACCTGTCGTAAAGAGTACATATGAACATTGGGAGGACATTGTTATGATGTATAATACATATGCGACAAAATCTGGATTTTCTACCCTTTTCGGCACAACAAAAAAGAAAAAAAAACAATGGCGATCCTTCCAACAAGCAGCTCACACACCGATATCTACTGTGTTCTAAAGCAGGACAACCAAAATTCAAAAATTTTGATTCTACTGCCCCTCCAAAAAAAAAAAGCATCGCCAAAGCCGATTTACAGTATCCGGATGTCGTGCACTACTAAAAGTTTGATATGACGTCAAAAAACAATTGTTTGAGATTTATGGTTTTAAAGATAAACGAAAAAAGGCGGCCCGTCATTGTAATAAATGCAACAAATACGTTTACGATCATGATTCACGCAACTGTGGAAAGGTACAAGCTGCGAAGCTTGCTCAACAAGCAGCGAAGCATTCTGCTGCCATTGCTAATGGACTTCATGTTCCCGATGACGATGATGAATATGAATATGACGACGATGAGTGTGATAACGATATTAGTGACAATGAGTATGATTATGCAGATATTGATTCTAATGAAGACACTAATGTTGTTACTCAAGGAACTTGATATGTTGCCGAACCGCCTAGACGTTCATCTAGGCGTTGTAATGCACATGGCCGTTCCTAAATATCCATTTTAGATTGATATAACTTTTTATGAGTATCACTCTTGTTTTATTTCAACATGTTTCCTATCTTATCTGTTTACATGACATCTTCATTACATTATTTATATTGTGATTGTTATTTCTTTTACTAAATAATGCTTAACATAATCATTAACACATTTATTACTCCATACGTGTATGTTTAATAATCAAAATGTACATTTATCACATTAATGCACATGTGCATTATTCTATTGTTTACAACGCAAAAAAAGAAAAAAAAAATTGGCATTCATAATACAATGGCAATATGTATGTTAACTAAAGAACAAAAATCTTTTACATCCATAATACATTATTCATAACATATGGTGTCTATGCACATGTGCATAAGTCAATTTTTTTTACAACACATCAACATCCAACATATATAATATGATGGAAATGTTTATGGTATCCAAAAAAAATGAAGTTAATTCCTTAAACAGTCATCACACCTTTTAATATCAATAATACATTAATCATACACATTCATTCGACACATACTTACAACACATGCACATGTGCATTATCCACCAGTTGCATATTTTCATACCTATACACATGTGAATTACACATCACGTGTATTATTATAATTCAAGATAAATCATTTTTTATAACTTACATCATATGCACATGTGCATACGTACATATGATTACCCAACTCAACAATAAAGCAAAAAAAACAACTAAATTTGCAATACTTAATCATATGCTAATGTGCAATACTCATCATGCGTATTAATAACAAATATGCACATGTGCATACATCCATACGTTTCACATACCGATATTACATACTATAACATAATAATCACAAACATAATTGACCCATCAACAATCACATAATACCCATCATGCGTATTAATATCAAATATGCACATGTGCATATATCCATACATTTCACATATCGATAATACATACTATATCATAATAATCACAAACATAATTGATCCATCAACAACCACATAATACTAATCAAAATATTTATAAATCCATTCACCATCATTCAAAATATAAAACTTGTCTTTTTACCAACTATTCTTACTAATACGATAAACAAAATATACCCATACTAACTGCCAACCATACTACAACCTACCACCTACTATTTCTCGTGTGCCTCTTGTTCATCTTCTTCCCCATTCTTCAACCTCTCGCAACACTCTTCATACCTTATTAATTCATCATCCAAACATCTTTCGTGTATTTTCATTCTTCAACATAAACATTTTATCTTTTGCCATATTTTCCACATACACCTTGTACACATTCGTATCGAACGCCAATTTGCTTTTTTCATAACCTTCTTTTGAGTTGACTTCATTGCCACCGTTTTAACACGCTTTGATGTTTTTTTCTTTATTGTACTTGTATCTGCACACACATTTTTCTTCAAACACATTATATCATGTTCATCCATAATTATGCACATGTGCATAATCAACAATATATGTTAAATATTGCGCAAAACAACATACCATCGTTATTCGCCGTTTCAATATGTTTCCGCTTGTTTGACCTCGTTTGAACCTTCCTTTTTAATTCCAAATTTGCACATAGGATATTTTGTGTGGGTAAACATCCAACATTTAATATTTCACAAGATAAAACTACACATATGCACATGTGCATTTTTATATAAATGTACTTAATACATAATAACAACCTGATTCAACTTATTGAGAAACATCCATTACATTATCAGCTTCCGTTTCTGGGAGATCAAATGGAGCTCGATTAGTTTCTGCAATACAATAAATAAAGAACATAACTAATAAAAAAGAAGGGAAATACCAAGTACATCCGGACTAAATACATAATGCCAACCTGATTCAAATTTCTGATCAACAATCATGTCACTATCTTCACTTGCATCCGGTAACCTTTTTGTTCCTTTATCCCTCAATTGTAATACAAATGTTACTTTCTTTGATTTTTCCCCATCTTTTAGCTACAATCAATAAAAACGCATTTGAAAACCGATATTTCAACCTAATTGCACATGTGCAACAACATTACTTTGTTAATTATAACCAAACACATGCAAGTGTGCATTATTGTTTCTAACTTAATTATAACAGTTTGTGTTTTAACATCAACAACACCGTTTATAAATTGGTAAACAACACCGAATACCATACCGATTATAGCGGTTCGGTACCGGTAGTGCAAAATCTCAGAAAAATACCAACACAACTACTACCTAAAAACAAAAAAAAACCCTAAAAATGAATACTGTAACCGATTTTGTTTGGTCAGAGTAAGTATCGGTTCAATTACTTCATTATTGTTTTCGTTAGATTTAGGTTTTTGTAACAGAATGGGTTAGACAAAATGGAAGAGATCATTCAACGGGAAATCATAACACATTTCCATAATTCTATCAACTCATGTCAGTGATTCTACCTTATTCCAAATCCTTAATAATCTAAACACATCACAACACTTTGTATTATAGCTTTTGTTTATATGTGTGACATAATAAATTTCGAAAGATCCATTTATCAATTCACCAGCTAATGAAACTATACGACTTATGAATATTGAAATTGAAAGCAACAATTATCATAAAACGAATAGATACGTAACAAAACTAAAATCACTGAAGTAAATGAAAACAAAAGGCATGAAACAACTGAAATCACCAAAATAATACCTGAGTTGGAAGGCGTTTAGGCGACGATTGACTTGACTGACATTGGATGGCGAGGGCAGACGGTGGCGGTTACGGCAGCGGTGAACGGTGGCGGTTAGTGTGGTGTATGGATCTAGGGTTTTGAGAGATGTGTTTGTCACCTCTCTTTTGTTTGATGATGTCTAGTAGTATACCAGATCAAATATGACCCGATTTATTCACCCAGATATGACCCATGGGTTTTTAGTTAATTATATTACATATTTACTAAAATGCCATCAGTTCACATTGGTTCCTTGGTTCTCTCCCTAAAGTTGGTTCTCGTATGATCTCTACCCTATATATATATATATATATATATAGAGAGAGAGAGAGAGAGAGAGGTTCTACTTTGCTGTAAGTGTCCAAAATATACTAGTTTTGTATTCATCTTCTTCGTATGAAACACTGAACAAAAACCATAGTTGTCACCTGCTTGAAAAACATGTGTTATTGTATATCTTCACTTACTAACTCTTCTCTTCATTTTTATCCACACTACCAAGGGGGCAACTCCAAAATTTCATTTGGTTTGTGTGTAGGGGGCGCTTGTTGTTTTAATGCGTGTATAACACTAAAACAGAAATTTCAAGGTGGGTGGCCGCTCCCTTAACTTGGCACTAGGTCCGCCTCTGATGGCAAGGAGACTAATCATAATATTCTTTCCATAGCAATTGGAGGATTCTATTAATCATAAGACCTATATGTAGACCTGGGCCTCTCCCCTTTCTGTTAAGATCAGAAAGAATTATTTTACCTTTCTCTTCTTTCTGATGGTCATTATATTTATTATTATATAATCCATCATATCTATACTACTATATAATAGGTTCTGGCTGGGCACATTAGTCATTTGATATTCATTTATATGGACAAAAATGTAATTTCACTAAATTGGTAAGACAAAACTAATACAACAATTAAATGCTTATTCTATTGATTAATAGTAACTTCACTTCATCTATGATACTAATTTGAGTTTATGTAGATCTTCATATTTTTAAATATTACTTATGACAATTTGCCTCGACTAGATTATGTTATGGAGCATCATATTGATCGATGTCGTTTGGTCAATCAAAAATAATTAAAAATATAGTATAGTGAAAGTCAAGTCGTCTCCACAGGGAATTAGTGGAAAGAGTAGTTTTGTAAATTTAACTATTAAACTAAAACCTAACTGTTTTGTTGTTTGCTTTGAAATTTAAGAAAAATGAATTTAAGAAGTTGTAACAATAATGAGAAAGAAGTAACCCCCTCCGAGATTCCGGTTCAATGATTCACCCAAACCTGGTTAAATGATAGGATACCATATAGACATGGCTTTGTTGGACGATTTGATATCAAGTGATAACCGAACACAAGTTTTTAATAATAACATGTACAATTCAATTACCAACCCACATGCATCAACTACCCTCCCAATAATCAAACTGCTCACGATGCAAGAAAACCGAATGCGAATGATAAAACGATAAGCAATTGAAACACACGTGAATTGTTTAAATGATTGAAATCACAAATATTCTTCAAACTAATGAAAAACAATCAAAACACCAAATCAAACAAGTTAAAAGGGTTTCACAAACGAACTATACACCCGGAGGTGATTACAAAGATACTAGGCACGCTGCATGTTACTGTTGATTATCTTCTTGAAGTGCGTGCAGCTCCAAGGCTTCCCCTTGCGTCCTCTCTCGTCTGCCTTAATATATTCCCCTACGAATCTCCTCTCTTTACTTTTCTTTTTCGATTCCCTTTATTCCCCTAGAATCACCACCGACCTAAAATGTCATACCAGAGCCCAAGTGTAAAAATAATTTCTTGTGGGCTAGTCTCAATTTAATCCAGTACATGAAGTCGTTTCCAAAATACCCAACTGACTTTTTTTTTTTTTTTTTTTGGAAGGTATACTTCAGCGGTAAAACCAATCGACAGACAATCCCTCAATCCGAGTACGAATCACTACCCACGCACCGGTGTCCACTTTAAAGTTATCTCAAACCGTTACAGAGAATTTTTTCGTGGTGTGCAGGATTCGAACTCAAGACCAAGCCCGGACGGGAACCCTCCAAAAAAGTAAACCCTCCCACCTCTCCCCAGCTGGGCCAAAGCCTATTACTTTATAACATTAAATCCAATTTTGATTCTTCATTCAAGATTGTATTTCCTTTTTTTTTTTTTTTTTCCAGCAATCGATGGCACTTTAATATCCTGCATTGCAATTAAACAAGCAATTAATTTGTGTATTAAAGCAATTCAACTCTCAAAGACTTATATGATTAATTGCATTCATGGTTACGTAACTTTCTAATATATTGATACATTAACATTATTTGGTTTATTAGTTATCAAACCTTTAAAATACAAAAATAGAAATAAACTATATGATAATACTAAACTTAATGCATTTATATTATTATTATTAATATTAAATAAAGTGTGCCTAACATACACTAATCAAACCCTGAAATATATACAAAACTAACATAATAATGGTGTGTTTTCATCTAGGTTTTCAGAACCGGACCGGACGTCGAACTGGACCCTCAGGCGGTTCACCGGTTCGACCGGTCCAACGAACCGGGCCAAAAAATGCTTCGAAACCCAAGATATCAAAAAAATAATAAAAAAAAACTGGTCCAACCATCGGTTTTCCGGTCCGATCGGCCTGTTTTCCGGTCCGACCGGCCGGTTTTCTGGTCCGAAGCCGGTTCGCTGCAGAAACGGTCCAACCACCCGAACCGGACCGGTCCACGTCCTGGAGCCCGGTCCGACCGGCCGGTCCGGTCCGGTTTTCAAAACACTGGTTTTCATAAACACATCACACCCCCACACTTATCTTTTTTCGTCTCGAAAAAATTATTTACACTCTGCTCAAGACATTATCACAAACAAGCACCCCAGTCGCCCCATCATACCTTAGCTAAGGTCCAGAGTCATACCCCATTTACAGATCAGCATTAGATGTGTTAATTCAGCAAGTCAAATTGATTTCCATTTAAAAATAGAATTAACAGACTAAGCCTAACATGCTTCCGGTTTTTATTTTCATGCAACACACCCCTCACAATTTTCCACTCCACTCGATTTAATATCTGGACTAGCATGTAATGCGCTAGTATTATTCACTCAAAACCAAGTATGCAACTCTATTATCATAGGCTTGTATAACAATCACACCTCAACTGTAAACAATGCACGTATCTAAAGGACTTACGGGTTTTGGGCTTAGGGTAAAGGTAGTAAACGTTTAGGCTGAAAGTGGCTAAAATAAAATGGTGAAACAACTTGAATGATAATCCTTATTCACGATACTGCTAATAATCACAACTTCGGTCATATTCGACCTATAACACATACTTTTATTTTTTTCTTTTTCTGATTTTTTTTTCTCTTTTTTTTCTTCACAACTTAACATAGATCAAATACTTAAACATAAACATCAACATAAACACAATGGATGTCATCAATTTCTTAAACAACGGCTAACGGGTCAATTTGGGTAACTTTATAGGCTTAACAAACGAAAGGGTGTAGGCTCAACATGGGCTACTAATGGTGATTTTAGCTAAACGGGTAAACACAAAACAAATACAAGGTGTTAAACAAAAAAGGGAATCCTAAATCGCCTTTGTCATGTACGTGCATATCTAGTCTACAACCTCAACATGTATCAAATCACACAAGTTCTGCAACAGAGAAACATCCAGCCTACTCTCAACAAACGAATATATATATATATATATATATATATATATATATAAATCAACCTATCATCTAGTAGGCTCAAGATCTCGCAGAAATGGGGAAATGGGTTACCGATGTGTGCATGCATTTATTACCAATAGCTTGTTAAACCTAGTCAGGCAATTCTAAACTCTTTATTTTTGTTCTCAAAAACACCTGCTGAAAACGGTTCATATTATTTTTCCACAAATTAGACCATGACTAAAGATTTACTGCCAAAACAATCAAGAAACAACTGGTAGGTACCGAAAGAGCTGCTTTGTCTGCTTAGAATGCTTTTTAAGAACAATTTTCCATACATTTTCAATTTTTTTTCTTTTTTTTCTTTTTTTTTTAGACTAAAAAAATAAATAAAAACGAAATTTCCCCACCCCCACACTTGAACGACACATTGTCCTCAATGTAAGATAGGGAATAAAATAAAAATAAAATACAACAGTAAAAGGAACAGACTCCCCTGGATAAGCAATATGCGTATGAGTCCGTTCAATTCCTTCCAATCCAGCCGTATAGCATTTCATTCGTGGCCGATAAACAAACCTGAAACAAAGAAACAAGAGAAAAACAAACAAATCGGGATACCTGCAAACATTAGTGATTTCTAGATTGTCACCGCCCGAATGGAGATTGAGTACGGGGCAGTGCAAGCTGTTCTTGCAATTCCAATCATATCAATCAATCCCATGACCAACAAAAATAAAACTGACTCAAACACACTCGAAAATAAAATATAATAAAAATAATAAAACAAATAAATATACAAAATATACAACAATCATACCTGACTATTTATTCATGGTGGTCTCAAAGCACATTTGCCTACCGCATTCCCAATGTATGCTCGGTAGTTAACGTGCCATATCCAGACTTGCCTTTTCATGCTTGACTCGCTTGTAGGATTATTAAAGGGCCACTTCTTAATGATTTGTCCAAGATCCTCCCAACTCACCTTCATGTCCATTCCACTTGAACCACCATCCCTAACTTTTTCGGTTTTTATAATAAATATAGGAGGATGGTTAGAATACACCAAGGTTACCTGGTTCACTGGTTTTTCAGAAGGTGTGTTTGCAAGTGGTTTTACGCAAGCAGTTGCGTATTCTTTAAGGCTCGTAACTTCCTCTTCTAAGACTTCCTCCATCACAACCTGATCCTCATGTGGCTGTTCAACGACTAAGGGAATTGGCGTAGTATTGATGTCTATGACCTCTTCTCCAACTTCCTGGTTAGGAAAATCCATAAGCTCGTCTACCACCTCATCATTAACCATACCCGGTTCTATTGTGAAATCTTCATGAATAGGGGGATTTTGTGGTGTCTTGTTTTCCATAGCCTTTAAATCTGCAATTTCCTCCGTTAATTGGTTAACTTGCTTTACCAATTCCATACGAATCTTGTCCTGGATCTCGTGGTCCTTCCGTATTTCCTGCATGAAATCTCCCGTTGACTTCATGAACTCTGTCAACATCTCTTTCACTGATCCATCCTGCCCCGAAGATCCACCCTCCTGATTGCGTTGACTTCTCCAATTCTCTTGATAATCAAAATGTGGACCTTGTTGATAGCCTTCATTATACATTCTTCTCTGATAATTTCTTTGGTTTCCTTGCTGACGATTCTGATATTGTAGCTTTCTTTTATTGAATGAACTCCTTTGATACACATCATTTGGCTGATAATAGCCATAGGAGCTTGTTGAATTTGACTGACGATATGAGGATGATAGGGGTGAGTCTTCATCATTTTTTAAACCAAATATGATTTGGTCTTGTTGTTCCTTATACGTTTCAATCTTCCTATGGGCCACTGGACAATCATGAAACAAATGATACGGGCTCCCGCAACAATCGCATGGGTCATCTTCTACCCACCTTATCATGGTGTCTTTTAATTTCGCTGTGCCTGCACAAACTAACACACCCAGTGTAATACTGAACAAAATAAAAAGAAATAAAATCAACTAAACTAAACTAGAAATATAAACTACTTTTTGTTTTTTTTTCGATTTTTATATAAAAAAAAAGTAAACAGTAAAAACTAAACAAAGCGCACCAATTTCCCGGCAACGGCGCGATTTTGATCGATGTCGTTTGGTCAATCAAAAATAATTAAAAATATAGTATAGTGAAAGTCAAGTCGTCTCCACAGGGAACTGGTGGAAAGAGTAGTTTTGTAAATTTAACTATTAAACTAAAACCTAACTATTTTGTTGTTTGCTTTGAAATTTAAGAAAAATGAATTTAAGAAGTTGTAACAATAATGAGAAAGAAGTAGCCCCTCCGAGCTTCCGGTTCAATGATTCACCAAAACCTGGTTAAATGATAGGATACCACATAAACATGGCTTTGTTGGAAAATTTGAAATCAAGTGATATCCGAACACAAGTTTTTAATAATAACCTGTACAATTCAATTACCAACCCACATGCATCAACTACCCTCCCAATAATCAAACTGCTCACGATGCAAGAAAACCGAATGCGAATGATAAAACGATAAGCAATTGAAACACACGTGAATTGTTTAAATGATTGAAATCACAAATATTCTTCAAACTAATGAAAAACAATCCAAACACCAAATCAAACAAGTTAAAAGGGTTTCACAAACGAACTATACACCCGGAGGTGATTACAAAGGTACTAGGCACGCTGCATGTTACTGTTGATTATCTTTTTGAAGTGCGTGCAGCTCCAAGGCTTCCCCTTGCGTCCTCTCTCGTCTGCCTTAATATATTCCCCTACGAATCTCCTCTCTTTACTTTTCTTTTTAGATTCCCTTTATTCCCCTAGAATCACCACCGACCTAAAATGTTATACCAGAGCCCAAGTGTGAAAATAATTTCTTGTGGGCTAGTCTCAATTTAATCCAGTCCATGAAGTCGTTTCCAAAATACCCAACTGACTTTAGCCAAAGCCCATTAGTTTATAACATTAAATCCAATTTTGATTCTTCATTCAAGATTGTATTTCCTTTTTTTTTTCCAGCAATCGATGGCACTTTTTTTTTTTTAACGGCCAACGAATTAATTTCCGAGCACTCTCGGGCACCCTTTTGGCGAATCAGGTACTCGAGAGTACCCGGGCCACCAATTGCCACCAATTCCCGGGAAAACCCGACCACTCACCCGCCCGAAGGCACGACAGTGAAATAATCGGTAAAACCGGTCGGGATCAGGACTCGAACCCAAGCCAATGACACTTTAATATCCTGCATTGCAATTAAACAAGTAATTAATTTGTGTATTAAAACAATTCAACTCTCAAGGACTTATATGATTAATTGCATTCATGGTTACGTAACTTTCTAATATATTGATACATTAGCATTATTTGGTTTATAGTTTTTTTTTGAACATTCACTTCATTCAAAAAACGAGAAAGTCCTCAAAATGAGGACCACTCACAAAACCAATTACAACATATACATCGGGTATTTGACCCACTTATTCCAATCCAACTTCGCACTATAAAATCTAGAATTATACCAAAGAAAAGACATGCTCTTAACTCTAGCAATAACCTCTACAACTTTTGGTGCCGAATTCTGGAATACCATCTCGTTTCGCTCCTTCCAAATCGCCCAGCAAGTAACCATAGTAATACCTCTAATCAACTCTTTACCCCGAGTAGACGCAAAAAACTGCTCCTGGCCCTTCACCAAGTCTGTTATCGAAGCGAAGTTATGCGGATTCAAATTACACCATCCCCAAATTAGGCTCCAAACAGCAAAAGAGAACTCGCATGAAATGAATAAGTGAGAAACAGATTCGTCCTCCACACTGCACAAAGGACAGCTACAATCGGGGAGAACCATCCTTCTCTTTACCAACTCCAAACGCGTAGGAACCCTGCCTTTTTCAATCCTCCACATCAGAATGTTTACCTTAATCGGAACCCATTTAACCCAAACCATTTGATGGGCCTGTGGTGAATAAATACTTCCCCTCAGCAAATTCTTCGCTGCAGCCACGGAAAAACCAGCTTTCGGATTCTGATCCCAGACCCATCTGTCACTGCAGCCGCTAAACTTGACTTGGGATAACATATGCATCACATCTTGAACTTCCGAAATGCCTTCTACTGTTGAAGCATCCAAATCCCAACTAACATCCAAGACTATAATAGTCCCATCTTCTCTAAGTCGCTCCTTGACAGTAACATTTTTGTTCCTGTCCTTCAAATACAAATTCGGCCATCTAATAAACAACGGCGTTGTGCCATACCATATGTCTTTCTAAAAATTAATTCCACTTCCGTCCCCAAGCTGGCAGGTGATGAACTTATCAATACCTACACCATTAATCCGAATTTTATCCAGAAAATTCACAACAGATTTCCGGTTACCGGCTAAGGCGTTTTTAACCGGTAAGAACACCCACCTATTCCGTCCCCCATGAATACCAATAATAAACTTCCTCCACCACCCTTCATGATCGGTTTTAAACCTCCACGCCCATTTCACAAGTAACGCCAAGTTAACTTCGGATAACTTAGAAATGCCCAAACCCCCGAATTTTTTTGGTCTAGTAACTATATCCCACGCCACCCAATGAATACATTGACCAACTCTACTTCCTTTCCACAAGAAATTTTTCATCAAACTCTCAATGTTTTCCAGAACCACTTTCGGCGCTTTAAACAACGATAGATAATAGACCGGGAGACTAGACAAAACCGACTTAATAAGAGTAAGCCGTCCACCAATGGACAACACCTTAGCTTTCCACGATTGCAATCTATTCCGAACTAAGTCAACCACGGGCTCCCAATGAGAGGAGCGATTCATGTTCGTACCGACTTTGATTCCAAGGTATTGAAAAGGGAGACTTCCAACTCTATACCCCAACTCCTCGGCCATACCACTAACCTCTAAGTCACAAACCCCCAACCCGAATAAATGAGACTTGTGAACATTGATTTTCAGCCCTGAAACCATGAAAAAAATACGAAGAAGCCTCGTGTTCATAACAATATTGTTCCTAGACCAAGTACCCATGATAAGTGCGTCATCGGCGTATAGCATATGCGATAAACTAGGCCCATCAATAGAAACTTTAATCCCCTCCGTATCCCCCAAATGAGAAGCCCGCTTCATCATATTTGCTAAAGCTTCCATAACAATCAAAATCAAAAAAGGGGAAAGAGGATCGCCTTGTCTAAGTCCTTTTTGACAATTGAACTCAAACGTGGGTGACCCGTTTACTAAAACCGCTGATCGAGCCGAATAAATAATACCTCTAATCCAATCACACCACTTAGGAGGAAAACCCATCTGTTCCATAATGGAAATAAGAAAATTCCAATTCACGTTATCGTACGCCTTCTCAAAATCAATCTTCAATAAAAACGCCTTTTTATTAGATTTTTTTAACCACCCAATAAGCTCATTAAGGACGAGAGGTCCGTCCAAAATAAATCTATCTTTAAGAAACGCCGATTGAGAGTCGGAAATCACATCCCCCATGACACTTTTAATTCTCCCGGCCACTACCTTCGAGATAACTTTACTAACCACTCCTATTAAATTAATAGGACGGTAGTCCTTTAAACCGACCGGAGTTTTTATTTTTGCAATAAGAGTGATATAGGACAGACTACAATTCCTGCTAATAATTCCCGTCTCATGGAACTCCTCTAACAATCTCACAAAATCAGCTTCCAACTCGGACCAAAAATGCTTTATAAAATGGAAGTTAAAACCGTCTGGGCCTGGCGCTTTTTCGGAACCACACTCGAATACAGCATCCTTGATTTCTTCCTTAGAAAAAAGAGCAATCAAAGCTTCTTTCTTACTTTCCAGAACCTGTTTCAATTCATTGCAAATAAAAGTGGGTCTATTGACATATGCTTCACGAAAAAGATTTCTATAAAACATTAGCACTTCTTTTTTCACCAACGCAGGCTTGGAGATCCACACCCCATTCACCAAAACGCCCGGAATATCATCCGCCGCTTTCCTACCATTGATGCACCGATGAAAGAAGGCAGAATTTTCATCCCCCGAGTTAGCCCATTGCACCCGAGACTTTTGCTTTAGGTCTTTGTTCTTTAGCATTCCAAGTCGAACCATTTCTTTTTTACTCTCCTCCCAAACCCAAACCTCGTCTTCTTCAAGATCTCTATCTTCCATAATTTTTTCTAGACGCGCAATATCAGACTTTAACAAATCCAGCTCCTCCCCTTCCTTCAAAGAGACCGATTTCCACCACTTCATTAAGGCCGACTTGGCTGCCAAAAGTTTTTTGTAAATTATCCCATCTGCCGGCCCCTCAACAGAAACTTTATTCAATGCATTCTTCACTACATCTTCGCACCCATCCCTATCCAACCAAGAGTTAAACCACCTAAATGGCTTAGCACCAAAGTTAGAATCAACCACTGTTAACAACAGAGGACAATGATCAGACATCTCCCTTGGTAAAGCCCTTAAACACGCCCCATGCCATCTATTGAGAAAATCCTGGCAAACCAACATTCGATCAATTTTGCTCATCTTCATTGACTCACCTGTCCCTGTCAAAAACGTGAATCTGTTTCCCTGCATATTAAACTCATGTAAACAAGCTTCGTTAATAAAAGAGTTGAAATCCAAGGCCGCCCTACTGTTGAATTTTGAGTTTTTTCTTTCTTCCAACCATCTAACTGAATTAAAATCACCTAAAAACAGCCACAACCCCAGATTACTCTGCATCAACATCAACAGACTATCCCAAAGCTTTCGTTTTTCACCGACTTTCTGAGGAGCGTAAACATTAACCACATTTACTATGGTCCCATCTTCAACCAAACTCCCAGCAATATAGATAAAATTATCGTTTGTCAGGGAACTAACTTTTTTGAATTTTTTTGAATTCCACATACTAAGCAATCCACCCGATTTCCCCTTGGCCATAACAAACTCGGCCTCAAAACCCCCATTGCCCCCAATCGAACCCAGATCAATTTTCGTACAATCGGTCGACAATGTTTCTTGTAACCCCAAAAAATCCACTTTATTATTAACAACCAAACCTTTGACCCAAGAGGCTTTACCAAAAGCCCCTAATCCCCTAACGTTCAATGATAAACAATTCATCGCAAACCTGCTTGTAATCCTTCTCCATTGATAGATTCAGAAGCCAATTGATCGAATCCTTGTAGGCGAACTCCGACCCGTTCAGCAAACGTTTTAGTAGCCTCCGATTCAGTCTCTTCTACGGCTTCCACAACAGGAATTGGCACCGAGTCACCACAATCGTCCATAACACCCGGTGCACAATCCCCAGATAAATCTGCTTGATCATCGAGTAAGGCTTGAAAAGAATTAGACACCATAATTGGGTCCTTGCCTCTAGACTTCGACACATTCATATCCAAGCCCATGATAAAAGGATCCAGCCCAAAAGGATCATCATTAGCCTTGGGCCCTTTGTTGGGCCTATCATTGCTACTATGACATGCACTTCCTGAATTCTGGCCCATCTCAAAGACTTTTGTTTTAAATTTTTTACGTTTAAGGCTCTTACACAAATGCTGTTGACTATTCTGACTGCAATCATTGCAATCATTATCACCTTCCATATTAACATGCATATTTCCTTCCAGTTTACCCTTAGAATTAGGAAGGTCATTAACTGTATTATTAAAATCCCCCGAAACTTCCTCCTCTTCCAAATTAAGGTTCGCCGGTGTAGTAACTGGCGTGTCCGTCGGAACTGACTTCCGGGCATCATCACTATTCTCCGACGTCTGACAACAATCTTCGACAAACTTCGACATCCACTCTTTATCCTCCTCCTCGATCCAAATCTTGAACGTCTTCCCATGCCATTTAAGGAATATTACATCTTGTACCCGAGCACCATGATCAACAAGGACACCGATCAAATGAAACGATGAATCTGTCTCTAATAACTCCACCGACGACTTCCTCACCACCACTCCAAAATGACTCCCAATATTATCTAGAACCCGATCTTCAAGAATACAGAGGGGCACCCCTACCACCTTCAACCAAGCTATGCGCTCGAAAGTCACCTCCTGTCCCTCCCAAACAGCCACAGAACTAAACTGTTCAGTTCTGCCCAGAATCTCATCCTTTGCCATCATAGCATGATCACATGTGTTGAACGTGATTAATACCATGAATCCACCCAAGCATCGAGCGACTCCTTCCCCTAGACCCATCTCCATCAAAATCCAATTTAACTTCCTGAGAACATCCAAAGAAACCACCCTCACAACGATCGATCTTCCACGTAAATCTTCAAATGCAGAGACATTGTCATCTATAATGATAGTTTTTCCTTGCGATGCCCCTGAGAAGGCTTCTTTAAACGACATGGAGTTTGCTGAAAAAACATTCCTGGCATCATGCATCTTAAAAGCATTATCAACAGATTCTGCTGAGGTCGTTCATGTTCCTTTGATCGGAAGGAAGGTTTATTAGCTTTAACCTCACCTTCCTCCAAAACAAACCTAGCGACATTAGCCTTTAATCTGTGTTCACCCATCCGAACAGAAGAAAGAACTCTTTCCATTTCTCGTAAATCCTTAACATCGAACAAAGACACAAAACCAAATCTTCTTCCTTCCTTATCCCTTTTCCTGGCGATGTAAATGTCGAAAATCGTACCAAAATTCCTTACTTCCTTTGCCAAATCGGCTCCGCTACATCTTTCCGGTAGATTTGAAATGTAAAACTTGGTTAATCTTGTTAAAACTTCCACCGTGTAATAACCGGCAAAAATAAGGTAATTCCGTACAAATTAATTAATATATGATTAACGTAATTAAATGCAATTATGTGTGATTTAATTATCAAGGCCTTAAGGGATAGCAATTTCCAAATAGTGCATAGGAATGCATACGTTTAATGATAAAACATGATTGGATCATGTGCGAATAAGCTATCCGGTATGGACGTTGGCAATTACCCGGTAATAATTAAATAAACGAAAAGGATCCCGGACACCCAGGATATAAAATAAAGGGTATTTTCATAAGATATAATGAGTTTTGGAACTCCAAAACCATAAATGAAAACGTCTTGTACAAATCTCCCGGTAACGAATAAAACGCGCGTACCGCACCCGATACGCGTATAACTCATAATTTCACCCGGCAAAGGCCTAAATAACCAATCAACGCTTAAATTAGACTATATTTAAGGGTTATTAAAGGTATTTTTAATGTCCGGATAACGCGTGATTAAAACCCGAACGACGCCCGAACGACGGGGGATTAAACATAACAAACAATGGGTAAATATTTGAAGTTGTGGACCCCACTTAAACCCACTTGGGGGCCGGCCTAATGGCCAAGAATTGTGTCCATGCAAGTGTGAAGTAATAATAACCTATACTTAGATAAAGCATGCACATGTAAAGCCAAAATGTGTAAGACAAAGGTGTAAGAAAAAAACACTAGTACAAAAGCAAGCCACACTCTTGTCCCCCTTGTGAAATTTTCGGCCCATGGCCTTAAAAATCCAAGACAAAATCTAAACCATCATTACACTAGTGTATGCACATGTATGAAGGAGGTGTTATATAGAGATCATGATAGATTACAAGGATTTAACCAAGATTTGCAAGCAATCTTACCTATACATACATACATACACGGCATCATCTACACACACACATATCAAATCTTTCAAAAAATCCCAAGTACACAACTCAATCCTCCATAAGATTTCTTGAATCTTTAGCATGATTACATGTGATAAGGTTATAAATAACATGTGTTAGGAAGTTGAATAACAAAGCAAAACTCTTCTTCCTTCTTCCTTTCTTGAGCCGTGAGTTTCCCACCATCCCCACACATCATTCTTTCAAGTTTTTACATCTCCAAATCATTTAAAACAATCCATCATCCAAACCCCTATTGTGTGTTTCAAGCTTGGAGCTTAACCATTAAGGAAGAACACACTAAACCCCTATCAAAATCAAAGGTTTTGTCTTCCCTAGCCTTGTGCTAGTAGTAAGCTTCTTAATCTTGTTTTTGATTGTTATTATTCATGTATGTGTTCTTAGAAGCAAGTTGTACATGAAGGGTTTAAAAGGTGGTTTTGAACATAATCTTTAATAGGTTTTACATGTGTAAAATGGATGATTAAAGATATGAAAATAAACCATGGATTTGATGATGATAATGTAATAATCTTGAAAATGCATAAAGTTTACATTTAAAACTAAGTAGGATGATGTTTTGGTTAAGATTATGGAATGAACTTGAATATGTTAAAAGTAACTTTAAATCATCTTATTATGATCATACATGGTATAATATATGGTGGAACATGCTAAAAGTTCATAAATAAAGAAGATGAAAAATTAAAGTAGCTTACTTAGGTGAATGAAATTTGGTTATGTTGAAGAAATACATAAAACACACATACAAGTGGTCTTCCATATGAAATACAAGACTAACATAAGTGTTTTGATACAAAAATAACTTACCAATAAAAAGTTGAATCTTCAAAGTCTACTATTTTGAGTGAAAAATGTTAACTTTGGAAGTTAGAGTGGAAAAATGCAACTTTTGGAAGTTAAGGGACTAAAGTTGTAACTTTGAAAGTTAGAGGACTAAAATGGATATTTTAGAAACTATTAGTCCAAAAATATAAGTATGGAAAGTTTGGTGTCAAAAATGCAAGTAATAAATTTTAAGGATGATTTTTGTAAATACTAGTAGATATACTTGGGTATTTTGTATAAAAGTGTATTTTTGAAAGTTATAGAAATATAGAGGGTTTTAACATAAGGATTTTTATAAAATGGAGATTTTATAAAAATATTAAACAAACTTGAGAAACATATACAAAAATGAATACTTTTATATAAATGGGAATATAAAAGTGTTGGAAACATTTTTGTAGTTAAGTTAACAAGTTGGGTTAAAAATACATAAGTATTTTTAAACCATCCAAGTAACATGTGAAAAGAGGAAGAAATATGGATAATATTTCTATAAAATACATGTTGAGAAAAACTTGGAAAAATTAACTAATCGAGTTAAGATATCAAACTAAGACGCGTTAACAAACCGTACACGGACAAATCATGAGAAAAATGCCATTGCGGCAAGATAAGAAAAATATATATTTTAAGAAGTAAAATATATATACATTATGGGTGAAAACTAATAAACACTTTCCTAAGTGTTGGAAGAATTAATTCGTGGGAGAAGACACATGACACAAATAAGACGTTAAACAAACGTATATACTTAACAAGAAAAATTACACATTTATATATATGTACGCTCGTCTCGGCAAAATTCTAGTATATCTACTTAATGGGAAAGTAGATATGTGGGAAGGAAAGCCGCGACGAGAAGACAAAGATATACATATGTGTATGCCGTACCAACGAGATCCTAGTATGTTTATTTGAATGGGAAAATAAATATACGGTATGGTGAGTTGAATTGGACGTTAAGAATATACAATTGAACCATCATTTAAAAGAGTCATCAGACAAATCTATACTCTTTAAAAATGGATCCACATAATACTGGTTCTGCCACCAAACCTGCCATGCTTGTGAGAAATGAGTACAATATATGGCAGAAAAGAATGGCACATACCTTATCACAAACCAACACTGGTTGTTGGAGATCTGTGATATATGGTCCACACAAACCAGTAAACATAAACCTTGAAACTAAAGAAGGGATTCCTAAGGATCCCAAAGACTATACAGATGAAGATTTCCTAAAACTTGAGCTAGATGCTAAGGCATTCTCTATGTTGGCAATGGCTCTCCCAAATGAAATATACTCTGGCCTTTTACATTATGAAAGTGCCAAAGAACTTTGGGACTGTCTTAAAGAACAGTTTGGAGGAACTGAAGAGGTGATTGCCAACACCAGAGAAATTTTGGCTCAACAATATGAAACATTTGCTTATATTAATGGGGAAACTTTGACACAACAATTTGAAAGATTTTCCTCATTAATCTCTGAGCTAAAGTTAAATGGTCAGACCTATACAACAGTATCTATGTTACATAGATTTTTAAGGTCTCTACCTGACAAATGGGAAACTTACTCCATTGTCTTAAGATCCTCACCAGATTTTAGCTCCCTCACTCTTACAAAACTCCATGGGAGATTACTCACTTTTGAAAGAGAAATCGATCAAAAGAAGAAATTACAAACTTCTGGTAAAACTGCTGATGACTACCTACCAGGTAGTACAGCACTTTTGGGACAAGATTCACCAACTTGTTCCTATGGATCTTATGACAATATTGACATAACCACTGGGATCTCATCAGAAAGATCTTTCCCAGGTTATGACAATGATGACCAAAGTCAAACTGCTGATAATCTATGTTTTATCATGGATGATTTGAAAAATTTTAGCAGTGATGACTTGGAAGAAATGGACATACTTCACCAACTGGCCATGCTAAGCATTAAAACTAACAAGTTTTATAAAAGGTCAGGAAGGAAATTTCCAGGATTGACCAGTAACACAAAAATTGGTTTTGACAAATCTAAACTGAGATGTCACAAGTGTCAGAAGTTGGGACACTTTGCTAGAGAGTGTAGAAGCTCTAGCTTTAACCAATCACAATCTGGAAATAACTATAACCCCAATTATAATAGGAACAATGGAACTCAAGGGAGTGCTCATTTTGTACAGGCACAAGCTCCTCAACAGCAATATATGCCTCAAGTACAATATGTTCAAGTGCCTGCTCAACAGATGCAGAGCCAACAATCAATCCCTCCCTTTCCAGCTGCTCAACTTCCTCCACAGCCTCAACAACCCCCTCAACAAAGCCTCTTTACCTCGGGGTATGTTGACTGGAGCAGTCTCCCATATGACACCACAGAGTGTAATCCTGATGCAGACAACAAAGTGTTTGACATCAACTGGGGAGAACCAGACAATGGCAGAAAGAACTTTGCCTTAATGGCATTTGAAGGCTGTACCTCAAAATCTGCATTGTCTCAGGTATCAAAAGAATCTTTGACAAAACTATGTTCAAACTCTTGCAAAGAAACTTTTGCTCTCATAAGAGAGACAAACGTGCACCTACAAGGCAAAGCCAATGATTTAGAAAGAAAATACACACAGATAAAATGTGATTTGGAAAGAAAACTGTGTGCTAAAACAAAAGAGGTTTCTAAATTAACTGACTCTGCCATTGAAACCCAAGCACAAATCAAAATGATGCTAAATGACCTGGGAGATGTCAGACAAGAGCTTGCTGACACCAGGATCACTTGTGAAAAATGGGTTGAATCTTGTAGGGGGTATCAACTACTGCTAAATAAACAAAGTGCTTCAAATGTGAAGTTTGGCATAGGATACCATCATGTTGAAACACCAACAGATTTTTCTCCCAAAACTACTGAAGATGGGAGAAGAATTGTTTCAAATGAAACTTCTGAAGGGAAAGAATGCACATCTTTCCATGAAAACTTTCTAAACAGAAATCCTGGCATTTTTAAGGAAAGTACTTCAGAAGTATTTACAAAAACTGACAATAAGCCATCAGTAGTTTCATCTACTTCAGGAGTTGAGATCCTGAAAACTACTGATGAGCAAAATCTTTTCACAACTGTCAGAAATTTGCCTTCAGAACAAAAACAGAAGGCAAAAGCATGTGAAATTTGTGGCCTGTTCAACCACAAAACTGAATTTTGTAGATACAGAAAAGGAATTCAGTTCAATCAAAAATTTAAACAACAGGTTGTGGGAAATCAAATCAGAAATGATTATGAAAAAGTCTTTAAACCCAAGAAACAACAACCTGAAAACACCTTTTCTCAGAAAAAGATAAAATCTCAACCAAAATCTTTTTCTCAAAATTCCTTGTCAGTAGTTAGACCAGAATCATCAGCAGTTTCACAAACTGCTGAGATTCAAAATCTAAAGAACATGGTAGAACTACTGATGACCAAGGTTGATGGTGGTCCTAAAAAGGATACCACCATAGTTCTTCATGAAAAATCCATTGCCAAAAAGACATGGATTTCTCAACCTGGTCAAGAACAAACTGTAACTGTTCTCAAGAGCAAACCCAAAGCCAAACAGGCTTGGGTTTCCAAATCTAACTAATTTGCTTTTATGTGCAGAGAGTTTCCAGGGGCTTAAACAGCATATGGTATGTTGATAGTGGAGGCTCTATGCACATGACTGGATGCAGATACCTGATAAACAACTTTATCAGCCAAAGAAAAGGATCTGTGTCCTTTGGGAACAATGCCAAGGGATATGTGCTAGGACATGGCAATGTCTCCTCTGGCAAAATACAGTTTGACAAGGTCAATCTGGTGGAGAACCTTGAATACAACTTGCTGAGTGTGTCACAAATGTGTGATAAAGGATATTCTTCCTTTTTCACAAAGACAGCTTGCAAGATCATCTCACCAGAAGGCCAGAAGTTGATTGAGAAGATTATAGAAGATCATACTTTGCTGATTGCCAAAAGATGTGGCAATGTCTATGCAGTGGACATTGAAAAAGACAAAGTATTGAACAACACTGCCTGTTTCTTCTCAAGGGCATCAACTTCAGAAACAGATCTCTGGCACAGGAGACTTGGCCATGTGAACTTTAAAACCATAAATAAAGTCACAAAAATGGGCTTGGTCAGAGGTCTACCTTTGAAAGTATACCAGTGTCAAGAACACTGTGTATCCTGTTTAAAGGGAAAACAGCATAAGTCCTCTTATAAGTCTATTGAAGAATCAAAAACAACTGCATGTCTTCAACTACTCCATATGGACTTATTTGGGCCTGTCAAGATCATGAGCCTTGGTAAAAAGAAGTACTGCTTAGTCATCATTGATGACTACTCAAGATTCACATGGGTATTCTTCTTATTTTCCAAGGATGAGGCTGCTGAAATCATCAAGTTCTTCATTCTACAAGTAGAGAAACAATATTCTCTATCTGTCAAAACCATTAGAAGTGACAATGGGACAGAGTTCAGGAACAAAACTCTGGATGAATTCTGTTTGTCTAAAGGGATTATTAGACAATACAGTGTTCCCAGAACTCCTGAACAAAATGGTGTAGTAGAAAGGAAGAACAGAACATTGATAGAAGGAGCAAGAACAATGTTAGCTGATTCTGGACTGCCATTGTACTTTTGGGCAGAAGCAGTTAACACAGCATGTTATGTTCAGAATAGAGTTCTTGTGGTCAAGAGACATTCCAAGACTGCCTATGAAGTTCTTCATGGCATGAAGCCCCTTATCTCCTTTTTCAGGGCTTTTGGGTGTCAATGTTTCATCTTGAACATCAAGGAATCTATCTCAAAGTTTGCTGCCAAAGTTGACTCAGGTTACTTTCTTGGTTACTCTTCAACTAGAAAAGCCTACAAGGTTTTTAATTCTCACACCAAGATAGTAGAAGAAACATTGAATGTCAAGTTCAATGAGTCAAAACACACTCTTATTCCAGCACATCCTGCTGAACTCTTTGACCTTGACAACTTTCACTTTGGACCTGAAAAGGCTGTTACTTCTTCCAAACCTACTTATTATGGTGATCAAAGGTTTGAAGATGAGGATCCTGCACCATGGACTCCTCAAACAGTCATTAAGTCAACTACAACACCATCAGAAGTTTTCCAAACTTCTGATCAAACAAATACTGAAGGCCAAACTCAAACATCTGCTTCAACACCTGCAACTACTGAAGAAGCTGCAACTGCTGAACCAGATATCATAGACCTCAGTAGTTTGTTTGAAGAACCAGAGCCACCTACACCTGTCAGTGGTTTACAACAACTGATTGAACACAGAGATCATCCACTTGATCAAATCATGGGTGATATAGCTACAGGTGTTCTGACCAGAAACCAGCTCTCCAACTTTTGCCTATTCTCAGCCTTTATTTCACAGTTGGAACCAAAGAAGTACCAGGAAGCCCTCAAAGACAACAATTGGGTGCAGGCTATGCAAGATGAACTACTACAGTTCAACAAGCAACAGGTCTGGGAAATCTGTCCCTTACCTCAAAACAAGCAACCAATTGGTACAAGATGGGTTTTCAGGAACAAACAAGATGAAGCTGGTATGATAATCAAGAACAAGGCAAGACTGGTAGTTCAAGGGTACTCTCAAGAAGAGGGAATTGACTATGATGAAACCTTTGCTCCAGTTGCAAGGCTTGAGGCCATCAGGTTATTTCTGGCCTATGCCATTTCCAACAAAATAAAAGTTTATCAAATGGATGTGAAAAGTGCATTTTTGTATGGTAAAATCAAAGAGGAGGTGTATGTCTGTCAGCCACCTGGGTTTGAGGATCCTTCTCATCCTGAGTGGGTGTACAGACTGGACAAAGCTCTTTATGGGCTCAAACAGGCTCCAAGAGCCTGGTATGATACACTCTCCACCTTTTTACTCAAAAATAACTTTACAAGAGGTGCCATTGATAAAACACTTTTCATTAAACATGTTGGAAATCATGTCTTACTTGTTCAAATTTATGTTGATGATATCATCTTTGGTTCAACAAACACAAAATTGTGTGATGATTTTAAGAAACTCATGCAATCAAAATTTGAGATGAGTACGATGGGAGAACTGCAGTACTTTCTAGGACTGCAGATCAAACAACAAACAAATGGAACTTTTATACATCAATCAAAATATGTTAAAGAATTATTGAACAAATTTTCTTTAAATGACTGTAAATCATGTTCCACTCCCATGACACCTATCACACAAGTTGAACCAGATGATCAAGGAAAACAGGTTGATCAAACCATGTACAGATGCATGATAGGTTCCCTTTTATACTTAACTGCCTCTAGACCAGATATTATGTTTTCAACATGTGTCTGTGCTAGATATCAATCAGCACCAAGGGAATCACACCTTATTGCAGTCAAAAGAATTTTTAGATATCTGAAAGGAACTCCAACGCTGGGAATCTGGTATCCTGCTTCAAGCAATACCAAGTTATCAGCATTTTCAAATAGTGACTATGCAGGGTGTAAGATGACAAGAAAGTCAACATCTGGTGGTTGTCAATTCCTGGGTAACTGTCTAGTGTCATGGCAATCAAAGAAGCAAACATCTGTTGCAACTTCAACTGCTGAAGCTGAATACATTGCAGCTGCAAGTTGTACATCACAGATACAATGGCTCCAATATCAACTTCTTGATTATGGAATCAAAGAGACCAAGACACCTTTGTTTGTAGACAGCAAATCTGCCATTAGCATCATTCAAAATCCGGTACAGTTCTCAAAAACTAAACATATTGAGATCAGGTACCATTTCATAAGAGATTGCTATGAAAAAGGCAAGATTGAAGTGAAGCATGTAGCAACAGCTAATCAGATAGCTGACATCTTCACTAAGCCCCTTGACACATCAACATTTCAGAAGTTAGTTTCCATGCTTGGAATGCTAAATTTGTAAGTGTTTATTTTTTTTTTCTGCATATCAGTTAGAATCCAAGTTAACACTTGATTCTACCCAACTCTACAGCAAACTTCTACATCAATCACTACTGATATGCATCAAAATTTATTTTTCCTTTTTCCATCCTTGATTCCATCCTGTTTACCATGGTGGAATCAAAATGAAAAATTTATTTTTCCTTTTTCCACCCCTGATTCCATCCTGTTTACCTTGGTGGATTTCAGGTTAACCTTTTCCATCTTTTTTCTGGTTTTCACTTACAAATGTCAAAAGTCTGAAACAAAACTTCTGAAAAACAAAAACAGTTTGAGAGAAACTACTGATGAACAAAAATCATCAGTATAGGGATAACTTTCTGAAAAAGTGTGTAACTTCTGATAAAATAAACTTCAGAAGTTATGAATAAAGTATTTATGAAAACATTTCTCATCAGATGTTAAAACTGCTGAAGAGAAAATGGGAACTACTGATGAAGTAATCCTTCATCAGCAGTTTAAGTCAAAAGGGCAAATCTGACTTTTCCCATCATCAGAGGTTTGACCTAATAAGTTTAAAACCTCTGATAAAGAGATTTTTAACCAAAGGCGGTTTTAAAACTTCTAATAAAGAAGATTCAAGCGGTTAAAACTCCTAATAAATACCTTTTTCACACACTTATCCTTTTAAACTCACAAAATATCCCTACTTCTCTCTCAAAACTCTCTCAAAACCTACACCTGAAAATTCACTGTTCGATCAAACACCCAAACCACAATGGATCTAGTTCTAAAACAGGGACACAATCAAAGAGCCTTTCTTGAAAAACAAGAAGGCTGGTCCCAATACGATGAGATCATTGATCTTGTCGTCAAATCCCAATACTTTACTGCTCTCACTATTAACCCACCAATTCACACTGAAACTCTGAATGAGTTCTGGGCAAATGCTGAGACGGTTACAATGGGTGGTGAGGTCATTTCCCTCAACTCAAAGATAAAAGGGAAACAACTGACCATCACACCGGCCACACTAGCAACAAGACTGGGTCTGGACGATGTAGCTGCCCCTGGCCATGTTGCTAACAAAGATATTCATCTAACCATGACTGAGTGTGGTTATCAAGGTACTCTCTCCCATGCTACAATATTCAAAAAATATTTTGAACCAAAATATAAACTTTTGTTTCATTATATAATAATGTGTTTGAGTCCAAAAACAGGGTCATATGACCAGATGCCCTCCACTTTTCAACCAATATTTCATTCCATTGTGAATGAAACTAAATTCAGGGCATCAAAACTGTTTTTTCATGAGTTGGTGTTACATCACAATAATACCAAGAAAAAGTTTTTGTTGTACCCAAGGTTCATTATGCAATGCATAATAGGGGAACTGGGTAATGAGGTGCTTGTGGGAAAAATTTCAACTTTAAACCCTTTAACATCACAAGCATACTCAAGACTGAACAAACCGGCTGCCTGGCCAGAAGATGATCAGGGAGAACAACAACAAGTCCCCCTGAAGCCCACATCTTCCACACCCACACCACCAAAAGCCAAAAATCCCAAGCCAACAAAAACTGTAACCCACCAACCCAAAAGAAAAGCTGTTCAGGAGGTTGAGATGCCTGAACATGCTCTTGAGCATTCTGCTCTTCAAACTGTTGAGACTGAAACACCCTCTCAGTCTCATCCATCTCAAACCCCACCAAGAGCACCCATATCTGTTCATTTCAAAAGAAAAAGACTTAGAAAAACATATCAAACACATTCTTCTTTTGAAACTGCTGAACAACAAACTATTGCCCAAACTACTGAACCTTCCCCACAAATTTCTGAACAAGAGGCAATTGAAATTGCCAAACTTCTCTCTGGGCTAAGAGAGAATGTCCCATCTGATCATGTCAGTCCCCATCAACCACAACAAACAGGGGACATAACTACTACTTTAGACATGGATGTGGACATCATTAGCCCTATCCCAAGAGATGAGGGTGGACCAGAGTCTTTAAGCCCAAATTTAGAGACTCTTGGGGCATCTGAGGCTGCTACTACTCAGTTACCACCCAGTGGTGGATCTGAGGACAGAAGTAACATAGCTAAGACCTCAGATGTGGCAACTACTGATGAAGGCTTAATGCCTGAGGTAGGAAATCCTCAGTACCAAGAAACAGAGGTTCATGAGAGAACTGAGTTGGGCTCAGCTCATGATTTAACTGAGACAGTCCTCTCTGAGGGCAACATCAGGGATACAGATGATTCCATTAATTTGGATGATGTTTCAAAAACTCCAACTACTGAATTGACAGCACTTTCTGAAGGTCCTGCTGCAAAGGTATCCAGGCTCAAGAAGCCAGTCACCTCTGCACAGGTTAAAGTCCACTCAATCCCTAAAACCCCTAGAGTGGCATCCTCTGTACAACATGAGGATCTCCCAAAAACACCCCCTTCACAGCAAATGCCTACCCAATTCCCTGGGCAAACAAGCATAGACCTGAACCAGCTATGCAGCCCAGAGGGTCCCCTGTACCACATGATGAACACACTCATCAGAAATCACTTCCAAACATATACAGCTGACTTGGAGCTGTCAATCAAGAACCAATTTGGAGTGATCAAGACCAAGATGAACGATCTGTCAAACAAAATAGACTTCAACAGTCAACAGATTGCTCATCTTCAAGGACACTTCTCCCAACCCTCTGCTTCAAGGGTTAGAATTGATGAATCCAAAAAGGGGGAGAAGATCAGGGAACCTAAGGAGTCATTCCAAGCCAGAGTAAAGGCACGAGTGGCACTCCTTGAAAGAGATCAGAAAGATCAGGCCAGGAAAGAAAAATTGGCCAAACAGTTTGGTGTCTCTATTGAAGAAATTGAAGCTGCTGAGAAAGAAGATGAGACCCAAAGTTCTGATGATTCCCTAAGGTGTAATGAAGAAACTTCTGATGACCAAACTTCTGATGAAGAATCAGAAAGTACTGAAGACAATCCTTCAGTAGCTGACAAACCATCAGCAGTTGTCAGCACATCAGAAGTCAACACTTCCCAACCTCAAACAACTGAACCTTCCAGAACCACTGCTCCCACTCAACCAACATCTGATCCCATCAGGCCTACATCTGTTACAACAATGACTGTATTAAACCCTTCTCCCATCTCTCATTCAGCTGAACTATTAGAGAAGAGTTTAATTGCAGCCAACAAGAAGGCCAGAGAAGATCAGATTTGGAAATCTCTGGAAGAAAGGGATGATTTGGACTTAAGCCATGAAGAAAAACTTCAGGCTTATGCAGCTGAACTACAAAGGCAGGCTAGCCTTGATGAGATTGCTGAACAGGATAAAAGACAACAACTGGTGTCTTATATCACCAAGAACAGCAAGACTAAAGCCTTTACACTCAAAGGACTCTCTATGCAAGAGCTGACAAGAAGAGCACAACTGCTTGCAGACAAAATGGCCACAAGCAAAGAAGGAAAGGCCAAGAGAGCCCAGATAATAGAAGAGCTAGTAGCAGAAGGATATGGTTCAAAAGCCTCTGTATCCAGATGGAAAGAAGAAAGACTAATGGATACATATAGAAAATATTTGGCTGCCAAGGCTGCAAATCCTGAGAAGTTTCAAACTGCTGATCCTTCAAGATCAGTAGTTAGAACTTCTGGTGTATCTAGAAGATCTGCTGCTCAGAAGAAGAAGGCAGAGGACAATGTCAAAACTGATTTCAAAATGGTACTACTTGAGGGAAGCTCAATAGTCCATTCAGATTTTGACATTGAGGAGAAACCTCTGTTAACACAGTTCAGGGATCCTTCCACTTTTGCTTATCAAATACAAAAGACCATCACAGAAAAGCTGCATACCAAAGTAGTGACTGAACACCATCTCCCAACTGTTCAGATGCCTGGTATGCAACAACATCAACAAGGAAGAGAATCCCACCTGAGGCTATCTGAAACTGAAGACATCCAGCACTCAGGACCATCAACCCAAGGGACAAGTCTGGTTCCCTATTCTTCTGACTTTAACAAGTCAAAGATCCCTATCATCAGATGGTCACTTACTGATAACAACTCAGTACTGTTGACAAGAAGAGACTTCTCAAGCAGGGCTTACAAGAAGATCAGTGATCTGAAGAAACTGTCAACACAAGACCTGCTCACAATTCAACATCTAGACCCACAGAGAGGATCTCTGTCTGATGATCTGTACAACCAGCTCAAGAACACCATGTACAAAGAGATATGGAAGATTGTTCAAGACAGAAGAAACACATAAGGAATTAGTAAGGTTTTGGCTTCATCAATCCAGGGGGAGATTGTTAGGACAAAGAGGATTGGTGAAACCACTTTTGTAAACCTTAGTCTAATTCACTTCTGTCATTTTTGGCTAAGTATAGAAGTACTGAATAGAAGACAAGAAACTGCTGATTAGAAGATATGAAGAAGTGCTGAAGTTGCAGAAGTTCTGAAGTCCAAACCAGACAAGTTCACTTCAGAAGTACTGAAGACAAAACTACTCTTCAGTAGTTGTCCTTCATCAGCACTTAGCAGAAGATATTTGCCACCGCCCTTTTGCATCAGTAGTTTGTTGTTTAATATTACTTTTAGCTTTATTTGTTTCTTTCAATGTTGCAACTTGTGCAACTTGTAACTGGACTTTCTGTGCTTGCTTTTTAGGCAAGATACATGCATGTAATCGTCTATAAATAGAAGGCTTCAACCTTCTATTTTAGACATTGATTTTCAACAGAAAAATCCTTCAAACACTCTCATTGTTATATTCCATTTCTGTATTTATTGTGAATCTTGCTAAGTATCTAATTCTCATTTACAACTTAGATTCATAATAAATACTTTGTTATTTATTTAGTTTCAAACATCAAGGGGGAGTTACAACTCTGCCTTTGCATAAAAAGTGTTGCTTTAACTTATAACATTCCGCTGTGCTTATAATCTGATTTACAAGGACTTGCTAAACACTTAAGTGTCAAGATAGCAAGTTCTTACTTAGCAAACAAGAGCAAACTGATCCAACAAGTTAAGATATCAAACTAAGACGCGTTAACAAACCGTACACGGACAAATCATGAGAAAAATGCCATTGCGGCAAGATAAGAAAAATATATATTTTAAGAAGTAAAATATATATACATTATGGGTGAAAACTAATAAACACTTTCCTAAGTGTTGGAAGAATTAATTCGTGGGAGAAGACACATGACACAAATAAGACGTTAAATAAACGTATATACTTAACAAGAAAAATTACACATTTATATATATGTACGCTCGTCTCGGCAAAATTCTAGTATATCTACTTAATGGGAAAGTAGATATGTGGGAAGGAAAGCCGCGACGAGAAGACAAAGATATACATATGTGTATGCCGTACCAACGAGATCCTAGTATGTTTATTTGAATGGGAAAATAAATATACGGTATGGTGAGTTGAATTGGACGTTAAGAATATACAATCGAACGACAAGATCTTAGTATATTTGTTTAAATGGGAAAACAAATGTGCGGCAAAGTGAGTCGGGTCGAGTGTTGAAATATATATTATATCGAGCGATGCGATCTTAAGTATAATTATTTAAATGGGAAAATAATTATATGTTAAGTGACGTCGAGCCGATGATGATAAGACACAAGTTAAGGAAATATTAACAAGAGTAATATATAACTTGTAACACAAAGGGTAATGTAACGCCAACGAAACCTAGGATACGCGCTTAATTAAACGGGATTTGGAATAACTTGTGGTCGGGAGTTGGGTGTACAACTTGCCAAGGCACATGCACTATAGGAATAGTGACTTATACGTCTAGGACGTTTGTAGGTGCGAGACCATCTTCGCTGTCCGCCTAGTAATCCAGACAGAGTTTCAGGTGAGTTTCACGGCCCCATTTTAAACTATTTTTACGTTTTCCGGGGGAAAGATATGTTAGGGAAAATGTTTGACGGATTTATTACTTGAGGTGTGACCGCCACTCGGGGTTGAGTCCTCGCCTCTATAATCATTTATTCAGGGAAATGAAACCGGAGGAATATTGAATAGTACTATTGGTGCCTGACAAGGCCCACCCCTAATCGATAGCGTCGATTATGCATTAGGTTATGCCTGGGGTGCATATATTCTGAACTTAAGTCGTGGGAAACCGAGTAACGACTTGGAGCGGGGCATATTTATTTATACGTCTTGGTTTGATTATAGTCTCAAGTAGAGTTATAGGAATTTGCAACTCCTATATATTGTCATAACATGGTATTTCCCAAGTAATCAAGTTTTGGAAACTAAAAACCTGTGAACTCACCAATATATTTTATATTGACGAAACTTTTAAACATATCTTTCAGGTAACTAGATGAAGGAGAACCGGGCAGGCTGGGTCAAGGAATCCTCCAATGCGGCGTCAAACTTTTGCGGGGTTTCACTTTTATTTCCCAAGGCATTTGGGATATATATGAGAAACCTCTATGATTATCTTAAAAACAATTAACTTTTGTGTAATGTTTGAACAAGATTTGACGTCATAATAAATGACCCATTTTCTTAAATTACTTGTGTTTAGCAATGACCTTGACTTTATGCTTTGAACCGTCGCGCCACGTGTTTCCGCCATTGTCGTGGTGTGACAGAAGGTGGTATCAGAGCCAAGGTTATAGCGAACTAGAGTATTTTCTTTAAAAACTAGACTATAACCGGATTTGGTTCAAAAGATAAAGTTTTCAAAAGAAAAATATATAAAGACACTAAAGTAATTTTTTCAAGAAAGCATTGGGCATGAGGAGATTCCGACCAAGCTAGCCAGGGGTATCGTTATGCATTAACGTAGTATTAGAGGTTAGAAAGGATACTGATAATGTACGCCTTAACTGTCTAATTTAAATTAATTCATATATATACATGTACGGTTCTTTTGCCAGGATGTCGGACGCTGGTAGTATAGCGCCCAGTATCGATAGCAGCATTCAGATCATCCCTGCGCCACCGCCTGAGCCAGTCGAGCTGGTAGTACTTGACGCAGAGGACGAAGACGTGGAGATGAACGCCGCCGGAGGTTCAGATGACGACTCGGACGAGACGGATCCTAGCGAGGATCCTGATTGGGCACCCGCCGTGGTCGACGCGCCGCTACCCATTGTACCGGCCGCACCGTTAGCCCCACGCCCCATCCGAGCTATCAGGGATTTCCCTGAGGGCTGTGCCGGACCGTCCCGGCCAATCCCAGCCCAGTCGGAGACAGCAGAGTCTCCATTCGACCGACAGGCTCACGTGGAGCATGAGCCAGCACCCTTACCCCACATCCACATTCCTCCAGGCATGAGACTCATGCCGATCTCCCGTGGGAGGAACGGGTGGATATCTGATGACTCCGACGACGAGTCCGTAGCTTCGGTAGAGCACATGCTGGTACCCGAGATTCCAGCTGTTCAGGAGGAGCCAGTGGCTCCAATGCTAGAGGATGCACCTGCTGACCCCATAGCCCCACCAGCACCACTTGAGCCCGCACCTCAGGAGGGGCCAGCTGCAGCAGCACATGTACTTGAGGGTAGCCCCGCCGATAGCTCTGAGCTACGCAGGGCAGGCATGGCAGCCTTTGCCACCGCGAGCCCTCCTACCCCCACTGTTGTGGTATCCACTCCAGAGTGGGCCACTGTTTCGGAGCCTTTAGTAGCCCCACTAGCCGAGCCTATGCCACCACCCCCAGTAGCCATGACTATACCGATTCCCACCCTTCCCAGCATGACACCTGCACCGTATCCTCTAGGTGCAGGGGACCCTTATATGATGCCACCCCACTTTTCTCTCAGACCACCAGGTTTTACCCCATTACTGCCACACATACCGATACCAGCCCCCTTTGGGCCATTCCCATCCACACACCCAGATATACCCGGACCATCCCAACCACCTAGGATGGCACCCTTGTCTGGACCAGCATGGTCCACTGCCATCACCTTAGAGAGGGACTTTCAGACTCTCGCTGACACGGTGCAGCGCACCGTAACACAGGTAGAGCATCAGACACGTCTGATGTGGACGAGGATGATAGATGCGCGGGATGCTTTGGCACATTACGCGGAGGAGTTGCTGAGCCTGGACGCTCAGTGCGGTATCACAGGGGATGCGCACTTTGCGCATCGACATTTCTTGTATGAGCGTATCATGACGATCAGCATGACGATCAGTACGCATGCGCCGCAGTACCAGTATCCGCCACCACCGCCACAGTAGGATGTATCGGGGATGCACAGAAGAACCACCAGCTTATGTACATAGTAGCAGCAGTATGGTAGTACAGCACGGGTTATGACACTCGTCTGCATTTTGCCTAGCCGTACGGATATTACGGCACGTGATAGGATGTTTTATTTATTTCAAAAACAATGTATTGTATGAGAGATGTATTCTCCATTTTGTATTATGAACAAGCATTGTACTAATGTTATTGAAATTAATGAAAAATCTTATTATTATGGTAAAATATGTTGTTGTCTATGATTATTATTGCTTACTCCATATGTTGTGGTTTGTGTATTGTGTGGTGATGTTGTGTTGATTACTATTTATTTCTGTATGATGTGTTGGTATGTTGTGTGATGACATGGTGTTGATTATTGTGTTCATATTCTGGTTTGTTATTTATGCTTTATATTGTATAAATGTTTACCAAATTAACCTTTGATAATTATTATTGAAGAGAAATGGCACCGGCCACTAGAAGCAATAGCGGAGCGGACGGACGGACTGCCCGCAACGCCAGCCGAACTTGAAACCATGATTTCTGAACGCATAGCCCGCGCGATCGCGGAGCACGAAGCTGCTCGCTCCGAAAGATCTCGCGACTTGACTGGGAGTGACCGACAGGAAACTTCCCCCACTGGTAAGAAGTTGAAAGTAATTGATAAAGCGATGGGAGAATATCCTAAAACTCCTATCCCGTAATAACATACAACTTTATTAATGCAGAAACAGCCTCGCGAGAGCGTGGCTGCACCTTCAAAGCCTTCCTCGACTGCAAGCCGCTCAATTTCAACGGCACGGAAGGATCAGTTGGCCTGGTCAAATGGTTTGAAAAGACCGAGGCAGTTATTCGTATCAGTGGGTGTACCCCACGTTAGTCGGTTATGTACTCCACCAATTTGTTCTTGGACCAAGCACTGACATGGTGGAATGGTCAAGTGCAGTCTTTGGGTGATGACACTGCTTACTCCCTGTCATGGACAGAACTGAAGGAACTTATGATTGCTGAGTACCGCCCGGCGAGCGAGGTACAGAAATTGGAAACTGAGTTCTGGAACCTCACTATGATGGGAGCGGACGTTACTGGTTACACGTCTCGATTCCACGATCTTGCCAGATTAGTGCCGCGATTGGTTACCCCCGAGAACAACAAAATTGAGCGTTATTTGTTCGGCCTAGCACCGCAAATACGCAGCATGGTCACTGCTTCTAAACCTACGACCATGCGCGCAGCCATTGATCTTGCGCTCAGTCTCACCGAAGATGCTATACGCATGGGCACACTGATCCGACAAGTTTCGGGATTGAAAATTTCTGAGGCAAGCAGTGTAGAGGCCAAGAATCAGGGATCAAACTCAGCTGTTGTGACGAACGACCAGGGTAACAAGCCGAGGTTTGGGAAAAGAAAACGGGATGAAGGAAAAAGGGACCGAGCGTCGGGTAGCTCGAACAAGAAGAGAAAGGGATATGTCGCCACGGGACGTGGTAATGGTAACAAACAGGGAAACCAGGGAAGAAACAACGGGTTAACTTGTGGGAAGTGCCACCGCACAGGGCACAAGACTGAAGAATGCCGTTCTGGAGCACCGAAGAATGGAGGAGCTAGACCATGCTTTGCATGCGGGTCATTAGATCATTGGAAGAAGGATTGCCCCAAGATCAACAATCAGGCCCGCGGCCGGGCATTTGTGATTGGAGCCGGTGATGCACGGCAAGACCCCAACGTGGTCACTGGTACGTTTCCTCTAAATGGTCATTATGCCTCTGTATTATTTGATACCGGTGCTGACTTTAGCTTCGTATCCATTGAGTTTAAAAGACTACTTGGATTAAAAACTAGCAAACTAGATACACCCTACTCTATAGAACTGGCTAATGGTAAAACTATTGAAACGAGAGAGGTAGCAAAAGATTGTAAATTAGAACTCTGTGGGCACGAGTTTGGGATTGATCTATTGCCGGTCGTATTGGGAAGTTTTGACATCGTTGTCGGCATGGACTGGTTGTCCGCGCACCATGCCATTGTGGTTTGCAACGATAAAGTTATTCAAGTCCCCCTCGCAAACGGTGAAACTCTCTCAATTCAAGGGGAAAGACACGGGACGCCACTAAGGATTATTTCGAGCATGAAGGCTCGTAAGTGTCTAAGAAAAGGGCTTGTCGCATTCTTGGCACACGTAGTGGACAAGAAGGTCGACGAGGGAAAGTTGAAAGACATTCCAGTCGCCAGAGATTTTCCGGATGTATTCCCAGAAGATTTGCCGGGGTTGCCGCCACCTCGACAAGTCGAGTTCCGCATCGATCTCGTTCCCGGAGCAGCTCCTGTGGCACGATCGCCATACCGCCTAGCTCCATCAGAGATGCAGGAACTGTCCAGCCAGCTACAAGAATTATTGGACAAAGGTTTTATAAGACCGAGTTTCTCACCTTGGGGAGCTCCCGTCTTATTTGTGAAGAAAAAGGATGGCACATTTCGCATGTGCATCGACTATCGAGAGCTGAACAAGCTAACCATCAAGAATCGCTATCCTCTCCCCAGGATCGACGATTTATTTGATCAGCTCCAAGGTTCCAGCTATTACTCCAAGATCGATTTGAGGTCAGGCTATCACCAGTTGCGTATACAAGAAGAAGATGTACCAAAAACGGCCTTCAGAACCCGGTATGGACACTATGAATTTTTGGTAATGCCGTTCGGCTTGACCTACGCACCAGCGGTTTTCATGGACCTAATGAACCGCGTGTGTAAGCCATACCTGGACAAATTCGTCATAGTCTTCATTGACGATATTCTGATCTATTCACGCACGAAAGAAGACCACGAGAATCACCTTCGGTTAATTCTTGAAGTATTACGCAAAGAGAAGCTCTATGCTAAATTCTCGAAATGTGACTTTTGGATTCGGGAAGTTCACTTTTTAGGCCACGTGGTAAACGAGAAGGGCATACACGTCGATCCCGCCAAGATCGAGGCAATTAAGAATTGGGAAGCCCCTCGAACTCCTACCGAAGTACGACAATTTCTAGGCCTTGCGGGTTATTACAGAAGGTTCATCGAGAACTTTTCAAAAATAGCACAAGCTTTAACCATGCTAACCCAAAAGGATAAGAAATTCGAGTGGACGGAAAAGCAAGAGGCAGCATTCCAATTACTAAAAGACAAGTTATGTGGCGCTCCGATACTGTCACTTCCAGACGGTACGGAAGATTTCGTGGTTTACTGTGATGCCTCGCATCAAGGTTTGGGATGTGTATTGATGCAGCGAGAAAAAGTAATAGCATATGCTTCCAGGCAACTGAAAATCCATGAGAAGAACTACACTACACACGATTTGGAATTAGGTGCAGTGGTGTTCGCTCTCAAGATATGGAGGCACTATTTGTACGGAACCAAGTGCACGATTTTCACTGATCATAAGAGTTTGCAACACATCTTCGATCAGAAGGATTTAAACATGCGACAACGGCGATGGGTTGAATTATTAAACGATTACGATTGTGAAATAAAGTACCATCCCGGTAAGGCGAACGTCGTAGCCGACGCCTTGAGTCGCAAGGAACGGGTTAAACCATTGCGTGTCCGAGCTTTGGGTCTGACTATCCACACGAATATGACTGAACGAATTCGTGAAGCTCAAGTTAACGCCCTCAAACCCGAGAATGTCAAAGGTGAAAGGTTACGAAAGATGGTTGATTCACTGGAACCAAAAGCGGACCAGACACTGTATTTCATGAATAGAATTTGGGTCCCAGTATATGGTGGATTGCGTGAGCTAGTATTGGCCGAAGCTCACAGTTCTAGATATTCGGTTCACCCTGGAGCAGACAAGATGTTCCACGATCTGAAGGAACTTTATTGGTGGCCGAATTTCAAAAGGGATATAGCAGCCTATGTTGCGCGATGTTTGACTTGCGCAAAGGTCAAGGCTGAGCACCAGAAACCTTCCGGTTTGCTCCAGCAACCGGAAATACCGGAATGGAAGTGGGAACGAATCACCATGGATTTCATTACCAAGTTACCCAAGACAACAAGCGGCCATGACATGATCTGGGTAATCGTAGATCGATTGACGAAATCTACACACTTCCTTCCGATTCGCGAAACGGACAGGTTGGAGAAACTAACCCGTTTATACATTAAGGAAGTGGTATCTAAACACGGCGTACCTGTTTCTATCATCTCCGATCGGGATAGTCGTTTCACTTCCAGATTTTGGGAAAGTTTAAATGAAGCCCTCGGTACTCGCCTCGACATGAGCACCGCATATCACCCCCAAACGGATGGCCAAAGTGAACGAACCATCCAGACATTGGAAGATATGTTACGGGCATGCGCGATTGATTTCGGAGGTAATTGGGATACGCACTTGCCATTGGTAGAATTTTCTTATAACAACAGTTATCACACGAGCATTCAAGCCGCACCGTTTGAAGCTCTATATGGACGCAAGTGCCGATCGCCATTATGTTGGGCGGAAGTTGGAGAAAAACAACTCACCGGGCCCGAAATTGTCCAAGAGACCACGGATAAGGTCTTTTTGATAAAGGAACGCCTCAAAGCGGCCCGGGACCGCCAGAAAAGCTATGCTGATATGAGGCGAAAGCCTTTAGAGTTTCAAGTCGGAGACAGGGTCCTACTGAAAGTGTCACCTTGGAAAGGTGTCGCGCGCTTTGGGAAGCGCGGAAAACTGAACCCGCGATATATTGGACCGTTCGAAGTCTTGTCCAGGGTAGGCACAGTGGCAAACAAGCTCAAGTTGCCTCAGGAGCTTAGTGGAATACACGACACGTTTCATGTGTCAAATTTGAAAAAGTGCCTATCCGACGAAACTCTCATTATTCCAGCAGACGAAATCCAGATTGACGACAAGTTACATTTTGTTGAAGAACCAATCGAGGCAACTGATTGGAAGGTCCAAAAACTAAGGCGCAGCAAGATCAGATTGGTCAAAGTGCGCTGGAATGCCAAGCGTGGACCGGAGTTCACGTGGGAAAGGCTGGACCGGATGAAGCAAAAATACCCCGCCCTATTCGAGAAGACACCTGTACCGGAGAACTCGAAATGAATTCCGGGACGGAATTCTCTTAACGGGGGGAGAATGTAACAACCGGCAAAAATAAGGTAATTCCGTACAAATTAATTAATATATGATTAACGTAATTAAATGCAATTATGTGTGATTTAATTATCAAGGCCTTAAGGGATAGCAATTTCCAAATAGTGCATAGGAATGCATACGTTTAATGATAAAACATGATTGGATCATGTGCGAATAAGCTATCCGGTATGGACGTTGGCAATTACCCGGTAATAATTAAATAAACGAAAAGGATCCCGGACACCCAGGATATAAAATAAAGGGTATTTTCATAAGATATAATGAGTTTTGGAACTCCAAAACCATAAATGAAAACGTCTTGTACAAATCTCCCGGTAACGAATAAAACGCGCGTACCGCACCCGATACGCGTATAACTCATAATTTCACCCGGCAAAGGCCTAAATAACCAATCAACGCTTAAATTAGACTATATTTAAGGGTTATTAAAGGTATTTTTAATGTCCGGATAACGCGTGATTAAAACCCGAACGACGCCCGAACGACGGGGGATTAAACATAACAAACAATGGGTAAATATTTGAAGTTGTGGACCCCACTTAAACCCACTTGGGGGCCGGCCTAATGGCCAAGAATTGTGTCCATGCAAGTGTGAAGTAATAATAACCTATACTTAGATAAAGCATGCACATGTAAAGCCAAAATGTGTAAGACAAAGGTGTAAGAAAAAAACACTAGTACAAAAGCAAGCCACACTCTTGTCCCCCTTGTGAAATTTTCGGCCCATGGCCTTAAAAATCCAAGACAAAATCTAAACCATCATTACACTAGTGTATGCACATGTATGAAGGAGGTGTTATATAGAGATCATGATAGATTACAAGGATTTAACCAAGATTTGCAAGCAATCTTACCTATACATACATACATACACGGCATCATCTACACACACACATATCAAATCTTTCAAAAAATCCCAAGTACACAACTCAATCCTCCATAAGATTTCTTGAATCTTTAGCATGATTACATGTGATAAGGTTATAAATAACATGTGTTAGGAAGTTGAATAACAAAGCAAAACTCTTCTTCCTTCTTCCTTTCTTGAGCCGTGAGTTTCCCACCATCCCCACACATCATTCTTTCAAGTTTTTACATCTCCAAATCATTTAAAACAATCCATCATCCAAACCCCTATTGTGTGTTTCAAGCTTGGAGCTTAACCATTAAGGAAGAACACACTAAACCCCTCTCAAAATCAAAGGTTTTGTCTTCCCTAGCCTTGTGCTAGTAGTAAGCTTCTTAATCTTGTTTTTGATTGTTATTATTCATGTATGTGTTCTTAGAAGCAAGTTGTACATGAAGGGTTTAAAAGGTGGTTTTGAACATAATCTTTAATAGGTTTTACATGTGTAAAATGGATGATTAAAGATATGAAAATAAACCATGGATTTGATGATGATAATGTAATAATCTTGAAAATGCATAAAGTTTACATTTAAAACTAAGTAGGATGATGTTTTGGTTAAGATTATGGAATGAACTTGAATATGTTAAAAGTAACTTTAAATCATCTTATTATGATCATACATGGTATAATATATGGTGGAACATGCTAAAAGTTCATAAATAAAGAAGATGAAAAATTAAAGTAGCTTACTTAGGTGAATGAAATTTGGTTATGTTGAAGAAATACATAAAACACACATACAAGTGGTCTTCCATATGAAATACAAGACTAACATAAGTGTTTTGATACAAAAATAACTTACCAATAAAAAGTTGAATCTTCAAAGTCTACTATTTTGAGTGAAAAATGTTAACTTTGGAAGTTAGAGTGGAAAAATGCAACTTTTGGAAGTTAAGGGACTAAAGTTGTAACTTTGAAAGTTAGAGGACTAAAATGGATATTTTAGAAACTATTAGTCCAAAAATACAAGTATGGAAAGTTTGGTGTCAAAAATGCAAGTAATAAATTCTAAGGATGATTTTTGTAAATACTAGTAGATATACTTGGGTATTTTGTATAAAAGTGTATTTTTGAAAGTTATAGAAATATAGAGGGTTTTAACATAAGGATTTTTATAAAATGGAGATTTTATAAAAATATTAAACAAACTTGAGAAACTTATACAAAAATGAATACTTTTATATAAATGGGAATATAAAAGTGTTGGAAACATTTTTGTAGTTAAGTTAACAAGTTGGGTTAAAAATACATAAGTATTTTTAAACCATCCAAGTAACATGTGAAAAGAGGAAGAAATATGGATAATATTTCTATAAAATACATGTTGAGAAAAACTTGGAAAAATTAACTAATCGAGTTAAGATATCAAACTAAGACGCGTTAACAAACCGTACACGGACAAATCATGAGAAAAATGCCATTGCGGCAAGATAAGAAAAATATATATTTTAAGAAGTAAAATATATATACATTATGGGTGAAAACTAATAAACACTTTCCTAAGTGTTGGAAGAATTAATTCGTGGGAGAAGACACATGACACAAATAAGACGTTAAACAAACGTATATACTTAACAAGAAAAATTACACATTTATATATATGTACGCTCGTCTCGGCAAAATTCTAGTATATCTACTTAATGGGAAAGTAGATATGTGGGAAGGAAAGCCGCGACGAGAAGACAAAGATATACATATGTGTATGCCGTACCAACGAGATCCTAGTATGTTTATTTGAATGGGAAAATAAATATACGGTATGGTGAGTTGAATTGGACGTTAAGAATATACAATTGAACGACAAGATCTTAGTATATTTGTTTAAATGGGAAAACAAATGTGCGGCAAAGTGAGTCGGGTCGAGTGTTGAAATATATATTATATCGAGCGATGCGATCTTAAGTATAATTATTTAAATGGGAAAATAATTATATGTTAAGTGACGTCGAGCCGATGATGATAAGACACAAGTTAAGGAAATATTAACAAGAGTAATATATAACTTGTAACACAAAGGGTAATGTAACGCCAACGAAACCTAGGATACGCGCTTAATTAAACGGGATTTGGAATAACTTGTGGTCGGGAGTTGGGTGTACAACTTGCCAAGGCACATGCACTATAGGAATAGTGACTTATACGTCTAGGACGTTTGTAGGTGCGAGACCATCTTCGCTGTCCGCCTAGTAATCCAGACAGAGTTTCAGGTGAGTTTCACGGCCCCATTTTAAACTATTTTTACGTTTTTCGGGGGAAAGATATGTTAGGGAAAATGTTTGACGGATTTATTACTTGAGGTGTGACCGCCACTCGGGGTTGAGTCCTCGCCTCTATAATCATTTATTCAGGGAAATGAAACCGGAGGAATATTGAATAGTACTATTGGTGCCTGACAAGGCCCACCCCTAATCGATAGCGTCGATTATGCATTAGGTTATGCCTGGGGTGCATATATTCTGAACTTAAGTCGTGGGAAACCGAGTAACGACTTGGAGCGGGGCATATTTATTTATACGTCTTGGTTTGATTATAGTCTCAAGTAGAGTTATAGGAATTTGCAACTCCTATATATTGTCATAACATGGTATTTCCCAAGTAATCAAGTTTTGGAAACTAAAAACCTGTGAACTCACCAATATATTTTATATTGACGAAACTTTTAAACATATCTTTCAGGTAACTAGATGAAGGAGAACCGGGCAGGCTGGGTCAAGGAATCCTCCAATGCGGCGTCAAACTTTTGCGGGGTTTCACTTTTATTTCCCAAGGCATTTGGGATATATATGAGAAACCTCTATGATTATCTTAAAAACAATTAACTTTTGTGTAATGTTTGAACAAGATTTGACGTCATAATAAATGACCCATTTTCTTAAATTACTTGTGTTTAGCAATGACCTTGACTTTATGCTTTGAACCGTCGCGCCACGTGTTTCCGCCATTGTCGTGGTGTGACACACCGGAATAGTCAAAGTCCTAGTCAAAGTCTTAGTCAAATAGTCAATTCATCATAAAACCTTACTTTATGGTGTTGACCAATTTTTAATGACTAATTGAATCCAAAACTAGTATAAAAACCCACCTATGACCCATTATACTTTGCACCTCTAAATCGATTGTTTCAATCCGATTAAACTTTCCCTCATACCTTTCTTCTATAGTCTATTACTTCTACAATTGAAGCTTTGATTATAAGCTCTTGTAATTGGCAACTTTGGGGCTACACATATTCTATTTCTCGAGACTTAATACTTTGCTAAGGTGAGTTTACGTAACCATGTTTATGCAATTCTTCATACTTGCAACATTATACTTAAGCAATTCTACATGCATGTCTAGTTGTAAACTTTAATGCCTCATGATTTAGACAACAACAACAGTTTCAACGAGTTTCAACATTACATAATCATTAGCTATGGCCAAGCCGGCGATACTCAATAATAGATCTATTGGATTGACAATCCCACCCGGATATGTGTACCTCCTACATAGGTAACGTGGGTGATTGTTATCGTTCCAACATAATATTAAGGTGAACCGTGGATGACGGGATGGACCTAAACTAGTCGGAGGTTTGATTATGTCGATTCAACATTTCATGTTTATTCATGTAGACTTTAACTTACGATAGACATATGAATTGCTAAACTTTTATTATTAAACTTAATTGCTTGACATGGCTTATGTATTCTCACCAACTTCTAGTTGACCCCCCCCCCCATTTTTACAACTCAACGGGTAATAATGATGCTTGAAGTCTAGAGAGTTAGCATGAGGAGAAAATTTGAAGTTTATGCTTTGTTTGGCTTTTTGATGTATTAGAATTTCATTCAAAACTCATTATGTATTTTCAATTTTGGATATTTTCACTTTAAATAAATTTCAATTAAAACTTGAATACCATGTGCTACTGTATACTCATTCATACGTGACACCTCGATGTTTCCGCCATCGGTTGGGGTGTTACAGATGGTTATAGGGAATTAGGTTATTAGAAAAATAATCTAGTCTATAACCATAGGATTTAACCAGTACTTGCTTCTTTTACTTGCTATTCTCTATCTCTCTCCTACTTCCTATCCCTACTTTCATCCCTACAAGAAGGTTGCTCTCCATCACTGGATCCACTCTTAGACAAATAAGGCCAAATCCTCAGGTTTAACCTGAACCACCTTGAGATCTCGTCGAAGTTCTAGATTTTAATAACGAACACGTGCAATCTGGAAGGGTGAACGCCTGTATTCTGAGTCTTCTGTCTAGGCTGGCATTGCGCATATATCCCAATCAGACGAGGGACCCGGATGCCTACCTGGGAATTCTCGGGATGAGTGTTCACTTATAGGCTAAAGCATGTCTTCATATGTTATTGGAATTTAGAATCTTTGATAAGTCAACGTTTTCGTTTATTCGTTTTAATTAATGAATAAATGATTACATTCCTTATATAACCTCATTCATTGTGTCTCTTTCAGATCATGCCTCCACGTCGCAGCACTCGCAATAACAATGGTGGTAATCATGAGGAAGGAAATAGCAACACTAACCACAACAACAACAACAACAACAATAACAACAACAACAATGGCATTGATGCCCAACTGGCTGCGATCATTTCCCAACAAATGGCACAGCAGATCGCGACTCTGGTTCCTAACTTATTGGCTCAAGTCATACAGATGAACGGTAATGGAAACGGCAACGGCAACAGAAACGGTAATGGAAATCACCATGGAAATGGGAATGGAAACGGGAATGGACTCCCAGCTTGCACTCTTAAGCACTTTAATTCCTGTAATCCCCCTAAGTTCAGTGGAGATGAAGGAGCTACTGGTCTTCTACAATGGTTCGAGGGTATTGAGAATACCTTCATCAACAGTGAGTGTCCGGATAACTTTAAAGTCCGTTATGCTATGAGTGTTCTTCACAAACGAGCGCTCACTTGGTGGAATGAGGAAAAGCGCACCCGAGGAGCTAAAGTTGCACTTACTATGACCTGGGATCAAGTCAAGGAAATAATGAGAGATGAATTTTGCCCACGTAACGAGGTCAAGAAATTAGAAGACGAGTTCCACACCCTTGCTCAGGATAGTGGGGAAAACCTTACTTATAATACCCTCTTCCACGAGCTCAGCCTGTTATTGCCCCATAAAGTCACTCCGCTACCTGTAGCCATCGAAAAGTATATCGGTGGTTTGCCCATGCAGATTCAAGACACGGTATGGGGAAGGAACCCTGCTACCCTTGAAGAGGCCAAGCGTTTAGCAGCTACTCTAACTAATAATCACGTAAAGAACGGTACTTTGGTTCGGAAAAGCGAGAAAGCAAGTATTGTAGCCGCGGTAACTACTGAGAACCAGAAGCGTAAGGCCAGAGATCCAAATGTCAACCTCACTACACAAGCTTCTAACAAGAAACCCTATATAGGAAACTACCCATTGTGTAACACATGCAACCGACATCATCCCACTGCTTCAGCGTGTCGCTTGTGCACCAATTGTGGAAAGTATGGTCATTTGGTCAACACGTGTCGTGAGACCCCAAATCCTAATGCCAACCAACCCACCAACCCTGCTCAGGCTGCTAATCCTAATCGATACAACTATGGTCAGTGCTATGAATGTGGAGACCCAAATCACTTCCGTAACCGATGCCCTAAACTGAACAGAGATCAAGACCCTCCAGCTACCTAACAGCAAGTCTCACCGTTTGACTATTGGTTGCTTTTATTCTATTTGAATAATAAATTCTAGTATTGAAATTTTTGTTTGAGAGTTTTTTACATGGTGCATGATTGTTTGAATATGAACAAATTATATAAATCTATACAACTACAACTCATATACTGTGCTTGTTATACTTGCTTGCATAAACATGCTATCAATTTGCAATCTATGTGTATAATAAATGTCATCATGCCTTTTCAAACAGTCGGGAGAGGCCCTACAACCTGCTCCACGGCTGGTGAAGGCTATCAAACCTACTCAACGATTGGCAGAGGTCATCATGCCTTTTCAACAGTCGGGAGGGGCCCTACAACCTACTCCACAACTGGTGGAGGCTAACGGACCTGCTCAATAATCGGTGGAGACATAGAAGGACGCAAAACTTTAATGTAAGGTAAATTGGTGATTGCGGTCCAGAACGTAATCATGAATTTACAGGTACGTTAAGGTAGTGTGAAATTCTATCAAGGTTATAAACTCTAGTTGTCTGGTAGTTCATCAACCCACACTAAACACGAGACAGTTTATTCTATTCATGACATGCTATAACCCAAATCACAACTATTTTTTATTCTTACCCAATCACCTTCAACCCTATGTTTTTAATAAACTTCGGGACGAAGTTTCCAAAAGTAGGGGAGACTGTAACATCGCAAAATTTCCCCAAATTTTTATGCATAAAAGTCTTTTTTTTTTTTATACACCTTTATCATATATTTATCCCTAACACACAATTTATATACATATATATATAATAATAATAATAATAATAATAATAATAAATATAACACATAAATCAGATTTTTTTGTTGAGTTATTTTTTTTAAAAGTCCATGACAATGCTTAAGATCAAAACAAAACCAAGCCCACAACAAACACCCGGCCCAGAATGCCCAGCCCAATCCCCTGGAAACCAAAACCCGGCCCATTAACCTTTAAAATACAAAAATAGAAATAAACTATATGATAATACTAAACTTAATGCATTTATATTATTATTATTATTATTATTATTATTAAATAAAGTGTGCCTAACATACACTAATCAAACCCTGAAATATATACAAAACCAACATATTAATAGCGTGTTTTCATAAACACATCACATATCAAATAAAATCATTTTTCATTATTCTCTTAAAAGATAAGAAACATAGTTGCTATCAATTTTAAAGTCTTTCTTCGTGGTTGGAGATAACATATTGATATGGTGTTTCTATGTATAATATTTTCAAGTAACACGTAGATAATTTCTTTTATCTGTTTCACATCCTTGTAGTATAATAAGTCTATATAAACAAACTACCAACACGGGAGATAATTCAAAAGTCTTATACCCTCTTGCATATCCTAACTGGATGAAATAAATATGACAAGTATTACAATTCACTCAACACAATGATTACAATTGAATCATTGGGCAACCGATAGGAAACAATTGAGCTTAAAACCCAACACTCACACCACCAAACAACCTTCATACCTTTTGGCTCTCTCTCTTTCTCTACGTTTTCGAACCGAAATCTGGAAAGACGAAACCCACCATAACAACTTGTAACCACACCTCACGTCACCACCACCGCACACACTTACTGCCTGGTTGTACCGTATTCTTGTCAAATTGTAAACGGGATGTTGCCACACCTTCGACCGCCACCACACTACAAAAAAAATGAGTATCGGGGACTGAGAAATCAGTCTTAGATACATACAAATCAGTCCCTAATGGTTATCGGAGACTGATTAGCCAGTCCCTAGTCAGTTGCGGATACCTAGTCCTAGATAGTGGTTTTAGTAACTAAAGATCAGTCCTTATTGCATGGCACCAACAGGAACTAACATTCGGTCTCTAATATGTATAAATTCAGTTTTAAATGTGTGACCTAATACCACATCTTTTCAGTCCCTAACACTTTTTTTCAGTAACTGAAAAATTAGTCTCTGATACTGAGGTATTTCAATCTCCAATGCATCTCTTTAGGGACTGAAGATCAGTTCTTTAAAGTGTCTATTTTTTCACTAATACATTCCATTAGGTTCACGATCCCATGTCAATTTAGTCCCTAAAATAATGTTTCAAAGACTAAGAATTATTCTCTAATACTATATCATTTTAGTCCTTATTGATATGATGTTTTAGAGACTAAAAAACAATCTAAGATACTATGTAAGTTAGTCCCAAATATGGTTTTTTCAAAGACTAATAATGTAGTTATACCAAAGCTTTTTCAGTCTCCAATATCTGTATTTAATGTCAAAAAACAACTTCTAATTTACTAAATATTAGAAATCACAAAAAACCAAACCATACAAACATAAATAATAAATTGAAAATAAATGAAAGGTTGGTTATACAATATAAATTCATCAATTATTCTCTTAATATAGAAGCTACTTGTCTATAAGCCCTCTTTGAAGAAAGTTCTACGACTCTACGATATATTTAGAGGCTTTCCTCGAATCAAAGAATGATGAAGGTTGTACAATACATCAAGTAATCAGATAGAGCCCACATCAGAAAGAATACATCCTGTGGCTGATGACCATCATTGCTAAAGGTTCGTTGCTCTCTTCCAATGGCTTGATGTTTTCTACAATATCACAATACTCATACCATGTTTCGCATTTCAGAGTTTTAGGATTCACATCACCCACAATTCCGCAAAATATTTCAAACAGACAAATCAGTCTTTCACGGTGATTTCTTCCATGCCTACACAAATACAAAAGAAAAACTTCTTTTAGTAAAGTTTAGAAATACAAGATAAAGAACATTATATAATATTCAAATAAACTAGAAGAACGCATAGCATACATTACTTCTTTTGGAAAAATTCATTTATCATTGTTAGTCTGTCACAACTTAATTACATCAATATGAATACAATTGATGTCCTACAATAATATCATGGCAGAGACAATGCCACATGCCATATAAAGAAATAAATTGTAACCTCAAAATGAATATGAGCAAGTTGGTCAATTCTCTTAATACTAAACCTCAAATTTCCATTAGTGTTTTAAGAAAGTTGGTTCTCTTTAAAAAAAATCTAGGGAGCAGCACTAACTTGCTATTTCTAGGAATGATCATCACCATAAAAAAATCTAGGGGACTATATTTATGTCGATGCTCAAGCAAATCACCATACAAGTTGTACAAGGCATGAAATTCATCACTTGGGATCAACTCGGAGACAAGTTCTCAATGCTAAGATAGTAAGATGGATGTTAAAACTAAACTTAGAATTATCATAAAAAATGAAATAGTGCTTAATTTTCTATTATTAGTCAATCACATACACACAACTAAATGCAGTTAGAAAGATCATTATTTGCAATTAGACCTCATGAAAAGGTAGGGTGATCATTTACTACAATAGATATACACATAGTTTGAAGTTGAACTAAAGCAGTCAAGACGATATCAGCATGTTCAAGTAAAGGAACTAGAAATAGATCCATACATCATCATAAATAGATAGGACCCAATAGCAGCAATAACCTCTAGCCTGAAATCTGGCTTGATAATATACTTGGTCGTAATGACCACAAGAATGAATCTAATATTTAGAATGAAGACTCAAAAAATCGAAGTTGTGCTACCTGTAGAAAAGTATTACAACTCAGAAAACTCAACAAATTAGTTCATACATTGCAAAAAATATGCTTGAACATGTAAAAAAGCGAAGGGATTCAAATATGGGAAAACTCATGTGCATTTAAGCCTCTAGCTTCACTAGTTAATACAAAACTATACTTTAACCAAAGTAATATAGAAAAGAAATTTCTTGAAAATTAGACCAACTTGGTCCATCAAATCAGTAGCAAGGAAGATCAATACAACTCATAACTAAGCAAACAAATCATGAATGTAAAGTACAAGAGTTTAATTGATGTAATCATGTAAATCATATCATATATAGAGGGTATGATTTACATGATTACATCAATTAAACTCTTAGTGCCTCATTAGGCGCATGTTTTCTTAGTTCCTCAGACATTAGGAGCGTATGTACACATATAACACCATGAGGCGTGCCTCATACTGGCTTTCTTACCGCCTCGCCCAGGGGCGGATCTAGGGGCTTTTAGGGGTCGGTTTGGAAAAAATTGGAAAAATTAGTGGAAATTTTTGAAAAATTAGTGAAAATCTACGAAAGGAACCCCCTGGAAATCCGTCCTAGATACGCCACTGGCCTCGCCTTGAGGTGCACGCCTTGACCATTTTTAAACCATGATGACACAAGAAAAAAAAAAGATAATAGAAAATAGTAACCACATACTATGAAATCGAATTGCTTGGGTTATGAAATATGTTGCCAGCACAGTCGTCCACAATAATCTCATTGTTGTACGTGATCTTGGGATACTTTTTGGCAATTTTCCTACAAAATTGCAAGAAAAAATCATCCACAAGTTCCATGATGTTAGTTTGTTGAACAACAGTAACAGTTTTTCTTTTGTTCAAGTGCATAATCAAAAGCATAACAGTTTTTCTTTTGTTCAAGTGCATAATCAAAAGCATACTTTGCAATACGTCCAAAGCAGAATTTCGGCATCACCTAACAGGACAACACAATCAGGTACAACATGCGTCAAACTAATTATCATTATCATGGATATGATTTTCAAGAATGAACAATTTTTGACAAACTAATCTTTGCATATATTTGACTTACTTTTCCTTTCCACCTTCCACACAACCTTGAAACTTGCTAGAGTAGATGATCTGAACAAATATTGCACATATAAGTAAAAAAAAAACTAAATCTTTTATTAGAAGAAGCAGCTAAAAGTTCAATATCATGTTTCTAAATTCATTATACATATCATCGAACGCCTGGTGCGGTTACACATGCGAGTCTAGTTATAGCTTGCATCTTTAATAACAAAACTCTAACCAACAATTTAGCATAGAATGTAGAATGAAAGGAAGAGGATAAAAGAATAATCATGTCTAAAAACCCAGGATCGTAAACCTGCAAAGAAGCCCCCATTTATATGTAAACTAAAATTGAAAGCAAATCAAACCCATCTCATACAGTGATAACATCATAACAATTGAAGAAAAAACCATACCTTTGATGGGGACCTTTTGTACAAACTTTTATTCTTTGCAACAGATAGAAAGCATAATTCCTGCTCGTACTTGTCATGTCTAATTAAAATCGATACCAATAAAAACCTTACAAGATCTTGAACTGAATTTAGGAAGAAAGAAAGGTTTGTCGAAACCCTAGCCGCAATTAATGGCTCCAACAGTAAGTGGCTGGCAATTATGGTTTGGAACAGAGAGAGAAAGAGAGGCGAAAGAGAAGAACAATTTGGCTTTGGAGAATGAGAGATTGGAGGGAAACGCAAAGGGAATTGGGAAAAATTTTTAGAAAGCGGGATGTTTGAACTGTTTGAGAAATTTTATTAGCTTGTTCACGAGGGAATGCCGTGATACTTGAAATTTTTGTGTGCCAAACATTTGCCACTAAAATTATAAATTATTGTAGGGGTGCAAACGAGCCGAGCTAAATTCGAGCTCGAGCTCGGCTCGTTTAGTATCTATTAATTAATATATTAAATAAAAATAATATAAATAATAATTCGTTTAGGCTCGTGAACTCGATAAGCGAAGCTCGAGCTCGGGCTCGTTTACTAAACAAGTGTAAATGAGTGGTAAACATTATTAAATATTTAAAAAAAAAATATTACACTAAGCTCGATAAGGCTCGACGAGCCTAACGAGCTTAACTTGACAGGCTCGAGCTCAATAAATAAACGAGCTTTGTTTTAGGCTCAAGCTCGGCTCGTTTTGAGCTTTTTACCGAGTCGAGCTCGAGTAGCTTTCAAGTAGCTCGGCTCGTTTGCATCCCTATAAATTAGTGACATAACAACTAACACGTAGTGCTTCTCGACTACAGTTGTTGCTGGTCGGTAACACCGCCATCGGCAACGATCACTTTTCATGCTTCACGACAACAAGTAATCGAGCACTATTTTGCATTATTTTTTTGACCATTGGCAACGATCAAATATTTGCCAACCATCATTTCTTTATTTAAAATTTTAATTTAAATCTTTTAATTTAAGGGATAGACTATTTTAAAAAAAGGTATCTTAATATAAAAAGTGTAAGAATGATTAAGAGGCTGACACATGTCACTAGCTAAAAGAATATTATTGTCCATCACCATACTTTTTGATTTTTTTCAAGTTTCACTCTCATTTTTAAAATATCCGTAACTTTTTCATAAGACATTATTTTTTTTAAATACACCATAAAAACAAGTTTTTTATCCTCTTTCATTTGCATACCCCATTGCCATAGTTATATTTTTTTTTTAAAAAAAATTGTTGGGTTGATAGTTTGCGTTTTATTAAGGGTATACTTGTGTATTATGATAAAACCCAAGTTATACATGATAAAACGCAAGTTATACATGATAAAAAGATGTGAATTATGCCTGATAAAACACAAGTTATATCTGATTGAATGCAAATTATAACTGATAAACAAATGCAAGTTATGTTTGATAAAAAACGCAAGTTATACATGATAAAACGCAAGTTATCAATCCAGCAAATTTTTTTTAAAGTATAGCAATAGGGGGAGGTTCAAGCAAACGGCGGGAGGTTCGAACCCACGAGGGGATGGTTCGCGCCCAAATTTGAGTATTTTTCGTACTGACGTTTATACACCACAACTATAATCACCGCCACAAAAAAATTTCTTACAACTTAACAAAATATTTATTTTTGGCCAATACGGACATAACATTTATTCACATCATATGCTTTCACAACCTATGTTTCCACTCGTTTGATTTGATTTTCTCAGGATGTTTTGAATAACTTCGATGTGTTTTCAACATATAGGAGCCGACAAAAGAGAAATTGCGGAAAATATAATTGGTCGAATGATCAGATATTTAGTTTTTTTTTTTCTAAATTGTCTTTTTTTTTTCAATTTTTGTATTTATTATTGTTTCAATTATTTCAGATATTTAATTTTAATGCAATTTTAATTACATTTAATTCTTTAACTTATTTTAAATTAAAAAAAAAAGATTTTAGGCAAAGTACCCTAATATTTCGCCAGTGATTCTAGGGTACTTTGCGGTCTTTTTGACGTGACAAAATATGAATGGTCGGGCCTAGTGTACTTTCCTAAAGTGCCCCCCTTTCAAACCTACCCACCCCCCAAAATGTCACTAGATGGGTGTATCAACCAATTATTGCATACCAAAGTGCCATTAAAACTTAAATTAGTGACACAAAAGCTAAATGTCATTAAAAATGTATGTTACTAAATGTAATTTTTTTGTAGTGTGTGTACGAGACTTAACATAATTCATATACAAAATGATAAAATATATGTCAAGTATTGGAGAATGAAAATTGGTCCATAGTCCTCATCGACCCCTTTGAAGACTGCTTATCAATCACTAATTTGACTCGTTTTGTGAAAATTAACAACTGGTTTTCAGTCTTTAATATGTTCCTTATTAAAGACTAGAGATTAATCACTAGCATAAGTCATGGTGATTAAATTCCTTAATATAATCCAATTATGATAAATCAACTCTAAATACTTTATGTTGGGAACTAATACTAAAGTTATTGATACATTTTGCACTACGATTGAATTGATGATGATGTGTAAGAGACAAAAAGTCAGGCTTTAATCAATTTATATACAAAAGGCATTTGAGACTCAGTTCTCAATACGCTCTCTTACAAATACTTTTAGTATTCAGTTGTAGTCTCTAATATAATTCTTCAAAATGGTAGAATACACATCGGTTATTGGAGACTGGAGATCAGTCCCTAATTATTTAATGTTGAAAACTCTTTTTTAGGAGACTGTAATTTAGTTTTAAATAAGGTTTTTCACAAAATGTTTGAGACTATTTTTCACTCCCCAATACTTCCCTTAAAATGATAGAATAATTGGAAACTAAAAATCAATCCTTAGTACTTTTATATCTCAAAGGCGTTAAAGACTTAATATCAGTCCCCTTCGATATGCTTTTTGGAATATTAAGAACTAATTTTTCAATTCTTATATGTTCCCTTCGCATTAGAGAATGAAAATCAGTTACTAATACATTTTCGCCAATTTTATATAGAGGGAAAAGTATTTGGTACTGAATTTTAGTCACAGAAAAGGTTCCCTCCAAAACCTTATATTACCCATGCATATTTTGAGGCTGGAATTTAGTCTCAGATAAGGTGGGCATGTATTAGCGACTAATTATCAGTCACTAACATAAGTCGTACAAAAATCAGTCCCCAATAGTATTAGTAACTGAAAACTCAGTCCTAGATGTCATGTATTTGAGACTGATATATCGGTCCCTATTAGTTTAGTCTCTAATGGTCACTTTTCTTGTAGTGCCATAGACCGTAGTTTTCGGTTAGGCTCAACTTTTGACTGTGAGTTAAGTTGGAGAATAGAGTTGATGATGGGGGTGAAGAAAAAAAAAGGAATTTGAAGAGATTTTAAAGATAAATAGAGAGCGGCGGCGGGGTGCAGAAAAGAAGTGATGATACATAGGGAAGAAGAGGGAGGAGACGAGGAGTGACTTTACGATAAAAATGTTTGGTTTTATGACCTTTTCTCAACTTTTCTATTCTTTTTTTTATCTATTGTTTGTGTTGTAAAAGGCAAAAAAATAATAGAAAAAATAGAGTTGATTATTTTGTGCTTATTTTTTCTTAATCGAATTATTCATGCTATAAAGACAAAGTATAAAGTTCATCATTAGCATATCTAAATTAACCAAATTGTTTGAGAAACTGACTCGTAAACTCAGGAACCACCATGCTGGAGGACCTATAAACTTTATTCATTTATTTAAGGACTACATTCGTAATTTGCCATAACCATATGACATATAGGCCATCACTGTGTAATTTACTATTAAATGATGTTTTTAGTTTGACAACTTCGCTCAAATCGTTTACACCTCTAATATTGATAACCACATTTTTCTAGAATTGTATTAATAGTAATTAAGTTTAATGGCAAAACAAGGCTTCAATTGGTCAACATTCTCAAAACCGATGACAACAGATTACAACATGTCTAATTGAATTACAACATGCTTAAATGAATTGTGTTTAAAATAATATTACTTTCACTCTTAACCTTGGATGTCGATGGACAAAAAACAGAGATGATAACGATGGTGGTTCGACCTGTTTTATTGATGGATTTAATTTCAAATGAAAATTATATTATTTTTATATTTATTAATATTACTATTATACTAATATTTTTATTATAAGAGTTCTCATAATGTTATCAAACTAAAGAATTAAGTTGGCAATTTTGTCGGGAATCAATTGGTAACCACCATAAGTTTAATCATGTTAGTGACTACCAATAGATTGTTACGATATCCACTTTGAATATTTGGGTCGGCTTTTGTTATATACAATCACTAGGTTAGAGGCCCGTGAACTTCACGAGTGAAGAAATTTTTAAATAAAACATATTATCGACTAAATAAAATTAAACAATTTTTATAAGGGCAGTGTTAAATTAAAAGTTTAAAACATAACATGAAAGAAAATATAACATGACAAATTAAAATTTTGTTAAAGTTTTTAATTTTAATTTTGTTGTGCTCGTGAATTATGTAAGTTGAAAAAAAAAATCGATGCAAATAAATTTTGTAATAATTTTTTTTTTCCACCAAACAAAATAATAGGATAATTTCTAAAATAAAACATAAGTCAAAATATAATGTTCACAAAACTTAATAATAGTGCATTACAAAAGGAATTAAATCAACTACGGAAAAAAACAAATTATGAATACGTTCATAACATCCATTGCAACATGGTAATTTCCTAGCATTATGACAATATAAAGATCTTGAAATATTGGCATTCCCTTTGAAATTGTGTTATACGAGTTAGACGTTACTCGCGCGTTACGACGGGATGTTGATTAAGAATATTTTAGTATCAATATATGTGATGCGATAATTGTTTACTTTCTGCAATGTAATTTCTCATTTGCTAACTTAACATTTAGTGTAAGTTGGAAGTACACTCATTAAAAGTAAAATAACTCATTGTTCATTCAAATGCAAAATTCAATTTAGACACAACACGGATGAACGTAAAAAAACATCAATCTTCTCCATTTTAACATTTTTGGTTCAATATTCTCCATTTTAAAATAAGTTGAAAGGAGACATTGCTTAGTTAGGCCCACATCTCTTCCTTTAAAGTATCTAACTAATCATTTGACTCCAGTTTTATCCGATTGTAAGTGGTCTCATAGGTTTTAGAATAATACCATTTTCTTCTTCACTGTCATTGGATTATCCCAACATCAACCACATGGAATAAAAAGGGAGTTTAAGAAAACTGAATTAAACAAACTCATTAAATTATCAATAGAAAACACACCACATACATAGATACTAAAGCGTATATAGATTACATAGAAATCTTATCATCTAAATAGATCAATACATGATTGTGTATATACATGTGACCGGAGGTTGTGAATGAATACACACAACTTTTAAACGAAGAGATACAACGGGATCTTCATAAATTTACAAATAATTACATATAATTCTTTTTTTCTTCATTTGACGAAGCCAAAATGAGTACTTTTTGCTACGGCAATTTTTTTTAATAATGAATGAAACGTATATAAATTAAGTTTTTTTTTATTTTTATTTTTTTTTTATGAAAAGGGGGTGTTATATTGTGAAAAGGTGTGAAGTGGTGGTGATTGTTGGAGGTGACCAAAGTTGGTAATTGTATGTATATATATATATATATATATATATATATATATATATATATATATATATATATATATATATATATGATTAGGTTCAAATGAAAACCACCCTTTCGTGAAAGAAGCGCGAGAACCCCGACGTAAAATGTGAATTTTAAATTTTTTTTTCCACCGGTGTAAAAATGGGTAACCTCGACGTAAAAAAAAATTACGATGGGTTTACAGTTGTGTAGAGACCTGGCCACCTTGTTTTGTCTTATTTGGAAATAAAAAATATTCCCCTTTTTATTTTATTCTACTTTAATTATGAATCACAAATTCTTTTAGGATTAAAATATGTTTGTGGTTAAAAAGTAAGTTCTTTAGTTCTTGCATGAAAGTGTGGTTCTCATTTTACTCTTTCTCTCTCTCTCTCTCTATATATATATATATATATATATATATATATATAATAATTTGTGAAATGGTGGGGAAGTGTCGGGGAAGGGTGATGACTTTAGAGGTTACCCAAGTTGTTAATTGTAGGAAAGAGTGATGACTCTTAGAGGAGATTAATGTTGATAATTAATTTGTGAAAAGGTGGCAAGTGATGGAGAAGGGTGGTGACTCTTAAATGTGACCCAACTAATTAATTTGTGAAATGGTACCAAGTGATGAGGAAGGTTGATGACTCTTAGTGTATGCATAGCGGTGGGGGGTTATGGGTATTAAAATATTAAAAAGTAATAGAATGGGGGTTATGGAAAAAGAGGGTGTAGTGAGAAGGGGGGTTATGGGGAGTTATAAATGATTGGGTAATTATTATAGTGGGAATGATGTAGTGGGAAGAGGGTGTGGAAATTAATTAAAAAAATAATATAAAAATAATAATAAAATCATGAAGCAGAGCATAGCGCTCGTTATCCACAAAACGCCATCGAACCAAAACGCCCCATAACGCCCAAGGGGGCGGTGTTCGGGGCGCTATAGGGAATAAAATATTCAAAATGCCCCCCCATGGCGCCCACTACGCATGACCTTAGAGGTGACCCAAATTACTTATTGTATATATATTAAAAGTGACCCAACTAATTAATTTGTGAAATGATACCAAATGATGAGGAAGGGTGATGACTCTTAAAGGTGGCCCAAGTTACTAATTGTATATATATATATAATTAGCAACATGTAGTTCCACATAAAACACAACTTCAACATGTTAAAGAAACATTAGTCCCAATCATGTATTGAAATCACATCCATAACTTGTTTACTACTGCTAAATAGTGAAGAACTGCCACTAAGATGTGGTATTTCTTTCCTCAACTATCCTTTTATAGCTATTTTATATTAGGTTTCTATGTCTACAAAATTTCAGCTACTTCTCATTTATCAGGCCCACCGAACAATGACCTCCAGACAATCACCTTACCATTACACACTTGGAAAGAAACATAAACTCAAGTACACTTAATTCTATAACAAAATAACATCTATGGATCAATGGTTTGCGCGCCACTTGCACATTAAACTGACTTGGGTTCGGAACTTGTCTCGTATCCCAAAAACCATCAAGAGAAGGCTTTTGAGTTTTGTTTTCAATTCAATGATCATTAACTAAAAACATTAAGCGTCTTTTGTGGATGCAATCTTACAAAAACAGTACTTGTATTTGAACCAACAGTGTCACATAAACGACATGCTCAAATGAGCTACAACATTAGCGAATATAAAAAGTTCATACCAGATGCTTCTCCACCTACATCGGCATGGGTATTTCGCATTACCTCTGATAAGATGATCATGACCAACCCACTCCTGCATCATAAGCTGCAAAATTAGATTTCTTTTGAACACTTAAAATAGTTGTAAAGATTATATTTAGATATAAAGCATGAGCTGTAACACCCCAACCTATGGCGAAAACATCGGGATGTCACGTATTGATGATTGTTCAGTAGCTCATGGTGAATAATAAATTTCATTAAATGATTTAAATAAATTACATACAATTGTTCTACAAGAATTCGTACATAAAATTGAATAAAACTATGCACACATCTTCAAGCATTAATTCGAATCTTCAAACAAGTAGAACCTGAAACATGTTAAGTTGAAAATATTTTGGGCCAACAAAAGTTGGTGAGAATTACATAGGTTTTGATAATCGAATAAAATTGTTGTGCAATTCATGTGTCATGGCAAGTCTAGTCCATATGTGAAAACATACTAGAAGTAAATCGAGTGCATAATCAACCCTTGTGACTGTTGTATTGTGGTACATCCCATACGCTCATGGTTCACTCGATTATGTTATGCGATAACAATCACCCATGCTACCTTTGTAGGAGGCCCGTATCCGGGTGGGATTGTCAGTCCAATAGATCTATCATTGTATACCGTCGGCTGATCAATGTTAATGATTATGCTAGAATATTGTGCTTACCCTAGTCATGTTTAAGACATAATGCAACATAGAAAAAGACATAGACACAATCTTAAAATTTACAAATACATAAACAATACTAAATTCTCATACAAAAGTTGACTGTTTAGTCAATCCACGATTCCACTCAATTCACTTTATACTTTCAAAATATCCTTGGTTGGGCATATTTCTAAAAAAATCAACTAACAGTTCTATATAAGTGAAGGTCAAAGCTTGTGTGTGCCAACAACCTTAGGTCTTTACCATTCCATTACCTATTAGAACCACCACTGTCGACTACCATCTAGCCATGGCAATCCAACATCATAGAACACCAAAATACGTAGCAATAATATGCAACTTATAATTTCAAAAGGAAAACAAAGTACCGGAACCATAGCTGCCGTCTATTGCGACGAAACCACCGTCGCCGGTAACCCCTTTCGTCGGAATACATATTCGTTGCCCTGTATTTACTGACTCCACCATCATCACAACTGTTGTGACCACCACCACGGCAGTCAACCTCCACGGCAGTCAACCTCCACCACAGTCGACACCAAACTACCACCGCTACTACCACACAACCACCACAGACATTACCAAGAAACAACCGGCAGCACCAATCAAACCCCCATCACGACCGAAAACAGCAACACCAAACACCTTCACGAACACCAATATCCAATAGCAACCACAAACATCTAAACTCCGCCAACGTCACAATCGATTTACACAAACACGTGCACCAGTTGTGGCTTTTTCAAAATGTTTTTTTTACTTAATTCAAATGGTTGCTATATGTAAAGAATCAACGTAGGAGATCAAACCTAAGCAATTATGTGTTTCATTTGCCACTTGTTGTAGTGCATTTGACCAAACATCAGTCAATAAACGTGTGCATACCAGCTACTCATTGTTGAATAGAGCCCTTAAATAAAAATCCCAAGCTTGGATATTACTAAATTCCATCAATAATGAGTTGAAACTTACAAAATTTACGTTGTGTTCCCGAGTTAGGTTTTTTCTTTTACCGGAATCAAAGAAACGAAGGGAATGGTATATAGAATCGACATAGGTTGAAATTCTGATCTGAGGTGGCCTTGCTCGTTTTTCCATCTCAGTGGTCTGGTGGTGGTCAAGTTTTATTGAGTCGATTATTGATTTTGCATTGTCGTCTTTGTCGGTGTGAGTAATCAAAGTAACCTGATAACCTGAAATCAAAAGAAAATTCCCAACAATGATTAACCTAACTCAACAGCAAGACAAAATCATTTGTAAATATATCATAGACACCGAAGATTCATGCATTTCATCAACTCATACCCACAACTTCACATTCTTGTAGCTAATAAATCACAACATATTTAATAAAGTTAACAAATTTAGATATTTCATGAACACCATAACCATCCTTTATTAGCCATAAACCAATTAATATAACATTTATTATTTATAAATATAATGGTGTCTTTCTTACCTGCCATTTCTTTATCTATTCAATATACATGTCATCAAATTCATCAAAAACATCAAAAACACACGTTAAAAGGGCGTGACATGCTTGAAATTGAAATAAAAAGTCTAAAACATCAAAAATAAACTTAAAAAACCCCTGAGGCGCACCTGAGGCGCAGTTTTTATTACTGCCTCAGCCCTGTGAGGCGCATCTACAAAATGGCACCCTGAGGCGCAGCCTCAGACTCGTTTTCCTCCCGATTCGCCTTGAGGCGCACGCCTCAGCCGTTTTTTTAAACCATGCATGTCATTCCATGAGAGTCACTTATAAGTTGTTGTAACAATCAACTGACAATTCTAATTCATGTTAAGTCCATATCAGTCCCATTAAATTTTGCATCATGTAGAATACTTGAAAATTTTTATTCATTAGTTTACTTCCATCATATTCAACATCGCTTTCCAATACTATCACATATTCGCACACTAAATAAAAAAAGAACATTGTTCACCTACAATTTCTAATGATTTAAAGTCTGAAACACTCACCCTCACTCGTAGGAAAGATTGTATCTCGTTTTCATCATTTGACTCATCGACTGCCAAGATTCAATACATATACTCATTCAAGTCTCCACATTGATTAGTATCTCATCTCATTTATTTTTTACTGATAATAAGGCTTCTCACATCGAGTTTGTAATAAATCATTCCAGTTAGTAAGGATTCATCACTCTGCCATTTCGACAAACACTTGATGTGCACATAAACTTAGAACCTTATAATTGCTTCATTACCATTAAAAGCATGTTATAGTCATCCTAGTGATGTGGCTACAACATATAATGTTCTTTGAAATTGTGCCAACATTCATTTATTGTTTTCAGTTTAGACGATTACCCCTCAAAAATACAATGCCCCACCCCACCTCATAGCCATATGGATCAAGCTTCAACAATGTAGTAAACAAAATCTAAATTTTGAATACTAATCATGCAAGTCATTTTCTAACCCATTTTATCATGGTTTTTCAGCTTATCCACCATAACATTCAATTATATGCATATACTTAAGGACTTAGAACCCTAGATTAAGAATCTACTTACCAACTCTTCTTTCTAACTTGTAGATGAAAGCTAAGCAGTCAATATCGGTGATATCTCGGTGATATATCGGCGATATCTCGGTTATCGGCCATAAGGGCCTATCTCGGTCACAAATATCGGTCCCTATCTCGGTTCCGATAATCTCGGCCGATATCGGTGATATATCGGCCGACTGCCTTTCAAAATATCGGTTGTATCGGTGAGAATATCGGTTTGGTGTTTTTTTGCCCATTTTGATACCATTTAGGTTACAACAGAGATGTAATAGGGCTGAAGAGATGTAATAGGGATGAACATGACTATGAAAGTTTGTAAAAGAAAAAGAGATGGAGATGAACCTATGCTAGAAATGGGAGGAAGAAACCTGCAATGGAGAATGAGAGAAGACAAAGTGACGGTTGCTTTGTTTTTAGGGTTTATCAACATATACCATATTATTTCCTTTAATTCTTTTTATCTAAATAATATTTTAATCCTTAATATTACGGTTTTGGTCAGATTTGACCCTAAAGATTTTTTAGTTTGTTACAAAATGTTTTATGTTTTATATATTGATCTTACTATTATTATAATATATATACCGTAATTACCGATATCCCACCGATATCTCACCGCAATAAACGATATCCTAAATATCGGTCCTTGACCGATAACCGATATTTTACCGCATTAACTGCTTAGGATGAAAGATCAGCATCCAATTCTTGAATTTTCTCTACTATTTTCTGAATTTCATGGGTCATCAACCTGTTGAATAAACTCCTTCAAACCCACAAATGTTTTAGATGGTTCTTAAGACAAAATCCCCCACCCAAGATATTGATATTTCAGCCACATAAGACTTCAATGTTTTCTCGAATCCTAAAATGAATGGACCAAGAAAACCTAAATCGAACATCACAACGAATTGGTACTTTTGTTTAATAATTATTTTATCAATAATAGAAAAAAGGAAACTTACAGAAATAGGTGAAGACAAACTTGCGGGGGTATCAACATAAAAACTTTGAAACGACAATATACAAAGAAGATAAGAAGATGAAGAAGATGATGGAATTGAAGCTTGCGGCACTGACTTGGAGAAGATTAGGGTTTGAAGGAGAAGATTTGTTTCAGAAAAAGGAAGAGTAGAGATTATATACAACGGGTCTGTGGGTTTAGTATATGGATATTGGATCGGATCGGGTTAACCGCGACATTGCAATTCAAGTCAGAATAGCTGAGGTGGACACCCTAGAAAGAGGACACCTCACCCCCCCTAGCTACTCTTTTATTAGAAGAAGATGTTAGGCGACTGAAGGTTCGAGCAAAAATACGACATTTTTAATAATCAGCTAAACAAATAAAAAAGCAAAAAAAAAGGTATCTTTATACTAATATACTAAACTAGCAGGAACCAACATGTTACGAGGATATTGCATTTAATTTTTTATGTGAAAGTAACCTAAATTTTTGTTCCGTCCACCATTTAATTTTTAGACACCATAAATGAATATCAACCAAATTATATAAAAATAAATAATTTGGTGTGGGGCACGCTATTCAAATTTGTTTCTCCGTAATACAAAGGCACATTCTTGCTTGTTTTTAAAAATATTAAGCCGTTGTTTCTTTATCATAATTGATCGACATACATATGATGATAGCCAGATAAAATTTTGAAGAAATGAGCAGCTTTGAAACATTTTTTTTTCAAAGTACAAATGAAACAAACAAACAACGTGCAGCTCCGCCGCAACGCGCGGGTTCCTGCTAGTATGGTATAATATTTAGCGACAAATTAGGTTGTTTGATAACATCTGCGCCGATAAGTGCTAAGCCTAAGACTTGTGGGCTTCGGCCCACTCCATAGACCCGGTAGACCGACACCGTTACAAAAATGACTCTGAACTAGAAGGCATGATTTGGCTTGGCCTGACTAGTTGGTGGTGGAGAAGGTGGTGCGTTAGTGGCTGGCTGAGAGTTATAAACACATGTGAATGGATAAATAGGTAAAATTTCATTCAATATTATTTTAAAACTTAATGGGTAAGAGATGTACTGACTGATTCAAACTTATTCTGCTAGTGAACGAAACACACTTAATACAAACTGATTAAAATTAAGAGGCTACCAGACAACCCTCAGCTAAGTTCACAAATTGAAATGATGAAATTATGAAAATAAAATACACACTGAGAAATAATATCTTTGAATTTTTTATATTTTTTTATTTGAATATAATATTCTCATATATGGATAAAAGCAATAACTCTTACAAGTAGGAGGCAGGTAAGCGGGCCACAAGTTGCGCCGCTACCCACTTTTGAATAGAAAAACCTACTCTATTAAAAATAAAACTTAGGTTCTTCGTCGCTGGAGAGTTGCTCTGCACAACCTTTTGAACTCTTTTTAAGAACCGAATTGCCTCGGGGGCTAGACCTCCAAATGTGTCAAAAGCAAATGGCACAAAAACATGTTGGTTCTCTAGACAGACAGCTTCATGTTTGACAACTTTCTGGGATTCTGCTCTCAAGGCTGCTTGCCCTGCCACAAACCCCGAATCTCGAAGTCCCACCAACGGAAACACCCCTGTGAGATCAACACACGCATGTTTGCCTTGTGCCCACCCCTATTAAATAGTCCAGAGGTAAATGAATTGAAGAGGTTCCACTGATATGGAAATCTGACACATGATGAAAATGGAGGGCAACTTAGTATTTGTTATTTGGACCCTTTTAACCAATGGACTAAATGAACCCTAACTTGACCCTGATTAAAAAAAAAAGTTTCGAATGAAACCGAAGCACTTGAAATACAAGTAACATAGCTCTCTTGAATTACACATTCAAGCGGTAACAGATTTACCAAAACGGTGAATTAGAGCAAGCATCACAACTGATCCATAAACACTCTAAAGGTAAGTATACCATCTAGAATGCAAGAGGTTTTAAGATCAAGGATACCGATGTGGCAGATCAACGATGAACGACCCTTTTGTCGACGTGCCTTGACAGGTTTGTTTAATATTATCTATAAGAAACTGAAATGAAGAGATCAATCTATTATGATATGTCCTATTATCTTTAACTTTTTTTAGCTACACTAGGGCACTGCTTGAAAAAAGTAGTTTTTTTAACGGCCAATTAAACACTTCTGCCGGACTACATCGAGGACGCCTGGCCCCTGGGGTCAAAGGCTCCCACAACACCCGTGCCTGCACACAAGCATGCGATGCTGAGTAGCCTAGCCCGCCCGTGTGGTTTCCGGACCAGGGCTGAAAGGTCTCATGTTCGAATCTACAAAACTAAATAGATTATTAGGTTTACTATTGGGTTTTACATTTTATAGGTGTTTGTTTGAAATAGAATTATATATAATATGAAAAGAAACCTAACAATTTCGGGCCCTCAAGAAAGGGGTCATAAGCGGTCACGCGCCTTGCAAGAGGTTTTAAGATCAACGATTACATAATTATTTAATATTTAATTTAAATACAATATCAATTGTTACAAGCAAAGTCCCCTTATAATAAAATTGGCTTCCTTTCATCATATGGGCGGTTCTTCACTACGCATATCCAGTTATTTCATTTCGTAGTATAAATTTTACCAAAAATTTTCAAAAATTTTTATATGTATTGAGTCCGGCCTATCAGATTGAGCCTGCCGACCTTACCAGCTTTTTTTGTTCAAGATTCGTCGTTGTTTCATCATGCATGCTTTGTCTCATCTTCTTTATGAATTCTTCACATTTCTGTCGAAATTCATCTTCATCATCACATATTGTTACCATTTCATGTTCATAATCAACATCACGCACACTTTCGGTTTCTAGTTCTTCAATTCGATCATTACCGACACCAACCAACTCTTTTTCTAAATCTTCAACTTGATCATGGGCATTCAAAGAATCGTCACATTCGATCTTTTTTGCTTCCGCGCCTGCTTGATTCGAACCGTTATAACAGAAGAGGAAGAACATAATTCCGTTGCAAAGCAGAAAGATGTAGTGCCTGTCATTGGTATCAAGAAATTTTGTGAAACTTGAACCGAAAGATAGAAACCGAAAAGGGAGAGACAAAGAAGAAATGATTATGATGATGAAGATGAAGAGACTGTAGAATAGTCCTCTTGGTTCATATGATTTGTTCCCCATTGTTGTAGAGGTACACTATTTTCTTCTATGTTTAATAATGCATGTAGTTATAGTTGTATATATAGTGTGGGCTTGGTTGGGAAAAGAGTTAAAGAGATCTAAGTTTGGTGGTAAGTGGGGTAGAGAGACCATTGACCAAGTCTTGGTCTAAGTCAACATATATAATACTGACAAGTTCTATTTTTCACATAATTCACTCGGTTTATGATTGTAAGTTTGGGTAGGTTGTGATTTTGTATGGCATACTTTAATTAGGAGATTGTATGGCATACTCGGTTTACAAATTTAGTTATTAATATGTTTGGCATTATGGGTTAACCGTGTTAGAATATGACCAACCTCGTTGGCCCAACACGTGTAAGAAATAAGCAAGGACTTTAGTCTCCCAAATCCTTAGGTCCATTTTTTTTTTTTTTTTTTTTTTGGGTATAGGGATCAACATCCTTTTTTATTTAACATCTAGGGTGTTTGCATTGGCGGTGAAATCGTTAATTAGGAACTTCAATCAGCACTAATCTAGTAGGGGGTGTGTGTTTCGTAATTCTTGACACGATACGAACATGACATTAAAATAATTAGGTTTTTCGTCGGCTAATACAACATGTTTGTTAAAAGGCTCAACTCGAATGCAATACGTCTGATGATGGGCTAAACCGAATGTGACCTATTTAATTATTGGGTTGAAAACGTACATAACCTGTTTAATGGGTTTTTTTTTTCTTTTCTTTTAACAAGTTTATTTTAAATTTTAGCGATGATTATTTGAAAGGTGATGAAGTTTAAAGTTATTATTTTAATGTTTAATTTCTTCTCTGACTACTCATTTATAGCAGGACAATTAATATTCCTGCACCCAAACATTTCTAAAAGGGTGGTGGTAACGTACGTATCATTCTCGTATAGAGCAACAAAATGTACAAACAAAAGTTGGGATGTGTCAATACATGAAGCTTCCTAAAACTTTTAATCACCAGTCGTCTCTTTCAAACATTTGATTACTTTAATCTCGAGCAAATTTATAAAACTAAATTTGTTAATTGAGAATGAGAGACAAGGAAACAAAAATAACTAAACGGCATAAATTACAAAAAGAAAATTATTCATTTGAGCATGATTTAATGATTGTTTAAATTGTTACTAGGTCACTAGGTATACTCATTTAAGCATACTCATTAAATGAACATTAAACGGCTCAATCGATACGTGACATACTCAACACGATTTCAAGTATTTTCGACATAACATAACACTAATAAACATATGAGTTTTGTTCAAGCTCACTTATTCAACCTTCCAACTTGAAATCCTTCAACCCTCCAACTCGACATAATAGACACCCCTAGGTCCGTTCTTTTAGAACTCAAACGCTTCAAATACCATTAGATAAGTCATAGGATTGAGAAGAAATGTGTTGTTTTTGATAAATTAATCTTGTAATGCAAGGTTTGATAACTAGAAGGACTTAGTTGTCAATCTTGTAAACTAGGTTTTAGAGATAGATTTCCTATTTTAAGTCAAAGAATAGAGGCTTATAAATAGATGGAAGTTTTGTAAATCATTTATTCAATTTCAATAAAAAGAAACAAGTTTGGCTTAATTTGGTTGTGTTTTTGGTACCGATTTCTAACAATTGGTATCAGAGCTCAAGGTTGGGTAACAATACTTTCGATAACGATCAGCAAGTCCGGCTAGAAAAGAACCGATCGGCAAAAGTGATCTGCGATCGGAAGTATTCTAGCGACGAGTTTAGTGTGATCGGTAGCAGGCCGCGGTAGAAGAAGACGTGTTGCGCATAATCGTTTACAATGGGAGACGATGCTAACCGATGGATTGTTACAGCCAAATACCACAACACGACATCCCTCCAAATCCCACTGTTAACTCTGGTAAACTATACGATTTGGGCGATGAAGATGAAGGCAATTCTAAACGTTAATAGTGTTTGGGAGATGATAGAACCAGGGACAGCCGTGAACGCGAAGAAGAACAACATAGCGATAGCGCTTCTATTCCAAGGGATACCCGAAGAACTGGTGCTCCAGATTGGAAACCTAACTATGGCCAAGGAGATGTAGGACGCAATTTAAAACGACACCAAGGAGCCGAACGGGTAAAAGAGACGCGACTTCAAACCTTGATGTCCGAATTCGAAAACCTAAATATGGAAGAGACCAGTACGGTGGACGAATTCTCAAGCAAGATTGCAAGTGTTCCTCTAAAGCATCAACACTCAGAGAAGAATCGAAGCTTGTCAAGAGGTTCTTAAACGAATTGCCATAGAAGTTTATTCACATGGTCGCGTCACTTGAGCAGGTGATTGATCTTAAAACAGTCACGTTTGACGACGTGGTTGGACGTCTGAAGGCCTACGAAGAGATGATAGGGTCCGTAGATAATCAAACCACGAAGCATGAACATCTTCTCCTTACGTACGAAGAGTGGGAAGTCAAGAAGAAGCAAGGAAATAGCTTCGGCCGCGGAAGAGGAGGGTTAGCCGAAAGTTCATCTTCACAAAGGGGAAAAGGAAGAGGTCGAGGCAGAGGTTTGGGTCACGTAAGTGGGAAAGAAATCACAAGAAAGACAACAAAGGATCGTTCGAAACTTAAGTGCTTCCGATGTGATGAGTTGGGCCACTTTTCAAGCGATTGCCCCACCCGAAACAAAACCGAAGAGAATAACCTCACCCTTGATGATGGACCGGTGCTCTATATGGCAACCCATGAAGGAGTGTACTTGAATGAAGACCGAGTTGATTTGAAGAAGTATGATAAGAGTCCGCGAGAAAACAACACTTGGTTTCTCGATAACGGGGCGAGCAATCATATAACAGGAAACAAGGATTGGTTTTCGAGTTTAGACAATCGGATAAAAGGAAAGGTTCGGTTCGGAGATGGTTCATGCATGGAGATAAGAGACCGCGACACAATTATCCTAGAAGGAAAGTCGGGTAAGAAGCGGATCTTGAAGGATGTCTACTAGATACCTTCGCTGAAGAATAACATAATTAGTGTCGGGCAAATGGACGAGTCAGGACACAAAATAACGATCGAGCATGGCGTATTGTGGATGTTTGAACCAAACAAATCGGTTTTAATGAAGGTACCTCGCTCAACCAATCGTGTTTATAAGATTAACCTAAAAGTTGTTGCGCCAGTCTGTTTACAGGTTAACATGCATGACGAGTGTTGGCTTTGGCACGCCAGACTCGGTCATCTTAATTTTGATGCGCTGAGGTCACTATCAAAAATTTCTATTGGGCTACCCTTCATCAAGAGACCATCCACAATTTGTGACGCATGTGTGATAGGAAAGCAAGCAAAGGGAGCTTTTCCAAAGGAAGTCAAATATCGCGTGTCAAAGCCACTCGAGCTACTCTATGTCAATCTATGCGGAGCCATCTCACCAATGACTCAAGCAGGAAACCGGTACATGCTACTGATCGTAGATGCTTACAGCAGGTTTATGTGGGCTTACTTGATGAAAACTAAAGACCAGGTTCCTGGAATTCTAATCGGATTCATCAATGGAGTGGAGAGGAAACTTGGGACAAGCTTAAAAACCTTTAGAACTGATAATGGAGGAGAGTTCACATCGCATGTACTAGGAGATTTCTGCAAGGAAAGAGGAATTGCAAGGCAATACATGGCTCCCTATACCCCTCAACAAAACGGGGTAGTTGAAAGACAAAATCGCTCAGTAATCGGTACTACTCGAAGCATCCTAAAGGCCATGTCCGTACCACAAGGAAAGAGGAATTGCAAGGCAATACACAGCTCCCTAAATTATCTTGTAATGCAAGGTTTGGTAACTAGAAGAATTTAGTTGTCAATCTTGTGAACTATGTTTTAGAGATAGATTTGCTAGTTTAAGTCAAAGAAGTTTCTAGATAAATATAATAGTACCTTGGTGGACAAAGAATAGAGGCTTATAAATAGATGGAAGTTTTGTAAGTCATTTATTCAATTTCAATAAAAAGAAACAAGTTTGGCTTAATTTGGTTGTGTCTTTGGTACCGATTTCTAACAGTTTTTAATAAGAAGTATCAGGTTTGTTGATTTAATATAGTTTTGCAATACTATGATCGAAGTTCGTTCAGATATTATGGAATTTGTTATGACGACTCATGGGCCAAAAGACAAACAAGAGGCTATGTTTGTATCCTTTAGAGTAACCGTAGTGGGGCGCTATTATGGGCGTTAAATCGAAATTAAGGCCCCCAACCCCATTACAGGGCGGCCTTAAAATTGAAAATGGGTTGGAGGCTTTAAATCTTTAGCGCCGGACATCCCAATCAAAGCTCCAATCAGAACTTGCCACCTAGACCATCATCAGACCATCTCTCCTTTTCATATTATTTTATTATTATTTTTTATTTAAAAGATAAAGTAAAATACTAATAGGGGCCTTAAATTTAAGGTCCCCCACTACACCTCATTTTATTTTAAAGCCACATGCTGACTCATTTGACACGTAGACCAATCACTGAGGAAAACCTTAAATTTAAAGCACTCCACTACACATGTTGTTAGGGGAACAGGGCGCTACCAGATTTGGGCACGGGTACCCCACTACCAGCAGGTAACACCGCCGCCACCCGTGCTGGTAGGGTCCCGTGAACCGTTTTCTTGTTCTATCTAATGGACTAGTAGTGTTGGAACTAAAATGCAATGGTTGAAATTTTATTGTATTTAGTTCCTTTTTGACCGATTATATGTGGTTTTTTGCAATTTTTGACTTTTAAACGGTCATATTTTATGTGACCGTTTTTATCAAATGTGTATATAAACAAATTTCAATCCCACAATTTAGGATAAAATCTTAGAAATTATATCCAAAATTTTGAAAAAATGAGTGAAGTTAACATAGAAGATGATCAAGTTATCATTCCCCCGCTCGAAGTGCATCCGATTTTACACTCAAGTGATAGTAGCCTTGAGTTTCTCACGGACCTTGCAAAGCGGGTTGCATAGCAAGACACAGCTACATCTAAATAAGATATGTGCCACGTGATTGCGAGGGAGGCCATGCTCGGTTAATAACCGACTATTTTGCAAAGCGGGTTGCATAGCAAGATATAGTTTAAACTAAGGTATCGCATGTCGAGACGTCTATTTCTGAAAATTGTAGCAGATGTTGAAGCAAACTTCGAATGGTTTAGAGAGAGCATGGACGATTGGTTTAGAAAGAGTTTTACGCCCATGCAAAAAGTATCTTCAGCAGTGAAACAACTCGCAACAGGTAATCCTCCAGATGAATACGATGAGTATTTATGTATGTCTGAGAGGACGCCGCGCGAATGTTTACAATTTTTTTGCAATACCGTCATTAAGTTATACGGGGCCGAGTATTTACGACGACCAACAAGTCACGACATTACATGTTTGTATGAAGCACACGAAGAAAGACATCACCTTCCCAACATGATCGGTAGCATTGATTGCACCTATTTAGTATGGCGAGCATGTCTTAGGGAATTACGAGGACAATATATGAGAGGCGATCACCAATACCCTACGGTCATGCTAGAAGCGGTTGCTTCACAAGATATGTGGTAATTTTGGCATGGATTTTTTTGGCCCCCCCGGTTCACTCAACGACATAAATGTCCTCCAACAATCCCTAGTTTTTCTTACCCAATGAAACGGAACGGCACCACAATGTCCATTTACTTTAAATGGCCACTTATATAAATGTGGATATTATCTTACCGATGGCATCGACCCAACCTGGTCTACGTTTGTGAAAGGGTTTCGATATCCGACCGACCCTAAGAAAAAGAAATTTGTTAAGGCGGAAGAGGCGGCAATTAAGGATGTTGAGCGAGCGTTCGGAGCATTAAAGGGGAATGGGGAATTACCGCATGACCCTTGAGGCCGACGACCATTTCTAGGTGTATCGTCATCGTCTATACGTGCATGATATTGCACAACATGATCATTAAAGATGAGGGGTGTGCGATATCACCGGTCCACATACGCGATCCCCCTATCAAACCGTTCTTCGACGAACAAGCCCTTGCGGAGTTGACAGACTCCGATACGCATTCCCGACTTTGAAATGATCTCGTGAAACATCTAGACGCACTTGATCTACCGCACCTCGAAGCGAACACCTCCGACTCCGAATAGTTTTTCTTTTATTTAGTGTGTTTGCATTTCTATGTTTTATTTACTTTTAATATTGTAAGTTTAATTTTAATGGAACGGTTTATTTTTTTAAGTTTTAAAAACGGTTCCTTAACTTCAGACGGTCATTCTTTTTTTAAAAAAAGGTAATTAAAAAAAAGGAAAACTAAAAAATAAAGATTTCAGTGAAGTGAATCAGTTAAGTGTTGCCTCCAAAAAATTGATTCAGTGAAGTAAATCAGTGAATTGATGTGGCAGTGCAGGATTGATTAAAATCAGTGAAAGAAAACTTAAGTCCTAATAGCACCCCTTACCCCTTAGATTGAGAAATTTTGCTTCCAATATTCTTTGTATCCTTGATGGTCACCTTAAATCCACTAATAGCGGTAAATCATCATCATCATCATCATCATGTTTACAAAACAAATAATAATTTATTTTTTTCTACCAAATATGCCACGATTTTAGAAATTTGCTTTAATTTTTAAAAATGATTTAGCCGCACCCGAATATAACAAACAGTTAGAAACAATCATATATATATATATATATATATATATATATATATATAGGGTTAAGATACTTTGAAAACCCATGTGAGTTGTGAGAACCATAGGAACTCTTTTAAGCCATTGATCTTGATGATCCAATGGTTGAGATCGAATGATTAGACTTTTTTGTCTTGACATGTTTTTTAAGTATTTTTTAATATAATAAAATGAATGAAAGGGTATTTAAGTAAAATGGCATGTGAGAGAAAAAAATATATAATATCATATTTATTTTTTTTAACTTTAATAAAATGAATGAAAGGGTATTTTTTTTATTCCATTATTAAAATAACTACATTTTTTTAACTTTAATTTATTTTTTTAATTCATTTATTTTTCTAAAACAAATAATACATTCAGTAACCCATTCAACTCAGACGTTTTTACACCAGTGTAAAATTTCAAAATTCTAACAATTTTACATCTACTAATTTGTCATCTCTCCCCATGTATGAAAAACAGACGTTTTTACACCAGTGTAAAATTTCAAAATTCTAACAATTTTACATCTGCTAATTTGTCATCTCTCCCCATGTATGAAAAACGTTTTTACACCAGTATAAAAAATTGTAAAATCTACCATACACAAAACTATTAAAACCAAAAATACATTGTATTACACTAGTGTACATGCCCACGGTAAATGTATTACACCACGGTAAATGCCCACCAAAATAACATCTATACATTGTATTACACCACGGGTAAATGCCCACCAAAAAACCAACATCTATACATTGTATCACTAGTGTAAAAAAAACCCCAAAAACAACATATATACCACAAACTTCTACAGAAAATACATGAGTGTAAAAAAACCAAAACTACAAAAGATCTATACCTTAAGCATCTACACATTTCATACTTTACACTGGTGTTTTTACATCATCATCATCTTCACAACATCTCCTAACAAAAACCCAAAAAATTAATATTAATAATTTTACATTGATGCACAAATAATATCAGAAATAATAATAATAATAATAACATAAATAATAAAAATAAATAATAACAGGAAATAATAAAAATATTAATAATAATAACATAAATAATAATATTAATAATAACAGAATAATAATAATAATAATAATAAAATTTAATAATAATAATAATAATAATAAAAATCCTAATACCTGTTCCTTCAAAGCCGATGAACGACCATCGTCGTACCTTCGTCGTACCGGACCTTCGCCGACCACCATCAAACACTATCAAACACCACAGTCCTTCAGACGACCTTCGTCGTACCGAACGATCGAAGCTGATGAACGATCGAAGCCGATGAACGATCGAAGCTGATGAACTCTCGTTATCTTCAAACACCACCATCAAACACCATCAAACACCAGATCTGTTTTTTTGCTCATCGAAACCATCAAACCCCAGATCTGTTCTTTGCTCATCGAAAACCATCAAACACCACCATCAAACACCATAAAACCTCCTGTCACCTCCACCCCATCGACCCACCACCGTTCATCGTCCTCCCCCACCCCGGTTTCCACAACCCCTTGAAAAACACCGTCAACCGCCATCCATCGGACCACCTTCCCCCCTTTCACCATCATCGGACCACCCATTTCAAAATGCCCAGATCTGTTGTGTTTTGTTTTTAGAGAGAGAGAGAAGAGAGAGAGAGAGAGAGTCTGAAGTGTGTGAGAGAGAAAAAGAGAATCTGAATTATTATTATTATTATTATTATTATTATTATTATTATTATTATTATTATTATTAGTATTTATAGAAGGTTTGTTGGGGTAGGGGTGGGGTGGGGTATGGAGGGGTGTTATTACCAAAATACCCATAAAAGTTATGTAAAAAAGTCTTTGTTGCCCCTAATTAAAAAAATACAACATATTATAAAGGTGATGAGGTGTTGCTTGATGATTGGTCCAGAGGAGTTCTCAAGTTCTCGTAACTCAGAGGAGTTTTCAAAATATCCGGATCCTATATATATATATATATATATATATATATATATATATATATATATATAGTATAAGGTTATATTGGAAACCCTTGTTATATGGTAAACTCTGGAAACTCTAACTTCCCAACTTTTTTTTTATCTGAAAATTTTAGGGTATGTAATATACATGATTTTAAGCATTTTGGGCCAAAAAAATGGAAAAAGCGCGAGCCATTTTAAAAAAAAATAAAAAAACCGTCTTCGGGTAACAAATGGTTAACACGTGTTAGTTTCGCTTAACATGTGTTAGCCAAAATTTATTTAAAAAAAAAAAAAAAAAACTACTCGGCGCTTTTTTTGATTTTTTGGCTCAAAATGCTTAAAATCGTATATATTATATGCCTTAATTTTCAATTGGGAAGTCAGAGTTTCCAGAGTTTACCATATAACAAGGGTTTCCACATTATCCTTTCCCTATATATATAGGGTTGGGTTATTTTGAGAACCATGTTGAGTTGAGAGAACCATGAGAACCATTATAGGTCATTGATCTTGTGCAATGAAGGGTTGAGATCAAAAGTTTTTGTATTTTGTCTTTTATCAACCCACTTATGTTAACATGTAATTTTTTATTACAATTAAGTAAAATTAGGGGTGTTTATGTAAAAACACCATGGAGAGAGAAATTAGTATTATAATACTATATTAATTTCTTATTCATTATTTAAATATAATATTTTTTTTACTAAATTTAATTTTTAAATTTTTTTACTTTTTTTAAAAAATAACCGTAACATAAATCTGATGGGGATAATTTACACTGGTGTAATTATTTACACCAGTGTAAATCTACCCCTACACAAACCTACTACACAAAACACTAGTATAAATCTAACAAACAACATACATGCATTCGTATTACACCACTGTAAAATGCCCCCAAAAAAACATCTATACATTCCTACCATTATTTACACCAGTGTAAATCTGCCATAACACAACCTACTTCACAAAAACACTAGTGTAGTAAATGTGCCATAACACAACCAACTTCACAAAAACACTAGTGTAAAACCCAAAAAAAATCTGTACATTCGTTATTACACCGGTGTAATCTACCATACACAAAACCTACTACACAAAAACACTAGTGTAAAAACCCCCAAAAACAACATATATACACAAAAACCTAGTGTAAACCAAACTAAAAAGATCTATACATCAAAACATCTACACATTTCGTATTTTTACATTGGTGTTTTAACGTCATCATCTTCATAGCATCTCCCTGCCAAAAAAACCCAAAATTTCAACATAAAAAAATGCTATCTTTTGCACAAAAAAAACAGAAAAAATAAATAAATAATAATAATATTAATAATAATAACATTTATTATACTAATAATAATAACAGAAAATAATAAAAAATATTAATAATAATAACATAGATAATAATATTAATAATAACAGAAAATAATAATAATAATAATAACAATAATACCCTAATAATAATAATAATAATAACATAAATAATAATAATAATAATAACTGAAATAATAATAATAATAATAACAGAAAAACAATAATAATATTAAAAATAATAACACAAATAATACTAATAATAACAGAGTTAATAATAATAATAATAAAAAAAAAATAACATACCTTCGTCCTCCTCAGATCCGCTGTCCTCCGCCGTCCTCCGCCATCTCCTCCACCCCCTCCGCCCCCTAACCAACCTGTTTCATCCCCACCGTCGACCACCGCCCTTCGTTCATCATCATCAAAACCCCTACCACGAACCACCATCCCCACCGTCGAAACCCCCCCTGTGACACCCGGCAAATTCTGGTTAACAACGTTGTCTAGATTAAAGTCTACCTTAGCGAGTCACGCGTATATTATACTTAACGAGGGTTAGCTAGATAGCTAGATAAGACATACGTGCATTGTTGTGGGTCAATATGTGATTACATGATTAGTGAACCTCGGACGTTGGTGGATAATAAACTTATGTGTCTCGGTGATATCTGACAAACTTATGTGAAAACCATACGTGATTATGTGAACCTAAACCGAACACGTTAATAAAAATCATTAAAAGTGGAGCATGAGGTTGATTAGGGTCTTAACGCATGGGGTTACACTTGTTACGGTCCGAAATAACGAAAACGTCGACGGATAACGCGTCGGGAGGCGAAACGAAGCAAAAGCGCGCGCCTCGGACCTGTGAGCGGCCGCTCACAGGCTCCGAGCGGCCGCTCGAACATCCCTGACAGGTCTAAACCGCCTCAAACTCATATTTAAGCATCCTAAACCCCCATGCAACCCCCATACTCAACCCTAATCGCCCCCTTACTGCCCCACACGAATATTTCACTCCAAAAACTCCTGCTAAGGCTCAAGATCATCAATTGGGAGGCTCCAAGGCGCGCGATTGATTGATTTGAAGAGCTAAGGGTATAACTTATGATTTCTTACGCTTTTACCTTATGTTTTTACTATAAAAATCATATAACAAGTTTGTCCAGGTCTGAAAGTATTTTATAAAAGTTAAAACATGATGATTACGAAGATTAAAAGGGTCAACCACATTGTTACATAATGAATGTTATATGTTTTGCATGATTATGCATGTTCTTGATGTTTTAGACTTCTAGGGTTTGTGAATAATGATGGTTGTGATGTATAATTAGGGTTTTGATCAGATGTGGTTCTTACTAAAGTTGTATGATGATTATTAGGTGTTATTGATTGATAATATGCAACTAGGGTTTGATATAATTGATAATATTGCATGATTAGAATCTGGACAGATTCTGAATGTCGACTTGTAGGGTCTGTTTCGTGGCTTGAAAATAATTGGTTTGATCGATTCTTTGCATGATTGTAATGTACAAGGTCTTAGCTTTTCATAATGAGCAAAACCATCGAATTTGGACATCGTTTGAGTCGTTTTTGGAATTTTAATTGATTAGGGGTCATATCAGATTTTCGGATTTGTAAATTGGGGTAACTTTAAATGGTCATAACTTGAGATTTACAAGGAGTTAGGTTATGAAATTTTTACAGTAGGTTAATACTGGAAAAATAGAGCTTTTCCAAGTAGATTCATCTCGTTTGAATGAATACACAATTTTTAAGAATTTTCCTACTAAACTGACCTGTTGAGGAGATTTTCTGGACATAGCTGTGTTGTACGATTTTTCATAATTTTTGTGTTTGGAATTAAGACAAAACGAAAATAGGTATTGTCGAGTGAATCCCAAAGAAAATTCAGTAAAAATTTGGGAGGTTAACTCACTGATTTGCTATTTTAAATAAATTCGTTTTGATGGCGCACAATCTGTCCTGAAAACACAGATTGTGTATTATGTGCTTCTGTGATTAATTGAGGTCTTAGGTGGTATGGAATTGACATGTAACTGAAGTACACTTGTCTGAGACACATACGGAATGTAGAAACTAATTGTAACCAACGTATTCACCAACGGGTCCGTAGGTTTTACTATTGCATGTAGAATCACTAGGCGTCGCATACACACTTTTGAACATTTAAAACGCCTTGGACAAACGAGTTATATGGTGTAATGATATTACGCCTATACTCACTTAATGACACTGTTATTAGGGTGTCGGTAGCATATATTACTTGCTGTTCGGATTCTTTGCTTGCACGTTAAGGTGAGTTTACGGCCCCTCTTTTAAACTGGTTTCACATTTTCGGGGGAGAAAACATGTGTTAAAACGCTTATTTGGTAACTACTGTCATACTATGGGTTTCTATTGTGTACTACACGATCTTTGGAAGTCCCGGGGGGAACCATGAATGTGCGGGTTTGCACAACGGGGAAATGTGAATAGCGCTATTGGGAGTGACCAACCCCGCTCGTCGACTTGGAGGGTCGGCAGGTGCATATTGTCTCATACAGGAACAACAGGAACAACAGGTTTACTACATCGGGCACACATTTGGTTTACGAGTTAGTAATGGTTTTCCAATCGTGGTAGTAACAAAACATACGCCTAGCTAGCGTACACTGGTTTTCGATTTGTTATAGTATGGACAGGTTGACTTGGTACTTGGATTACAAAACCTGTAAACTCACCAGCATTTTTGTGCTGACGTAAACTTTTACATGTTTTCTCAGGTCGCTAAGGTAGCACGACTGGACTAGGGCGCACGCGTCTGCACAGCGTCTAGCTAGGGTTGCATGGTTTTACAAACGTTGAACATTGGTTTACTATTGAATATTGTTTTGAATAAGCTTCCGCTGTAAACGGGAATTTTAAACATTGTTTTGAAATTGCATTATGTTCATTTTAGACTTGTTTATTGTGATCGTTGGTTTGGATCCTGGTTTGTCATGCGCCTCGCGGTAAAACTCCGCAAGTGGATTTTGAGGGTGTGACAGATTGGTATCAGAGACAGGTTATAGTGAACTAGGACTGCATGTAGAGTCTAGACTATAGCCGAGTCGCACACACTAGACGATCACTTAGTACTAAACATTATGGTGGATTACGTATGGGCTTGTCGGGGTGTCTCTAAAATCATCTAACCTTCCTATGTTACATCATCCGTTCTATCTTAAGTCGGGTTACTTACTTTCTAGGCAGTGTAGTATATTGGAGTAAGTCGTGTACTCTTGAGATTTGTCCAAGGCTCGGACATCTCCCTTTCATACTCCAATAGAAACACTTGCCATAAACTACCGTAGCATTACGGTGTATAGCTAAGAGTCTATGTCTGGTGATTTGAACTTTGAACTAGGAGAACACTCGGAGGACCATGTAGAGCGGTTTATCATTTTGGGTGCACACAAAATCATAAACCGAAATGCATGAAAGCCCTAGTGAGCTCTGGGTTTGAATGGATAGTCCTGGGTTGGATCTAGCTTTGATCTTGCGAACGCTAGTGGTTACCATTAGCTGTGAAACTAAATTTTCTCGTCCTTTTTGTCGGAATCATGTCTGGAGTGCGAGGAGGACGTGGAGGTGGCCGCGCTGGTGGGCGTGGTGGTGGCGGTCGTGGTGGTGGTGGTCGTGGAGGTGTGGAACCTCAAGATGACTGGGTCTGAGATTGAGAAGTATACGGTAAGGCGTAATGAGTTGGCAGTGTTGTGTCCTGACTTGCATGTGCCAGAGTATAGGAGGATCGAACACTATATCTCGGGGTTAGTGCCAGAAATCGCAGGGTTGGTGGCTGCGGGAAATCATCCTACATACTCAGAAGTGGTCCGATCAGCTCACAGGATGACAAATTTGAAGGTGAATGAGGGTATTTTGCCTGCTAAGGGTTCGACTGTCAAGGCCCCGGAGAATAACAAGCGTAAGTGGGATAATGAGGGGAAAGGATCTGTGCCAGCACAGCAGGGTAAGAGGTTCGATAGCGGGGGTTCTTCTTCTACTGGTAATAAACAGGGTGGTTATGCGGGGAAATTACCTAAATGCAACAAGTGTGGGCGTCATCATCAGGGGGACTGCGACCGTAATCGTTGCCATCGTTGTCAGCGACTTGGGCATTTTGCTAAAGATTGTCGGGCGAAACTTCCATCGACCCAGGCTCCAACTACTAACTCGGCTCCTACTACTCAAGGAACTACGGGAAGGTAGGGATGTTACAACTGTGGGGAGACTGAGCATTACAAGAAGGATTGCCCGAAACTGAAGCAGGGCGGGAACAACGGTAACAGGAACAACGGGGGCGGTGGCAGGAATGCACGTGCCTTCGTCATTGGAGCCGCTGAGGCTAGACAGGATCCTGACACAGTTACCGGTACGTTCCTTCTCAATAATCGCTCTGTTAGTGTTTTATTTGATTCCGGTGCCGATAAAAGTTTTATATCCATGGAAGTTAGTCGACTGCTAGATGTAGTACCCGTACCATTAGAGGCTAAGTATATTATTGAGTTGGCTGACGGTAAAAAAGATTGAAGCTACTTGTATCCTTCGGGAGTGTCAACTAGAGTTGTCGGGTTTGTCTTTTCCCATCGACCTTATGCCGGTACCTTTGGGTAGTTTTGACGTTGTTGTAGGCATGGATTGGTTGTCTTTGTATCGCGCTGAGATCGTTTGTTACGACAAGATTATTCGGATTCCTCTCCCTGATGGAGAATTCCTTTCTGTGTCCGGTATCAAGGGCGGTGTTCCGCTAAATCTCATCTCCAGCATGAAAGCCCTTAAATATCTTCGAAGGGGTTATTCGGCCGTTTTGGCACTTTTATCTGTTTCCTCTACCGATGAGAAGAAGATCGACGATATTCCTGTTGTACGCGAGTTTCCTGATGTTTTTTCCCGATGATTTATCTGGTCTTCCTCCCCATCGTCAGGTTGAGTTCGGTATTGATCTTGTACCAGGGGCTGCTCCTATTGCTCGGGCCCCCTACCGTCTTGCACCTCCCGAGATGCAGGAATTGTCTAGTCAGTTACAGGAACTCTTGGACAAGGGATTCATTAGGCCGAGTTCTTCCCCTTGGGGAGCCCCGATTCTATTCGTCAAGAAGAAGGATGGAAGTTTCCGATTGTGTGTGGACTACAGAGAACTGAACAAATTGACCGTTAAGAACCGTTATCCTCTTCCACGTATTGATGATCTATTCGACCAGCTCCAGGGTTCTAGTTACTATTCCAAGATTGACTTGAGGTCCGGTTATCACCAGTTGCGCGTAAGGGAAGCTGACGTTGCAAAGACTGCCTTTCGTACATGTTATGGCCATTTCGAATTCTTGGTCATGCCTTTCGGTCTCACGAACGCACCGGCGGTTTTCATGGATTTGATGAACCGCGTTTGCAAACCATATCTTGATAAGTTCGTCATTGTGTTTATTGATGACATTCTGATTCACTCCAAGAACAAGACCGAACACGAGGAACACCTGCGTTTGGTTTTGGAACTCTTACGATGGGAACAACTTTACGCTAAGTTCTCAAAGTGTGACTTTTGGTTACGCGAAGTTCAGTTCCTAGGACATGTAGTTAATGAACTAGGAATTCATGTCAATCCAGCTAAAATCGAAGCGATCAAGGACTGGGGAGCACCAAAGACGCCAACTGAGGTGCGGCAATTTCTAGGCCTTGCGGGCTATTATCGTCGTTTCATTATGGGGTTCTCGAAGATCGCTCAACCCCTGACCACTCTTACTCAGAAGGATAGAAAATTCGACTAGGGTGAACCACAAGAGTCGGCATTTCAAGAACTGAAGTCTAAACTTTGTTCTGCTCCTATTTTGTCCTTACCTGAAGGCCCTGATGATTTCGTTGTTTACTGTGATGCTTCTATTCATGGTCTCGGTTGCGTGTTGATGCAACGCGAGAAAGTGATTGCGTATGCTTCTCGTCAACTCAAGGTGCACGAGAAGAACTACACCACCCATGACTTGGAATTGGGTGCAGTGGTTTTCGCGTTGAAAATTTGGAGACATTTCTTGTACGGTACCAAATGCACCATCTACACCGATCACAAGAGTCTTCAACATATTTTCGACCAACAACATTTGAACATACGACAGCGTCGTTGGATTGAACTTCTAAATGACTATGATTGCGCCATTAAGTACCATCCTGGCAAGGCGAATGTGGTAGCAGACGCCTTGAGCAGGAAGGAATCAATTAAACCTCGTCGCGTTCGGGCGTTGCAACTCACTATTCATTCCTCTCTACCAGACCAACTCCGTTCTGCCCAGTTAGAAGCTTTGAAGGAGGAAAACCTTAAAGCTAAGACAATGCACGGTGCCGACAAGCACCTCGAGCGAAGGCCTGATGGCCTGCACTACTTCGCAGAACGCATATGGATTCCTTTATTCGGGGGACTTCGGGAGCTTGTCCTAGATGAGGCTCACAAGTCCCGGTATTCTATTCATCCTGGTTCGGATAAGATGTACCAAGATCTGAAGGTGCTTTACTGGTGGCCAAACATGAGGTCGGATATAGCCTCATACGTGAGCAAATGCTTGACCTGTGCTAAGGTCAAGGTAGAATACCAGAAACCGTCGGGTCTCTTGCAACAACCTGAAATTCCGGAGTGGAAATGGGAACGGATTACAATGGATTTTGTCACGCAACTACCTAAGTCACCGAGCGGGAATGATAAGATATGGGTGATTGTTGATCGATTGACAAAATCAGCCCATTTTCTCGCTATTAAAGAGACCGACACCATGGATCGTTCGGCTCGCCTTTATCTGAAGGAAGTTGTTTCTAAGCACGGGGTGCCAGTTTCTATTATTTCGGATCGTGATTCCCACTTTACTTCTCACTTCTGGAAGTCGTTACACAAGGCTTTGGGTACCTAACTAGACATGAGTACAGCTTATCACCCACAGACTGACGGTCAGAGTGAGCGCACGATTCAAACGTTAGAAGACATGCTGCGGGCATGTGTGATCGATTTTGGCAAAGGTTGGGAAGCTCATTTACCGTTAGTAGAATTCTCATACAACAACAGTTATCACACGAGTATCAAGGCAGCTCCGTTCGAGGCACTGTACGGGCGGAAATGCCGTTCTCCTCTTTGTTGGGCTGAGGTGGGTGAGAGTCAACTCACTGGGCCTGAACTAGTGTACGAAACTTCGGAAAAGATCGTACAGATTCGTAACCGGTTGGCAGTAGCACGGGATCGGCAAAAGAGTTATGCTGATCAGCGTCGCAAGCCATTGGAATTCCAAGTTGATGACAAGGTACTTCTGAAAGTTTCACCGTGGAAGGGCGTCATAAGCTTTGGGAAGCGTGGCAAACTCAACCCTCGGTATGTCGGTCCATTTACGATCCTGGAACGGATTGGACCGGTGGCATATTGTAACACCCCAACCGATGGCGGAAACATCGGGATGTCACGTATTGATGATTGTTCAGTAGCTCATGGTGAATAATAAATTTCATTAAATAATTTAAGTAAGTTACATACAATTGTTCTAAGAATTTGTACATCAAATTGAATAAAACTATGCAAATATCCTCAAGCATTAAGTCAAATCTTCAAGCAAGTAGAACCTGAAACATGTTAAGTTGAAAATGTTTTGGGTCAACAAAAGTTGGTGAGAATTACATAGGTTTTGATAATCGAATAAAATTGTTGTGCAATTCATGTGTCATGGCAATTCTAGTCCATATGCAAAAACATACTAGAAGTAAATCGAGTGCATAATCAACCTTGTTGACTGTTGTATTGTGGTACATCCCATACGCTCATGGTTCACTCGTTTATATTGCAGTAACAAACACCCACGTAACCTTTGTAGGAGGCACGTATCCGGGTGGGATTGTCAGTCCAATAGATCTATCAATGTATACCGTTTGGCTGATGAATGTTTATGCTAGAATTGTGCTTACCCTAGTCATGTTCAAGACATAATGCAACATAGAAATACACATAGACACATTGATGATTGAATTGCATAAATAATGTTGTAACATGTTTCACCCCAAAATGGTGATAAATAGAAAAGGGGCTATGTAAAACTCACCTTAGCAAAATGTTATGTCTCGTAAAAAAAATAGAATAATGTGTTGTGAATGTATGCGAGGCGAATCCCAAAGACTCAACAACGTAGCTAGTCCAAATTGATGAAAACGAAAAAGAAAGAATATCAAGCTTCCAATTCGCCAATTACAAGAGCTTATAATCAAAGCTTCAATTGTAGAAGTAATAGACTATAGAAGAAAGGTATGAGGGAAAGTTTAATCGGATTGAAACAATCGATTTAGAGGTGCAAAGTATGATGGGTCATAGGTGGGTTTTTATACTAGTTTTGGAGTCAATTACCATTAAAATTGGTCAACACCATAAAGTAAGGTTTTATGATGAATTGACTATTTGACTAAGACTTTGACTGTTTGACTAAGACTTTGACTAGGACTTTGACTATTTGACTCAAGGCTTTATTTAAAAAAAAAATCTTGTATGTGAAAAAAAAAGAATTTAGAATCATATTATTATTATTATTATTTATATACATTTATGTATGTATATAAGTTGTGAGTTAGGATAAATAAAGACTTAGGCACATTTGTATAATATTAATGATAAAGGTGTAATAAAAAATATATATATATATATATGGGCTTTTTATGTATTAAAATTTTGGGGAAAATTTTGCGATGTTACAGTCTCCCCTACTTTTGGAAACTTCGTCCCGAAGTTTATTGAAAATACAGGGTTGAAGGTGATTGGGTAGAAATTAGGACAAGGGTGGTTTGGGAAGTTTCGAGTTAAGGCATGACATAAATTTATAGGTAACAGAATAAACTGTTTCGAATAATTTGGGTAAGAGTTTTGATATGTGTGAGTTTTAAGGGTTGGATTAGGTTCATCTGAAATAGCAAGGAGAATAAGAATCTTAAGTTTTAGGACTCCTAAAAGAAATGCATGAGTTGATTGACTATAGAAAGACTAAATGAACTACCAGGTAACTAGAGTTTATAATTGGTTATTTACTGAAAACCTTGATAGAATTTCACACTACCTTAACGTACCTGTAAATTCATGATTACGTTCCGGACCGCAATCACCAATTTACCTTACATTAAAGTTTTGCGTCCTTCTATATCTCCACCGATTGTTGAGCAGGTCCGATAGCCTCCACCAGTCGTGGAGTAGGTTGTAGGGCCTCTCCCACTGTTGAAAAGGCATAATGACCTCTACCAATCATTGAGTAGGTTCGATAGCCTCCACTAGTCGTGGAGCAGGTTGTAGGGCCTCTCCCGACTGTTGAAAAGGCATGATGACCTCTATTAAGTGCAGCATTTATAATACACATAGGTTGCAAATTGATAACATGTTTATGCAAGCAAGTATAACAAGCACAGTATATGAGTTGTAGTTGTATAGATTTATATAATTAGTTCACATTCAAACAATCATGCACCATGTAACAACTCTCAGACAAATATTTTATTACTTGAATCAAATAGCGTCAATACATAGAATAAAAGCAACCAATAGTCAAATGGTGAGACTTGCGGTTAGGTAGCTGGAGGATCTTGATCTCTGTTTAGTTTAGGGCATTGGTTACGGAAGTGATTTGGGTAATGAATGTTCAATAAAATATGGGTTGAATGAAGGACAATGAGGTAATATAAGGAATGTAATCATTTATTCATTTAATTAAAACGAATAAACGAAAACGTTGACTTATCAAAGATTCTAAATTCTAATAACATATGAAGACATGCTTTAGCCTATAAGTGAACACTCATCCCGAGAATTCCCAGGTAGGCATCCGGGTCCCTCGTCTGATTGGGATATATGCGCAATGCCAGCCTAGACAGAAGACTCAGAATACAGGCGTTCACCCTTCCAGATTGCACGTGTTCGTTATTAAAATCTAGAACTTTGACGAGATCTCAAGGTGGTTCAGGCTAAACCTGAGGATTTTGTCCTATTAGTCTAAGAGTAGATCCAATGGTGGAGAGCAACCTTCTTGTAAGGATGAAAGTAGGGATAAGAAGTAGGAGGGAGATAGAGAATGGCAAGTAAAAGAAGCAAATACTGGTTATAATCCTATGGTTATAGACTAGATTATTTTTCTAATAACCTAATTCCCTATAACCATGGCTCTGATACCAATCTGTAACACCCCAACCGATGGCGGAAACATCGGGATGTCACGTATTGATGATTGTTCAGTATCTCATGGTGAATGATAAATTTCATTAAATAATTTAAGTAAGTTACATACAATTGTTCTAAGAATTTGTACATCAAATTGAATAAAACTATGCAAATATCCTCAAGCATTAAGTCAAATCTTCAAGCAAGTAGAACCTGAAACATGTTAAGTTGAAAATGTTTTGGGTCAACAAAAGTTGGTGAGAATTACATAGGTTTTGATAATCGAATAAAATTGTTGTGCAATTCATGTGTCATGGCAATTCTAGTCCATATGCAAAAACATACTAGAAGTAAATCGAGTGCATAATCAACCTTGTTGACTGTTGTATTGTGGTACATCCCATACGCTCATGGTTCACTCGTTTATATTGCAGTAACAAACACCCACGTAACCTTTGTAGGAGGCACGTATCCGGGTGGGATTGTCAGTCCAATAGATCTATCAATGTATACCGTTTGGCTGATGAATGTTTATGCTAGAATTGTGCTTACCCTAGTCATGTTCAAGACATAATGCAACATAGAAATACACATAGACACATTGATGATTGAATTGCATAAATAATGTTGTAACATGTTTCACCCCAAAATGGTGATAAATAGAAAATGGGCTATGTAAAACTCACCTTAGCAAAATGTTATGTCTCGTAAAAAAAAATAGAATAATGTGTTGTGAATGTATGCGAGGCGAATCCCAAAGACTCAACAACGTAGCTAGTCCAAATTGATGAAAACGAAAAAGAAAGAATATCAAGCTTCCAATTCGCCAATTACAAGAGCTTATAATCAAAGCTTCAATTGTAGAAGTAATAGACTATAGAAGAAAGGTATGAGGGAAAGTTTAATCGGATTGAAACAATCGATTTAGAGGTGCAAAGTATGATGGGTCATAGGTGGGTTTTTATACTAGTTTTGGAGTCAATTAGCCATTAAAATTGGTCAACACCATAAAGTAAGGTTTTATGATGAATTGACTATTTGACTAAGACTTTGACTGTTTGACTAAGACTTTGACTATTTGACTCAAGGCTTTATTTAAAAAAAAAATCTTGTATGTGAAAAAAAAAAGAATTTAGAATCATATTATTATTATTATTATTATTTATATACATTTATGTATGTATATAAGTTGTGAGTTAGGATAAATAAAGACTTAGGCACATTTGTATAATATTAATGATAAAGGTGTAATAAAAAATATATATATATATATATGGGCTTTTTATGTATTAAAATTTTGGGGAAAATTTTGCGATGTTACACATATCGTCTTGATTTACCGACGGAGCTCGGTAACGTACATAACGTCTTCCATGTGTCCAACCTGAAGAAGTGTCTGGCTGACGAGTCTCTCATTGTTCCACTAGAAGAGATCAAGGTTGACGATCGTCTTCGGATTGTGGAGGAACCTGTTGGGATTCTGGATTACAAGATTCGTAGCCTACGTCATTGCAAGATTCGCATTGTTAAGGTTCGCTGGAACTCGAACCGAGGACCAGAGTACACTTGGGAACGGGAGGATCAGATGAAGTCTAAGTATCCTCATCTCTTTCCTAAGGAAGCGTTCGAATCAAGATATGTCTCTACTGCAGCTGAATGAATCTCGGGGCGAGATTCCTTTTAACGTGGGGATGATGTGACAACTCGGGTAAATCCCTCTTTTTGGTTTCTATTTTTGGTTTCTATCTTTTGTTGTTTCCTTCGTTATTCCTTTTGGTACTTGTGAAATTTTCGGGACGAAAATTCTTTTAACGTGGGGATGATGTGACACCCGGCAAATTCTGGTTAACAACGTTGTCTAGATTAAAGTCTACCTTAGCGAGTCACGCGTATATTATACTTAACGAGGGTTAGCTAGATAGCTAGATAAGACATACGTGCATTGTTGTGGGTCAATATGTGATTACATGATTAGTGAACCTCGGACGTTGGTGGATAATAAACTTATGTGTCTCGGTGATATCTGACAAACTTATGTGAAAACCATACGTGATTATGTGAACCTAAACCGAACACGTTAATAAAAATCATTAAAAGTGGAGCATGAGGTTGATTAGGGTCTTAACGCATGGGGTTACACTTGTTACGGTCCGAAATAACGAAAACGTCGACGGATAACGCGTCGGGAGGCGAAACGAAGCAAAAGCGCGCGCCTCGGACCTGTGAGCGGCCGCTCACAGGCTCCGAGCGGCCGCTCGAACATCCCTGACGGGTCTAAACCGCCTCAAACTCATATTTAAGCATCCTAAACCCCCATGCAACCCCCATACTCAACCCTAATCGCCCCCTTACTGCCCCACACGAATATTTCACTCCAAAAACTCCTGCTAAGGCTCAAGATCATCAATTGGGAGGCTCCAAGGCGCGCGATTGATTGATTTGAAGAGCTAAGGGTATAACTTATGATTTCTTACGCTTTTACCTTATGTTTTTACTATAAAAATCATATAACAAGTTTGTCCAGGTCTGAAAGTATTTTATAAAAGTTAAAACATGATGATTACGAAGATTAAAAGGGTCAACCACATTGTTACATAATGAATGTTATATGTTTTGCATGATTATGCATGTTCTTGATGTTTTAGACTTCTAGGGTTTGTGAATAATGATGGTTGTGATGTATAATTAGGGTTTTGATCAGATGTGGTTCTTACTAAAGTTGTATGATGATTATTAGGTGTTATTGATTGATAATATGCAACTAGGGTTTGATATAATTGATAATATTGCATGATTAGAATCTGGACAGATTCTGAATGTCGACTTGTAGGGTCTGTTTCGTGGCTTGAAAATAATTGGTTTGATCGACTCTTTGCATGATTGTAATGTACAAGGTCTTAGCTTTTCATAATGGGCAAAACCATCGAATTTGGACATCGTTTGAGTCGTTTTTGGAATTTTAATTGATTAGGGGTCATATCAGATTTTCGGATTTGTAAATTGGGGTAACTTTAAATGGTCATAACTTGAGATTTACAAGGAGTTAGGTTATGAAATTTTTACAGTAGGTTAATACTGGAAAAATAGAGCTTTTCCAAGTGGATTCATCTCGTTTGGATGAATACACAATTTTTAAGAATTTTCCTACTAAACTGACCTGTTGAGATTTTCTGGACATAGTTGTGTTGTACGAATTTTCATAATTTTTGTGTTTGGAATTAAGACAAAACAAAAATAGGTATTGTCGAGTGAATCCCAAAGAAAATTCAGTAAACATTTGGGAGGTTAACTCACTGATTTGCTATTTTAAATAAATTCGTTTTGATGGCGCACAATCTGTCCTGAAAACACAGATTGTGTATTATGTGCTTCTGTGATTAATTGAGGTCTTAGGTGGTATGGAATTGACATGTAACTGAAGTACACTTGTCTGAGACACATACGGAATGTAGAAACTAATTGTAACCAACGTATTCACCAACGGGTCCGTAGGTTTTACTATTGCATGTAGAATCACTAGGCGTCGCATACACACTTTTGAACATTTAAAACGCCTTGGACAAACGAGTTATATGGTGTAATGATATTACGCCTATACTCACTTAATGACACTGTTATTAGGGTGTCGGTAGCATATATTACTTGCTGTTCGGATTCTTTGCTTGCACGTTAAGGTGAGTTTACGGCCCCTCTTTTAAACTGGTTTCACATTTTCGGGGGAGAAAACATGTGTTAAAACGCTTATTTGGTAACTACTGTCATACTATGGGTTTCTATTGTGTACTACACGATCTTTGGAAGTCCCGGGGGGAACCATGAATGTGCGGGTTTGCACAACGGGGAAATGTGAATAGCGCTATTGGGAGTGACCAACCCCGCTCGTCGACTTGGAGGGTCGGCGGGTGCATATTGTCTCATACAGGAACAACAGGAACAACAGGTTTACTACATCGGGCACACATTTGGTTTACGAGTTAGTAATGGTTTTCCAATCGTGGTAGTAACAAAACATACGCCTAGCTAGCGTACACTGGTTTTCGATTTGTTATAGTATGGACAGGTTGACTTGGTACTTGGATTACAAAACCTGTAAACTCACCAGCATTTTTGTGCTGACGTAAACTTTTACATGTTTTCTCAGGTCGCTAAGGTAGCACGACTGGACTAGGGCGCACGCGTCTGCACAGCGTCTAGCTAGGGTTGCATGGTTTTACAAACGTTGAACATTGGTTTACTATTGAATATTGTTTTGAATAAGCTTCCGCTGTAAACGGGAATTTTAAACATTGTTTTGAAATTGCATTATGTTCATTTTAGACTTGTTTATTGTGATCGTTGGTTTGGATCCTGGTTTGTCATGCGCCTCGCGGTAAAACTCCGCAAGTGGATTTTGAGGGTGTGACAGATTGGTATCAGAGACAGGTTATAGTGAACTAGGACTGCATGTAGAGTCTAGACTATAGCCGAGTCGCACACACTAGACGATCACTTAGTACTAAACATTATGGTGGATTACGTATGGGCTTGTCGGGGTGTCTCTAAAATCATCTAACCTTCCTATGTTACATCATCCGTTCTATCTTAAGTCGGGTTACTTACTTTCTAGGCAGTGTAGTATATTGGAGTAAGTCGTGTACTCTTGAGATTTGTCCAAGGCTCGGACATCTCCCTTTCATACTCCAATAGAAACACTTGCCATAAACTACCGTAGCATTACGGTGTATAGCTAAGAGTCTATGTCTGGTGATTTGAACTTTGAACTAGGAGAACACTCGGAGGACCATGTAGAGCGGTTTATCATTTTGGGTGCACACAAAATCATAAACCGAAATGCATGAAAGCCCTAGTGAGCTCTGGGTTTGAATGGATAGTCCTGGGTTGGATCTAGCTTTGATCTTGCGAACGCTAGTGGTTACCATTAGCTGTGAAACTAAATTTTCTCGTCCTTTTTGTCGGAATCATGTCTGGAGTGCGAGGAGGACGTGGAGGTGGCCGCGCTGGTGGGCGTGGTGGTGGCGGTCGTGGTGGTGGTGGTCGTGGAGGTGTGGAACCTCAAGATGACTGGGTCTGAGATTGAGAAGTATACGGTAAGGCGTAATGAGTTGGCAGTGTTGTGTCCTGACTTGCATGTGCCAGAGTATAGGAGGATCGAACACTATATCTCGGGGTTAGTGCCAGAAATCGCAGGGTTGGTGGCTGCGGGAAATCATCCTACATACTCAGAAGTGGTCCGATCAGCTCACAGGATGACAAATTTGAAGGTGAATGAGGGTATTTTGCCTGCTAAGGGTTCGACTGTCAAGGCCCCGGAGAATAACAAGCGTAAGTGGGATAATGAGGGGAAAGGATCTGTGCCAGCACAGCAGGGTAAGAGGTTCGATAGCGGGGTTCTTCTTCTACTGGTAATAAACAGGGTGGTTATGCGGGGAAATTACCTAAATGCAACAAGTGTGGGCGTCATCATCAGGGGGACTGCGACCGTAATCGTTGCCATCGTTGTCAGCGACTTGGGCATTTTGCTAAAGATTGTCGGGCGAAACTTCCATCGACCCAGGCTCCAACTACTAACTCGGCTCCTACTACTCAAGGAACTACGGGAAGGTAGGGATGTTACAACTGTGGGGAGACTGAGCATTACAAGAAGGATTGCCCGAAACTGAAGCAGGGCGGGAACAACGGTAACGGGAACAACGGGGGCGGTGGCAGGAATGCACGTGCCTTCGTCATTGGAGCCGCTGAGGCTAGACAGGATCCTGACACAGTTACCGGTACGTTACTTCTCAATAATCGCTCTGTTAGTGTTTTATTTGATTCCGGTGCCGATAAAAGTTTTATATCCATGGAAGTTAGTTGACTGCTAGATGTAGTACCCGTACCATTAGAGGCTAAGTATATTATTGAGTTGGCTGACGGTAAAAAAGATTGAAGCTACTTGTATCCTTCGGGAGTGTCAACTAGAGTTGTCGGGTTTGTCTTTTCCCATCGACCTTATGCCGGTACCTTTGGGTAGTTTTGACGTTGTTGTAGGCATGGATTGGTTGTCTTTGTATCGCGCTGAGATCGTTTGTTACGAAAAGATTATTCGGATTCCTCTCCCTGATGGAGAATTCCTTTCTGTGTCCGGTATCAAGGGCGGTGTTCCGCTAAATCTCATCTCCAGCATGAAAGCCCTTAAATATCTTCGAAGGGGTTATTCGGCCGTTTTGGCACTTTTATCTGTTTCCTTTACCGATGAGAAGAAGATCGACGATATTCCTGTTGTACGCGAGTTTCCTGATGTTTTTCCCGATGATTTATCTGGTCTTCCTCCCCATCGTCAGGTTGAGTTCGGTATTGATCTTGTACCAGGGGCTGCTCCTATTGCTCGGGCCCCCTACCGTCTTGCACCTCCCGAGATGCAGGAATTGTCTAGTCAGTTACAGGAACTCTTGGACAAGGGATTCATTAGGCCGAGTTCTTCCCCTTGGGGAGCCCCGATTCTATTCGTCAAGAAGAAGGATGGAAGTTTCCGATTGTGTGTGGACTACAGAGAACTGAACAAATTGACCGTTAAGAACCGTTATCCTCTTCCACGTATTGATGATCTATTCGACCAGCTCCAGGGTTCTAGTTACTATTCCAAGATTGACTTGAGGTCCGGTTATCACCAGTTGCGCGTAAGGGAAGCTGACGTTGCAAAGACTGCCTTTCGTACACGTTATGGCCATTTCGAATTCTTGGTCATGCCTTTCGGTCTCACGAACGCACCGGCGGTTTTCATGGATTTGATGAACCGCGTTTGCAAACCATATCTTGATAAGTTCGTCATTGTGTTTATTGATGACATTCTGATTCACTCCAAGAACAAGACCGAACACGAGGAACACCTGCGTTTGGTTTTGGAACTCTTACGATGGGAACAACTTTACGCTAAGTTCTCAAAGTGTGACTTTTGGTTACGCGAAGTTCAGTTCCTAGGACATGTAGTTAATGAACTAGGAATTCATGTCAATCCAGCTAAAATCGAAGCGATCAAGGACTGGGGAGCACCAAAGACGCCAACTGAGGTGCGGAAATTTCTAGGCCTTGCGGGCTATTATCGTCGTTTCATTATGGGGTTCTCGAAGATCGCTCAACCCCTGACCACTCTTACTCAGAAGGATAGAAAATTCGACTAGGGTGAACCACAAGAGTCGGCATTTCAAGAACTGAAGTCTAAACTTTGTTCTGCTCCTATTTTGTCCTTACCTTAAGGCCCTGATGATTTCGTTGTTTACTGTGATGCTTCTATTCATGGTCTCGGTTGCGTGTTGATGCAACGCGAGAAAGTGATTGCGTATGCTTCTCGTCAACTCAAGGTGCACGAGAAGAACTACACCACCCATGACTTGGAATTGGGTGCAGTGGTTTTCGCGTTGAAAATTTGGAGACATTTCTTGTACGGTACCAAATGCACCATCTACACCGATCACAAGAGTCTTCAACATATTTTCGACCAACAACATTTGAACATACGACAGCGTCGTTGGATTGAACTTCTAAATGACTATGATTGCGCCATTAAGTACCATCCTGGCAAGGCGAATGTGGTAGCAGACGCCTTGAGCAGGAAGGAATCAATTAAACCTCGTCGCGTTCGGGCGTTGCAACTCACTATTCATTCCTCTATACCAGACCAACTCCGTTCTGCCCAGTTAGAAGCTTTGAAGGAGGAAAACCTTAAAGCTAAGACTATGCACGGTGCCGACAAGCACCTCGAGCGAAGGCCTGATGGCCTGCACTACTTCGCAGAACGCATATGGATTCCTTTATTCGGGGGACTTCGGGAGCTTGTCCTAGATGAGGCTCACAAGTCCCGGTATTCTATTCATCCTGGTTCGGATAAGATGTACCAAGATCTGAAGGTGCTTTACTGGTGGCCAAACATGAGGTCGGATATAGCCTCATACGTGAGCAAATGCTTGACCTGTGCTAAGGTCAAGGTAGAATACCAGAAATCGTCGGGTCTCTTGCAACAACCTGAAATTCCGGAGTGGAAATGGGAACGGATTACAATGGATTTTGTCACGCAACTACCTAAGTCACCGAGCGGGAATGATAAGATATGGGTGATTGTTGATCGATTGACAAAATCAGCCCATTTTCTCGCTATTAAAGAGACCGACACCATGGATCGTTCGGCTCGCCTTTATCTGAAGGAAGTTGTTTCTAAGCACGGGGTGCCGGTTTCTATTATTTCGGATCGTGATTCCCACTTTACTTCTCACTTCTGGAAGTCGTTACACAAGGCTTTGGGTACCTAACTAGACATGAGTACAGCTTATCACCCACAGACTGACGGTCAGAGTGAGCGCACGATTCAAACGTTAGAAGACATGCTGCGGGCATGTGTGATCGATTTTGGCAAAGGTTGGGAAGCTCATTTACCGTTAGTAGAATTCAAATACAACAACAGTTATCACACGAGTATCAAGGCAGCTCCGTTCGAGGCACTGTACGGGCGGAAATGTCGTTCTCCTCTTTGTTGGGCTGAGGTGGGTGAGAGTCAACTCACTGGGCCTGAACTAGTGTACGAAACTTCGGAAAAGATCGTACAGATTCGTAACCGGTTGGCAGTAGCACGGGATCGGCAAAAGAGTTATGCTGATCAGCGTCGCAAGCCATTGGAATTCCAAGTTGATGACAAGGTACTTCTGAAAGTTTCACCGTGGAAGGGCGTCATAAGCTTTGGGAAGCGTGGCAAACTCAACCCTCGGTATGTCGGTCCATTTACGATCCTGGAACGGATTGGACCGGTGGCATATTGTAACACCCCAACCGATGGCGGAAACATCGGGATGTCACGTATTGATGATTGTTCAGTAGCTCATGGTGAATAATGAATTTCATTAAATAATTTAAGTAAGTTACAATTGTTCTAAGAATTTGTACATCAAATTGAATAAAACTATGCAAATATCCTCAACCATTAAGTCAAATCTTCAAGCAAGTAGAACCTGAAACATGTTAAGTTGAAAATGTTTTGGGTCAACAAAAGTTGGTGAGAATTACATAGGTTTTGATAATCGAATAAAATTGTTGTGCAATTCATGTGTCATGGCAATTCTAGTCCATATGCAAAAACATACTAGAAGTAAATCGAGTGCATAATCAACCTTGTTGACTGTTGTATTGTGGTACATCCCATACGCTCATGGTTCACTCGTTTATATTGCAGTAACAAACACCCACGTAACCTTTGTAGGAGGCACGTATCCGGGTGGGATTGTCAGTCCAATAGATCTATCAATGTATACCGTTTGGCTGATGAATGTTTATGCTAGAATTGTGCTTACCCTAGTCATGTTCAAGACATAATGCAACATAGAAATACACATAGACACATTGATGATTGAATTGCATAAATAATGTTGTAACATGTTTCACCCCAAAATGGTGATAAATAGAAAAGGGGCTATGTAAAACTCACCTTAGCAAAATGTTATGTCTCGTAAAAAAAATAGAATAATGTGTTGTGAATGTATGCGAGGCGAATCCCAAAGACTCAACAACGTAGCTAGTCCAAATTGATGAAAACGAAAAAGAAAGAATATCAAGCTTCCAATTCGCCAATTACAAGAGCTTATAATCAAAGCTTCAATTGTAGAAGTAATAGACTATAGAAGAAAGGTATGAGGGAAAGTTTAATCGGATTGAAACAATCGATTTAGAGGTGCAAAGTATGATGGGTCATAGGTGGGTTTTTATACTAGTTTTGGAGTCAATTAGCCATTAAAATTGGTCAACACCATAAAGTAAGGTTTTATGATGAATTGACTATTTGACTAAGACTTTGACTGTTTGACTAAGACTTTGACTAGGACTTTGACTATTTGACTCAAGGCTTTATTTAAAAAAAAAATCTTGTATGTGAAAAAAAAAAGAATTTAGAATCATATTATTATTATTATTATTTATATACATTTATGTATGTATATAAGTTGTGAGTTAGGATAAATAAAGACTTAGGCACATTTGTATAATATTAATGATAAAGGTGTAATAAAAAATATATATATATATATATATATGGGCTTTTTATGTATTAAAATTTTGGGGAAAATTTTGCGATGTTACAGTCTCCCCTACTTTTGGAAACTTCGTCCCGAAGTTTATTGAAAATACAGGGTTGAAGGTGATTGGGTAGAAATTAGGACAAGGTGGTTTGGGAAGTTTCGAGTTAAGGCATGACATAAATTTATAGGTAACAGAATAAACTGTTTCGAATAATTTGGGTAAGAGTTTTGATATGTGTGAGTTTTAAGGGTTGGATTAGGTTCATCTGAAATAGCAAGGAGAATAAGAATCTTAAGTTTTAGGACTCCTAAAAGAAATGCATGAGTTGATTGACTATAGAAAGACTAAATGAACTACCAGGTAACTAGAGTTTATAATTGGTTATTTACTGAAAACCTTGATAGAATTTCACACTACCTTAACGTACCTGTAAATTCATGATTACGTTCCGGACCGCAATCACCAATTTACCTTACATTAAAGTTTTGCGTCCTTCTATATCTCCACCGATTGTTGAGCAGGTCCGATAGCCTCCACCAGTCGTGGAGTAGGTTGTAGGGCCTCTCCCACTGTTGAAAAGGCATAATGACCTCTACCAATCATTGAGTAGGTTCGATAGCCTCCACTAGTCGTGGAGCAGGTTGTAGGGCCTCTCCCGACTGTTGAAAAGGCATGATGACCTCTATTAAGTGCAGCATTTATAATACACATAGGTTGCAAATTGATAACATGTTTATGCAAGCAAGTATAACAAGCACAGTATATGAGTTGTAGTTGTATAGATTTATATAATTAGTTCACATTCAAACAATCATGCACCATGTAACAACTCTCAGACAAATATTTTATTACTTGAATCAAATAGCGTCAATACATAGAATAAAAGCAACCAATAGTCAAATGGTGAGACTTGCGGTTAGGTAGCTGGAGGATCTTGATCTCTGTTTAGTTTAGGGCATTGGTTACGGAAGTGATTTGGGTAATGAATGTTCAATAAAATATGGGTTGAATGAAGGACAATGAGGTAATATAAGGAATGTAATCATTTATTCATTTAATTAAAACGAATAAACGAAAACGTTGACTTATCAAAGATTCTAAATTCTAATAACATATGAAGACATGCTTTAGCCTATAAGTGAACACTCATCCCGAGAATTCCCAGGTAGGCATCCGGGTCCCTCGTCTGATTGGGATATATGCGCAATGCCAGCCTAGACAGAAGACTCAGAATACAGGCGTTCACCCTTCCAGATTGCACGTGTTCGTTATTAAAATCTAGAACTTTGACGAGATCTCAAGGTGGTTCAGGCTAAACCTGAGGATTTTGTCCTATTAGTCTAAGAGTAGATCCAATGGTGGAGAGCAACCTTCTTGTAAGGATGAAAGTAGGGATAAGAAGTAGGAGGGAGATAGAGAATGGCAAGTAAAAGAAGCAAATACTGGTTATAATCCTATGGTTATAGACTAGATTATTTTTCTAATAACCTAATTCCCTATAACCATGGCTCTGATACCAATCTGTAACACCCCAACCGATGGCGGAAACATCGGGATGTCACGTATTGATGATTGTTCAGTATCTCATGGTGAATGATAAATTTCATTAAATAATTTAAGTAAGTTACATACAATTGTTCTAAGAATTTGTACATCAAATTGAATAAAACTATGCAAATATCCTCAAGCATTAAGTCAAATCTTCAAGCAAGTAGAACCTGAAACATGTTAAGTTGAAAATGTTTTGGGTCAACAAAAGTTGGTGAGAATTACATAGGTTTTGATAATCGAATAAAATTGTTGTGCAATTCATGTGTCATGGCAATTCTAGTCCATATGCAAAAACATACTAGAAGTAAATCGAGTGCATAATCAACCTTGTTGACTGTTGTATTGTGGTACATCCCATACGCTCATGGTTCACTCGTTTATATTGCAGTAACAAACACCCACGTAACCTTTGTAGGAGGCACGTATCCGGGTGGGATTGTCAGTCCAATAGATCTATCAATGTATACCGTTTGGCTGATGAATGTTTATGCTAGAATTGTGCTTACCCTAGTCATGTTCAAGACATAATGCAACATAGAAATACACATAGACACATTGATGATTGAATTGCATAAATAATGTTGTAACATGTTTCACCCCAAAATGGTGATAAATAGAAAATGGGCTATGTAAAACTCAGCTTAGCAAAATGTTATGTCTCGTAAAAAAAATAGAATAATGTGTTGTGAATGTATGCGAGGCGAATCCCAAAGACTCAACAACGTAGCTAGTCCAAATTGATGAAAACGAAAAAGAAAGAATATCAAGCTTCCAATTCGCCAATTACAAGAGCTTATAATCAAAGCTTCAATTGTAGAAGTAATAGACTATAGAAGAAAGGTATGAGGGAAAGTTTAATCGGATTGAAACAATCGATTTAGAGGTGCAAAGTATGATGGGTCATAGGTGGGTTTTTATACTAGTTTTGGAGTCAATTAGCCATTAAAATTGGTCAACACCATAAAGTAAGGTTTTATGATGAATTGACTATTTGACTAAGACTTTGACTGTTTGACTAAGACTTTGACTATTTGACTCAAGGCTTTATTTAAAAAAAAAATCTTGTATGTGAAAAAAAAAAGAATTTAGAATCATATTATTATTATTATTATTATTTATATACATTTATGTATGTATATAAGTTGTGAGTTAGGATAAATAAAGACTTAGGCACATTTGTATAATATTAATGATAAAGGTGTAATAAAAAATATATATATATATATATATATGGGCTTTTTATGTATTAAAATTTTGGGGAAAATTTTGCGATGTTACACATATCGTCTTGATTTACCGACGGAGCTCGGTAACGTACATAACGTCTTCCATGTGTCCAACCTGAAGAAGTGTCTGGCTGACGAGTCTCTCATTGTTCCACTAGAAGAGATCAAGGTTGACGATCGTCTTCGGATTGTGGAGGAACCTGTTGGGATTCTGGATTACAAGATTCGTAGCCTACGTCATTGCAAGATTCGCATTGTTAAGGTTCGCTGGAACTCGAACCGAGGACCAGAGTACACTTGGGAACGGGAGGATCAGATGAAGTCTAAGTATCCTCATCTCTTTCCTAAGGAAGCGTTCGAATCAAGATATGTCTCTACTGCAGCTGAATGAATCTCGGGGCGAGATTCCTTTTAACGTGGGGATGATGTGACAACTCGGGTAAATCTCTCTTTTTGGTTTCTATTTTTGGTTTCTATCTTTTGTTGTTTCCTTCGTTATTCCTTTTGGTACTTGTGAAATTTTCGGGACGAAAATTCTTTTAACGTGGGGATGATGTGACACCCGGCAAATTCTGGTTAACAACGTTGTCTAGATTAAAGTCTACCTTAGCGAGTCACGCGTATATTATACTTAACGAGGGTTAGCTAGATAGCTAGATAAGACATACGTGCATTGTTGTGGGTCAATATGTGATTACATGATTAGTGAACCTCGGACGTTGGTGGATAATAAACTTATGTGTCTCGGTGATATCTGACAAACTTATGTGAAAACCATACGTGATTATGTGAACCTAAACCGAACACGTTAATAAAAATCATTAAAAGTGGAGCATGAGGTTGATTAGGGTCTTAACGCATGGGGTTACACTTGTTACGGTCCGAAATAACGAAAACGTCGACGGATAACGCGTCGGGAGGCGAAACGAAGCAAAAGCGCGCGCCTCGGACCTGTGAGCGGCCGCTCACAGGCTCCGAGCGGCCGCTCGAACATCCCTGACGGGTCTAAACCGCCTCAAACTCATATTTAAGCATCCTAAACCCCCATGCAACCCCCATACTCAACCCTAATCGCCCCCTTACTGCCCCACACGAATATTTCACTCCAAAAACTCCTGCTAAGGCTCAAGATCATCAATTGGGAGGCTCCAAGGCGCGCGATTGATTGATTTGAAGAGCTAAGGGTATGACTTATGATTTCTTACGCTTTTACCTTATGTTTTTACTATAAAAATCATATAACAAGTTTGTCCAGGTCTGAAAGTATTTTATAAAAGTTAAAACATGATGATTACGAAGATTAAAAGGGTCAACCACATTGTTACATAATGAATGTTATATGTTTTGCATGATTATGCATGTTCTTGATGTTTTAGACTTCTAGGGTTTGTGAATAATGATGGTTGTGATGTATAATTAGGGTTTTGATCAGATGTGGTTCTTACTAAAGTTGTATGATGATTATTAGGTGTTATTGATTGATAATATGCAACTAGGGTTTGATATAATTGATAATATTGCATGATTAGAATCTGGACAGATTCTGAATGTCGACTTGTAGGGTCTGTTTCGTGGCTTGAAAATAATTGGTTTGATCGACTCTTTGCATGATTGTAATGTACAAGGTCTTAGCTTTTCATAATGGGCAAAACCATCGAATTTGGACATCGTTTGAGTCGTTTTTGGAATTTTAATTGATTAGGGGTCATATCAGATTTTCGGATTTGTAAATTGGGGTAACTTTAAATGGTCATAACTTGAGATTTACAAGGAGTTAGGTTATGAAATTTTTACAGTAGGTTAATACTGGAAAAATAGAGCTTTTCCAAGTGGATTCATCTCGTTTGGATGAATACACAATTTTTAAGAATTTTCCTACTAAACTGACCTGTTGAGGAGATTTTCTGGACATAGCTGTGTTGTACGAATTTTCATAATTTTTGTGTTTGGAATTAAGACAAAACAAAAATAGGTATTGTCGAGTGAATCCCAAAGAAAATTCAGTAAACATTTGGGAGGTTAACTCACTGATTTGCTATTTTAAATAAATTCGTTTTGATGGCGCACAATCTGTCCTGAAAACACAGATTGTGTATTATGTGCTTCTGTGATTAATTGAGGTCTTAGGTGGTATGGAATTGACATGTAACTGAAGTACACTTGTCTGAGACACATACGGAATGTAGAAACTAATTGTAACCAACGTATTCACCAACGGGTCCGTAGGTTTTACTATTGCATGTAGAATCACTAGGCGTCGCATACACACTTTTGAACATTTAAAACGCCTTGGACAAACGAGTTATATGGTGTAATGATATTACGCCTATACTCACTTAATGACACTGTTATTAGGGTGTCGGTAGCATATATTACTTGCTGTTCGGATTCTTTGCTTGCACGTTAAGGTGAGTTTACGGCCCCTCTTTTAAACTGGTTTCACATTTTCGGGGGAGAAAACATGTGTTAAAACGCTTATTTGGTAACTACTGTCATACTATGGGTTTCTATTGTGTACTACACGATCTTTGGAAGTCCCGGGGGGAACCATGAATGTGCGGGTTTGCACAACGGGGAAATGTGAATAGCGCTATTGGGAGTGACCAACCCCGCTCGTCGACTTGGAGGGTCGGCGGGTGCATATTGTCTCATACAGGAACAACAGGAACAACAGGTTTACTACATCGGGCACACATTTGGTTTACGAGTTAGTAATGGTTTTCCAATCGTGGTAGTAACAAAACATACGCCTAGCTAGCGTACACTGGTTTTCGATTTGTTATAGTATGGACAGGTTGACTTGGTACTTGGATTACAAAACCTGTAAACTCACCAGCATTTTTGTGCTGACGTAAACTTTTACATGTTTTCTCAGGTCGCTAAGGTAGCACGACTGGACTAGGGCGCACGCGTCTGCACAGCGTCTAGCTAGGGTTGCATGGTTTTACAAACGTTGAACATTGGTTTACTATTGAATATTGTTTTGAATAAGCTTCCGCTGTAAACGGGAATTTTAAACATTGTTTTGAAATTGCATTATGTTCATTTTAGACTTGTTTATTGTGATCGTTGGTTTGGATCCTGGTTTGTCATGCGCCTCGCGGTAAAACTCCGCAAGTGGATTTTGAGGGTGTGACAGATTGGTATCAGAGACAGGTTATAGTGAACTAGGACTGCATGTAGAGTCTAGACTATAGCCGAGTCGCACACACTAGACGATCACTTAGTACTAAACATTATGGTGGATTACGTATGGGCTTGTCGGGGTGTCTCTAAAATCATCTAACCTTCCTATGTTACATCATCCGTTCTATCTTAAGTCGGGTTACTTACTTTCTAGGCAGTGTAGTATATTGGAGTAAGTCGTGTACTCTTGAGATTTGTCCAAGGCTCGGACATCTCCCTTTCATACTCCAATAGAAACACTTGCCATAAACTACCGTAGCATTACGGTGTATAGCTAAGAGTCTATGTCTGGTGATTTGAACTTTGAACTAGGAGAACACTCGGAGGACCATGTAGAGCGGTTTATCATTTTGGGTGCACACAAAATCATAAACCGAAATGCATGAAAGCCCTAGTGAGCTCTGGGTTTGAATGGATAGTCCTGGGTTGGATCTAGCTTTGATCTTGCGAACGCTAGTGGTTACCATTAGCTGTGAAACTAAATTTTCTCGTCCTTTTTGTCGGAATCATGTCTGGAGTGCGAGGAGGACGTGGAGGTGGCCGCGCTGGTGGGCGTGGTGGTGGCGGTCGTGGTGGTGGTGGTCGTGGAGGTGTGGAACCTCAAGATGACTGGGTCTGAGATTGAGAAGTATACGGTAAGGCGTAATGAGTTGGCAGTGTTGTGTCCTGACTTGCATGTGCCAGAGTATAGGAGGATCGAACACTATATCTCGGGGTTAGTGCCAGAAATCGCAGGGTTGGTGGCTGCGGGAAATCATCCTACATACTCAGAAGTGGTCCGATCAGCTCACAGGATGACAAATTTGAAGGTGAATGAGGGTATTTTGCCTGCTAAGGGTTCGACTGTCAAGGCCCCGGAGAATAACAAGCGTAAGTGGGATAATGAGGGGAAAGGATCTGTGCCAGCACAGCAGGGTAAGAGGTTCGATAGCGGGGTTCTTCTTCTACTGGTAATAAACAGGGTGGTTATGCGGGGAAATTACCTAAATGCAACAAGTGTGGGCGTCATCATCAGGGGGACTGCGACCGTAATCGTTGCCATCGTTGTCAGCGACTTGGGCATTTTGCTAAAGATTGTCGGGCGAAACTTCCATCGACCCAGGCTCCAACTACTAACTCGGCTCCTACTACTCAAGGAACTACGGGAAGGTAGGGATGTTACAACTGTGGGGAGACTGAGCATTACAAGAAGGATTGCCCGAAACTGAAGCAGGGCGGGAACAACGGTAACGGGAACAACGGGGGCGGTGGCAGGAATGCACGTGCCTTCGTCATTGGAGCCGCTGAGGCTAGACAGGATCCTGACACAGTTACCGGTACGTTACTTCTCAATAATCGCTCTGTTAGTGTTTTATTTGATTCCGGTGCCGATAAAAGTTTTATATCCATGGAAGTTAGTTGACTGCTAGATGTAGTACCCGTACCATTAGAGGCTAAGTATATTATTGAGTTGGCTGACGGTAAAAAAGATTGAAGCTACTTGTATCCTTCGGGAGTGTCAACTAGAGTTGTCGGGTTTGTCTTTTCCCATCGACCTTATGCCGGTACCTTTGGGTAGTTTTGACGTTGTTGTAGGCATGGATTGGTTGTCTTTGTATCGCGCTGAGATCGTTTGTTACGAAAAGATTATTCGGATTCCTCTCCCTGATGGAGAATTCCTTTCTGTGTCCGGTATCAAGGGCGGTGTTCCGCTAAATCTCATCTCCAGCATGAAAGCCCTTAAATATCTTCGAAGGGGTTATTCGGCCGTTTTGGCACTTTTATCTGTTTCCTTTACCGATGAGAAGAAGATCGACGATATTCCTGTTGTACGCGAGTTTCCTGATGTTTTTCCCGATGATTTATCTGGTCTTCCTCCCCATCGTCAGGTTGAGTTCGGTATTGATCTTGTACCAGGGGCTGCTCCTATTGCTCGGGCCCCCTACCGTCTTGCACCTCCCGAGATGCAGGAATTGTCTAGTCAGTTACAGGAACTCTTGGACAAGGGATTCATTAGGGCGAGTTCTTCCCCTTGGGGAGCCCCGATTCTATTCGTCAAGAAGAAGGATGGAAGTTTCCGATTGTGTGTGGACTACAGAGAACTGAACAAATTGACCGTTAAGAACCGTTATCCTCTTCCACGTATTGATGATCTATTCGACCAGCTCCAGGGTTCTAGTTACTATTCCAAGATTGACTTGAGGTCCGGTTATCACCAGTTGCGCGTAAGGGAAGCTGACGTTGCAAAGACTGCCTTTCGTACACGTTATGGCCATTTCGAATTCTTGGTCATGCCTTTCGGTCTCACGAACGCACCGGCGGTTTTCATGGATTTGGTGAACCGCGTTTGCAAACCATATCTTGATAAGTTCGTCATTGTGTTTATTGATGACATTCTGATTCACTCCAAGAACAAGACCGAACACGAGGAACACCTGCGTTTGGTTTTGGAACTCTTACGATGGGAACAACTTTACGCTAAGTTCTCAAAGTGTGACTTTTGGTTACGCGAAGTTCAGTTCCTAGGACATGTAGTTAATGAACTAGGAATTCATGTCAATCCAGCTAAAATCGAAGCGATCAAGGACTGGGGAGCACCAAAGACGCCAACTGAGGTGCGGCAATTTCTAGGCCTTGCGGGCTATTATCGTCGTTTCATTATGGGGTTCTCGAAGATCGCTCAACCCCTGACCACTCTTACTCAGAAGGATAGAAAATTCGACTAGGGTGAACCACAAGAGTCGGCATTTCAAGAACTGAAGTCTAAACTTTGTTCTGCTCCTATTTTGTCCTTACCTGAAGGCCCTGATGATTTCGTTGTTTACTGTGATGCTTCTATTCATGGTCTCGGTTGCGTGTTGATGCAACGCGAGAAAGTGATTGCGTATGCTTCTCGTCAACTCAAGGTGCACGAGAAGAACTATACCACCCATGACTTGGAATTGGGTGCAGTGGTTTACTACATCGGGCACACATTTGGTTTACGAGTTAGTAATGGTTTTCCAATCGTGGTAGTAACAAAACATACGCCTAGCTAGCGTACACTGGTTTTCGATTTGTTATAGTATGGACAGGTTGACTTGGTACTTGGATTACAAAACCTGTAAACTCACCAGCATTTTTGTGCTGACGTAAACTTTTACATGTTTTCTCAGGTCGCTAAGGTAGCACGACTGGACTAGGGCGCACGCGTCTGCACAGCGTCTAGCTAGGGTTGCATGGTTTTACAAACGTTGAACATTGGTTTACTATTGAATATTGTTTTGAATAAGCTTCCGCTGTAAACGGGAATTTTAAACATTGTTTTGAAATTGCATTATGTTCATTTTAGACTTGTTTATTGTGATCGTTGGTTTGGATCCTGGTTTGTCATGCGCCTCGCGGTAAAACTCCGCAAGTGGATTTTGAGGGTGTGACACCCCCCCCCCCACCACGAACCACCACCCGTCACCATCCATCCCATTATTTCAGATCTGTTCGAAAAACCCCCACCAAAAAGCAACTGTTTCAGATCTGTTTGAAAGCCACAAAACCACCACCAAAAGCCACGAACCACCACCCCGTCATCATCCATCCCACCGTCGTTCTCAGATGAGAGAGAGAGAGAGAGAGAGAGAGAGAGAGAGAGAGAGAGAGAGAGAGAGAGAGAGAGAGAGAGAGAGAGGAGTGTGTGTGAGAGAGGGAGGAGTGTGTTTGATGAGAGAGAGAGAGGTTTGTAGTTTATTTAAAAAAAATCTGTATAATAAAAGGGTTGAGTGGAGGTGGGGTGGGGTAGGGTGGGGATAAATTACTTTCTTACCTTTTAATATTATATTGATTGGTGGTATATGTGTCAGCTTGTCATTGGTCTAAAGAGGTTCTCAAGTTCTCTCAACTCAAGAGGGTTCTCATATGAACCCATTCCTATATATATATATATATATATATATATATATATATATTTCTAAAAAATGGGTATTAAAAACCATGATTTAAACATTAAAAAGATCACAATGTAATATGTTTCTTACAGTTTAATAAAACTATTGTATTTTGTTCATCTTTATATAAAACATGACAATATATTGTCATTACGTTGGTGATTGTATAAATTATCTAAGTGTGACAAAATGGCATTGAAACCGTCTCATCGAACCCTACGATCTTAGTTTTCTGGTTTTCTCTTTTTTTTTTGGATTTTTAGCTTGTAGTTTTTAGATTTATGTTATATCATTGTGTCTTTTATTTAACATTGTGTTTTTTTCTTATTTTCATTTCATTATGTCATTTTTGCGATTCATTGTGTCTTTTTTCTTCAATATCGTGTTATATTTTTCGGCATTGTGTTATATTTTGTGGCTCATTGTATCATATTTCGTGATCTATTGTGTTTTTGTATCCTTCCCACCCTTCTTAGTTTTGTTACACTATGTATGCAGGATAACTTGAACTTATATTTATATATATTTTTTTTCTAGTGACAAAATTGGTTATATAAAAAAAACTACTCGGCGCTTTTTTGATTTTTTTGGCTCAAAATGCTTAAAATCGTGTATATTATATGCCCTATTTTTTTCAAAAATAAAAAAAATTGGGAAGTCAGAGTTTCCAGAGTTTACCATATAATAAGGGTTTCCACATTATCCTTTCCCTGTATATATATATAGGGGAAGGTTCAATTGAGAACTCATAGTTAGGGAGAGAACTCGAGAACTCCTACTTAAATTAAAAAAAAAATCATAACTCAAAATTTAAGTCAAAAACCAAAAATCTGGTTCGGAGCTTCTCTTTCCCACGTCATCCCGGTTCAGAAAAAAAAATAAAAAAAATAAAAAAACATAAAAAAAATAAAAAATAGGCGACTTCTAATGCACATGTGTAGTAAATGTCCGGTTAGCTTTAGGGTTTAGTTTAGCTTTTAGGGTTAGTTTTTTTTTTAGTTTAGTTTGTAAGGTTTAGGTTTTTGGGGGTGGGGTGGGGGTGGGTAGGGTCGGTTTAGGTTTTTGGGTAGGGGGTTAGGCTTTTTGGTGGGGGTTAGGTTTTTGGTTGTGACGGGTGGGGCTTAGGTTTTTGGTAGGCGGTGGGTGGGGTGGGTTTAGGTTTTTGGGTGGGGGTGGATGGGTGGTTTAGGTTTTTGGGTAAGCGATTTAGGTTTTTTAGTGAGGATGGGGGTGGGTAGGGTGGAATTAGGTTTTTGGGTGGGGGTAAGTTGGGGGGTAGGTGGTTTAGGCTTTTGGGTTATACTACACATGTGCAGTAGCGTTTTTTAGGTGTGTTTTTTAAGTGTGATAAAATGGCATTGAAACCGTCTCATCGAACCCTACGATCTTAGTTTTATGGTTTTCTCTTTTTTTGGATTTTTAGCTTATAGTTTTTAGATTTATGTTATATCATTGTGTCTTTTATTTAATATTGTGTTTTTTTCTTATTTTCATTTCATTATGTCATTTTTGCGATTCATTGTGTCTTTTTTCTTCAATATCGTGTTATATTTTTTTGGCATTGTGTTATATTTTGTGGCTCATTGTATCATATTTCGTGATCTATTGTGTTTTTGTATCCTTCCCACCCTTCTTAGTTTTGTTACACTATGTATGTAGGATAACTTGAACTTATATTTATATATATTTTTTTTCTAGTGACAAAATTGGTTATATAAAATACTAGCTGATTATCCCGGGAGGTCCCCGGGGCTGAAAAATATAATTTTACGTGATAACCTATTGCAAATGGCTCAAGTTAACTAACCACAAAATCTCTCAATCATTGCATGTTCATAGTATTCTAATCAGTAATAACTCATATTCCCCACAAAATCTAATTTTACGTGATAACATGAACACTTTGTGTATTTTTTTCCTGTATGAACGAAACCCCACAAAAAATAGTCGAGTTTTTCTTCGTTTTTTATATAGCACTATAGTACTCGTTGGAAAGATAATAAAACGCTCGTTAATTTGGTGTAATTTTTTTCTTTAAAAAATCTCGTATATAAAAGATATAAACGTTTAAAAATTATGGGAGGAAATATGAGAGAGAAATTTTTTTTTTTTAGTACTGAACTTGTATTCCTCTTTCATTCCAGGACAAAGAAAATTACATTAAAATAGCGGGCAGACGGGCAACAAGCTGCGTCGCCACCCCTTTCGGAATAGCAAATCCTAATCTACTGAAAACATAACCATGTCCACCCGGAGCCGAGACACTACTATGAATAACCCGCTGGACCCTGGTCAAGAAACGGGTAGCCTCCGGTGTCAATGAGCCAAAGGTATCAAAAGCCAAAGGTATAAAAACGTGTTGGTTCTCCTCGCAGGCTTTAGCATGTTTTTCTACCTTATTTTAAATTTTTTTTTTCCTAAAATAACTCAATTTTATTAAAAAAGGAAACAATTCAAAAACGCCAAATACTCTCCATTATGATGCCATGTGGCACTCTCAAGGAAAGGTTGAGACCTCCATTACACGCTACGTCAGCATATACGTTTTCTTTTATATATATATATATATATATAGAGAGAGAGAGAGAGAGTGAGATTTAAGAAATTTCCGTAATATGAAATCTGACCCTCATTGAAAATGAAAAATCCTGGAAGGCCGTGCTAGACTGCTACCTGTTATCTGGACCCCTCTAAGTTTTTTTTGAAGGGCATCTGGACCCCTCTAAGTAATAGTCTTATTTGAACCCTAACTTGAACCCCAATAAAATAAGTAGGTACACACGCACAGGAACACACGAAAACAAACATGGGTATTGTATTCTTAATAAACAAAGTTACAAATTCTGTTATTTATTTATAATGAAAACCGTACTTTGCTTTTTTAATTGCAATAATTACAGTTATCATTTTTTACATTCATTATTTGAGATTTTAACGAGTCAATAGTTCATGAGCGGGTTAACTCGTTCGCACCTAATCAAAACGATGAAATGATAACAACCATTGAATGTAGAAGTCGATAAGGGTAGCTATTAAAGTTAACTTATGAAATGCGAAAATTTCAATATGCGAAAAAAATAAAATGTGCGATTTTGCCCTCTGAATATTTGTAAAAATTCTCAAATCAAACCAATATTCTTAAAATATAACTAGAAGCAGCACATAACTTTCACAAAAATACACACGCTTAGATGTAATGTAAACAACAATCAAATCATATATTAATTAAAGCAATGAATCTGAACTAGGCTCACAACCGGTCCACAAATACTCTTTACAATGCAACATTTATTGTTACAGTTTTTACATAACGTCATTTATTGTTATCTTACATATGTCGATCATTAATCCAGCTCGTATACCTCTTTCACTAAATTTAACAACACCAATATACTAGTGCTAATTGCATTCTTGTAGTTATCTACTAAAAAAAGTATACTAAAATCGGCAGTAATATTATTATCATGTTTATGAAGTATATGGATTACATAATGTTCATTGTTACAACGAAGTAAAGTCCCCTTTATAACTTGAAATTGGCTGCTCCCTTTCACAATGCATATTTTGTTTCACTTTCTTAATGAACGCTTCACATTTTTGGCGAAAATCATTTGCTTCATCATCATGTTCTTCTTCATCTTCAACATCACTTATTGCTACTATTTCATCTTCATCATCATGTTCTTCTTCATCTTCAACATCACATATTGCTACTATTTCATCTTCAACATCATGAACATCACATATTGCTACTATTTCATCTTCATCATCATGAACACATTCAACTAGATCTTGATGATCATCAATACCAACCAACATCTCATCATCTTCAGCTTGATCATGGGTATGCCAAGAATCTTTATGATCATCTACACTACTAAATGACATCCCGTTACATTCAATCTTTTTCGCTTCCGGTCCCCTTTTATTTGAACCGCTATCAAAGAAGAGGAAGAAAAGAATTCCATTGCAAAGAAGAAAGATGTAGATCTTGTCATTGGTATCGATAAATTTTGTGATATTTGAACCGAAAGATTGAAATCGAAAAGGGAGAGACAAAGAAGAAATGATTATGATAATGAAGCTGAAGAGAGTGTAAAATGGTCCTCTTGGTTCATCTAATTTGTTCCCCATTGTTGTAAGGCTCGTTTCTTTTTTTAAGTACCAATATGTGTGTTTAAATCTGTCATCTGTGTATACTATATTTATAGTGAAAGAAATTAAAGAGAGTGTGGATTAATAAAGATGAAACGTGGGTGTGAGGAAGTTGCATATAACCAACCTTTATCGTTCTAATCATCTCATTATGAGAAAAAAAAAAAGGATAGCTATAAAAAATCAACTATTGTTGCCTAATTAGGTCTGATTTTATTTTATTTCACCTCTTCGATCTTAACATATTTCTTAAATTTAAAAGGTTAACTAAAACAAGTCGTTATCTCAAATATTGCTTTAACATTCCTAAATCTTTAAGGGAAATATCATTAAAAAAACTTTATTTTTACCTTTTTACAAAATTCACTTAGAAATTTTTTTGCACATACAAAACACTATATTTTATGTTTTTTTTCCTGACAAAAGTTACTTAACATTTTTTTTCACATAAAAAACATTACACTTATTGTTATTTCTCATAAAATCATTCAACATTTTTTTTGTTACATAAAAGTCCATCCAAGAGTCAGTTTGGAACAAATTGTGATTCTTTTTATCTTAAATAACGTACCTAAATCTGAAACACCGGATTGTGTTTGCTTACAGTTCTTTTGTTTTATACGTGGCATGTATATTTTTTGTCATAACAAAAGAATTCAAAATGATGAAACCGTTAAAAAAGAAAGTTAAACTTCAAGCGAATTACATCATTTAGAAAACAATTGCGAATGTGTTATTTAAATTTTTTATTGGTAGAGAATTGTTCGAGTATTTAAATTAATAAAACTAAAATTATTTTGATTGCAAGGGGAGTTTTTTTGTCATGTAATTTGAAAAAAAAATATTGAGTGACTTTTATAAGGAAAAAAACATAAAGTTTGATTTTTATGTGTAAAAATTTGTTGAGTGACTTTTATGAGTAAAAACAGTAACTTCAATGTTATTTGTGTGTAAAAATATTTTTGAGTGACTTTTATGAAAAAGAAAAAGAAAAAAAAATATAGTGTTTCTATGATATTTCCCCAAATCTTTATTACATGGTTATCTTTATTACTAACCATGTAATATTTCCTTTACTCAAATTAGTAAATTATATACTCACACTATAAATCCAGTCAAGAATTTATGTATTTTTTCTTTTATGTTTGGTGTGTTATAATGTGTTTGCTCTTAAAAAATTAATGTTTATAAGACTGGGGTGTCGCCTAGCACTCTCAGCCACCTCAGTCGGGTGGCATCCTTAACAACACCCCACCTCTCTTAAGGTGAGTGTAACGATGAAGCTAGCTAAAAAATGAAATTCACTATGGATGAGTTTAGGGGGGCCATCTACCCTTTTGATACCGGGTGTCCGGGTTAAGTGACACCATAAATTATTTTATATATTGCATATACATTGAACATCGGTTGACCTGTTGTTTTCTATTGAAATGCATAATATCTCGAAAGTAATAGTTCTGAAGAGTGTACTTTACTGTTATAACATTTCCTAAAAAGGATATATGAGAATTTGACACGTAATGAAATATGAAGCATCCAGGAAGACGAAATTATTTGTTATTTGGACCCTCTAACTAGTGGACTTATTTGAGCCCCTAAATTGAACCTCAAATAAGAAAAGTAGGTCCACGATTATAACAACCACCACAATGGAATGAACGTAAATATAATCATTTGATTGATTAAATTATTTTATTTTGTAGTGACAGGCCTTTTTCCTTATTTTATTTTATTTTATTGATATTAATAGATCAACACAAATGTTATTTGTATAAAACTCGATTTATATAAAAATTAAATCGAAATGCACACAATGAAAAGATGAAAAAAAGGGAGTGCTTTTAAACCTACTTAAAATATTAGATATAACATACTAGTTTATTCATCATTCATGAAATAAACAAATCTAATATGAAGCGAAAAAAAAAATTGTGTACCGTAAAAGAAATAGGTTGATTTTTCAGGAAAAAAATTGTAAATGGTCAACACTCGATAACTCATAAAACTTATTTTTAATTCTACATATCCACATCTTGCTTGGTTAAGATACGGCCAAAACTGAATCATTCGGTTACGGTTTCGATTTTCCCTTATTCCATAACTGAAATAACCGAAACCGAACCAACTGTTATATATTTATGTGTTTTTCATATATATATATATATATATATATATATATCCATGTATTTGAAACATATTTTCATGTATTTCCTATTGATTTCATGTATTTGAAATATATTTTCATGTATTTTCAGGTATTTCATGTATTTTTCAAGGGTTTTATGTATTTTGCATGCTTGGAAAAAGGTTCAAAACAGTTGATCGAAACCTAACCGATATATTAACCGAAACTAAACTGATGACCGATATATTAACCGAACCGACTTAACCAATTGGTTTCAGTTATGGGTTTCTAAAACCGAATTTCGGTTATCGGTTTTGGTTATGTATAAAAACTGAACCGAATCGATATATGCTAACCCCTACAATCTGCAGCAAAAAATCCAAGGATCAGAATTGAAAAACACAATGAAGGGGAAAAAAACACAATAAACAGATAAAAATAACACAATAGACAGACAAAATAACACATTGTGTTTTTTCTGCTGCAGATTTATGTTATTTTACTATATTGGGCATTGTTTTTTTTCTTTTTTGTATAACAGTATATTATTCGTTGGAAATATAACAAAACACTCGTTAATTTGGTGTGTGTGTGTGTGTGTGTGTATGTATGTATTTATTTTAAAAGTCATATAAAAATTTATTAACGTTTAAAAATCGTGAAGGAAAGCCACATACGAGTGAAAAAAACAAGAAAAAAAATACACCGTTAGTCCTTATGGTTTTCACCTAGTTTCAATGTCAGGTACTATGGCTTTATTGTTTCTACTTAATGTATTAACCTTTTAATTTGTTTCAACGTCAGGGATTAAGACTAACTTTGTTAAAATCTAACTAACTCCGTTAAAATCTAGGGGCATTTTGAAACATTAAAATTAAAAGGTTAATTATGTGTATTAATGGTTAGTCTAGGAAAAAAATTTTTATAAAATTCTGGAAAAAATATTTTCATAAAAAAGGTAATTAATTTTTTTAATTAATGAAACTTATTTTATTCATAATTAATTCATTATAAATTCGTTTTAATCATTTTTATATCCAAATTTCACAAAAAAAATATTTTTAACATTTTAAAACAAGAATATGAATCTGTTTTCAGAAAACTTGAAAAATTTATATTTTTAACTTATTAAAGTAATTATTTACTTTATACAATAAATTGTTTTATTTCAAACAAAAATAAAAATAATTTTTCAAAAATTATTTATTTAGAAATGTCCACGTCTCCACTGAGGCCGAAGACGTGCAGCCTCAGCAAGAATCTTTAGATCCAACTCTTCTTCTAAATTCAGATTAAGAAGCTCAGATGCACTCTCATATGTTAACATGTAAGTTGGTTTTATAATTGAGTTATCCACTGAATATTCTGCAATGCTGTTAATACATAACGTGGTAAGATCACAAAAACAATCAAACAACTAAATTCAAGCTGTTGAGATTTGAGATGTATATTATATGAAGCAATAGTCGTTTACCTGCCATCAGAATGCAATACAACTGATATTGTAACCGCCCTGCAAATTGTTCCCTGCTTCAAGCTCATTCCTTGCATGGCTAGTTTCTCAGGGAACATTGGATAAGTGGTAGTTGGTAAGAAAACAAATGTTCCTCTTTACAATGCTTCTTTACAGAGCACCCATGTCTAACAAGCTAAGCAAACAATAAGGTTGTACCTGTGAGTTGTATGAAACCAAATGTACCTGTCTATCAGGCTGCCTGGCTTAACAAAGCTAGTTGGATCAGCATCATGTATCCAAACTTTAATACGCCTATCATGCAACTTTGTTGTGCTTAATGCATCGTCAAGCTGTAGAATTTTGTCGTTTGTGATTCGAGATTGGTAGGTTCTTAATAAGATGTATCTATCATCCTTACACCCAGTAGTGTGCCATATATTTTACCTTAATGGTTTTACACTTTGGTAGTAGAAAATAGGTGTAATATTTTCTTACTGTATTTGATTGGTTTAAACTATGGGTGGCAAAATGGATAGGTTGGGTGGGTTTGGTTGTTGGGTCAGGATGGGTTTGGGTTAGGATGGGTATGGGTCAAGATGGGTAGATTAAAAAAATGGGTTAGAATGGGTTGGGTCAGGATGGGTTTGGGTCTAGATGGGTTTGGGTCTGGATGGGTTTGGGTATGGATGGTTTGGATTAAGATAGTATCACATTAAAATAGATTAAAATTTTTTTAAAAAATTAAAATAACAATAAAAAATTTAAAAAGTAAACAAAACTAAAATAAATAAAATTAAAAAAAAAACAAAAATAAACTTAAATATAAAATTTTAGGGGATCTGAAATATTTCATTTTGAACCGGACTGGTTCGACCCTATCGGGCCGGATAACAACCCGGACCGTTACGACCCGGCCAGGCCAGGTATCGACCAGAACTGTTTCGACCTGACCTGTCCCGTAGTGACCCGGACCGTTTCGACCCGGCCGTTTCAACCTTACCCGTCCCGTTTCGACCCGGCCAGGCTTGGTAGCGACCCAGACCGTTTCAACCCGGTCGGGCCCGGTAACGACTCGGACCGTTTCGACCCGACAAGACCGGTAGCGACCCAGATCGTTTCGACCCGACCGGGCCCGGTAACGACCCAGACCGTTTCGACCAGACCCGTCCCGTAGCGACCCGAATTGTTTCGACCCGGCCGGGCCCGGTAACGACCCAGACCGTTTCGACCCGCTTGGGCCCGGTAGCGACCCGGACCGTTTCGACCCGCCCAGGCCCGGTAGCGACCCGGACCGTTTCGACCCGCCCGGGCCCGGTAGCGACCCGGACCGTTTCGACCCGCCCGGGCCCGGTAGCGACCCGGACCGTTTTGACCCGACAGAACCGGTAGCAACCCGGACCGTTTCGACCCGACCGGTCCCGGTAACGACCCGGACCGTTTCGACCCGCCCGGGCCCGGTATCGACCCGGACCGTTTCGACCCGCCCGGGCCCGGTAGCGACCCGGACCGTTTCGACCCGACGGGCGACCCGGACCGTTTCGACCCGACGGGCCCGGTAAGGACCCGGACCGTTTCGACCCAACTGGGCCCGGTAACAACCCTAACCGTTTCAACCTGACTCGTCCCGTAGCGACCCGGATTGTTTCGACCCGGCCGGGCCCGGTAGCGACCCGGACCGTTTCGACCTGGTCGGGCCCTGTAACGACCTGGGCCGTTTGGACCCGACGGGACCGGTAGCGACCCGGACCGTTTCAACCCGACCAGGCCCGGTAACGACCTGGACCGTTTCGACCCGGCCGGGCCCGGTAACAACCCAGACCGTTTCAACCTGACTCGTCCCGTAGCGACCCGGTCGGGCCCGGTAGCGGCCCAGACCGTTTCAACCTGACCCGTCCCGTATCGACCCGGACAGTTTCGACCCGGCCGGGCCCGGTAGCGACCAAGACCGTTTTGACCCGACCGGGCCCGGTAACGACCCAGACCGTTTCAACCTGACCCGTACTGTTTCGACCCGACCGGGCCCGTTAGCGACCCGAACCGTTTTGGCCTGACCGATCCCGTTTGCAACCTAGACCGTTTCGACCCGACCGGGCCTGTCAAAGACCAGACCATTTCAAACCGAATGGGCCGGTCAACAACCCAGACCGTTTGGACTCGATTAAGCCTGCTAACTACTCGAACCGTTTCGATGAGGTTGGTCTTGTTAACGATTCGTGTTGTTTCGACATGGTCGTCCGTTAACGACCCGAACGGTTTCAAACCGACTGGGTTATCAACAAATGCAAAAGATATAATTTTTTTGTTTTTAGTGACATTGATTTCTATGAGGCATCAACACTTTTGATGTTGGGTGAGTTTTAATTCAGATTTGTATATGATTATCTAAAAATACCCATCCTGACCCATTTATTTTTTTGACATACCCATCCTGACCCACTTACTTATTTCCTACAATTAAAATTACCCATCCTAACCCCCTTGAAAATTATACTAAACCCATTTTGACCCACAAGGCATAAATTTTAAACCCAAAACAACCCAAACTCAATTAGATGGGTTGAAATTGCCAGGTCTAGTTTAAACATATTAATATCATGATTTCAGCTCCTAATTCTTAAAAACAGATGTAAATTTAATCTTGATGTTTGTTTACAACTTTACATTACTTGGTACTTTAAAGACTCAATGATGTTATGATAATTTCCTTTAAAGACTAAATAATTACTTTAGAAAGTTAAAAATATAAATATTTCAAGTTTTCTGAAAACATATTCATATTCCTGTTTTAAAATGTTAAAAATATTTTTGTGAAATTTTGATATAAAAATGATTAAAAACGAATTTATAATGAATTAATTATGAATAAAATAAGTTTAATTAATTAAAATTAATTAACTTTTTATGAAATAAAATTCTGTTTTATAAAGCTCATAAGTTTATAAACTTAAAATAATTTTTCAAGAATTTTATAAAATATTTTTCCTAGACTAACCATTAATACACATAATTAACCTTTTAATTTTAATGTTTCAAAATGCCCCTAAATTTTAACGGAGTTAGTTAGATTTTAACAAAGTTAGTCTTAATACCTGACATTGAAACAAATTAAAAGGTTAATACCTTAAGTAGAAACAATAAAATCTTAGTACCTAACATTGAAACTAGGTGGAAACCATAAGGACTAACGGTGTAATTTTTTCTACTAAAAATAATATATGCATAATATAATAACAATAAAAACTTTATATAAAAATAATATATCAATCACAAATCCTGAATAAAAAAATGTTTACACGATTCAAATTGTTAGCTTAGGAATAAGTTATAGGATTTTCAGCCTTATTTTACAAGAAAAAAAACCCTTCATTTCCAAATTTTTCATATATACACATTTCAACTAGTTTTTTTTTTTTTTTTTTTTTTTTTTTTTTTTTTTTTTTTCCTATTGTCTTTTTTACGATTTTGTTTTCTGTTTTCTATATGTTTCGGTGATGATTTTTTTAATCCTTTTTGGTTTTTTCTTTTGTCGTTTTATACTAACGTTTTTTTTAGCTTTAAAAATAGTAGTTTTACTACCTATGTTATCATGTTGTTTCTAGAGTAGCTATTTTCCAATTTATGTTCCATTACACACTTAAGGTTGGATGTAACTCTGGAGCTGGTAATCTCGCTGAAAGCAATCGTTTTATCTTTTGGGAGAGGTGTAACACTTGCCTATATTGTACCATCCATTTGGCAATGAGTGAAATTATAATGGGTAGGGATGTTATTGTAATAACTTTTTTTTTATGTAACATGTTTATACAAAACCATAAACTCCAACTGTCCAACTACCAAAAATCAAACCCAGAACAAGTTCAATAACCCATTAAACAAGAGAAACTAGGCCTAGGGTGTATCCTCTCTAATTGTTGTGGCCCAATGTGAGATTGTTTCGGGCTCTACTCGATTTCGGGTGTATCTATATCTATATCTATATCATCTATACTATATTATAAAGCATTTGATAAGGGCTTCTTAAAAGTTAAGAGGTACATGTTTAATTGTTTATAATACAACACATAATGCATAAAATAAATACTTTTGAGGGGCAAAGTTGTCTTTAAACACCATATTTAATCAATAAGAAATCAAAAGTCAAGAAATGTTTATGAGAGCTCATAACATTTAACTCTACAATTACTTTGAAGTTTAACACATTAAATAGAAACCATATAAAAAACCATTCATAATGGTTCATGCTTTGTTATAATCTTTTATATAAAATTAGCTACTTTATAAAAGTTAAAGTTTTATAAACTTGATAATACTATAAGAACATGAGAAATAAATATTGCGCTATCCAAAAGTAATACCAAATATAATCAGTGTTTACGACAGATCGGGTTAGATTGTGCTCTCCTAAAGAGACTTGGTGACACCCGCCGCATTGCGCGGACTAACCCGCTAGTACTCTCCAGGGTGAAGATAATTGGAAATAGTTGGTTAAGTAATTGGGTTGGAATTTGGACTTCATATGGTTTGTTGATTAATTGGATATAGTTGGTTAAGTCATTGGGCTCAACCTTCAAATTTAAACGGGCTATTGGGCTGCTAAATGGGCATAGCTAGTTTTTAAATTTGTCGGGTTTAAATTTCTAACTTAAATTTCATTTTTAAATTTTAATTAATTAATGACTTTTATCTAGGGGTGCAAATACCTTTCACAAAGAAAAATATATCTAGGGTGCAAATGAGTCGAGTTGAGCCGAGTCGAGCACGTCTCGTTGGTAGTTTCTTAAGCTTGAGCTCGGCTCGTTTAGTATATATTAGTTAATATAATAATAAAACTAACAGGCTCACAAGCTCGATAAGTGAAAAACTCAGCTTAGCTCGTTTACTAAACAACTTTAAATAAGAGGTAAATATTATATAATATTAATAAAACTAATATTAAAGTAAGGCTCGTCGAGCCTGACGAGCTTCACATCCCAGGCTCGAGCTCGGGCTCGATAAATAAACGAGCATTGTTTTAGGCTCGAGCTCAGCTCAGGTTGTTTTGGACTTTTTATCGAATTGATCTCGAGTAGCTCCAGAGCTGCTCGGCTCGTTTGCACCCCTACTTTTATCATAATAAAAACACTAATAAAAATTCAAGCCACCTGAAATAGGAGGCCTGAATGCCTGATTATGCTGCCCCAAATATCCCTGACCCAAACCCGGGTGCCATGAATCATTGACAATGAGCGCGAGGCTGATCGGCAGGCTGGGTACTTTTGTAGGGTTGGTTTTTCTTTCTTTCTTTTTTTTTTTCTTTACTTTTTTAAGGGTGGTTTTGTTATCATGTGAAATTTCTAATTTAAAAAAAAATGCGTATGTGCAACTTTGAATTTAAGTTGAAAAAATAAACAATTGGTGAAGTTTACGAGGGAAAATATTGTAGAAAAAAACCCAACACCTAAGATCTTCTCGCTATTCCAGAATAAGAGTCCCAATATTTATACTACATTAGCTGGCAATGGGTAACCTGTATAAGACACGACAAGACCTGTTAACTGAAAAGTACACTATGTGATTTTTTACTTTTTTTTAAATAATTAGAATTAAGAGGCAAAGATCCTTCATTTCTCTTTTTTGGTACATAAAACATAAAATTGTGTTATAAAAATGAGATATAAAGTAGTTAAACAACTCGTATTCATGTTTAGAACTTGATTTGTTCGCGTCGTCAGAGACCTGTTAAACCTGTTAATACACGATTTGCCAGCTCTTGTCATTATAAAGGAAGAGACATGAGTAAATATGTTCAAATTGTCCAAAGCTAAGATGACATACCAAGGGTTTCTTTACAATTTCTTAAATTTTACCACTTTTTTTTCCCCTAAATACCTCTTAAAGATAATCAACTTTTATATGAAAACGGAACTCACCAGACTAAATAAATACACGGGATAACAATATATTTGAACAAATTTCATATAATGGCGATGAAAGATAATAATTTATGTTACCATAATGAATAATCTTATCTCAGCTAAACTTGTATGAGTTTTAAAACTTTAAAATATAGTGACTGAAGTCTTTCTAGAATTAAAGTCAAACTAACCAGAGCACATTTTTTTTAATATCATTCAATACAATCATTTTCGTTTTAAATTTTAATCATGATAATTACGTGAAATTAAGCTCGATAGCTTTTATTAGTTGATTAATTTTTAGGTGTTTTATGATAGATTGATGATATGATATACGTGTCGTTCATTAGGTATTGGTTAAAGAATTGCCCGTTTGTTTAGAAAATTTAAGGTTTGTGTAGTCTTTTATTGATCTGCTTTGGTAGGAGAAATTCCATGGTCTGAAAATTATTATCTATTATATAATTGAAAGCAGTAAATCCTACATGACATTCAAAGAGGACATCCTCCCATTTAAGTGTGTCATGTGTCATTAATTGATTTTAGAAAAAAAAATTAAAAATAAAATTAGATTTTTTTTCTCTCCCATAATTTTTAAACGTTAATATCTTTTATGTACGAGATTTTTTAAATAAAAAATTACACCAAATTAACGAGCGTTTTATTATCTTTCCAACGAGTACCATAGTGGTGTATAAAAAACGAAGAAAAAAACAACTATTTTTTTTTGTGGAGTTTTGTTCATACAGGAAAAAAAACGCAAAGTGTTCAGGTAATTCATTAATCATGTATAGGCAAGTCACTAATTCTGTTCAAATCAGTAAATATGAATTCTATTTTCAACTTGTGTTAGCATTGGAGTTGTACATTGTTTTAGGTTAGGTATTAATATTAGAGTTATACATTGTTTAAGGTTCGGCGTTAACATTGGAGATACATTGTTAATTGTTTTAGGTTAGGTGCTACCCGAAGTTTTTCTGCATGTAACTATAAAACGCATCATTCTATTTCATATGTAAAATTGATATGTCATATTAGATTTCTCAACCTCGGGACGTTCCCGGGATATAATCTAGTTTCAAATATACCCAGTGTCACACCCTCAAATTTCACGTGCGTGGTTTTACCGCAAGCACCCGAAATGACAAACTGTTCCACATGGTCCTCCAACTGTACTCCAAATCTGAAGTTCAAGTCACCGGACAACAACACTATAGGACGTACCACTACAAGTACAAATGTAAGATAGCGTGTGTAGGCAAGTGTGTCCATTAGAGTATAGAAGGGAGATGTCCGAATCCTAGACAGATCTCAAGGGTATGCCGAAGCCACTCCAATGTACACCACTGCCGTGTCAACAAGTCAACCTCTTCATCCCCAAAATCCGGAGACGAAGATAAGATAGGAATAGAAGATAGAAACAGAAAAGAGACATAATGGATGATGTAACACATAGATGATATCAATGATACCGGCACCCCAAAAATCAGTAAATGTATCACGTAACACGACTCATATGTATGTGACCGTCTAGTGTGTGAAACTTGGCTATAGACTAGACTCTACATGCAGTCCTAGTTTACTATAACCATTGGCTCTGATACCAATCTATCACACCCTCAAATTTCACGTGCGGGGTTTTACCGCGAGGCGCGTGACACACCAGGATCCAAGTCAACGGTCACAATAAACGACAACTTAATGTAAAAGATACGTAGACCATTCATTAAGTTTTCAAAATATAACCATCGTCAGCGGAAGCATAAAACATCTTTACAACCCAAAATGTAAATACTATAAGTTTGACAACGTTTGAAACCATGCAAATGAATCTTAGACGCCGTGCGACACCGTGCGCCTATCAACAGCTGGTACCTTAGCGACCCGAGAAAACATGTTAAAAACGTCAGCACAAAATGTTGGTGAGTCCACAGGTTTTAAGTAAAACGTTTCCAAAAGTTTTGAATGATCCATCATGTTACTACTGTGTTATAGGGATGCCAGCTAGGCGTATGAAACCGCTAATACGATACCAGGTATGTACCACCCGAGTGTCAAACCTAACTGCCAATTCATGACTAACTAAACTACCGATCCACGGTGAACTGAACGGCCTGTCACACCTTCAAATTTCCACTTCAAGGTTTATATCGCGAGGCGCATCACATACCAGGATCCCATAGCCATAAGTCATATGAACGAACTCTAAATGCCCAAACCATTTAGTTCGTTTTCAAAAATAAAGTTTAGTTAAGCTGCGGAAGCGTAAACAAATTTTAAACATTTTTAAACCATGTGAAAAACAACACGCCCAAATTAAAACCATATGGAAGAAAACGTAAAAGCATGATATGTAATTTAGGTGTATGCCCAAGACCCCAAATGCAGTGAAACGTGCAGTGCTTCCTAATCATGACACCGGAAGCTAACTATCTGCAAAAGCATGTATATCGTGTGTCAACATAAAGTTGGTGAGTTCACAAAGTAAGGTAAGTAAAAAGTGTAGGTTTCCCAAACCAAGAACAACAATTAGGTTTCCCAAACCCAAAACAGTAATCAATAACGACTAGTTAAGCGTATGCCAAAGGTAGCTAACCCATTTATGATAACTAAACAATGAAAGTACCGAACTACTATTGAACCGATGCACTCGCCCCGCGAGCTGGTTTTTGCCTCCCATCATTGCCTATCAACAATGATAAAATCTAAGGTCGTAGTTCACGCCCGGCTCCCAGTACGGTGTGAGGTTTTTCAAACCTAATAGCGCTATCAACTAGTAACCCGCTTGCCACCCGGCAACTCATTCGGTATAAGTGAAGGACTTCCGTGATAGTATGCAGTTTAGTTCATCAAGGACACAAAGTGTGAAACTAGAAAAATTCGATTCCTCCCAGAAATCAACCCATCCCAAAACCCGGGATAAAAATAGTAGTCCCAAACCTGGACTAGAAAAGTAAGTAAGTTGTCTCCCCGAGACACATGCTTTTGAGAAAAGAGTAGTGAAACTCACCTTAGGTTGCAAGCAAATAATCCAAACTTCGCAAATAAGGATGTGCTACCGACTCCCTATTACGTATGTCACTAAGTGAGTATATTTGTATAGTCAATACACCATATAACCCGTTTGTCCAAGACGTTTTAAAATACAAAACCGTGTAAGTGACACCTAGTGTTTCTATATGCACAAGTAGACCCTACGAACCCGTTGGTGGACAAAATGATTAAAATCAGTTATGCATTTCATATGAACTTCATATAAGTGCTCATACAAGTTCATGTCAAATACAAGTCATACAAGACTCCAAATAGCCACATAAGTGTACATTACATAATCTGCGTTTTTAGGACAGATTATGCGTTGTGAAAACCAATTTATTAAAAAGTACTTATCCAATGAATTAGATTCCCAAAGGTTTATTAAATGTTCCAGGGAGTCCACCGGTCATGTCCATATTTTTATTTCGTGATAAAACCATATACGAAAATTATGAAAAATCATACAATACAGCTAGGTCCAGAAAATACTCACAACAGATCTGATTAGTAGAAAAATTCTCAAAAATTGTGTAATCATCCAAACGGGATAAATCCATTTGGAAAAGCCAAGTTTAAAAATGTCAACCTACTGTGTAAATTTCATAGTCTAACTCTTTGTTAAACTCAAGTTATGATCGTTTAAAGTTGACCCAATTTACTAATCCGAAAATCTGATACGACCTTTAATCAAAGAAAATTTCAAAAACATATCCACCGAAGTCCAAATCAGATGATTTTGCCCATTCTAAAAAGCTAAGACCTTGTACAACATGTTCATGCAAAGAGTAGATTATTAAAGTCGTGATAAAGGGCCTACAATTCGACGTTCAGATTCTGTCCAGATTTTAATCATGCAATATTATCAACTATATCAAACCCTAGTTGTATATCATAAATCAAGAACATCAAATAAACATCATACAAGATTCATCACACATCAATCTGATCAAAACATGCAAGTTTCTTGGTAAATATTCTCATCTATAAACCCTAGATGTTCAATAATCCTTAATCATACAACAACATATCATCTAACACATAATAACACACAAGACCTTGTTTAATCCCATTAAACCTTTATTAAAACCATGTTTTAATCTTTGTAAGTTTAATTAAGATCTTGGACAACTTGTTTATGGTGCTTTATAACATATCAAAAAAGATAAAACACAAAAGGTTTGATAATATACCTAAAGCTCTTCATTCGGGTGATAAAAACTCAACTAGATCTCCAAAACTTGATTGATTATGGTTATGGCACAAGTTAGGAGGTAAGATTTTCGTATGGTGGCTGTTAAGAGTGATTAGGGTTGTGTTATAATGAAAAATTAGGTTAAAAATAAATTTTTATTACAAAACTAACTTGGGTCGATCTGGGCCTGGCCTGATCTTTTGGGCTGGTCCAAGTCCAAAGGTTTTATTATATATATTTTATTTTTTCTTTATAATTGGGCTTTACATATAACACCCAGTCCATAAAATACTCTACTCAATATTTTACAACTAAAATACGTTCTCGGTTCGTCAGGTGTCGGTGTTCGATACTATCAAATAATATCAAATGAGTTATTCTACAATTATTTGTTTTGTTATTTCACCAACGTTCGGGGTTCGATACTCGTGTACGTAGTCCGGTAATTCTCCGAATTACCGTTTCATGCAGTTATTGACCTATAACTGTGCAACGTGTAACTCATCTAGCTAACCCTAGTTAAGTAGAATGCAAGAATGTAAGTACAAGTAACTAGAGTTTAGTTAAAGTAAGAACCTGAAATTGCGGGGTATCACATCATCTCCAAGTTGAAAAGAATTTCGTCCCAAAATTCAGTAAGTAAACAGTAAAGCCAGCGTAAAAATGTGTGCTTGGTTCCCGGATGTCACATCATCCCCAAGTTGAAAGGAATTTCGCTTCGAAATTCACTTTGAGAGAGCTGCTTTATGTTTAGCGGTTGATCTAAGCACAGGTTCAGGTTCAGTAAAGAGATGTGGGTATTTGAGCCGCATTTGATCCCTGCGTTCCCATGTGTATTCCGGTCCTAGACGGGAATTCCATCGCACCTTAACAATAGGTATGGTGCTCTGTCTGAGTTTCTTGACGCCCTACTCAAGAATCTCCACTGGTTTTTCCACGAACCGCAGCTGGTCGTCTACCTGGATCTCATCCAGTGGCACTACCAGTGTTGTATCATATAGACATTTCTTTAGATTCGATACGTGGAATACATTGTGCACTCCACTGAGTTCATTAGGTAGGTTTAACCTGTAAGCTAATGGACCAATCCTTTTGACAATCTCGAGTGGTCCGACGTATCGCAGGTTCAACTTTCCCCGTTTCCCAAGGTGTATCACACCCTTCCAAGGTGACATCTTTTAATAGTACCTTGTCCCCAATCTGGAACTCCAAAGATTTCCTACGCTTATCAGCGTAGCTTTTTTTTTGTCGGTCACGAGCAGCAGTCATCTGATTTCTGATTTGCACTATCTTCTCAGAAGTTTTATGCACGACTTCGGGGCCTGTCAGCTAGTTATCCCCAACTTCAGTCTAGCAGATGGGAGACCTACACTTGCGTCCATATAGTGCCTCAAAAGACGCACACTGAATAGAAGTGTGGTAACTGTTGTTATACGAGAATTTGATTAGAGGCAAGTGTTTATCCCAACTGTTGCCAAAGTCCACCACGCATGCTCGTAGCAGATCTTCCAATGTTTGGATGGTACGCTCACTTTGTCCATCCATCTGTGGGTGATAGGTTGTGCTCATATTTAAGCGAGTCCCCAAAGCATCTTGGAGAGTAGTCCAAAAACGAGAAGTAAATTTCGAGTCGCGATCCGATATAATAGAAGTAGGCACCCCATGCCTAGAGACAACTTCCTTAATATATAGGGCAGCTAGACGTTCCAACTTGTCTGTCTCCTTAATTGCCAAGAAATGCACTGATTTGGTCAAACGGTCAACAATGACCCCAAATCACATTGTGCCTGCTGGGTGTTTTAGGAAGTTTGGTGATAAAGTCCATGGAAATCCCATCCCATTTCCACATGGGAATTCCCGATTGCTGGAGTAAGCTTGAAGGTTTCTGATATTCAATCTTAACCTTTCCACAAGTCAAGCACTTACTGACATAAGTAGTTATCTCAGCTTTCATGTTTGGCCACCAGTAGAGAGTTTTGAGATATTGGTACATCTTATCCGAACCAGGATGTACCGAATAACGAGAGGTGTGAGCTACGTCAAGCACGAGTTGTCTAAGATCTCCAAATCGTGGAATCCAGACTTGATTCATGAATTACTGAAGACCATCTGACTTCAGTTCCAGGTGCTTATCAGCACCGTGCAAGGTTTCAAGCTCGACGTTTTCTTCTTTGAAAGCCTCACCCTGGGCTTCACGTATCTTATCAGGAAGATTAGAATGAATAGTGAGTTGTAAAGCTTGCACCCACTTGGGTTTCTTTTCCTTACGACTGAGGGCATCCGCTACTACGTTAGCTTTCCCTGGATGATATCTGATGGCACAATCATAATCATTCAGAACATCGACCCATCAACGCTGTCGCATGTTCAGCTCCTTCTGGTCGAATATGTGTTGGAGGTTCTTATGATCTGTAAAGATCGTACACTTCGTTCCATAAAGATAATGCCTCCAAATCTTTAGAGCAAAATCATTGCTCATTCCTCAAGAGTTCCAAGATCAGCTACAGGTGTTGCTCATGCTCTTCCCTACTCTTGGAATGGATTAATATGTCATCAATGAACACTATGACGAATTTGTCCAAATAGGGCTTACACAGGCGGTTCATAAGAACCATGAACACTGCTGGTGCATTGGTTAGCCCAAATGGCATTACCAAAAATTCATAATGTCCATAGCGAGTTCGGAAAGCGGTCTTGGCTACTTCCTCCTCCCAGACTCTCAATTGATGGTATCCTGACCTCAAGTCAACTTTGGAACAGAAGCTCGATCCTTGGAGCTGGTCAAACAAGTCATCAATACGTGGTATTAGGTAACGGTTCTTAACAGTCACCTTGTTCAGTTCTCAATAGTCAATACACATGCGGAAGCTCCCATCCTTCTTCTTAACATACAGGACTGGGGCTCCCCAAGGTGAAGAACTAGGTCTAATAAAACACCTATCCAATAGCTCTTGGAGTTGGGTAGATAGTTCTTGAAGTTTGCCTGGTGCTTGGCGATATGGTGCCCATGCAACTGGGGCTGCTCCAGGTGCAAGAACGATTTGGAACTCCACTTGACAAACAGGTGGAAGTCCAGCAGGTAGTTCCTCTAGAAAGAAAACTGGGAAATCACGAACTACAGGGATGTCCTCAATCCTCGTTTCAACTTCAGCTGTACAGACTAGACAAAGCTCTCTATGGGCTCAAACAGGCTCCAAGGGCCTGGTATGATACACTCTCCACCTTTTTACTCAAAAATAACTTTACAAGAGGTGCCATTGATAAAACTCTTTTCATTAAACATGTTGGAAATCATGTCTTACTTGTTCAAATTTATGTTGATGATATCATTTTTGGTTCAACAAACACAAAACTGTGTGATGATTTTAAGAAACTCATGCAATCAAAATTTGAGATGAGTACCATGGGAGAACTGCAGTACTTTCTGGGACTGCAGATCAAGCAACAAACAAATGGAACTTTTATACATCAATCAAAATATGTTAAAGAATTATTAAACAAATTTTCTTTAAAAGACTGTAAATCATGTTCCACTCCCATGACACCAATCACACAAGTTGAACCTGATGATCAAGGAAAACAGGTTGATTAAACCATGTACAGATGCATGATAGGTTCCCTTTTATATCTAACTGCTTCTAGACCAGATATTATGTTTTCAACATGTGTCTGTGCTAGATATCAATCAGCACCAAGGGAATCACACCTTATAGCAGTCAAAAGAATTTTCAGATATCTGAAAGGAACTCCAACACTTGGAATTTGGTATCCTGCTTCAAGCAATACCAAGTTATCAGCTTTTTCAGATAGTGACTATGCAGGGTGTAAGATGACAAGAAAGTCAACATCTGGTGGTTGTCAATTCTTTGGTAACTTTCTAGTGTCATGGCAATCAAAGAAGCAAACATCTGTTGCAACTTCAACTGCTGAAGCTGAATACATTGCAGCTGCAAGTTGTACATCACAGATACAATGGCTCCAATATCAACTTCTTGATTATGGAATCAAAGAAACCAAGACACCTTTGTTTGTAGACAGCAAATCTGCCATTAGCATCATTCAAAATCCGGTACAGTTCTCAAAAACCAAACATATTGAGATCAGGTACCATTTCATAAGAGATTGCTATGAAAAAGGCAAGATTGAGGTGAAGCATGTAGCAACAGCTAATCAAATAGCTGACATCTTCACAAAACCCCTTGACACATCAACATTTCAGAAGTTAGTATCCATGCTCGGGATGCTAAATTTGTAAGTGTTTATTTTATTATTCTGCACATATTTTTCATTTTTCACTTACAAAAAGACAAAAGTCTGAAACAAAACTTCTGAAAAGAGAGAAACTACTGATGAACAAAACATCAGTATGGGAAAATTTCTGAAAAGTGTAAAACTTCTGATAAAATAACTTTCAGAAGTTATGAATAAAAGTATTTATAAAACATTTCTCATCAGCTTTTAAAACTACTGAAGAGGAAATGGGAACTACTGATGAAGATAATCCTTCATCAGCAGTTTAGTCAAAAAGGGCAAATCTGACTTTTCCCATCATCAGAGGTTTTGACCTAGTCGGTTTAAAACTTCTGATAAAAAGATTTTTAACCGAGGCGGCTTAAAAACTTCTAATAAAGAAGATTCAAGCGGTTAAAACTTCTGATAAATATCTTTTTTCAACACTTATCCTTTCAAACTCAAAAATTTCCCTCTTTCTCTCTAAAAAACTCTCTCAATAACCTAAACCTGCAAAATCAACTGTTCGATCAAAACCCAAACCACATGGCTCTCGTTCTAAAACAGGGACACAATCAAAGGGCCTTTCTTGAAAAACAAGAAGGCTGGTCCCAATACGATGAGATCATTGATCTTGTCGTAAAATCCCAATATTTTACTGCTCTCACAATAAACCTACCAATTCATACTGAAACTCTAAATGAGTTCTGGGCAAATGCTGAGACGGTGACGGCTGATGATGAAGTCATTTCCCTCAACTCAAGGATAAAAGGGAAACCACTGACCATCACACCGGCCACACTAGCAACAAGACTGGGCCTGGATGATGTAACTGCCCCTGATCATGTTGCTAACTCTGATATTCACCTAACCATGACAGAGTGTGGTTATCAAGGTACTCTCTCCCATGCTACTATCTTCAAAAAATATTTTGAACCAAAATACAAGCTTTTGTTTCATTATATTATTATGTGTTTGAGTCCAAAAAGCAGGGTCTTATGACCAGATGCCCTCTACTTTTCAACCAATATTTCATTCCATTGTGAATGAAACCAAATTCAGGGCATCAAAATTATTTTTCAATGAGTTGGTGTTACATCATAATAATACCAAGAAAAAGTTTTTGTTATACCCAAGGTTCATTATGCAATGCATAATAGGGGAACTGGGTAATGAGGTGCTTGTGGGAAAAGTTTCAACTTTAAATCCATTAACCTCACAAGCATACTCTAGGCATAACAAACCGGCTACCTGGCCAGAAGATGATCAGGGAGAACAACAACAAGTCCCCCTGAAGCCCACATCTTCCAAACTCACACCACCAAAAGCCAAAAAGCCCAAGCCAACAAAGACAAAAACCCACTAACCCAAAAGAAAAGCTGTTTAGGAGGTTGAGATGCCTGAACATGCTCATGAGCAATCTGCTCTTCAAATAGGTGAGACTGAAACACCCTCTCAGTCTCATCCATCTCAAACCCCACCAAGAGCACCCATAACTATCTTATTCAAAAGAAAAAGACTTAGAAAAACTATTGCAACTCACTCTTCTTTTGAAACTGCTGACCAACCTATTTCACCTATTGTCCAAACTACTGAACCAACCCCTCAAATTTCTGAACCAGAGGCAATAGAAATTGCCAAACTTCTCTCTGGGCTAAAAGAGAAAGTCCCATCTGATTATGTCAGTCCCGTACAACCACAACAAACAGGGGACATAACCACAACATCAGACATGGATGTGGACATCACTAGCCCTAACCCAAGAGATGAGGGTGGACCAGAGTCTTTAAGCCCAATTTTAGAGACTCTTGGGGCATCTGAGGCTGCTACTACTCAGTTACCACCCAGTGGTGGATCTGAGGATAGAAGTAAAATAGCTAAGACCTCAGATGTGGCAACTACTGATGAAGGCTTAATGCCTGAAGTAGGAAATCCTCAGAACCAAGAACAAGAGGTTCATGAGAGAACTGAGTTGGGCTCAGCTCATGATTTAACTGAGACAGTCCTCAATGAGGACAACATCAGGGATTCAGATGATTCCATTAATTTGGATGATGTTTCAAAAACCAAAACTACTGAATTGACGGCACTTTATGAAGGTCCTGTTTCAGGGGTATCCAAGCTCAAGAAGCTAGTCACCCCTGCACAGGTTAAAGTCCACTCAATCCCTAAAACCCCTAGAGTGGCATCCTCTGTACAACATGAGGATCTCCCAAAAACACACCCTTCACAACAAATGCCTACCCAATTCCCTGGGCAAACAAGCATAGACTTGAACTAGCTATGCAGCCCAGAGGGTCCCCTGTACCACATGATGAACACTCTCATCAAGAATCCCTTCCAAACATACACAGCTAACTTGGAGCTGTCTATCAAAAATCAATTTGGAGTGATCAAGACAAAGATGAATGATCTGTCCAACAAGATAGAATTCAACGGCAAACAGATTGCTCATCTTCAAGGTCAATTCTCCCAACCCTCAACCTCTAAACTTAAACTTGATGAATCCAAAAAGGGGGAGAAAATTAGGGAACCTAAGGAGTCATTCCAAGCCAGGATAAGGGCAAGAGTGGCCATCCTTGAAAGAGATCAGAAGGATCAAGCCAGAAAAGAAAAACTGGCCAAACAGTTTGGTGTCTCAGTAGAAGAAATTGAAGCCACAGAAAAAGAAGATGAGACCCAAACCTATGAAGAATCCCTAAGGCATAATGAAGAAACTTCTGATGGCAAAAATTCTGATGAAGAATCAGAAAGTACTGAAGACAATCCTTCAGTAGTTGACAAACCATCAGCAGTTGTCAACCCATCAGAGGTTAACACTTCCAAACCTCAAACTGCTGACCCTTCCAGAACAACTGCTCCCATTCAACCAACATCTGATCCTATCAGGCCTACTACAACAGTTACAACAATGACTGTACTAAACCCTTCTCCTATCTCTCAATCAGCTGAATTACTAGAGAAAAGTTTAGTTGCAGCCAACAAGAAGGCCAGAGAAGATCTGATCTGGAAAACTCTGGAAGAAAGGGATGATCTAGACTTAAGCCATGAAGAAAAACTTCAAGCCTATGAAGCTGAACTACAAAGGCAGGCTAGCCTTGATGAGATTGCTGAACAAGACAAAAGACAACAACTGATGTCTTACATCACAAAGAACAGCAAGACTAAAGCCTACACACTCAAGGGACTCTCTATGCAAGAGCTAACAAGAAGAGCACAAATCATTGCAGACAAACTGGCCACAAGCAAAGAAGGAAAGGCCAAGAGAGCCCAGATGATAGATGAATTAGTAGCAGAGGGCTATGGTTCAAAAGCCTCAGTATCCAGATGGAAAGAAGAAAGACTGATGGATACTTACAGAAAATACAAGGCTGCCAAGGCTGCAAATCCAGAGAAGTTTCAAACTGCTGATCCTTCAAGATCAGTAGTTAGAACTTCTGGTGTATCAACAAGAAGGCCTGCTACTCAAAGAAAGAAAGCAGAGGACAATGTCAAAACTGATTTCAAAATGGTACTACTTGAAGGAAGTTCAATAGTCCATTCAGATTTTGACATTGAGGAGAAACCTCTGTTAACACAATTCAGGGATCCTTCCACTTTTGCCTACCAAATCCAAAAGACCATCAAAGAAAAGATGCATACCAAGGTAGTGACTGAACACCATCTCCCAACTATTCAGATGCCTGATATGCAACAACAACATCAACCCAAGGGACAAGTCTAGTTCCCTATTCCTCTGACTTTAACAAGTCAAAGGTACCTATCATCAGATGGTCACTTACTGATAACAACTCAGTATTGTTGACAAGAAGAGACCTTTCAAGCAGGGCTTACAAGAAGATCAGTGATCTAAAGAAACTGTCAACACAAGACCTGCTCACAATTCAACATCTGGAACCACAGAGAGGATCTCTATCTGATGGACAGTTAAACCAGCTCAAGAACACCATGTACAAAGAGATATGGAAGATTGTTCAAGACAGAAGAAAATCATAAGGAATTAGTAAGGTTTTGGCTTCATCAATCCAGGGGGAGATTGTTAGGACAAAGAGGATTGGTGAAACCACTTTTGGAAACCTTAGTCTAATTCACTTCTGTCATTTTGGCTAAGTATAGAAGTACTGAAGAGAAGACAAGAAACTGCTGAAGAGAAGATATGAGAAGTGCTGAAGAAGAAACTTCATCAGAAGTTCTGAAGTCCAAACCAGACAAGTTCACTTCAGAAGTACTGAAGACAAACTACTCATCAGTAGTTTGTCATTCATCAGCACTTAGCATCAGATATTTTCCACCGCCTTTTTGTATCAGTAGTTTATTGTTTACTATTACTTTTAGCTGTATTTGTTAGTTTCAATGTTGCAACTTTTGCAACTTGTTTCTGATGTTTCTGTACTTGCTTTTTGGGCAAGATACATGTATGTAAACGTCTATAAATAGGAGGCTTCAACCTTCTATTTTAGACATTGATTTTAATAGAAAAATCCTTCAAACACTTTCACTGTTCTATTCCATTTTAGTATTTATTGTGAATCTGTCTAAGTATCTAATTCCCATTTACTGCTTAGATTCATAATAAATACTTGTCATTATTAGTTTCAATCATCAAGGGGGAGTAATAACTCCTCTTGAGTATAAAAAGTGTTGCTTTAACTTATACATTCCGCTGTGCTTATAATCTGATATACAAGAACTTGATAAACACTTAAGTGTCAAAGATAGCAAGTTCTTACTTAAACAAGAAGAGCAAACTGATCAAACAACTTGAATGTTTAAATGGTAATTCCTGTCTTATTTAAATAATGCTCGTGTGACTTTTGTGCTTGGAAATCATTGCAGTTGCACCCCGTGTTTCCGTCTTAGGCGGGGTGTGACATTAACTGACACACCAGACAGACCGACATCCCGTTGGTGACCCGTTACACAAATAAATCAAGTACATATAGTTTACACATAAGGTTCATGCATAAAACACTTAGTTTGCATCAAAACCTGCATATAAAAAGTCGTGGGGTTGAACGGGTTGGAAGCCATGTTCGTTCGCACCCTCTTTGATGTTCATTCAACCGTTTTGATGTTCATTCGACCTTTTTCAAGTTAATTCGACCTTTTTCAAGTTCATTCAACCTCCCGATAGGTCGAACCAAAAACTGGTTCGACCCCAGGTCTGAAAATTCATCCGAAAGGCGCCAAATCGCATCTAAACAGTCCAAAAATATCACGAAACACCACGAATTATAGCAGTCAACTATGTTTAATCTATCCCCACAAAACCCTACCAACTTTATCCCGAAATCAGTCCGTTTTACAACTTACCCAAAATAACAAATTATGGAAATGTCACATCAATGCATATAATCTTTACCCAAAATGGAAGCTCATCAAATCTACCTCATAAACAGATCATTATGCTCAGATTATCATGTATATGAAAACCCCTAATCATAACATCAACAATACTATTAAGAATAAACCCTAGATCTAGCATAAAACCCCCAAAATGGGTAAAACATCATCAATCATCAATTACTCCCAATAATAATCATAAATCATCATCTAAACCAGTTATAGATCATCATCCTATCATCTATCAATCATTCAAACATCATATAACACATAATACCTCTTTCAACACCATTAACACATGGATTTTTGTATGAAAACTCATTATTAATGAAAATATTTTGTTTAGAAAGGTGTTAGAAAGGTTTTTATCATTGAAAACATGTTTGAATCAGATCTGGACACTTAGGGTTTGATAAAAACGAATGGAAATTGATTAAAAAGGTTTTAGATCAAGAACACATCTTGAATCTTCTCTTGTTTAGGTTATAGAACATGTTTGTGGGTTAGGATCTGATAAACGAGATCAAAAACTCCTTTCTACAGGTTTGGGGTTGAGAGAGAGCACTTGGGGCGCTTAGGGTTTGTGAAACGATGAAAAAGTTACAAAGTATGGTATTTATAGCTCATGTTCATTCGCACCCTGCAGGGGTCGAATGAGTAATTTCTAGGGGCCGAATAAGAGACCCTATGAGTGGTTCGAACCCCCGTAGGGTCGAACCAGTTTCCCCCAATTTCCCATTTTTGTAATTTTGTCGTTTAAACGCGTTTTAACACATGTTAGCACATTCTAACACATGAACATGCAATCCTAACATATGTTAAGCATGTATAATCATATAAACACCATTTGAACACGTATTTGCACCTTATATAGCATATATGGATCAATTTATGTTTATCACTTAATTCAATTCATGTAATTCACCAACAACAAAACTCAAGACTCGTGAGTGCATATGATAACCCCAATGATCATCCGAATCATTGAACCCTGGACAATACTTAATGTAACCTGACTCAACTGACCCATTTAAGTACGCTAAATAAATGTTTTCATTGAGGTAGACTTACACGTGTGAAAAATGTTACCCTGAGTTTGTCAGGTGTCACATCGGGGTCCAGTCTTTGTTCTTGATGATCCAGTCTATGTGAACAACTCATCTTCATCAGTGAAACATACTTCAATTACCAAAAAAATGTCTCATCAATCATTGGCTTGGATTACAAACTTGTAGATGATAATTAGTTTGGAAATAATAAAAAAAAGCTTAAAAGTGCATTTTTAATGAACAAAAGTACAAAACCATATATGCTACACCAATTATTAACAAAAATGTTTCTAATCTACTTGACCGACCAATTTCAACCTGTACACTAACATCTTTTGGCCTGTTAACATTTCTTAAAGATGTTATAAGGATGCCAAGCTTCTACCATGAGGGTCCACCGCCAGAGGTTGCGCAAAGAAGGTAATTAATAAATCATTTAGCTTCTAATGGTTCGCTAACACATATATTGTTGTCACTACAAAGTATTGATTATATTCATACAAGATCGATGTGTTCTACTTAACTAAACAATTCTAACGAGCATAAAGTCTCCCAAAGTCTTATCTCCAGTTCATACAATCTTGTTAAGAAAAAAAATCCAATATTAGCTTTATGAGGGTGTTTGGATGTGCTTTTTCCAAGTTATTATTTGATTAATTGATTTTGGGTATTTAATATAATATATCACTTTTGCAAATACTTATTCGAACGGTCCTTAAATGTTCAAATTTTTAGGTGGAATTGTGGAAACATCCTAACTGGAGCATTAGCTGGAGGAGTGGCGGCTGGGGATACGTAGCTATAGGTTGACCCTATAATTGAAGGATTATCTGTCAGCAAGTAACTTTCGAGCTTTAAGTAATTACCATTCATTTGAAAGGTACTGGGATATGTAGCTAGAGGTTAACCCTATAACTTCTTTTATTGTAATTGACACATTAATTAGTAATACTGAGTGTGAACCCTATGCACAATGGGTTCACTTGTTGCCAAGATGCAAGGGGCAAAGGCGCCGTTTAACCCATAAGAAAGCATAACTACGACTTGGCTATTTGCTCATATATGTATATTTATCTCTATTCAAATTGAGGTTATACTTTTCTTTTCTTTATAATGTTTGTCTTCCTATTCAAGATTGTCATGGTCTCAACATTGAAGCACAAAAATCCTGTTGAGCTGTGTGGAAGGAAATACACGTGTCCTGGCTTATGAATTTGCAACAACGGGATCTCTATATGACATATTGCATTACATGAACACTTGTTTGCACTTTTGTTTTCGTGTTTAAATTAACGAATATATAAGTTGAAATATAATTGGTGTTGGGTTTAAAATCTATATAATATGCATATATACATGCAGGTAGGAAAGGTCTGTAAGGAGCACAACCGAGGCCCGTGCTTGATTGGGTGCAGTGGGTAAAGATTTTTGTTGATGCAGCAAAGGGACTGGATTGATTGCATGAAAAGGTCCATACTTAAATAATTCAAAGATATTAAGTCTAGCAATGTGTTGATATTTGAGGATTTAAGAGCTAAGATTGCCGAATTTCAACCATTCGAAACAATCACTCTGATATGGTTGCACACTTGCATTCTACTCGTGTTTTGGGAATTTTTGGCTATCGTGTGCCATAATAATACTTATATTATAAACCCTTTTCCTATATATGCGTCTACCCAACGGTAAAGTGGACGGGATGGTTCAAATGGTTACATTGGGCAATTTTTTAGCTGTTGGGTCAGGTTAGGCAAGTCTCTTACAAACTTACAAATCACAACTTTTAATTTCTAAATGGACAGTTGATGGGATTGGGTACTAAACCGATCAATGGCCATACCCAAACCCAGTTCGAAGATTACGCAGAAGGAGCTCATGTGTGGGAAATCACACGCGAATATCATGCATGGTTAACAACCATGCACCAATCAAGGAGCAAAATCTGCGCGCACAACAGTAAAGGCGGCAACTGTTCCATCTTCTCCATATATTTATCCTTTCATAACTACCTTACTAAAATAGTAAAGGGTAGTGGAGACAACCCTAATCGGGCTTGGGCCCACTAAGGTTAGGGTTAAGGGTAATGGAGGCATACGTCCACCTATATATAAGGGATCATATCCCTAGTAAGAGAGGAAACTTTTTGCTAACCCAAAGAGCTATCATTTGGTAGTATCCCCATTCACCCATGTTTTTGTCATAAACTGCTACCCTGTGTAGTTGTCTCCCTACCCAAACCATATTTGCATTTGCAGGTCATTCAATCCAAGACTACTAGTGAAGGATTGACCATGTGGATACAATAATCTTACCATCCCAACTCGGAGGTAAGGCTATTTGTTTCTTCATTGGCACTATCCATATCGGTTCTCCCATCATTCAAACTAGCAAATATGGATTCGCCGACCGACGCAAACCAGAATGCTGTTGCTATTGATGCAACAATTGACGACCAGATCGATGTCGTTGCACCGAACACCATAACGAAGAATGTAACTCAGAAATAACCACATTCAACTTTCCAGTTCGTCCCACTCAGAGGTAGGTTATCAAGTGGAAAACAAAAACAGGATACCCAATCCCCGGTAGATCCGGATGATTGGTTAGCAAAGCAAAACGCCAAGACGATAGCCGAATACCAGCATATGGTTCTTGAAAAGGCTAAACTCAATGCTTAGGAGACCTAGAGTTTTGGTACTCTAGAGGATGATCCAGATTTACCTCCGGAAAACAACAATGGTCGTCGTCTAACGGGACCTCGTCAGGTGGTACGTGGTGGAGACCGTGGTAGAAATACTCACGGTCAGGACCACATCTACCTAGACGAGGAACCTGATGGCTATGAATCTGAGGACGAGGTCCAACATGACTCCAATCGCAAGCAACGTTCAAAATCGGTTGCAAGTGACCAGATACAAAAAGATGATGATCTGTACAAGCCTTACAGACCAAAAACCTTTGCAGAGCGGTCAAAGTTTTGCGAATGAATAGCCTTGGCACCTATGCCTCAAGAATGCAAGCTCCCAAGTACAATTGGGAAATATGACGGTCTACGTGACCCAGATGATCACCTGCATGCTTTCGACTGCACGGGAAATTCCAAACTCTGGCCCGTCCAAGCTTGGTGTCACTTGTTTGTTCAAACATTAACAGGGGCAACTAGAGTTTGGTATGGAAGTTTGCCCGTGGGAAGCCTGGTGGATTTCGATGATTTAATCAGGAAATTTAAGAATCACTTTTCGCACCTCAGAAAACACAAGAAGGACAAGGCGCACATTCTTTTGTGCACACGCAACGAAAATGAATCGTTAGAAGATTACATAGTGCGATACAACAAAGAAGCTCTCCAACTAGGATGCGGAGAAGAACTTACCCATGCAACATTTATTCAGGGCGTAAGAAATGATGATCTAATGAAGTGCCTTACTGGAAAAGACGGCATGCTTACGGCCTGGGATGAGGTGATTGAAGCTGCGAAAGTTTATGCATCTTCGGAGCGTTCCTTTCATCGTAAAAAAAGTATGCATCAGAACAGTAACCATCATGCGGCTTCCAATAACAAAGGAAAGGGGAAACAGTCTGTCTGGTCCATAATCTCTGGTACAACAAACGAAGGACAATATTCTTCTGCGAGTATCACGAAGATTACGGACACTTAACAGACAATTGCTATAGCCTTAAGATGGAAATTGAAAATGCAATAAAGCCAGGCCAATTAGCACATCTCGTGAAGAATATGCGGAAAAAACCAAGAGATCATGCAGAAGGGGGTGAGCCTCCCAAAAGAAGATCCGCAATCTAAACGCGCATCACGTCTATCACACTTCACGCTATAGCTGTAACATGACTCACAGAGGAACCAGCCACAAAAGAGCATTCACCGTCGTCAACAACGACTCATGAAAAGAGGCAGATGTCATCATGTCAAGAGTGAAAGGTGGAGCTTCATCAACAGCTCCGCTAATCATTACGGGATTTGTGGGTTATTACCGTACAAGGTATATGTTCCTGGACAATGGAAGTAGTACTGACATTATGTACCAGCAATGCTTTGAACAGCTGGACAAAGATGATAAAGCGAGAATAGTTCCCGTGACAGAACCCATCTCAGGCTTCATTCATGAGATGATATTTCCGTTAGGTATGCTCACATTCCCAGTCATGCTTTTGGATGGAAAGCACTCGCGAACAGAAGTCTGTGACTTTATAGTACTTTTCGTCTATTCGTCACATGACATCTTGCTGGGACGGGACGGGAAGGCTTGGCAAAATTCAACTGCAATGCATCTACGCCACACCAAATGGCAAGGTTCCCTACTCGGACTGGTGTAGCATTCATAAGCGGGAACAAGACCTGTCATACCACTGACGCGCAGAAACCCGCAAAATTGTCTAAACCAACTGTCAGAACCGAACCGGAAAAATGGGTTATTAACCCTAAATTCCCAGAACAGACAATTCTCATTGGCCATGCAATCTCCGACACCATCCGCACGCACTTAAAACAACTTCTCACAAAGAACATTGATATCTTTGCTTTTCAACTAGCAGACATGGTTGGTGTTCCGCGTCACATCGCAAAACACAAGCTTAATGTTTACAAGACAGTTGAACCAATTATTCAAAAGAAGCGTAGTATGGGGCCGGAGAAAACAAAGGCCATGAACGAACAAGTAACGAAATTGTTAAAGGCGGGGATTCTTCGCAAAAGCCGATATCAAACATGGGTATCCAACCCAGTCATGGTGGGAAAATCTAATGGCAGTTGGCGTATGTGTGTAGATTACAAAGACTTGAACAAGGCCTGCCCTAAAGATTGCTACCCATTACCTGAAATCGATTTAAAAGTCGGCTCATTGGCACCTTTCAGGTTAAAATGCTTTCTTGATACCTATAAAGGGTATCATCAGATCCAAATGGCTAAAGAGGATGAGGACAAAACAGCGTTCCACACTGACATGGGAAATTTCTGTTATACAAAGATGCCATTTGGGCTTAAGAACGCCGGGGCCATGTACCAACGTTTAATGGATACAACATTTGTGAAACAGAGTGGTGTTAACTTGGAAGTCTATCTAGACGACCTTCTCATAAAAAGCAGAGAGGAAGACCAAATGCTGAAAGATATCCAGAAGTTTTTCGCACAACTTTGAAGCGTCAAAATGAATCTAAATCCATGCAAGTGTTCCTTCGGTATGGAAGAAGGAAAGTTTTTGGGAGTCATAGTCACCAAAGACGGTTTCCGTGCTAACCCGGAAAAGATTCAGGAAATTGAACACATGCCATCTCCGTCTTCTGTAAAAGAGGTCCAAACACTAATGGGACGCCTCGTAGCTTTGAACCATTTTTTAGTCAAACTATGCATCCAAGTTGTTTCCTTTCGTAGACACACTGGAGAATTGTCTGAAAAATCCAACTTCAAATGGACCGCGGAAGCGGAAAAGGCCTTCCAAGAAATGAAAGAGTGTCTGAGCAATCTGCCAACGCTTACTGCGCCCATGCCAGAGGAACCACTTACTCTATACTTTTCCATCACGGACAAAGCGGTAGGCGCAGTCTTGATGGTTGACAAGAAAGGGGTTGAAACCCCAATTTACTATGTCAGCCGAACACTTCTCGATGCAGAGACACGTTACTCAACAATGGTCCTTGCATTGGTTCATGCTTCAAGAAGGTTGCGTAGATACTTTCAGGGTCACCCCATCAATGTTCTAACTGACTTCCACATCAATGACATTATGCGCAAGCCAGAACTCTCAGGATGACTAGCCAAGTGGGCTATCGAGTTGGGTGAACATTCAATCACTTACAAAGCAAGACCTTCTTTCAAGGGCCAAATCTTAGCGGACTTCGTTACAGAAGTCCTCACGGACAAGATTCAAGAGTGCCAAATGGAAGCATCATCAAGCTCAACTCCACTAGATGAATCACAAAAGTGGGAACTATTCACTGATGGTGCATGTAATGATGAAGGTGCTGGCGCGGGGTTACGCCTACTAACTCTGGAAGGCAAAGAATATACTTATGCCATAAGACTCGACTTCCCAACCACCAACAACGAAGCAGAATACGAAGCTCTCCTGGCGGGATTGCGTATAGCCAAAAAGATGGGGGCTCAACACGTCGAAGCTTACGTTGATTCTATGTTGCTGGCAAATCACATAGATGGTTCATACGAAGATAGGGAACCATCGATGACCTTGTACTTGGAACAAACCAAGGAGCTAATGTGCAGCTTTAGCTATTCGAAAGTAAACCATGTAAGGCGCAGCAAGAACAAGCCAGCGGATGCTTTAAGAAAAATGGCTTCAATAGTGTTCGACCACATGGCCAAAGACATGACGGTTGAGGTGTTAACCCATCCCTACCACAAAGACAGGTGAATGTAATTCAAACGGGTAAAGCCTCTTGGATAGCTCCTATCATGGCTTATCTGACCAAGGGGACTCTCCCGTCCAACCAAGCAGAGGCCCGAAAGCTTCAAAAAAGGCCTTGAACTATGCAGTCATTGACGGTATTTTATACCGACGCTCGTATCTTGGGCCGCTGTTACGTTGCGTAGACTCCGTAGAAGCCACGTACCTGATAAGGAATATACATGAGGGATCCTTCGGACTACATGCGGGCCCAAGAATGGAAGTAGCCAAACTCATGAATGCGGGCTATTATTGGCCCGGAATGCATATGGATGTAGTAGCCGAATTGCGGAAATGTGATGCCTGTCAGCGGCACGCACCGGGTACACTTAGCCAACAACACAACTTAGTACCGGTAACGGCTGTTTGGCCCTTTCAGAAATGGGCGATTGACTTGGTCGAACCTTTTCCCACAGCACCAGGCAATGTAAAGTATCTAGTGGTTGCAATTTATTACTTCACCAAATGGGTGGAAGCCAAAACTCTGGCCTCAATAGATGGACGCAATATCAAGAAATTCATATGGGAGTTCATCATCTACAGGTTTGGCCTGCCACTAGAGATCGTGAGTGATAACGGTACACAGTTCGCAGACCAACATTTACAAGAATGGGTCGCTTCCATGACCGTCAAGCAGATATTTAATTCGGTCGATCACCCTCAAGGCAATGGTCAGGTGGAGCGTGCTAATCAAAGCATTGTCGAAGGCATCAAGGCCCGATTGGGAATGAAGCGCTGTGGGTAGGTCGATGAGCTCCCTCATGTTCTATGGGCTCATCGCACGTTATCAAAAACTAGCAATGGGGAAACACCATTTAGCCTAACGTACGGAACCGAAGTAGTGATACCTGCGGAGGTCAAGTGCCCATCCCCAAGAGTCTTGTTTGCGCAAAACAATAACAATGAAAAAGAGCCGCGGATGAACTTAGATTTGCTGGAAGAGCACCAGGACATGACCTCTATCCATGAAGCTAATTACAAATGACAGTTGGAAAGGTACTACAATGCGCACGTCAAAGAGCATATCTTTCGCGTAGGAGATTACGTCCTCCACAGTAACAAAGCGTCCAACGCCGAAAAGCCTGGTAAACTCGCTCCCAACTGGGAAGGACCTTATAAAATACAAGAGATGCTAGGGAAGGACGCGTATGCTTTGGAACGTTTGGACGGTACGCCCATCCCACGCACCTGGAATGCAGCCAAACTGCGCATCTGCTATATTTGAGTTTCTTTTTTCTCTAAACTTTGTAATAACGGCCTATGGGCCAACTTGTTTATGTTACAATAAAACATGTTTTCCCATATCATTTCATCGTATAACATGGAAAAGAAGAACAAGCAAACAATGCAAATGACATGTATACAATAGCATCATATATGATCGTTCTATATTCAATCATCAAACATACAAAAAGAGTGGTCCAATCAGAGACCACGGAACTGCCAACCTTTGCAATAACATCCCCAAACTTTGGCTCATTCCATACACGCTTAAAAATCTGCATAAAAATCAAGAGTTCATCATACACTGTGCATCACGAAACAAAATTATTAGAAAGGATAAACAACTTACTCCTGGCACACCGTACTGCATCAGCCAGTTCACACGATCCCGGGCAGCTATGGCAACATCGAAAGCATCTTGAAAAGCCTTACGCGTTTGGTCCAACTCCACTTCAAGTTGGGTACGCGAAGATTCCGTCAAGGCTTTCTCCTCTTCCAACTTACTCTTATCCTGGCCAAGTGACTGGATCTATGACTCCACCTCTGACAGCGCGATAGTGTCCTTCAACAAGTCGTCATGCTGCTGGTTAAGTTTACTAATGGTGTCCGCTAACTCCGCCTGTTTGGCATCACTGGCTTTCTGCTTCTCCTATGCTTCCCGGGTGAGCCGGGCACTGTCATTCTTCAACTTTTCGATTGAGGCACACAAACGCTCCATCTCTAAGTTGGTACGTTAACAAGATTCCTTCCACTTCTTGGAGGACTCTGCTTTCTCAGCTTTCAGTTTTTTCACCTCCTTCTCCGTTGCGTGAGCCTTCTGCTTGTAATGATCAATCGCTTCCCGGACATCAGCACGTGCACGCTGGAAATATTCTTCCCGCTGCAATAGGGCGGCCTCGGAATCTTTCAGGTTTTGCTAGTCACGCATAAATTCATTCTCATGGTGGATAAGGCAACCAATGCCGCTCACCTGCAAGGAAAGATTCATAGCTATGTCGGTGAATAATGATCCGCGGTCCACGCTATCTTAATAGTCACGCTCACGGGGAGGGACAGACAGAGTCACGAATTCCTGCGCATCTAAAGGGTTTGTAAAATGAGTTGTCTCCGGGATATCAAAACGTGTTGATAGGGCCTAGGTTGCTAAGGGCCGCGTGAAGAAAGTCTACCTCGACCGCTTCTAGTTTGCCCTAACCCGCGGGATCCCCTGTTAACCTCATAGCTGGATTTCTTGTACAACACCATTGATCCACTAACGGTTCTCCTAAGGTTAGTTGTTTTGATCACCGAAGCATCAGTTGCAACAGGCTCAGACAGATTCACATCAACACTAGTCTTTTGCACGGAGCTTTGATCAGGGGCTTGACTTCCTTCTGACATTGGCAATTAAACATTTCTCTTTGAGGCAGGCACATCATCAACTTTCTTCTTCCCAGCAGGTAGGAAAGGTCTGGAAGGAGCATAACCGGGGCCCATGCTTGATTAGGTGCAGTGGGTAAAGATTTTTGTTAATGCAGCAAAGGGACTGGATTAATTGCATGACAAGGTTCATACTTAAATAATTCAATGATATTAAGTCTGGCAATGTGTTGATATTTGAGGATTTAAGAGCTAAGATTTCCGAATTTCAAGTATTCAAAACAATCGCTCCGATATGGTTGCACACTTGCATTCTACTCGTGTTTTGGGAATTTTTGGCTATCGTGTGCCATAATAATACTTATATTATAAACCCTTTTCATATATATGCATCTACCCAGCGGTAAAGAGGACGGGATGGTTCAGATGGCTACATTGGGCAATTTTTTAGCTGTCAGGTCAGGTTATGTAAGTTTATTACAAACTTACAAATCACAACTTTTAATTTCTAAATGGACAGTGACCTTCATATGATAGTGTACACAATATCATATTATTACTAAATTCTTTTGTCATGTAAATAAACTTTAACATTTAGCAAGGTGTCTTCAATGGCACGGTTATGTAGATATGCAATGACCGGACAACTTACACAAGAGTGATGTTTATGTTCATATTGGTCTGTTGCAGTAACATACTGTAACACCCTGCCCATCTTACCACCAATATTGTCCACTTTGTCCTCCCAGAGCTCACGGATTTGTTTTTGGGTGCCCCGGTGGAAACTTCCCAGGAGGTCACCCATCCTGAAACTGCTCCCACCTGAGCACGCTTAACTGTGGAGTTCTCCTCTCATCCACTAACATTAAGCCCCAAAACACGTTGGTGATTTAAGAGGCACGACATTACTTATGAACCAAGGATCTCTCCTGGCCACGGCCGATGTGGGATTTTCCTGGGGTGTCACATTCACCCCCCGTTAGAGTCTCATCGTCCCTGATGAGGTTAGAGTCTCATCGTTCCTGATGAGGTATGCACCTACCATCCCGAGCGGCACAGGAGTGGCTCTGATACCATCTGTAACACCCTGCCCCTCTTACCACCAATATTGTCCGCTTTGTCCTCCCAGAGCTCACGGATTTGTTTTTGGGTGCCTGATATACGTTAAAATATACATATTTAAATCCCCGATTAAGCTCCCAAAATACGCGTTTTCGACCCTAATTGCACGAAATTGGTACTTAACCGATTCATATATTTATTTCAGGTCTTAAACGGCGCCTCAAAGACAAAGTCGAAGAAACCGGGCTAAAAACGGACAAGACGGACAACTTCTACAAAATTGACCAAGTCTGGAAGTTGTGCACGGGAGTGCCAAATCTGTGCAATCCCGTGCGGGTCACATCTGCTCGGGAACAAGCATGCACGGCCAGGCGCACCAGGTAGTGCACCCCTTGTTGCTCGGCAACACCAAGATCAGCACGGGCGTGCACCATGATGGCACTCCCGTGCCAAAATCAAGATATTTTCAGGAATCACCCAGCCACTTGCCCACTCGACCACTTGCACGTCAACTCAACAAAGCAAAAGTGCACGGCCAGGAGCACGGCCGTGCACTTGACCGTGCACACCTTCGAAATTTGCTTAAATACAGAACACAGCCCTCTGTTACAATTCATTGGGTTTTGGAGAGCGAATTTGGGCGATTTTCTGGACATTCCAAGCTGCTGGTCAGGCGTTTGACAAGCTCGGGATCTCATCCTAATCATCTAACATCATCCAATCCTTCACATTCAAGATTTATGGTTTGATCTATAAACTTTAAGTTTGTTCAAATCTGAATATTTTGGCTTGTTTGTGTCGTTTATGTATTGCATTATAGTCTACAGATAATATCTAGTAATCGTTTGTAGTTAAAACAATCGTTTGTATGAAATCACGTTTTGTATGAATTTGGCGTTTTTCATGTTTGAATCTTGATGATCATAATGCAACCTTGTTTCATTGTTGATAGATTTGTAGTTGTGTTCGGATGACTTTGACGATTATCGAATGTGTTAGGCGGATTACTTGTTGAGGAAACCGTCCGTTTAATCGTCCGGTAGTAAACTAGTTAACTTGTTAATAAAGTTTACACCATGAAACTGTAACCGGGTATTGGTTTGGTTAAAGTCACTCGGATAATGATTATAGATGTTTACCGGCACGTAAAATAGTTTAAAAAGCTTAATGGTGTTGTTACTAATCTTTGACACGATTAATGATCTTTGTTAGTTATTTTAGTGAAAATGGCGATCTTAGTAGATTTGTGTTCAAAGTTAGTAAAATGGAATAGGTTGTGAAATGCTCTACTTTATGCTAGTCTAGGTGGTCGTATTGTGTATTCGATATTGCTTTCCTTAACTAGTGCGGTTGAGGACTCCCGAAAGGTGATACTAACCTATCTTTAAAGATTCTCATGAGATCATATCAGCGGCGCGCTAATAAACGACTTGAGGTGGTTAACGTGTGTATTCATGTTAGCTTTCCGTATAGTTGTCATGTTAGGATGCCTGAAAGGGACACTAACTGTCGGAAAATGGGAATGTTGATCACGCCTTTATTTCTTATATAGATGACATGCTAGGATTGGCGTATTATAGCTTATATAGTTATATTTTCTATTTGGAGTCGTAGTTAAGTTATTTACATGTTTTAGAATTAATTTAGTCTTAAAAAAAACTCAAACTTATCTTTTACTTACTGGTGAATCGGGGATAGAGTTTTAGTACCATTGCTCCGCGCGCGTCCATGGATCGATACTTGGTTCTTATCTGTACTTACTACATATATGACAGGGTACACTTGCCCTAGTGTGTGTGTTTTAATATGAAGGTCGAAACCATTTTTATAAATATTAAAGCAAAAACGTGTGTTCAAATCCATTGTAAAATATGTATAGTTACGCACACGTCAAGTTTTTGGCGCCGTTGCCGGGGACACGACGAGCATTAGGAACGAACCAAGTCAACTTTTTACCAGTGTACATGCTTGTGAATACTTGTTTATACTTCTTTGATTCGTTATTTCATTCATTTATTTGCATATATGATTATTTGAATTTTTATTAAATTTATCTGTCTGTAGATAATTTATATTAATTTTAGATTGGTTTATAGGTTGCATATAGATTCGTTCATTTATCTGCTTATAGGATTGTTTGATTTGATTTTTCGTTCATTAGGATGTTGATAGATTTAATTTATTGAATATTGGATTAATTGGTTTGTCTATGAATTTGATTTGTTCGTTATTTGATTAATTAGATTTCTTTGTTCGTATTCGGACTAATTATTAATTTCATTCTTTGTATAGTTTTAGGCTTAGTCTGCTTATTTCTGTTCATTTTATTGATTCTATTTGTTTATATTTGATTTTCTTGAATATATTTGCTTTCCGTTATTTTCGCATGAATTCATTGATTCTTTATTTCATTTATTTATTTTTCTGTCTTTTATCGCCTTTTTGGGTTTGTCATATATTCGCCTGTTGCAACTGTATCATTCTTACATGCAGGTTGATGTCCACAAACCCTGGGTCTTCTGGTGATCTTTCTGACGAGGAGCGAAGGCGCCTGAGGAGAAGCGAGCGGATTAGACTTCATAAATTGCGTCTTGTTTCTGATATTCTTATAGCTGCTCCTATTGTTGAGGTCCCAATTGAGGAGGCGAGGCACGATCTGGCCGACGACAACGGGTCGGACGCCCACAGTGACCTTATCATGGCGGATGACGACATTCCGCTGAATGATAGTGGTCGTCCAGGAGGAGATGGGCTCGCGCCGAGTATTGTCCGTCCGACTATTTTGGCGGACCATTTCGAGATCAAATCTAGTATCGTGAATATGATACAGAACTCGGTGCAATTCGGTGGACTGGAGCACGAGGATCCAGGCCAACATATTGCTGCATTCTTAGAGGTTTTAGCCACCTTTAAGATGACGGGCATCTCCGATGATGCTGTCCGTCTTAGACTCTTTCCATTCTCACTGCGGGACAAAGCCCGGACTTGGCTTCTGTCACAACCCGCAGGGTCGATCACGACTTGGGCAGAGTTGTCACAACAATTCATGCAGCAGTATTTTCCTCCTGAAAAGACACAAAAACCGAGGAATCGCATCATGACTTTTCGTCAGGATGACGATGAATCATTGTACACGGCCTGGGAAAGGTTTAAAGACCTACTCTTGAGTTGCCCGCACCATGAGCTTTCGAAAAGGCATTTGGTGCAAACTTTTTATCAGGGACTCGGGTATGCGTCTCAGGAACGCCTTGATGTATACGCTGGGGGAGACATCGGAACAAAGTCTCCTAGGGAAGCGTGGAGCATTATTGAGAAGGCGTCCCTAAAATCTAAATCCCAGCAGAATGATAGATCTAGGTCTTCATCTGCCAAGGCTGGTGTGCATGCCGTGGATAACTATACGGCGATTTCGGCACAGATAGCGGCTCTGGCTACAAGATTCGATAACTCTCAGCAACACGTAGCGCAGTCCGATTGTTTGTGTGTGCAGTGCGGGGTATCTCACGAGCCTGGCTCGTTTGCTCAGGGGGTGATGTATACAGGCCACGAGGAAGTGGACTACATGGGTAATCAGACGAGACCCCAGAATAACCCTTACAGTAACACTTATAATCCGGGTTGGAGAAATCACCCGAACTTCGGGTGGAGATCTGGTTCCTCTAACCAGAACCCGCTCGGATATCAGCAGAGGGCCCCCGCACAACAACAGTCCCAACAACCTTACCAGTCCAACCAACAGCCTTACTAGTCCAACCAACAACCCTACCAGTCCAACCAACAGCCATACCTGGCTCGTGGTCAATCGTCCCAGCAGAGACCGAACCAATACCAGAACCAGGGCGCCGGGAGCAGCTCCCAGCAGCACGCCCCTCATGGTATGTCTAAGCTGGAGGAAATGATGTCTCAGCTCCTTACCAACACCTCTAATACCAATCAGATCACTGAGCAGCGCTACCAGCAGCATGAGGAGCGCTTTACGAATTATGAGGGAGAGATGAGGGGCCAAAAGGCGTCGATGCAGGCCATAGAGAACCAGGTTGGCCAGATGGCAAAGATGATGTCTGAGAGACAGCAGGGTGGTCTTCCGGGCAACACTGAGCCAAATCCGAGGGGGCATGTGAATGCCATAATGACGAGGAGTGGTAAAACCACGGGACCTAACACATCGGGCTCACCACCGATCACTGAGACAGTCCAGACTGAGTTTTCGGACGAGGTGCACGCTAGGCGAGTCCCAGCAAGTATAGCACAGTTACTGAAGCCAGTCACAGATTACACTCCTCCTGTCCCGTACCCTAGCAGACTTAGGAAACAGAAGGATGAAGCCCAATACGGGAAATTCCTTGAGCTGTTCAAACAGCTACACATAAACATCCCGTTTGTGGAGGCTTTGGCCCAGATTCCTAAGTACGCGAAGTTTCTGAAGGACATCCTCACAAACAAGCAAAAACTTGAGGACCTGTCCTGCGTTCTGTTGAATGAGAACTGCTCTGAAATTCTGCAGAATAGACTGCCCATGAAGATGGGAGATCCTGGTAGCTTTACCATCCCTTGTCTGATAGGTGATATGACTGTCAGTAATGCACTTGCAGACTTGGGGGCCAGCATAAACCTTATGCCTTATAAGGTTTTTGAGAAGTTGGATCTGGGTGAACCTTCACCCACCAGGATGAGTATTCGCCTCGCTGATCGTTCGATCAAGTATCCACGGGGGTTTGTAGAAAATATGCTTGTCAAGATTGACAAATTTGTTTTCCCTGTGGACTTTGTTATCCTGGATATGGATGAGGACTCTAAAGTTCCTCTGATTCTCAGACGTCCTTTCCTTAACACGGCAAGGACGATTGTTGACGTGGCTACGGGCCAGATCACACTCCGAGTCAATGATGAGCACGTGACTTTTGACATTCAGAGGTCGATGCGCCATCCTGAGAGCCAAGACGATACACTATACTATCTTGATATAGTAGACCAGTGTGTCAGCTCTCATGTCAGAGGTGCTTGGGAGAGAGATGTTTCGGACACACATCTGTTGTGTGGGAGCCTAGATGGCATTATGCAGGAGGGCCATAGAGATGAGCAGCCGGTCTATCAGATCGGTGATGATGGTTCCCAAAGTCCGGAGCGTTTTGTGGAAATTGAGCGAGAGGAAGAGGAGAAGGCGAAGCCGTCTGTTGAGGACCCACCGTCTCTAGAGCTGAAAGAGCTCCCACCGCATCTCGAGTATGCATTTTTGGATGAGGAGGGGCGTCTACCGGTGATCATATTGTCTTCATTGTCTGTGGAAGAAAAGAGCGAGTTGTTGAAAGTTTTGAAACTTCATAAACGGGCAATTGCCTGGAAGATCATGGACATCAAGGGGATTAATCCCTCATTCTGTACTCATAAAATTTTGAAGGAGGATGTCCATAAGCCTTGTGCGCAGCACCAAAGGCGTCTGAACCCGAACATGCAAGAGGTTGTTAAATTCGAGGTAATTAAATTGCTAGATGCTGGATTGATATATCCTATCTCGGATTCTGTTTGGGTTAGTCCTGTGCACGTCGTGCCCAAGAAGGGTGGCATGACGGTGGTCACGAATGATAGGAATGAGTTGATTCCTACGAGGACCGTCACGGGGTGGAGAGTTTGCATTGACTATCGCAAGCTCAATGACGCCACCCGCAAGGATCACTTCCCGCTTCCATTCATCGATCAGATGTTGGAACAACTGTCGGGGAAGTTGTATTACTGTTTCCTTGATGGTTTCTCGGGGTATTTCCAAATCCCTATCGATCCTGTGGACCAGGATAAGACGACCTTCACATGCCCTTTTGGCACATTCGCCTACAGGCGTATGCCATTTGGGCTGTGCAATGCGCCGGCGACCTTCCAGCGTTGCATGATTGGCATTTTTCACGACATGATCGAGGACTCCATGGAGGTGTTCATGGATGATTTTTCAGTCTTTGGGAGTTCTTTCGATCAGTGTCTTGGGAATCTGGAACGGATGCTGCAGAGGTGCGAAGAGACCAGTCTTGTGCTGAATTGGGAGAAATGCCACTACATGGTGAAGGAAGGAATAGTCCTCGGGCACAAGGTCTCTCAAAATGGGTTGGAGGTTGATCCTGCCAAAGTAGATATCATTTCTAGGCTCCCTCCGCCCTCCTCTGTCAGAGCTATCCGCAGTTTTTTGGGTCATGCGGGTTTTTACAGGCGATTTATCAAAGACTTTTCAAAAATCGCCCGTCCGATGACCCGATTGTTGGAGAAGGATGCACCGTTTGTGTTTGGTGCAGAGTGTGTGAAGGTATTTGGCCTTCTGAAGCGTTTGCTTGTTGAGGCCCCTATATTGGTAGCACCCGACTGGGGACTGCCATTCGAGATCATGTGCGACGCGAGTGACTTCGCGATAGGGGCGGTCTTGGGACAGCGGAAGGATAAGCACTTCCACCCGATCTACTACGCTAGTAAGACTCTTCATGATGCTCAGGAGCATTATACCACGACTGAGAAAGAGCTTCTAGCTGTAGTGTTTGCATTCGACAAGTTTAGATCGTATTTAGTGCTGTCGAAGACCATTGTCTATACGGACCATGCAGCGATCCGATACCTTTTTAGCAAACAGGACGCGAAACCGCGCCTGATTAGGTGGATCCTGTTGCTGCAGGAGTTCGATATAGAGATTCAGGACAAGAAGGGTGCCCTGAATGTTGCCGCTGATCATCTGTCCAGACTCGAGCATGATGATGCCGAGAACTGCGCGTGGGATACCATTAATGACAATTTTCCCCACGAGTTCTTGATGAGCGTCGAGTCGGTGGAAGATGTATCGCCATGGTTCGCGGATTTTGCGAACTACCTCGCGTGCGGGATCCTCATCAAAGGATTGTCGCACCAGCAAAAGAGGAAGTTCTTCGCGGACCTCAAGCATTACTTCTGGGACGACCCATTTTTGTTCCGGGTCGGGGCGGATCAGCTGATTCGCCGTTGCGTGTTCGGGGTTGAGGCGGCGCAGATATTGCGTGATTGTCACAAGGGGCCTACCGGAGGTCACCACGGAGCGAATTACACTGCCAAAAAAGTGTTAGACTCCGGGTTTTATTGGCCCACACTTTTCCGTGACGCTCAGATATTGGTCGGTGCATGTGATTCGTGCCAGAGGGCGACGAACATATCGGCACGCGACCAAATGCCGCAGAATCCCATCCAAGTCTGTGAGGTCTTTGACATTTGGGGCATAGACTTCATGGGACCATTCCCCTCCTTAAGGGTAATAAATACATACTCGTGGCAGTTGACTATGTGTCAAAGTGGGCTGAGGCGCAAGCCTTACCCACAAATGATGCCCGAGTAGTCGTGAGGTTTGTTAGAGGCTTGTTCTCGCGGTTTGGTGCCCCGAAGGCACTAATTAGTGACCGTGGCACGCATTTCTGCAATGCGCAGCTTGATCGCGCATTAGCAAGATATGGTGTTCACCACAGGTTATCCACCCCGTATCATCCACAGACAAGTGGACAGGTGAAGGTCACAAACCGTGGATTGAAGCGAATCCTTGAGCGGTCGGTTAATCAAAACCGCAAGGATTGGGCTGACAAGCTTGATGACGCGCTGTGGGCCTTTAGAACCGCCTACAAGACGCCTATTGGGACGACTCCCTTTCGGCTGGTCTATGGCAAAGCGTGTCATCTCCCTGTCGAGTTTGAACATAGGGCATTCTGGGCTCTTAAAACGGCGAATTTGGATCTTAAAACCGGCGGTGAGACCCGTTTCTTACAGATTCATGAGCTGGAGGAGCTTAGGCAGCAGGCCTATGAGAGCTCGATATTGTATAAAGAGCGCACAAAGAGACTGCACGACAGTCGCCTGAAAAGCCAGAAAGATTTTCAGGAAGGCGATTTAGCTTTGCTTTATAATTCTCGCCTGTGCCTTTTTCCTGGAAAGTTGAAATCCCGCTAGACAGGACCGTACACCATTAAGGAAATATATCCATACGGTGCTGTCTCGATCGCAAATTCTGAGGGTTTGACTTTCAAAGTCAACGGTCATCGCCTAAAAGTCTATATTGAAGGACCGGTTGACCAAACCGTAGAGGAAATCGATCTCTACGCCCCACACGCCTCATAAAGTGTGGGGAAGTGAGTCTAGCTAGCGACTCGTTAATAAATATAGCACGGTGCGTATGGGCGCGCCAAATGGGGTAGTAGGTAATTAGTTAGTTTATAACTTAGTTAGTTTAAAATTTCTTAGCTTTAATGTCGTTTCGAGTTTTGTGCAGGTTCATACAGGTTTGATCGGAGCCGAAAGGAGCAATGAAGCGCATACAGTCGCCAAACAGGTTAAACTTAGCTAAAATGATGTTTTCGGACGAATTGGAACCGCTGCGCGCGAAACTACAGTTGCAGCCTCAAAACTGCAAATCTGCAGGTCGTGCACGGTCAAGCGCACGCCCGTGCAGCTGACCGTGCATGACCCAGTGCACTGGGGTGCATAGACGGGTGCAAGATGTGCACGGCCAGGAGCACGCCCGTGCACCTGACCGTGCGGGCCAAAAAAGCCCAGTCCATTCACATGGGTATAAATACTACCTTAACTTCATAACCCTAATACTCTTGCACCCCCAACTGCACACTCGTTCCATCTTGCAAAAACCACCCGAAAATCATCATTTTGGCTACAAATCTTCGCTCCTTTCCTTCAAATCCACCGAGGTACGAATCCCTTCATATCATTGCACTTGTATTCGGGATTTTTAGTTTAAATCTGCTTTGTTTTCGTATGTTAGGTCTTGATTTGGGGGTTCTCTTCATAAAAATTAATAAACCCACTAATCTTGTTTAGTTTTAGTTTGTAATAGTTTAGTTTTTGTTTATTGTTAATAAAACCTTGCACTCACCACCCCAAATCGTGTTTACATTGTTAATCTTTAAAGAATAGTTGTGATTTGGGGATTTTGGGAGAGTTGGTTGCAAAAATACACAAATTTCTGCAACTGTGCAGTCGTGCACGGCCAAGCGCACGCCCGTGCAGCTGACCGTGCACGACCCAGACATGTGCTTGAAAATCAAGGCTGCACGGCCAGGTGCACTTCCGTGCACATGACCGTGCACCCTCAACAGATTCAGGTCAGAACGTACAGAAGTCTGTTTTGGACATCCGGGACTTCTATTTTTGGTATTCTAACAGCTGAATCGTCATTTTTTTTGTGCAGATGGCAGCTAGGTTCCTAGACTTTGACAACCGTAAGAGCAGGGACGCCCCGTGCATCCCCGAATTCACTAAATTATGGAGCCGGAGACGGTCAATTGGGCATCCCCTTCGACTCAACCTGGGACTGCTGGACACACTCAACCAGCGTACCAGGTTTGATATGATGGTTTCACCCCAGATGTTGAACCTCTTGACCATAAATCGACCGATCTACCTTGAGCCTACGATCGAGTTTTTAGCTACCTACAAATATAAGAAACCGGCAGAGGGAGAGCAAAAGACGTTCCATGAGAAAGACATTAAGTTTAGGCTGGGGGGAAAGTGGCACAAGATGTCGGTTGCTAGATTGGGAAGATTGCTGGGAATATACAATGAGCTGGAGACGGACTTAGAGGATTTCCCAATGACTCATTGCTTTGCTGATAACCATGAGAGGGGTGCTTTTTGGTCGAGGATTGCCATTGGACCACCATATAACCCACGAAAGTCCAAGGCAACCAAGATCATCGACCCGTTACTTCGTCTGCTTCACCACACCTTCAGTCACACTATATGTGGCCGAAAGGACAGTTCTATTCTTTCTACGAATACTTGTTAAAACATAGTGTGCACATTTCTATTCTTTTTGCGTAACTTGCGGCAAAAAACCTAAGTATCATTATGTTGTATTGCAACCCATTTGTGGATCCCGCTGCAACGCGCGGGTAAACCCACTAGTAAGTTTATAACCTTGCAACATTTTTTTCTTCATATAATAATAATAATTACATATAAAGGGTTTGGCTAAAAGATATTTCAACCAATTCTACGAGCCAGTTTAACCGAATTAATTAGTTAACATCATATTTCTATAAAAATACAACTTCAATTTAAAATATAATTCAAAATTACATGATCCATAATAATAAATAATCCAAAAGTCAATCCATAATAAAATAAATAATAATCCAAAAATCCTCAATTTTCCAACAAAGTTTTTAAAATAAAAATGTACAATAATTTGTGGCATTGGAGTGTTGTGAATGCATAAAGTTTACAATCGCTTAAAAGATGAAATTTACTACGGAATATCGGTATCACCTTAATATCGAATTTTAATAAAATTTAAAAATCAAATTTGATGATTTTGCAAATTGGTTTAACGGTTCAAACTGGATTTACTGGCGGTATATAACACATACCGTACATTAGTTTTTCCGTCCATTATTGTGTCAGGCTGGTGTCCAGTAGCTAGTATTACCGGTATTAGCAGCCGGTTCATAACAGTATATAAAACAATGATTGTTGTTCATAGTTTTCATAAAATAAGTTCTAAATAATACAAAATTAACTTTAACAATATACCATATGTTATTAAATAAGTTACAGTTTTAAAGTTCATATCAAAAGCTAGTCTTATACATTTTTTTTGAACGGTTAAATTTTGTCACCCATAGGATTTGAATCAATCACCACTTGAATAGACAAAGACTTATCCAACACCATTGATAGCATTAGGCTAAATCCCTTTGGTAGCTAGTCTTATACATTATAACACTGATGCGATGATTGGAAAATTAGTGTTCTTTGTTGGAAAATAAGGCCACAAACGACACATAAAGAACACTTTTATTATTGAGCACACCAAATACAATAGAATTAACCATCTATTTATACTAGCCTTATACTAATCCTAATCAAACTCAAACTCTATTTAAATAATAAAATAAATCAACTAGATACACCTATCTAGTTAAACCAATAATTATCTCTAATAAAAATATAAAAGACACAATAAATAATTCACCAAGAATTATCTATAACTCATCTTGATCTTTATCTCTTAATTCAAGATTAACGTCTTCATTCTCCCCCTTAATCTTGAATTAGACTGTTTCTTCACATCCGCACCGTTATCGACAACTTCAATTCCTTGACCAAGTTTAACTTTTCCCTCTTCCCGGGTCACCAGAACTACACCATTCTTGACCATCGATCAAAGAAAAAAACAAGCTCCCCGCTTCTCCCGTTTTCTTCTTTCTTTGCTAGACACGGCAAGATTCAAAGCACCCCAATTTGACGAATCTTCTTCCTTCCGTCTATCCACAAATTCCGATCAGATACACTTGCCAAAAAGAACAACCTACACCGGTTTTTCCATTCTTATCTTTGGCGGGAAGGATCGGGTCTTGATCTCACCTGGATTGAAAGTTGTTAGTGCTATGAAGTTTATCACCACTAAACCAATCACTAGATTACCGGTCACCACTATCGTCCCAAACGACACTCCCTGTTATGCCGGCTCACCTGAACCATCATTCGCCACCACAAATATCAACCACCAACAATGACAATAACACCGTGCGCTCCTTGCTCTTCCGTTTCTCCCATGACACGCCCGTTGGTTTTTCCATGTTGATCAAACCGCCTTTGTCGAACTACCAAATTATCACCTAATTTGAACCCCAAAACTAGCCATTACGTATTCCACTCTAGACGCAATACGACAATAGGACCGTGCGGCTGTTCCGTTCACACCACTACTGTCGCGAGGTCATGACTGCCTTCAATTGTGTCTCGACTCTCGACTATTGATAGCGAACAACACCTAGCTCGACAATCCGAAATCTTCCATAGTCGGCTGATCAAAATTATCTCTCTGATAGCCATCTGTTAACGGCGGTAGCTATCCCTAACATGGCAACCAAAAGTTGATCTTCCATACAAACTTTATGCGTTGGATCCTTCTTCGTTCCAATTGTTTCTTCCTTAGTGATACCTCACCAACTAGGAAAACCCCACACGAATAGAACCGAACGTGATGCACATTTTCCATATATATTAATTGCAACTTCATAATACATTCAAATCACACCGTAAATCGGTCTGTCTTTGACAACACCCTTGCCGTCACCGTTGTTGCAGCCCCTCACGGGGCTACTCCCCTTTCTCGGGACGACTCTCAAAACCGCTAAGCTCTGGTACCAATTGTTGGAATATCAGGCCCCAAACGAAACACAAAGAGCAATTTTATTATTGAGCATACCAAATACAATAGAATTAACCATCTATTTATACTAGCCTTATACTAATCCTAATCAAACTCAAACTCTATTTAAATAATAAAATAAATCAACTAGACAAATCTATCTAGTTAAACCAATAATTATCCCTAATAAAAATATAAAAGACACAATAAATAATTCACCAAGAATTATCTATAACCTGTCTTGATCTTTATCTCTTAATTCAAGATTAACATTTTCTAAGGTTGTACACGAGTCGAGTCGAGCCGAGCCAGGCTAAGCTCGAGCTCGAACTTAAACGAGCGAGCTCGGCTCGTAAATGTTTGAGCCGAGCTCGTGCTGGCTTGAGCCAGCTCATTATTTTTTTATTATTTTTTACAAAAAATTTTAAAATAAAAAAACAAAAAAAGTAAAAAAAAAATTACAAATATACATGTATATTTTTTTAGTTTTCTAATATTTTAAAGAAAAGAAGGCATACTAAAAGTACTAGTAAGGAACCCGCACGTTGCTGCCGCGGTAACAATTTACAATGTGATACTCAATTTTATTGTTTTACCCACCTTAAACTGAGACTGAAATTAAAGAATACAGTTTTGTTGATTATTGTACAACCACCCTAGAGTTAGAGATGTTAATTAAAATTGTTTTTATTTACAACCACATCAAACTTGACAATTATGAATAGAAATATTGATTAGACCACTCATTTTAAATTAAAGCAAACATCGTAAAAGGTTAAAATTTAAAGTGTAGAAATAGTTATAATTGTATTTTGTCTATAACAGGCAGGGTAAGTGAGCTTGATATATAATGTAAAGTGAAAGGGGCTGAACATTTAGAAGTCAACCAAAATGTATTTTAGAGTAAAATTAACTAAAAGAAAAAAAAAGTCATACAATAAGAGCATTTTTAACAAGTGTTTATAACCTTTTAAACATCTTAAACTCATATTATACATAATAAACCTTTTACTAATTAATGTGAAATTATAAATGGGGGTTATGATAAAAAAAAAGGATGTACAAGTTAGTTTTGCAAATATGAGTAGTATTGTAAGAATTTTAATGACATTTTAAATGCGAATCAAGAACTTTTCATATGTCATCTTAAAAAACATATAAAATTACTATTCTAGCCATCTTTGGTTCTTTATAATATAGTATAGATTATATGTATAATTTGTGTTTTATTTGTTAATTTTCATATTTTATTGATTAATTAAACTTAAAATGTTAACACTTCACCCTCATCTCACATATTTTTTTTAATTTAAACATTTAAAAATAAAATTAATGCATATAAATAAAATAATTCGAGCTAGCTCGCGAGCTCATGAGCCGAGTCAGGCCTAGCTCGAGCTCGTTTACAATCGAGCCGAGCCGAGCTGGCTCGTTTTTTTCGAGCCGAGCAACTTTGACAACACCCCTTGCCGTCACCATTGTTGCAGCCCCTCGCGGGGCTACTCCCCTTTGTCGGAACGACTCTCAATACCGTTATACTCTGGTACCAATTGTTGGAAAATCATGCCTCAAACGAAACACAAAGAACACTTTTATTATTGAGCACACCAAATACAATTGAATTAACCATCTATTTATACTAGCCTTATACTAATCCTAACCAAACTCAAACTTTATTTAAATAATAAAATAAACCAACTAGATAAACCTATCTAGTCAAACCTATTAAGGATGCTATCACAAACAAAAAGTCAAGTCAAAGTCTCGGTCAATGCTACTAATTAATTACCCCAAATTATGGGGTAATTAATTAGTAGCATTGACCGAGACTTTGACTTGACTTGTTGTTTGTGATAGCATCCTTAATAAAACCAACAATTATTCCTAATAAAAATATAAAAGACACAATAAATAATTCACGAAGAATTATCTATAACCCGTCTTGATCTTTATCTCTTAATTCAAGATTAACGTCTTCGTTCTTTTTCCCTTAATAGGCTCAAAAATCACAGACAAAACTCGGTCCCTGGATCTTGCATCTGGAGCTCCATGTCCATCCCCGTACTGGTACGTACACTGTGAAATTCGAGCAAGATTAATGGCCATATCAATAAATGGATCTTCCGAGTCATCAGAACATGCAACTCGCGCTTCGATCATCCTCCTCCATGCTTTGTCGATTAGAGCTTTTATATATTCACGTGCAACTTCCTCACAAACATCTTCTTCATGCATATAACATGATATTGCATTTACACTTTTGCCTCGGTTCATCTCATCCTATACAAAGAAATAACTAACATGCTAAAATACATATAAACAATATAGTGAAAGTTGATATCAATAGTTAAGTATATATCAATCATACGGATGAAGTGGCTAAATCATTGTAAAGACGAAAAATCATTGAAGACCATTTGAAAAGATCCTCAAACTTTTCCATGGACAACTCGGTTACATCTTTTTTGGCATCTTGATTCATTAATAAGTAGCCATGAGTAAGTATAACTACTCCTGAAACTGATTGCCACGCGTTATCAAGATAATCTTCCAGTGTTGGCATGTAATCGCTATGATTCCACTTTGCTTCCACAAAGAATGCTTCAGTTAATTCTCCCCACTATGTAGATTGAAAGAATAAGAGTTATAATAACTAGTTATAAGTTAAAATCAAAGTGTGTGATTAAAGAATGTGCTTCTTTGGTCGATTCTTGTAGTACTAACCGCTTTTGCAAGGATTGGTACAATGTTTTTGCCTTGGGCAACTAAGATGTCAAAACCCATTTCATTAATCGTGTTGTAAAGAGCTAGGAAGCCAACTTGTAGAACCTTGGACATATGTTTCATTGCATTAATATCCCACCTACAAATAAAGTGATCATGTCATTAAAAGTTGAAAATGGTTATGAGAATTGAACAAGGGCTCAATTCATGATTATAAATTTGGAACCTCTTGACAGCATCTGTGAAGATCTTCAGTTCATCTATAGATCCATAAACATCATAGATGTCATCGATTGTAGTTATTAACGCGCCAACTTTTGTTAGCCCTACCCGACATGAATAATATTGAGGTTCGAAAATCATTCCAACACTCCAAAAGAAGCATTCCATGAGTCGGTCCCTGCTGAACCTTAACTTGCTTGCTAGGCCTATCTTTTTCCACCATCTATTTTAGAAGGAAAAAATAAAGCTCACTAGGAAACGTGTTTCAATACTCTATTGTTTTAAAGATAGCGTGAGCCCGAGATAGCTGAGCCGATCCTAAGTTTGGCCTGGCTCAGCTCGACTCGGCTCATGAACACCCCTACTTTAAACTAAGATTTGTATATGGTATGCTTTAATCACTTAATTTTAAACTTAGTAATTGGATAAAATAATAAAGTCATGTAATGTTTTTATTTTAAAAACATTATTATTATTGTTATTATTATTATTATTATTAGTATTATTATTATTATTTTAATTGGTGCACTGTTATTTTTATTTACACAATACTAAATTTAATTTACATGCGATGATGAAATGTAAGAAATTGTAAGGACGTTTTTAATGATATTAAAAGATCGATAATGCTTACTTTGACACCTTTTGAAGATCTCTCTTATGTGTCGATTGGACCATGTTGAAATCTAATATAGCAAGCTCAAGCAACATTTGATTAGCATCTTTTCTTTTAGCATATGCATCAATGTACCACCTTGCTTGTAGTCTGTGCATCCTACGATACAAAGGAACATCCAATGCATGATTTATGTGATCATTTTCTTTGGGACAATTTAGATTCAGCAAATTCTTAATCGCGAATAACTTGGCTTCATGCAAATCTAACTCTCCCTCGAGTGCAAGATATGAAGCTTCATATAAACTTAACGTTCCTTTGACGTTTGCATGTAGACATCCTTTCAAACCACCATGGGTATCCTTAAATCTCCGAAGAAAATCTGATGAGCTCCAATCAAATCATCAACTAGTTAATCATATAAGCAATGCATGGATACATGTGTTGAGAAAATAACATGAAATTAACAATTCAATCAACACAAAGACACACTAATCAACCAATAATCAAAGAACAAGAAACAAGATTGTTTAACACCAATTTAACACCAATTTAATCAAAGAGAATTGTCTAGCCCTAATTGTTTATTACTAAGCCTTATCACGACCTGAAATAGAGGTCAACGAACTTAGTTTTAGATTGGCAACTTTGGTCCCTGAAGTTTCACTAGCTAGCTGTGAATTATAATATATATAAACTCAAAAAAAGTGCTCAACTGTCATAAGATTTAATCTCAGCCATTAAAACTCACAAAAACTGTCAAAATTTCGTAGTTTTTTAACTGCTTTTGCAGTTAACGGAGATTTTTAGCGGTTTAGCTAGATCAATGCTCCAATCCATCTTTCCCGCTCCACGTTCATCATCATCAGCAATTTTGCACCTCTCTCCAACCTACCCCTTCATTCATCCATATATATTCTCTTCAACCTCCTTTATCAATCTATCAACCATTGTTTGATTTATACCCTTCGACATCGACGCTCGTAATCACGCCTACCAAATGATCTCCGCTCCCTTCATCCTTCTCACTCTATAGAAAACTCCCACTATGTGCTCAATCACTCACCAAACCCAATTCAATTTCATCATCTTCTTCTTGTAATCACTATAACAAAGGTATCTTTTTCATCATTAATTTGACCAATCACCATTTAATTTCGTTTCGTCTTCCATTCTTCTAACATCAACTTGAGGCTTGGATTATTAATTAAGTACACACACCACTATGACTTCCCATTCAGGTAAGTATTCCATAATCTCAATCTGTTTGTTGTTAACATTCACCCAGCCAACCTCTGTTTTTTCTTTATTTAGGTAATGATAAGGCTGTTGCTGATGATCTCTGGTCCAAATCATAGCAACCGGATTGGAGGATCAAATCCAATTACAACAAGAAGAAACCACCGCCATCGTTTACAGACGCAAAACCCCCCAAAATGATACCCTACCCACCACGTGAGTTAATCGTTTTATTTATATTAATTTTCTAGCTACCAAGTCAAGTGGTTTATATTCTATTGAATAATATTATATTAGGTTAATTTATGTTGTTCTTTGGCTCCTTTGTAACAATCAACTGTTCTTCACTGCATTAGCTATGTTTAGTGTTTACAATCGAAATTGAACTTTGAAGTTCTATTATTTACTTCTTCATATAAGATTTAAAGAAATGAAGTTGTTGATTGTTCTCTTCTAAATCAAACCTTGAAGCAATCCGGAAGGTGACAACAAGTTATGGATTGTTGAAGGTACTAACCACCAACGTCACTTATATTTTATAATTATATTTTGTAAGATTTTTATCATATTTTAGGATTAATGTTGTTGGTGGAACATGTGTGAAGGTGTTGTCAAATTGCAGGTACTACAAAATTAGGGGTTGTGTATATCAACAAAAGGTTGTAAGCCACTGCTATAAACCATTGTTGTAAACCGGTCATGAACCAGTTCAAGTTTTTGGTTGTAATTGCACACACCTTGTATGTTAGTTTCAGTTTCTTCTCTGATTACATGTTGATCCAAGTTTGTCTTTGTAACTAATTTTTCCTTTAGCAAAGTTTGGTTGAGATTCGTTCATTGATTTGATGGGATTGTTCAAGTTTTGCGGAATTTTGAACATGGCTTAGTAGAGTTGTTGATTCAAACACAAAAACTACTACGTGATAAACTACTGATGAATATAACGGATGATGAGTGTCAGTTCTACATCAGTCGTTCACATCAGTTGTTTCTCGAACAATCTTTATATCAATAGCAGTCTTTAACTAAACTGATCAAGGATTTCACATCAGTCATTTTGCGTCAGTTTTTGTAAATCAGTTATTTGGGACAAGATTACATAATTTGTTTTCTTATCATCAGTTATTTGAGTCGGTTATTTCGAAGACGTTTTGAAAATAATAATAACAATAATAATAATAATAATAATAAATCAATGTTTAGTAAATTAAAATAGATAGAAGCTAATAACTCATTTGTGAATAGTGTTGACTGATTTAAATTTGTTATCTTTAAGTTTTTACTTTATTAGATAGCTGATACAAAAGGAATTAAATAAAACAAATTAGGAAGTTTTAGTACGCACCAACACTACTATGTTTTATTGATTAGAAAAAGAAAACTGATGACTGTTTTTTCGTGTAACTTTTCTTCCCGCTCAATGTGGTTCAAGATTTTGGTTTAACTATTGAAGATGATTGGAACAACTAAAGTTACCAGAAACTGTGTCAATGAAGTAAATCCAGAAGCAGCCGTAAGGTATGTTGGTTTTTGGACCTGCGTTGATAAAACATTTTGCACTGCAATACTTGACTTTGGAAAGAGGGGTGATATGCCACTGCACTGACTGTTTTTGAAGCTATCCTATTAGTTTAGGTGCTTTAAATTGTACCATGGCCTATTGTTTATTCATTCTAATTTTATGTGAAATTATTATGATGATTGTATTTTTCATTTTGGTATCAATAATTAGTTAAGTTAATGTAAATGTCGACCTTTATTCAACATGGATATCCGTTAAGGGGCAGAGGAAGCTAGATGAGGCTAGATTGAGATTTCCCGCATGTGTTTTAATGTTATATTATTACTTCTAAGTTGATTATCATTGTTTATTTTATAAGCATGATCAAATATTCAAATTAGTGATGACCATAGTGAAATATTTTTAGCAGATGGTCTTGCACATTTTTCATTAACTTTCTTTATCACTACTGTTGTTTATAAATTTTCTTTTTAATTTTTAGGTTGGTCATGTGACCTTTTTAAAAGTATACATTGGATTTCTTAAGTCTAATAAATCTTCAAAATGGTGTCACAAAAATTTAGCAACATCGCTTCAATGGTAAGTTTTAACCGCTTCAGAAAAATGTTACGTTCAATCTTTTAGTCATGCTTTATCGGACTTTTTATCTTCTATGTTTTCTATTCTCCTTTTTAGAAAAAGCTAATTGATGTCACATCACATCACAACTAAGAAGAATAGCACAATGACTATGATTAGCCTTAAAAACCATGCGAAACCGACATGTGTAAGTATGTGGTATTGTGATGACCGTATGCAATCTACAACCATTTATGAGGTATTCCATTTAACTTCTGGATTGTGGATTTAAGGTTTATATAAAAATTTAGAGGGTTGTGTCTTTGTTTGTTGACTAAATGTCTAATTGTTGAATTCATTTCCCCTTGATTGTGATCAAAGCATGTGAATGTTACTAAAAGTATACATATGTGCAAATATGAGACTAGACTATCAATAGTTAGACGGTAACAAAACAAAAATCAATTTGGGTGCTGAAAGAAAAAATATGTAAAAGGATGTAATTTTATCTTAATTTATTATCACTGTTTGGTGAAAAGAATTATGTAAATCTCCTGTATGTGGAATTGATTTTCGAGGTTTATGTAAGCTATTATGTTTACATTTTTTTTTTCACTGTATTATTTATTCTTTTAGGAAGAATGTCACAGCAACAAGTAATAGTATTCTATGTTTAGTTACAAAATAAGAAGTTTGACGAATCTGATTTACAAAGAAATACATATATTATCAATAGGTTAGCCTTACATGGGATAAGCAATGGTACCAGGTACTAGTACTGAATTCCCCGTATCGAATCATTTTTTATACCAAATTTTTGCCGTTTTTCATACCAGTACCATTTTTGACGATTTTCGGTACCAGTATCAAGCTCATCCTTAGCTTTATGAGTTTATAAGCAAATAAGTTGAATCACTACCTATATTCATTCTATATTAAACTACAAAATTCCTTTTGATTTGCATTGATAGGGAGACTTGAATGATACAAAATGTGAATGTTCATGGGTTTAAAGTTTTTGGAGTTTGATAGCAAATTATCCGCGCCTTCCAGTGATATAGGTAATGGTTATGATGTCCAACTCAGCAACAACGACCCGATCAAGGAAGCTAGTTAACTAAGTTATTTCGTCAGTTGTTTTCTTTTATTGTTGATCAAGCTATTTTATTTTGTCTGTCGTGCAAATAAAATGTACTGGTTGTACATTATATATGGCTTATTATTTCCTTTGAGTATTCGATCAATTATTAGATTAGAGAAATGTAAATGTGACATTAGTTCATACCACACTATGTACCGGTAATTATTTTTCTAGATGTTACTATATGTTTATCTCGCAACAAATAGGTATGTGGTTCATGGATGGCATTACTTTATGATTGACAATGGTATAAGCATTGGTGATCGTTGTGAATTCAAGTTTATCCGAAGTGAGTGTGTGTTTATTATGAAATGTTATAAAGAAAAAATGATGGTGGTGTAAAATGTTCTGGTCACAAACAGTTTCTTTTGTGCAGTTAGGATGGTTGTATATGGGTTTTGTAGTTTGGAACAATTTGGATGTTTTGTATAATGCAGGTTGTATTGACTATGTTATCGATACTTTTGATGGATTTGTGAGTTGTGGTTATACACTTTTTTGTTATGGAGTAGCCAGGATTTCATTTGTCAGTTGTTTAGACAATGCTTTTGTTATAGAAGTGCATATCAGTTATTTGAAGCTCAGTAGTTCGTCATCAGTATTATACTATTCTCAGGTGTTTAATCAGGTTAGTGTCAATGTGTAGAATATTTCATTATGTATAAATTCGTGTCGCTACCGGGACTAGTACATATAATCTGCTAGTTTGGCGTCTGAACATTATAACTCCCACATATTAACTTTGATGAAATGACCAAACAACCCCTCATCGTATTCTGTACTTTATAACCATATTATCAACTTGTTAATTGTTGGTTTTTGGCATAATCTCCAACAATCTCCACATTTATGTCATAAACCAATAACCTATCATCCATCACCAATGTGCAATAACTCCATACACACTTTAAACTTTTCCCCTGTCACTAGAGCTGCAAATGAACTGAACTTTCAGCGAACAGTTTACGAACCGTTTGGCGGAAAGTTTGTTTGTGTTCGTTCGCTTAATAAATGAACGAACACGAACAAAAAAATTTGTTCGTTTAGTTAAATGAACGAACATGAACAAAGGTTGCATTCATTCGTTTATGTCCGTGAACGTTCAATAACGTGCTCGTTTCAGTTCATTTATGTTCAATAGTTTAATAGGGTTTTTAATTTTTATATTTTTTTACATTCTTTAATTTTTATTTATTTTACCCAAATAAGTAAATAATTTAAGTATATAATTTATATGAGATAAGTATATGGTTATTCAAGATCAACAAACCATACTTTTAGTATAATCATTAAATAAATAATTAATAAAGAGTTCAAGTTTAAATAACCAATTAATGAAGACTTCAAGTTTAAGATGCGAGTTTAATTTTTTTAGACACTACTTTATTATATTTACCAATATTATGTTAAGTATTATGTATGTTTGTATAACTATGTTATATTTTGGGTGGATCTAGTTAATTTCTTAATATATGTAAATTCGATATTATTTGGAAGTTAATACATGTCCCCTTTGTGTTTGTTTTCGTTCATGAACACTTTGTATTCATGCATACATGTTTGCGTTCATTAATGTCCGATTGTATTCATAAGCGTATGAACAAAATTAACAAACAAACACAAACACGAATGTTTTCTTAACAAACTTGATATATGAATTTTTTATTGGAAAAAGTTTCCCATGAAGCATTTTCCCACAAAATCATTTTTCTTATAATTTTTTCTGAAATGAGTGGCGTTTAAAAAATTTGACATAGGAAACGACCTAGTTTTCAAGCGATTTATAACCAACCATATATAAAGTTAATTAGGATTAATTACCTTGTGAGACACTAAAACCATGTTGTCTAAGAAGCCTGAATTTAAGACAAACAACATGAAGATTGTCTTCTTCTTCTTCTTTTTTAATAGGTTCATAATCTTTTGACGCTACTTTGCTGAGTACTCTAGTTATATCGGTTTGAAATCGATAACCAAGGCCCATCCTTTCAATGTCATCAATGAGCTCAAGCAACTGCAAGGTACTCGAACCACCATTTTCATAATCAATAAGCATTGTCATCACTTTCTTCTCTAGCTTCGCCACTTTCTCCTTGCTGTTCATCTGAAGAAATATATAAACGTGTAAATTATGTCATGCATGTGTACGTGTAAATTAACTGTAAATACTTTATAAACGTCACTAGTTTTAACATCAATATGCTTACTGAGAAAGTGGTATCCAAGCTCTCCATGTGATCACAACTCCAGATAGTTTTCTGGTAAAGAGCTGCATTATTGGTTTGCATAACTTAATTTCCCGCTTGTTTTATTTATTTCTTTCTTGTTTTTCGGTGCCAAATAAAACACAAACCATATATATATATATATATATATATATATATATATATATATATATATATATACTAGTAGGATTGTCCGCGCGTTGCTGCGGGTATTTTTGGTCATCTAAGGGTGTGCATGGGTCGGTTTGGCTTGGTTCGGTTTTTACAAAAAAATCATAACCATATCCATAACAAACTTCGGTTATGGTTATTCGGTTAAGAATTCGGTTATAGTTATTTCGGTTATTAACCAAAAAAATAAACTAAACTAACTTTAGGGTAAAGTATAAAATTAAAAGTCAATGGGTCTAGGAAAACCGAAACCTACAATGTTGTACTTAGTTTGTGCTATTTTGTACAAGGCAATTAGACTACATTTTCTAGTTATACTACCAATGTGTGAATCCTTTTAATAAGATATTAACAAAAAACATACTTAGCTTTTGATTATAATTTTAATTTGTCACAAAAGAGCATTACGTCAAGATCATTTTGTTAATAACTTACTTTTATTATAGTAAAAACCTCTACATAGTTAATGTAAAACATAAAGTTAACATTTCAAGTACGGTTCAGTTATATCGATTAACCAAAACTTCATAACCATAACCATAAGCGATCAGTCGGTTAAAGAAATTTAATAAGCGTAACCATTGGTTATGTTGGTTATCGGTTAAAATCGGTTTGATTATGTCGGTTATGGTTAGATTATCGGTTATGGCGGTTAATTTGCTCACCCCTAGTGTCATCCATATTATTTGCTTTAGGCATCAACCATGATAACTTCCTAAAAAAGGCTTTCAAATATAAAATTGTTTCAAACCGAAGCATCTTGATTCGGTGATCTGTCGCTGCCGTTATTCAAAACCATAGTTATAAGCCAAACTTTTTCGTTAAAACGGACCGTAAAGCATCTATTATCCACAGGTGTTTTCTTAAAGAAAAGAAATCAAATTTTTATTTTTTGAAAAAAAAAAAGATAAAAATAATATGTATGTTGTATATTAAGGGCATGGGTAAGAAGAACTTCGCTAAACTATGATGTTCAAATGTCCGTGTATTAAGACATTTACTTTATCATAAACAACATTTTATTAGAAAAACAAAATAAATCAATATATGTAACACATTAGATATGTATAAAACACAAAATTAATGTACATTCAACATGATAAACTATACAATAATTTTTGTGATTACGTAGTTAACATGTCATTATCTAAATAATATAGCGCAATAAACCAATTGAATTTATGGACTATGGAGAGTTACTTTAAAAGAGTAACTAAAGCAAACAGTAGCAAATCAAATATTCTCCCTGGAGTTTGATCTTGTAGCTTTAGGCCTCAACCATGATGACTTCCTAAAAAGGGCTTGCAGATCCTGATTAAATCTAGAACGACCAAACATTCACATTTAACCACTCACCCAACATCAAAAAATTGCTATGAATTTGCCTCCAGGCATAGAAAATTACCTATTGTATCCTCGCATTCAAGAAGCCTGACAACATGGTGCCCTCCAGTTTTGAGTATACCAACACCATCTTCTTTGTTGAGTTGATTTTTTGTATGACTATTTTCCAAGGGTACATCATTGGCGCTGGCGCTCATAAGTCAAAATAGTTCTCACCATTCAAAAAGAATTAGATTTTATAAAGTATTTCAGACTTATCAATATACACTTTACTAAAATCAAACAAATAGTCTCGAATTCTGTTTCTACAAATTTTTTCTTACAAAATTTAACGGATGTTTTGGAGGATGGGGAGCATTAAAAAGAGTATGTGTTCAGCTTTAGGTTGATATTAAGTTTAGCTTGCAGGTAAAACCATTACACTCGTATATCATGAAAAGAATTACCGTTCGACGGGTAATTTCATGTCCTCGGTTCGAACTGTGCTAGAAAGAGTTATCTATTTTCTATAACTTCTTCCTCTTATTTTCTTTTGTTTACTACTTTTTGTACGCTGAATTCTAATTGTTAGAAGGAAGAATCTTATGACTTATGAAACATGCTTTGTCTTATTTTCTGTTAATGGAGTTACTAATTATCATATTGCGTAAATCTGATGTAGATGAAATTCAAAAACAACTAAACAATTATTTGTATCTAAATCTAATATAGATGATAAATCAATATCACAATTAATTAGTGCTTAATTTTATAGTTTGATGTAGATCAATAGCACAACTAAATGGTGTTCTAATTAAAAAAGAGCATGTTATATAGATTATACACTAACAGTTCACTTTATACTAACTACTTTGTTTAAATTAAAAAGTGAAACATAACCCCAAATAAAAAGTTTTTCAAATGAGTTAGGTCAAAAAAATACAAAAGTTGAGATCGACCCATTAAATTATGAATGAACAATAAAGAAGATCATAAGCTATATTAACATCACCAATTACAAACTAATAAGATGGATTAAACCACAAGAATGTATCAAAAAGTTCTTAACCTTTGACGCCAGTCTTTTATTTTCTTCATCCAGTTCTAGATTATTTTTCTACAACTTTGTAGCCGTGATACCAATCCGCAAATATCACTCTGCAACAAATGAACCAAACAAGATTTTAAGCATATAAGAGGTTTCACGAAGTTCATCAAGATTTCCACAACATTCGAAGCTGAAGTCTACCACACCTTCTGTCATCTCTCTTATTTTCTGTATGAGTTCAGTGAAAGATTTATTAACATTAAATTACATCATCATAATGATTAATTATATGAATACTATAATAACAAATGTTTAGAAAAGGATAAGAAATTTAATACATACCTACGTGTGCTACATACTTACCTCATAGTTACAAGATCTCTTGGGTTTATAAAGTTAGTCATGCCCAATGTTTGGCCTGCACAATAAATAGAAGTTAATATGTTGATCGGGTATTTAGTAAATGCATTTCATTACACCAATATGGCTAAGAGATATTCTTCATTTGAGCTTTGTTTCAACTCTAAAGATTTAATTTGGACTCCAGAATTTATTTACAATAAATTACTTTAATTATAATTAATTATTCAACAAAGATATAACCACAAGAATGGATTAAACCACAAGAATGTATCAAAAAGTTCTTAACCTTTGACGCTAGTCTTTTATTTGCTTCATCAAATTCTAAATTCTTTTTCTATAACTCTTGTAGCCGTGAAACCAATCCGCAAATATCACTCTGCAACAAATGAACCAAACAAGATTTTAAGCATATCTTAAATACTCATGCCTTGACCATTATTAATCAAGCATGTTTTTTTTTTTCATTTTTTGATTGCAAATCAAAACATCTGATAAGAAGCACAACAAACACCATTATAGATTAACCTACACCTAAATTAAGGCCTTATTAGAAGGAAAACCCCAACTAATTTCACAAAAATCCTCTGTCCAAAACGTGAAAATTCCATAAAACATACATGATCACTTCACAAATAATTAAACAAACGCACAAAGTACCTCTAAAAAAACATACTAAATGATTAAAAAACAACAGATTCATTGAGTTCACGAAATACCTCTAAAAAGGTTCAATTGAACAACATGGATTTGAGGCATGCGATTTCTAGGATTGACAATCAGAATCATAAAATGCTTGTGGAATTTCAGAACCGATAGTAGATGTTTGAGTTGGTGGATTAAAGGTGAATATTATGATTCAAAATGATGATTTTATAGTTATCATCAAATTAAATTGAAATAATAACTTTTCAACAATGGATCATTGATTTCTTGGAAGGTGAAAGGTGGAAGGTATTATGGGGATGAAATTTTAGTTTTCAACTAAAAACAAAACATAAAATTACTATCATAACCTCCAAAGTGTCTTAATTGTCACAACTATGCCTATTATACCCTTAAATTTATTGCTTAAATGTGTTGTACATGTTGCTTCTTAAGTTGCATGAAAATGAAAATGACCATGTTGGCCATCACTCCTCCTTTATAATGTATTATAGATATAGATTATAGATTATAGATTATAGATATATATAGGCTAAGTATCCACAAAAAAACCCTCTAAAATGAAGAAACTCCCACAAACCCAACTAGTGGACCACAATGCTCCACGTCACCAAGAAAACAAATCATTTTTTTATTACTAAGGGTGTTTTAGTAATTCAATAAATCTGGTTTTTTAAACCCCTATATATAATATTTACCTATCTCTAACTTTTTCAAACCACATTCAAAATCTATTTCCCTCCCATCCACACACTCTCTCTCTCTCTCTCTCTGATCTCTCTCAAACCCTATCACCACCAACAAATCTGTTCATATTTGATGTACGATTGTTAAATTGTATGTCCTCGTTGGTCCAATCCAGGCCACTTCAGTTTCTTACGTCCTCGTCCTCGTTGGAATTGTGGTAAAGAACCTGCAACCTCGTTGGAATTGGTCCAATCTAGGCCACTTCAGTTTCTTATGTCAATAATTATAATAATCATACTCTGTTGCTCTGTTTTGATATGTAATGTTAAAAAGGGGGAATGGAGTTTTTGATTTAAAAAGTGTTAAATATGACTTCTTCAGCCCACTTTTGATTGGATCAAAGGTACTTTTCTAATTTTTAATTGATTGAATTTGAATTAAAAAAAATTAATTGAATGTATGAATAAAATAAATAGTAGAAATAATGTAAATGGTAATGGGATCCGACTAACCACGTGACATTGTTGTCAGCCGTCATGTGACATTGTTTGTTTGTATAATGTATTATTTTCTCTCAATTATTTGGACATCCCTATATTTTTGGGCTGGTTTTAATAGGTTTTGACTTTTATTAATCTTTTTTTTTGTAATTTAAATTAGTAAATGTAAATGTATAAAACAATATGTTGAAGTTGAATGTTAATATTGATTGAAACGGCAAAGAATAATTTTTTAAACAGCAAAGAATATCTTTTTTTGTAATTTAAATTAGTAAATGTATAAAACATTATTATTTTCATTCATGAATAATAATATCTTTTTACCTTACTCATAAGTACTTTTTGGTGGGTGTTTGGAAAAATGGTTTTTGGTAAATGGTGATCACCAAGTTTTGATTTTTAATATGATTTTGAAAGGGGTTAGAAAACATTTAATGGTTAGAGTTTGAATTTGAGCTAATTAGTGTTTGGTAATAAGTTGTTTGTGATGGTTTTGAAAATGTATGTTTGCATTGGTTTCGTATGTAACACCATAATTAATCATGTTTACACATAGGTAGCACACGCTAACACGTAGGTTTACATATTAATTAACCTTTTTTATATGTTATTATTATTAATATGTTTTTATTAATCAAAATTGGTGAATTTTAATGTCTCTTGTAACGATCCCACATCGGTTGGGAAGGAGAACTAACACTTCTTTATAAGAGGTGGGATACCTTCCCTATCGTGACGCGTTTTGGCGTAGGAATTACCTACGACCAATGCAAAATCGGGACATGCCCGAACAATATTGTGGTACGGGAGTGGGCCGTTACAACACATCGGTTGGGAAGGAGAACTAACACTTCTTTATAATAGGTGGGATACCTTCCCTATCGTGACGCGTTTTGGCGTAGGAATTGCCTACGACCAATGCAAAATCGGGACATGCCCGAACAATATTGTGGTACGGGAGTGGGCCGTTACAAATGGTATCAGAGCCAGGCCCGGGCCGTTGTGCCAGCGAGGACGCTGTGCTCCTTAAGGGGGGTGGATTGTAATGATCCCACATCGGTTGGGAAGGAGAACTAACACTTCTTTATAAGAGGTGGGATACCTTCCCTATCGTGACGCGTTTTGGCGTAGGAATTGCCTACGACCAATGCAAAATCGGGACATGCCCGAAAAATAATGTGGTACGGGAGTGGGCCGTTACAAATGGTATCAGAGCCAGGCCCGGGCCGTTGTGCCAGCGGGGACGCTGGGCTCCTTAAGGGGGGTGGATTGTAATGATCCCACATCGGTTGGGAATGAGAACTAACACTTCTTTATAAGAGGTGGGATACCTTCCCTATCGTGACGCGTTTTGGCGTAGGAATTGCCTACGAGTAATGCAAAATCGGGACATGCCCGAACAATATTGTGGTACGGGAGTGGGCCGTTACAAATGGTGTCAAAGCCAGGCCCGGGCTGTTGTGCCAGCGAGGACGCTGGGCTCCTTAAGGGGTGTGGATGCACTATTATGTGGACGTCACTGTCAAATAGACTAGGGTTGAGTCGTGTATTGTATTACATGAGATTGTGGTGATCCATAAGGGCATTATATGGATCTGATGCATTTGTAAAGATATAGGACAATACACAAAGTTCAGGTTCGACTAAAGGTAAAGGGCGAATGTGGAAACATTCCACATTCGACCTATATAATGGTGCGAAGGTGAACTTTGGTCCACATTCGACCTATACAATGGTGCGAAGGAGGTATTTGGTGTTGGACTATAAATAGCAATCTCATGTGTTGGTTTTCATTTGTAGATTTGAGTTTATACTTTGAATGCTCTCAAGGGGGAGGTCATGCCCGACCTCCCCCGGCCTCGAGATAGATGTTTATCCTACTGATGACAGTGTCTGTAACCGTTTTTGAATTAATACGAATCTGTGATGACTTTGTTATCGTATGTTTCTGTCTCGTCTCGAATCTCCCGTCTGAAACCGAGTTGTTTTCGCTTAATCGATCCATGAATTCGGTTTTTAACAGGATTCTCAACTGGTATCAGAGCTATGGTACCGATTTGAATGATCTAACAGTCGTTTGAATCAATCACAGCTCGTTTTCCTGTTTTCAGACGTTAAAATCAGATTTTGAATGAAAGGTTGAAACCCTAGAAACCCTAGATTCTTAATTGAACCCAAAATCATGTGATTTCTCCATGTTTTTGTGAATTCGAGGGTTAGGTTTTCATTTCTGCACCTTTCTGTACAAGTTTTATCATCAAATTCGAAGAATTAGAGTGATTATGGACTGATTCGAAGAAAATATTGAACAAGAACACATCTTTTCTGCACATTCGTACCTTTCAGAAAAACGGGAGGGCGAATGTGGAATTCTACTGGGCGAACGTAGGATTTGATGGACGAACGTGGAGTGTAAATGGACGAATGTAAAACTTTTAGGGCGAAAGTGAGAATTTTCTACATTCGTACCTCAATACTGGGCGAATGTGGAATTTCAACCAATGATGGTACATTCGACCTTACTAAACGGTCGAACGTAGATTTATTTCCACCTTCGCCCCCTCGATATATAGAATGAAAAAATGGTATTTTAAGGGGTAAAAAATTTCGAAAATATGGTAAATTTTGAAGATTATTGGGAGAATGGTGATGATGTCTTCACAAATTGTTGAAGAAATGATGATGATGAAACGTTTTATTGTGGGGTAGTCATGAGAATCAACACTATGATAATCAGATTCAAATGACTATTATGGGCCAGAAAATAGACAGATTTTATTCCACAAGATGAAGAACAGTCAACCTAGTTCCAGTGTGTTTGAAGGAACTTGTTCAAACAAAGTTGTTATGTACAAGCATATCAAGACTGAGATCTCAGTGTTCTAAAAGTAATGAGGGATCCCAGTAGGATTCATGTGGCACGTAGATTCAACGAAAGTTTCAAGGTTATAGTCCTGAAGAATTTCAAGAGCTGTTGGTAGTTATTGTTGGCCCTATAGAAAACTTCAGTTTCTGAAGCATTTCAAGTCCACAATTGTACCGGTTGTTCCTGCTGAAAACTTCTGATTGCTTGATTCACTCGTCTACGGTTAGTATTATGTCGAACAGATGAAGTTACTCAAGAACATTTAAAGAGAAGAATGTGTTAATGCAATCACAGTCAGCACAGATGAAGAATTTCATAGAAGTACAAGTGTCCGAGTGGATTGTTTTGCACATAGTCACATTTGAGATGTTTAATTGGGTACTAACAGTTAGACTTCTCCAGTTAGTGTGAAGGGTGATGCAAAGGCTAAGTGCAGATATGAGACGTGAATTAGTGGTAGTACTTACGTGTTACGTTGAATATCTGATCGGTCAGTATGGAATCCTTCTAGCAGGGGTCTTATCAGGTTAGTTGGATTGCGCGTGACGTACTTGGTCAAGATGACATTCCTGGGTACTGATGCTACGAGACTGCAGTGCATTACATTGTCAACTTCACATTGGCGTAACTAGGTGATCTGGTTGTAATTCAGCGGCTCGTTGAGTTCGCAAATGATATACGTGGTCTACCTGACTTCCTGCGTATTGATGCTGAGGGTCCGTAGTGCATTACTTGGTTCACGAAGGATATTGTATTTCTACTTAATGCAATAGTGCATGTATTGAGGGGGGATACCTGTGTTTTTTGACTGTTGATGTGCAAGAGATTTGTGGATTCTCCAGCAACGTCCAAGGGGGAGATTGTTGATGCACTATTATGTGGACGTCACTGTCGAATAGACTAGGGTTGAGTCGTGTATTGTATTACATGAGATTGTAGTGATCCATAAGGGCATTATATGGATCTGATGCATTTGTAAAGATATAGGACAATACACAAAGTTCAGGTTCGACCAAAGGTAAAGGGCGAATGTGGAAACATTCCACATTCGACCTATATAATGGTGCGAAGGTGAACTTTGGTCCACATTCGACCTATACAATGGTGCGAAGGTGGTATTTGGTGTTGGACTATAAATAGCAATCTCATGTGTTGGTTTTCATTTGTAGATTTGAGTTTATACTTTGAATGCTCTCAAGGGGGAGGTCATGCCCGACCTCCCCCGGCCCCGAGATAGATGTTTATCCTACTGTTGACAGTGTCTGTAACCGTTTCTGAATTAATACGAATCTGTGATGACTTTGTTATCGTATGTTTCTGTCTCGTCTCGAATCTCCCGTCTGAAACCGAGTTGTTTTCGATTAATCGATCCATGAATTCGGTTTTTAACCAGATTCTCAAGGGGGGTGGATTGTAACGATCCCACATCGGTTGGGAACGAGAACTAACACTTCTTTATAAGAGGTGGGATACCTTCCCAATCGTGACACGTTTTGGCGTAGGAATTGCCTACGACCAATGCAAAATCGGGACATGCCCGAACAATATCGTGGTACGGGAGTGGGCCGTTACAAATGATTGTAATGATCCCACATCGGTTGGGAAGGAGAACTAACACTTCTTTATAAGAGGTGGGATACCTTCCCTATCGTGACGCGTTTTGGCGTAGGAATTGCCTACGACCAATGCAAAATCGGGACATGCCCGAACAATATTGTGGTACGGGAGTGGGCCGTTACAAATGGTATCAGAGCCAGGCCCGGGCCGTTGTGCCAGCGAGGACGCTGGGCTCCTCAAGGGGGGTGGATTGTAATGATCCCACATCGGTTGGGAAGGAGAACTAACACTTCTTTATAAGAGGTGGGATACCTTCCCTATCGTGACGTGTTTTGGCGTAGGAATTGCCTACGACCAATGCAAAATCGGGACATGCCCGAACAATATTGTGGTACGGGAGTGGGCCGTTACAACACATCGGTTGGGAAGGAGAACTAACACTTCTTTATAAGAGGTGGGATACCTTCCCTATCGTGACGCGTTTTGGCGTTGGAATTGCCTACGAACAATGCAAAATCGGGACATGCCCGAACAATATTGTGGTACGGGAGTGGGCCGTTACAAATGGTATAAGAGCCAGGCCCGAGCCGTTGTGCCAGCGAGGACGCTGGGCTCCTTAAGGGGGGGGGGGGGTGGATTGTAATGATCCCACATCGGTTGGGAAGGAGAACTAACACTTCTTTATAAGAGGTGGGATACCTTCCCTATCGTGACGTGTTTTGGCGTAGGAATTGCCTACGACCAATGCAAAATCGGGACATGCCCGAACAATATTGTTGTACGGGAGTGGGCCGTTACAAATGATTGTAATGATCCCACATCGGTTGGGAAGGAGAACTAACACTTCTTTATAAAAGGTGGGATACCTTCCCTATCGTGACGCGTTTTGGCGTAGGAATTGCCTACGACTAATGCAAAATCGGGACATGCCCGAACAATATTGTGGTACGGGAGTGGGCCGTTACAAATGGTATCAAAGCCAGGCCCGGGCCGTTGTTCCAGCGAGGACGCTGGGCTCCTTAAGGGGGGTGGATTGTAACGATCCCACATCGGTTGGGAAGGAGAACTAACACTTCTTTATAAGAGGTGGGATACCTTCCCTATCGTGACGCGTTTTGGCGTAGGAATTGCCTACGACCAATGCAAAATCGGGACATGCCCGAACAATATCGTGGTTCGGGAGTGGGCCGTTACATCTCTTAACATATGCAACAATATGTCTGATTTGTTTTTTACCAGTATGTGCATTTTTGTATGAGTATTATAATGTGTGGAATGTATGTTTGCATCTGTTTCCTATATTGCGTATGTTTTGTATGTAACAACAGAACTAAGTTGGTATAAATTAGTTACCGATTTTTTTACCAGATACAAAGGTTTGATTTTTTTACCAGATATAAATTAGCTTCTGATTTTTTTTACCATATATTAATTAAAACAAAATTCACTAATCATGGAATCAAATCTATGTATGCGTCTGTTTCGTATGTAACAACAGAACTAAGTTGCTATCAGTTTCGTATATTTGATAATCTTGATAACTAAATGGATTAAACAATGTTTGTTTGTATCAGTTTCGTATGTTTTTTTGTAATCTAGATGGTTAACATATGTTAAGACCGGGGGGGGGGGGGGGCTTTACATGTAAATTGATGAATTTTGTTTTATTTTTGCAGGTGAGCATATTTTTTGCATTAAAGATGAAGATGATTAACAAGAATGAAGTGTAGACAATTTTTTTTATTTATGATAGTTTTTTTAGCATTTGTCGATTTGTAATGACCATTTTGTTTGTTTTAGCACTTTGTAAGAAACAATTCTTGTGTACATTTGAATGTTTTTTGAACTATAAAGTTTTTAATTGATTATATACAATCTATGTGTTTTAACGTACGCAACACTGCATATGTTACATATGTAACATGACGTGCTGACAGATTTAGGACCATGGTCACAAAAGTATGAGAGAGATGATGTGACATGTGTGGGGTCCACTTGTCATATGTGCTTTTTTAGAAATTGGCATTTGACCATTGTGCCCTTTGTTTTGTCATCTAGTTTGATCATTGATCTAGTTTGATCAATGGTTCTAAGAGAGTTTAGTGGGTTTTTTCAATTTAGGTGGGTTTTTATTTAATCTATCCCCTATATATATATATATATATATATATATATATATATATATATATATATATATAGGTTTAGGATCCTGTACAAAGTATATTTTTCGTGAGAAGTGTGAGAAGGACTAAGAATTGACATTTATTCATCATGTTTTGGATTTAGGAATGATGTTTTAGGTTGTTTTAACTTGAAAAACACCAAACACAACAATCCAAAACACAATACAATGTATTATAGTCATTAAATTTAAAAACAGCTAAAACACACTACTTAACGCTTAAAACACACTGCTAATGTTCTTAGCATGGTGTTTTAAGTTTTAAGCCTAAAATACATTGTTTTCGGTTTTTAATTGTTATGTTTGGTGTTTTTATAGGCAAAACAATCCAAAACATCACGACTAAGTTCAAAAAATGATGCCTAAGTATCAATTTTAAATACTTCTCACACTTCTCACAAAAAAAAAAACACTTTGTACACGATCTTGACCCTATATATATATACTAGCTTATACCCCGGGATCGTCCCGGGTTAAGAAATCTAAGTAAAGTGAATAAAATTAGAAGTATTTAAACTATAAAAATGGCATCTATATAGCAATTACCTGTTGGAGAGCGTCCCGGTTTGAAATATCTAATATGACATAATAAAATATTTAATATGACAACATAATTAATGACTTGCCAATATATGATTAATGAATATTATTATTATTATTATTATTATTATTATTTTAAACAAATCCCTGCCATAAGTTATCATATTCTATTATAGAAAAAAGGGTAATTGGGTCGGGTATCACCTAATCCCATGCCCGACCCAAACCCACAATTTTTTTAAATTAATTCAAAACCTGACACAATACCTGTCGGGTTAAAAAAAATAGTCATTTTTTTTTTCGTTTTTTATATAGCACTATGGTACTCGTTGGAAAGATAATAAAACGCTCGTTAATTTGGTGTAAATTTTTTCTTTAAAAAATCTCGTATATAAAAGATATTAACGTTTAAAAGTTATGAGAGGAAATATGAGAGAGAAAATAATAAACTTTTAATATTTACATTTAGTAGATTAGGTATTTAATAGATTATGTTAAATCATATTTAAACCATATTTATTTCTTTTGTTTTTTTTAATTGGTCTAGGGTTGCCACATCATATTCTATGTAGCATCTCTCAAAAGAGAGATTGCATAATATTATGACATGTCATAAAAAATGCTTTGATTTATTATATATATATATATATATATATATATATATATATATATATATATATATATATATATATGAACATTTTTATCCATTGATCTTGGATGACAAGATGGTAAATAAATTCAACTTTAGTTAGTTTGTTATTTTAAATTAGGGGCAAGATAGTACTTTTCAATCCCATAATTTTCTCTCAATTTAAATAACTAATTACTTTCTCTCCCTAATTAATATAAATAAATTTTACAGAAGACTCATTATGTATATGTATATGTATATGTATATTTGTAAAATACATATCTGGACATTACCAAATACGTATATAATCTATATATATAATAAATCAAAGCATTTTTAATGACATGTCATAATATTATGCAATCTCTCTTTTAAGAGATGCCACATAGGATGTAATGTGGCAACTCTAGACCAATTAAAAAAAAATATGGTTTAAATATGATTTAACATAATCTATTAAATACCTAATCTACTAAATGTAAATATTAAAACTTTATTATTTTATCTCTCATGTTTCCTCTCATAACTTTTAAATGTTAATATCTTATATATACGGGATTTTTTAAAGAAAAAAATTACATCAAATTAACGAGCGTTTTATTATCTTTCCAACGAGTAACATAGTGCTATATAAAAAACGAAGAAAAAAACGACTATTTTTTGTAACCTGACAGGCATTGTGTCAGGTTTGGAATTAGTTTAAAAAAATTGTGGGTTTGGGTCGGGACTGGGATTAGGTGATACCCGACCCAATTACCCTTTTTTTATATTAGAATATGATAACTTATAGCAGAGATTTGTTTATAATAATAATAATAATAATAATAATAATAATAATAATAATAATAATATTTATTAATCATATATTGGTAGATGCTATTTTTATAGTTTAGATACTTCTAATTTTATTCACTTTACTTAGATTTCTCAACCCGGGACGCTCACGGGGTATAAACTAGTAATTTATAAATCCTATCTACATATATATATATATACATTACCAAATATAAAGTAATTTTTTTTTTTCAGGAAACTCAATATACATATGTAATAATTTATAAACCTATGTACATATATGTACATTACCAAATATTGTTCATTTCAATCATCCTTTTCAAAAATACAAGTATGTTTCATCAATATACATGTGTGTACATCAACAAAAACATGATTAGAACCATCGTCTACGTCATTATACATCTATGTATAGTATACATATGTGTATTATAAGTTTCTTAGTTGTTCATCAATCTACATTTGTGTACATCAACAAAACCATGATTGAACAAATGTGAATGAACCCAAAGCATAAAAGAAAAAAAAAGAAAAAACATGACTGGAAACAATTCCAAGTAGTCATGGCGGCAAGAGAACCCTTTGTATATTTAATTCTTTTGTTAAAGAAATTTATCTTTCTCCAATTAGTGGATGGCAACGGGTAGTTGATACGCAACACCGGCACATCGGCAACAGTTAAGTGATATCTAGCAACATTGATGGAAGATGGTGATGGGAACAAAAGTGTGGATGAGTAAAATGTTTGAAACAAATTAAGAAAATAATAAATAATGTTAGTGGGATCCATGTTGATTACATCCCAATACAAAATTAATTGGTGATGGTGTCCACCCCACAGGCCTTTGTCCCTACTACACTGTATATAGATGATGAGATGGTTGATGATGAATAAATGATCTTTTTCAGTGATATGCTCAATTGAACATACGATTGTTTATTCAAAATTGAAGTGAAAGAGTATTTTTAGGAAACAAGTTACAAACTTGAAGCAACTGTTTTAGATGAATTTGATTAAAAAGAAAAAAACAGAAATATTAAAATAGAAAATTACATAAATACCCTTTAGATCAAAATAAAAATGAAGGGCTAGATTTGGTTCACAAGGTTCACAACTACACCAAGGGTTCTTATTTGATCTCATTCCTATATATATACACTAGTGGGTTTACCCGCGCGTTGCTGCGGGGTTTAAATAAGACCCAACGACAAAGAATACACACGGGCTAATTTTCTTAATAAGATGCCTATAACTCCTTTGTAGTGAAAAGAATGCGCATCATGGTAAATTTACATATAACTCCTTTTGTTTACAAAATTGAACAAAAAAATCCATATTTTTTTCTGTTAACAAACTATAACAAATGTTGTAGAAGCATAGCAAACTACAACAATAAGAACAAAAATAGTAGACACATGTTGTAGAAGCATGGCAAAAAAAAAAAAAAAACAACAATAAGCATAAAAAACTGTAGACACAACTAAAATAGTTCCTTGTAAAACATCAATACCTGATAGAAATATTCGAACCTACATCAACATTAAATCACAAAGACTTGATTACCTGTTAAGTAAACATGAGGCATGAGGAAAAAAGCAGACACATAGAAAAGGAATGGAAGCCACTGAGTAACAAATTCATCTTCAAATGCACTGAAAAATTAAAAGACATGAATGAAAAAATAGTGTTTAGGAAAAAGAATAATCGTAATTTGATCAAAGAACATTATGCTTTTAGTTGAGAGTCTATGAAGAAGAGGCATAATAAATAGGTAGGGCAATTGAAGGAGAATGACATTCAATAGTAGTGAATGCGATTGAATTGAGAAACCATTTAATTGAAAGACGATGAAGAGTCTTGAGAAGAAAACGAAGAGAACAATTTTGGTGACATAATGGTAAGTATGGAAGAAGTTTTTATGTTTTAACTATAAAACCATGATCAAATTACTATCATGCCCTTAAAAGCATCTTAATTGTGACAAATATTCTTATTATACCCTTATGAATTAAGGTTGATTCAATTGTATATGTTGCTTTGGTACTTAATAAGATAGTATAATAGATAAGAGAATGATATTTCAGGTTATCCATTCATGTGTAAATCATAAGTTATTGATTAGTTGGTGGGTAATAATGGAGGACTATGAAGTGGTTTATAATAATGAGGGGTTTCACAAAGTTAATGTGGTCATCTAATTCTCTATAAATAGGGGGTTACATGTTGGAAATGATATTAAGTATGTATTACACACATATATAATAAGTATGATATGTTGTACACAAGGGGTAAAAAGGGAAGGAAATAACAAAAAAAAATAGACATTTGTGAAGAGTCTATTCAACTCCCATCTTAAAATTATGTTGAAATTACCTTATTGGACATGCTTGGTACTTAATAATAATAATATAATATAATAATAAGGTAATAATAAAATAATAATAATAAATAAATAATAGAGAAGAGATATATGTATATCCATATGTAGAAAAAAGTTTTAAAAAATCTATGTAACTAAAAAGTAATTAATATTAATATACATTTCAAGAGATAGCAAATTGTTGAAGCTTTTTTAGGTGTTGTTTGTTTTTTGCTCAGAAGCACTTCTGACCTCTTTTGTCTGCGCCACGCAGACGCGCGCAGATGTTTGGGGTATGCAGATTGTTTGTTTTTTGGAAGACCTTTCACTCAAAAAGATCTTCTTGACCTCTTCTTGGTGCAGACTTGTTCCAAAGTCTTCTAAGGTCTTCAAAGGTTTTCTCCACTTCTCTTCTCCTCAGTCACCACCACCACCACCACCTACCACCACCACGGTCCACCACCACCACCACCACGGTCCACCACCACCACCCACCACCACCACCATGGTCCACCACCACCATCCACCACCACCATGGTCCACCACCACCGTCCACCGCTACCACCCACCACCACCACCACCGTCCACCGCCACCACCCACCACCACCACCATCGTCTACCACCACGGTCCACCACCACCACCATGGTCCACCACCACCTACCACCGTCCACCACCACCGACCACCACCACCACCGTCCACCACCACCATCCACCACCACCACCGTCACCACCACCACCACCACCCACCACCACCACCACCACCACCACCACCTACCACCACCGTCCACCACCACCCACCACCACCGTCTACCACCAGACTGCTGTAAAAAAATCAGTTTATTTAAATTTCTGTTTATTTCAGCAGTCTGCAGACATTAACAAACAAACAGTCTTCTTCTTGCAGACTACAGACATTTGGTCCACCTCTTCTTCTGCAGATGTCTGCAGATGTGGTCCGCAGACTGCAGACATTTTCATGCAGAAAAAACAAACAGCACCTTAGCTTCTCTGACCCAGTAAGTGTAAGACGACGTCGTAGCGGAGACCATGTTTTGTTTCTCTGGTGACACTATACCACTTCCTTCCATCTTCAAATTGAATTGGGAAGTTGGGGAGAATGAATGTTGTTTATTCAGCAAGAGAAAAAGTTTTAAGGTGAGATCTGTGTTAACTTAAAAATGATGCTTAATGAATACTCAATAGAAATAAAAGTTGATAAATTTTATTTTAAAAATTAAAAACCACTTAATAAAATAATGAAGCATTCTGTATTAAAGTGACAATACTATGAAGATCTTTCAAAGAATCAAACCTACCAAAAAGATAAAAGCTTAGCCACCTCAAAATTTTATATATCCACTAGTAATAATGCCCGCGCATTACGGCGAGTGTCTTGACTAATATCAAATTCAGTTATGATGTTTATGATAAAAAAATGGTATCAACGAAATAAACATATCTACATGACTTCGAACATCACTTCATTAAATTTGATTGATACTTATGCGAATTTTTTCACAAGCAACATGTGTTTAATTTTAACAAGTTACGGGGCTTAAATGTACCAATGTTGAAGGATTTCTTTTGTGCAAAATAAAAATGTATGTTTTTAATATTACATGCGCAAGATTTTGGGATATTTAATTCTTGAATTGACATATCACATGGTTGATTAGCATTGTTTCTTTATGCATCTGGTGCCAATTTCAACACCCTATGCACTCCATTCATGTTAACTAAAAATTAGAATAATAATAATTAAAAAAAAGTAAACTTCATTATCAACATCTAAGCTCAAGAACATTGTTATTACTTGTTTCACAAGATACAATGGTAATTACCAATGGAAGAAATCATTGGCGAAGCTTGACCCAAAACTTCGTGGGGTCGGAAGTCACAAGCTTTGGGGGGTCGAAAACCAGTTTTTAGGGGTCGAAACCTTATATACCAAAAAAATTCTATACGAATACTATATAATCGGAACTTCTGAGCGAAAATTCGGGGGAGCGGGGGGGGGGGGGGGGGGGAGGTCGGCCGCCCCTTAAAAGCTACGCCCCTGGAAGAAATGCAAACATGACATTACCATTATTTAATGCACCCTCTTCAAGCGAAGTAGATAAACACAGAGGGCACCCTCTTCAAGCAAAGGAGATGAACACATAGGGCAATCTCCATCAGAATGATTTATGTTAGTGAGCATCTCTACGGCTTCTTAGTAAAAGAATGTGGTAAATAATAATAATTAGCCTAACGCGCAAATGTTTAATTATCTTATTATGAAAACTTGAAACAACATATGCATATCTAAACACTATTTCCTACAATCCATTTTATTACATCTTAGTATCTGGCATCACATAATCAGTTTCAAAATGCATATGAGGCAGACTCAAAAGATTAGCAAATAAAATTCAGCGAGCTCATAAAAATGAACAAATATTTAAGTTATCTAGAGTTGATAATATGCATCGCAAAGTGCGACAAGCATCGAACTTGAAGAGAGTTCATGAGCCTTTTTATGGATACTGGTTAAAACATAACAAATAGCATCAACCAAAAAAGGAAACAACTAAGATAGCTCCCATTTGTTCTATAATCTATATTAAGACTTTTTTTTTTGAACGACAAAACCAAACTTATATTTATAAGCTAGCAAGGAGCTAGCGAAAAAGCCCCGACAACAACCACAAACAGAATCCGAAGCAAAATTTAAAAACAAAAGGAAACCAGAAAGCAAAACAGAAATCCGAAGGCTAACCCATCCGAACGGTATCAAACTTCCTTGGCACGTCCCACGACATGTTCGGCATCTTACCCCGATTTGTAATCCAAAGGAAGGACATAACTTTGACCTCTTCTACTATTTTGGGTACCGAAAGCTGCTTAGCATTAAACACGAGATCGTTTCTAGCCCGCCATAAGCTCCAAAACATTGTGAGAATTATCCCACAAAAAGTCTTCCTTTGACGAGATCCGGATACGGACGACCGGTGCAACGATAACAGGTCCTTAAAATGAAAGACGAAAACATTCGGAACTTTACACCAAGTAAAAATGGCCTGCCAAACATCCGACAAAGCTGGGCAACCCGTGGAAATGTGCTCGACTGTGACACCCGACATGTTTGGCTTAAACATTTTAGTAACATCTAAGTCTACCTTAGCGAAAAACGTTTATAAACGAACTTAACTGGGTTAGTTGAGTCGGGTCAAGTTAGGATTGTCCAGGGTGCAATGATCTGGAGGATCATTGGGAGTCGTTTTGGTAATACACTAGTACCGGGTTCCGTTGTTGGTGACATTACATGAACTAATTAAGTATATGTGTAGATTATGGGTCGTGTGGTGGATTATATACATAGATGTGTTTAAATGGTGTAAATGATTATCTATGCTTAAATATGTTAAATATAGATTAAGGATGCATGCTTATGTGTTAAGATGTGTTAGAATGCGTTAAACACGACAAACTGGAAAACTAGTTAAAAATGAGTTCTGGTTCGACCACTTCGAGTGGTCGAAGGAGAACAATTTTTTGGTTCGACCCTTTGTAGATGGGCGAACCTGGGAAGTGGAATTGAAAGAATTCCCTTCGACCAGGACAGGGCTCATTCGACCCTGTGGAAGGGTCGAAGGAGGCCACCTTCGACAATTGATATGGGGCGAAGGAGAATTAGTATAAATACCAAACTTTGTCATTTTTCATCATTTCACAAACCCTAACCGTCCCAAAACACTCTCAAACGATCTTAATCACTAAGGAATGAGTTTTTGCTCTTCTTTTTCATAATCTAACCTATCTACAACATCTAAACAAGAATCCAAGGTGTGTTCTTAATTCTAAACCTTTTTAAAAGCATTTTAATTCGTTTTCATCTAACCCTAATTGTCCGGATCTGTTCTAAGGGTGTTTTTATGATTAAAAACCTTTTTAAACATCTTTCTAAACCAAAACATTATCATTTGACATAGGTTTTTATGACGATAAGCATATGTAAATTGTGTATTATGTGGTGTTATGTGTTGTTCAATGATTTGCTGTTGTATCTATGATAGAAACATGATATAGGATTGTTATTGATGCTAGATTATTGTTGTTTAGGGTTAGGATTGGATAAATAATGATATTATGGGTATTTGGGGGTTTTAACGAATCTAGACTTGATGCATGATATTTATGATCAATAGAACTAATAGGGAAAGATCGAACACTCGACAAACTGAGCATTTTATGTTGAATACGGATCGATTTCAAAAGTTTCCAAATTGGGTAAATTATTCATGCATGAAAGTGATGTTTCCATAATCTTTACCATTTTAGGAAATGGCTGAAACGGACGTAATATTGGGGGAAATCGGTGGGGTTTTGTAGGGATAAGTTATTCATGCTTGACTGCTGTGTTTGATGATGTTTCGAGTCGTTTTGAATGTGTTCGAAGCGTTTTTAGGAAAATTTGCACAACAGGGGCGAACCTGGACTCCTTCGACCGATCGAAGGTGCGAAGGAGAGAGTCCAGGGTCGAACCTGGGATATATTTGGGCGAACGTGGTAAAACAGGCGAAGGAAACATCAAACGGTCGAACGAAATACAAAACGGGCGAAGGAGACTTAAACTGACTGGTTCGACCGTTCTGATGCAGAAATGAGATTTTTGATACAAACTAAGTGTTTTATGCTTGAACCTTGTGTGTAATCTATGTGTACTTGATTAGTTAGGGTAATGGGTCACCAACGGGATGTCGGGTCGGTCTAGTGTGTCGGTTAAACATTTAAACATGTTTTAAAACATACTTGGTTACGATCTGGACAATCGGGGACTAGATAACCTTATGGTTATTAGTCGGAACACTTATGTGAACATTTTGATAGATCTCCGGTAGAGGGATTATCAAGGGCTTAACATCTTTACTTATAACCAAAGAACGCTATCTAAGGTGAGTTCACGGCCCCACTTTTACTGCTTTAACCTTTGGGGGAGAAAACATGCACTAAACTATTTTGGTAACATATGTCATACTATGGTTTTGAACTTGTGTACTATACGATCTTTTAAAGTCCCGGGGGAAACCATGAATGTGCGGGGATGCACAACGGGGGAAATGTGGATAGATTTATTGGGTTTGACAAACCCCACTCGACGGCTTGGAGGGCCGGGCGGGTGCATATTGTCTCGAACTGGTAACACTCGTAGCATGGCTACAACACATCGGGCTGAACACATGGTAACAGATTAGTAATGGTTTTCCAATCGTAGAAGTAACAAAACATACGCCTAGCTAGCGTACTTGGTAACATGGATATAGTATGGACATGGTAACATTCTGGTAACATCTTGATAACATTTTGAACAAACCTGTGAACTCACCAGCATTATATGTTGACATCTTTTTGGCATGTTTTTCTCAGGTCGCTAAGGTAGCAACAAATGGAACTAGGCGCACGGGTCTGCATTGGCGTCTAGGCTTAGTTGCACGTTTTGAAATAAAAGTGTTTTGAATACTTTGGAATACTATTGTAGCTGATTAAATTCTTCTTTAATGCTTCCGCTTATAAAATCGTTGTCTATGGTTTTTACGTTTTTCATATAGAGTTCTTTATTGTGATCGTTGACTTGGATCCTGGTTTGTCATGCGCCTCGCGGTAAAACCCCGCAAGTGGAAATTTGAGGGTGTGACAGATTGGTATCAGAGCCAATGGTTATAGTGAACTAGGACTGCATGTAGAGTCTGGTCTATATCCGAGTCGCACACACTAGACGGTCACATACTTTGAGTCTATTAGTGGGATACGTACTAACGTGGTCGGGATGTCCTGACATCGCCATCATACTTCTCCGTTACATCATCCGCTTTTATTTGGGTTCTTACCTACTCTTGTCTTCTTCTTCTGGATTGAAGAAGGAGGGGTTAATTTGTAGATTCTAGCACACACATGCCTTCTTACACTTACACCTATCGTCACACGTTACTAGGCGACGATATTCAGTGACTGGGGTCTGGATTAGGGGTACATCTGGAGGACCATGTAGAGCAGTTTATCATTTCGGGTGCACACGAAATAATAAACTGGAATGCATGAAAATCCCGATGGACTTCGAGTTCGGATGTATAGTCCTGGATTTGTCCCTAGGTTAACTCTTGTAAATTTCTAGTGGTTGACACTGGAGGTGAATCTGAATCCCTCGATTTCTTGATTTGATTAGATCATGTCTGGTGCTCGTGGTGGTGGACGTCGTGGTGGCGGCGGTGGCCGTGCTGCGGCGGTGGTCGTGCTGGAGGCGGTGGTCGTGGAAACATCAACATGACCCAAGCTGAACTGAACAACTTGCTACAGCAGCAAGTGAACATGGCTATAGCTAATTTCCAGGCTGGGATTAATGCCATGGGTGGTGAGTTGATTTTGTCGACCGTGCCTCATTTTTGGGTTTTGTGTCCTTTCATTTGTGTTTTACTCGTATACCGTGTTTCAGGTGTTGGTGCCAATCCACCCCCACCTCAGTGCTCTTATAAGAAGTTTAGGGACTGTCAGCCCCATAACTTCGCTGGAACTGAGGGAGCGGTGGGACTGCTCAGATGGCTGGAGAAGGTTGAATCTGTGTTCGTCATGCGTAACTGTCCTGCTGGGGACCGGGTGAAGTATGCTACTACGACGTTTGAGGGGCCTGCACTGTCGTGGTGGAATGCTACTACTCAGAACATGGGATTGGGGGAGGCTATTACTATGCCTTGGGCGGAGTTTGTGCAGCTGTTGAGAGGTGAGTATTGTCCGAGAGAGGAGATACAGAAGTTGGAACATGAGGTCTGGAGGTACAAGATGGTTGGGTCTGAGATTGAAGAATACACTGTGAGGAGGAATGAACTGGCGTGGTTGTGCCCTGATTTGCACACACCCGAGTACAGGAGGATCGAGCACTATGTGTCTGGGCTAGTGCCGGAGATTGCTAGGTTGGTGGCTGCTGGGAATCTTCCCACTATTGCTGAAGTTGTCCGATCAGCCCATCGGATGACTAACCTGAAGGTGGCAGAAGGTGTTTTGCCACCCAAGGGTGCTGCTGTGAAGGTTGCTGAGGGGAACAAGAGAAAGTGGGATGGTATGGGAAAGAGTGTTGTACCGGCGCCGTCTCAGCCGGCAAAGAAGTTTGAGTCGTCTGGATCGTCTTCGGGGCAGAAGACAGGTGGGTATATCGGGAAGCATCCCAAGTGTAACCGGTGTGGTTACCATCACTTGGGGAACTGTGATAAGGCACACTGTCATCGGTGCAACCAGCTTGGACACCTGGCCAAGGATTGCAGGGCAACACTTCCGTCAGCCCAAGCTCGTACCCCTACTCCTGTTCCTGCTCCAGCTGCTCAGGGGACTCAGGGGAGGCAGGGTTGTTATAAATGTGGTGACATGGGACATTTCAAGCGTGACTGTCCCAAGATGAAACAGGGCGACAATGGGAAGAACGGGAACGGTAACGGGAACAATGGCGACGGAGGCAGGACTGCGCGTGCTTTCGTCATTGGATCTGCGGAGGCTAGGCAGGATCCAGACACAGTTACCGGTACGTTCCTTCTTAATGATCGCTATGTTTCTGTCTTGTTTGATTCTGGTGCCGATAAGAGTTTCGTATCTTTGGACATTAGTCGATTGCTAGATATAGTACCCACACCTTTAGAGGCTAAGTACTTAATAGAATTGGCTGATGGTAAGAAAATCGAAGCAACACACACCCTTATGGAATGTCGCTTGGAACTGTCGGGTTTGTCCTTCCCCATTGACCTTATGCCGGTACCCCTGGGTAGTTTTGATGTCGTGGTCGGTATGGATTGGTTATCGTCGTATCGTGCGGAGATCGTTTGTTTCGACAAGGTTATTCGGATCCCTCTCCCTGATGGAGAGATTCTTTCGGTTCGTGGCGAGAAAAGCGGTGCTCCGCTGAGTATCATTTCTAGCATGAAGGCCCGTAAGTACCTTCGGAAGGGCTGTTCGGCCATTCTGGCGCTTGTTAACGTTTCTACTGACGATGAGAAGAAGATCGAGGATATCCCGGTGGTTCGTGACTTTCCTGATGTGTTTCCTGATGATTTACCTGGTCTTCCTCCCCATCGTCAGGTTGAGTTTGGTATTGATCTTACTCCGGGAGCAGCTACTATTGCCCGAGCTCCGTATCGTCTTGCACCTCCCGAGATGCAAGAGTTGTCCAGCCAGTTACAGGAACTCTTGGAAAAGGGTTTCATCCGACCGAGTTCTTCCCCGTGGGGAGCTCCTATTTTGTTTGTGAAGAAGAAGGATGGAAGTCTTCGCATGTGTATTGATTATCGTGAGCTGAATAAAGTGACCATCAAGAATCGTTATCCTCTTCCTCGCATTGATGATCTCTTTGACCAGCTTCAGGGCTCCAGCTACTATTCGAAGATCGATTTGCGGTCCGGTTACCACCAGTTGCGCGTCAGGGAAGCTGACATTCAGAAGATTGCTTTTCGCACTCATTATGGCCATTTTGAGTTCTTGGTCATGCCTTTTGGTCTCACTAACGCACCGGCGGTGTTCATGGATTTAATGAACCGCGTTTGCAAACCTTACCTTGATAAGTTCGTCATCGTGTTCATTGACGATATTCTGATTTATTCCAAGAACAAGGCGGATCATGAGGAACATCTACGGTTGGTCTTGGAACTTTTGAGACAGGAGCAGTTGTATGCTAAGTTCTCAAAGTGTGATTTTTGGTTACGTGAAGTTCAATTCCTAGGACATGTGGTGAATGAACTGGGAATTCATGTCGATCCAGCTAAGATCGAAGCTATTAAGGACTGGGAAGCACCAAAGACGCCATCTGAGGTGCGGCAATTCCTAGGTCTTGCGGGTTATTATCGTCGTTTCATTGAGGGATTTTCGAAGATCGCTCAACCCCTCACTACTCTTACCCAGAAGGACCGAAAGTTCGACTGGGGTGAACCGCAGGAATCGGCATTTCAGTTGCTGAAGCTTAAACTTTGTTCTGCACCTATCTTATCGTTACCAGAGGGTACGGATGACTTCGTTGTGTACTGTGATGCTTCTATTCGTGGTCTCGGTTGTGTGTTGATGCAACGCGGGAAGGTTATTGCTTATGCTTCTCGTCAACTCAAAGTTCATGAGAAGAACTACACTACTCATGACTTGGAACTGGGTGCGGTAGTCTTTGCGTTGAAAATCTGGAGACATTACTTGTACGGTACCAAGTGTGAAGTATATACCGATCACAAGAGTCTTCAGCATATTTTCGACCAGAAGGTGTTGAACATGTGGCAGCGTCGCTGGGTTGAACTCCTGAACGATTATGACTGTGCTATCAAATACCATCCTGGCAAGGCGAACGTTGTGGCGGACGCCTTGAGCAGGAAGGAGTCTGCGAATCCTCGTCGTGTTCGAGCCTTACAGCTCACCATTCATTCGTCGTTGCCTGACCGAATCCGTTCTGCACAGTTGGAAGCCTTGAAGGAGGAAAACCTTAAGGCTGAGACTATGCACAGTGCTGACAAGCATCTTGAACTCAGGACCGATGGCTTACACTATTTTGCGGGACGTGTTTGGGTCCCATTGTTCGGGGGATTGCGCGAGCTTGTTCTGGATGAAGCTCACAAATCCCGGTATTCTATTCACCCTGGCTCCGATAAGATGTATCAGGATTTGAAGATACTTTATTGGTGGCCAAATATGAAAGCTGATATAGCTTCCTATGTCAGCAAATGTTTGACTTGTGCTAAAGTCAAGGTGGAGTATCAGAGGCCGTCTGGTCTCCTGCAAAAACCAGAGGTTCCGGAATGGAAGTGGGAGCGAATCACGATGGATTTTGTCACCAAACTGCCAAGGTCACCTTGTGGTTATGATATGATCTGGGTGATTGTTGGCCGGCTGACAAAATCGGCACGTTTTATACCTATTAAGGAAACTGATGGACTCGAGCGGTTGGCTCGGCTTTACCTTAAGAGGTGGTTGCTCGGCACGGGGTGCCTGTTTCTATTATCTCTGATCGTGATTCTCGTTTCGCTTTGCGTTTCTAGAAGGCTTTGCACAAGGCTTTGGGTACTCAGTTGGATATGAGTACGGCTTATCATCCGCAAACTGATGGACAGAGCGAGCGGACGATTCAAACCTTGGAAGACATGCTTCAGGCATGTGTTATCGATTTTGGCAAAAGTTGGGAGATCCACCTGCCATTAGTGGAGTTCTCTTACAACAACAGCTATCACTCTAGTATCAAGGCTGCTCCGTTCGAGGCTCTTTACGGACGGAAATGTCGATCACCACTTTGTTGGGCCGAGGTGGGCGAGAGCCAGCTCACTGGTCCGGAACTCGTGTACGAAACTTCGGAGAAAATCATACAGATTCGTCAGCGTTTGGCTGCTGCTCGGGACCGTCAGAAGAGCTATGCCGATCGCTGTCGAAAACCTTTGGAGTTCCAGGTTGGGGACATGGTACTTCTGAAAGTTTCACCATTCAAGGGCGTCGTACGCTTTGGAAAGCGTGGCAAGCTTAACCCTCGTTATGTCGGACCATTCGCAATCCTGGATCGGATTGGACCGGTGGCATACAGACTTGACTTACCGGCGGAGCTCGGTAGTGTGCACAACGTTTTCCATGTGTCTAACTTGAAGAAGTGTTTGGCTGATGAATCTCTCATTGTACCACTGGAGGAGATCAAGGTTGATGATCGTCTTCGCATTGTGGAGGAACCTGTCAAGGTTGATGATCGTCTTCGCATTCTGAAAGTTTCACCATTCAAGGGCGTCGTACGCTTTGGAAAGCGTGGCAAGCTTAACCCTCGTTATGTCGGACCATTCGCAATCCTGGATCGGATTGGACCGGTGGCATACAGACTTGACTTACCGGCGGAGCTCGGTAGTGTGCACAACGTTTTCCATGTGTCTAACTTGAAGAAGTGTTTGGCTGATGAATCTCTCATTGTACCACTGGAGGAGATCAAGGTTGATGATCGTCTTCGCATTGTGGAGGAACCTGTCAAGATTCTCGACTACAAGATTCGTAGCCTTCGTCGGAGTAAAATCCGCATCGTTAAAGTTCGTTGGAACTCGAATCGTGGACCGGAGTTCACATGGGAACGGGAGGATCAGATGAAAGCTAAATATCCTCATCTTTTTCCGAAGCGCGCGTTTGAATCGAGGCATGTTACTGCTGAAGCGGAATGAAACTCGGGTCGAGATTCCTTTCAACGTGGGGATGATGTGACATCTGGTAATTTTCTTTTCGTTCTGTTCTTTTCCGTTTCTTTCTTTTGGGGCTTTGCGCAATTTTCGGGACGAAAATTCTTTCAACGTGGGGATGATGTGACACCCGGCATGTTTGGCTTAAACATTTTAGTAACATCTAAGTCTACCTTAGCGAGAAACGTTTATAAACGAATTTAACTGGGTTAGCTTGTGGTCTAATCAAACCACTCAAGCGCCTAGCTTTGGCCTTTTTTTAAAAAAAATGAATTTCTTTTAATTCTTTAAAATTATCTGTTAATCACCAAAAAATAATTTTAATTCATTTTTGGTTCTTTTAAGTTGTTCCAAGGCAAGAAAATTATATCTCTCCGTTTCGCTTCGTTAATTGCTCGTTTTGGTTTTCCAGTAAAAACATCCAGCTTTGTACAACTTTGATGAATCATTGTACATGGTCCTCCGACTAAACCTAACTCGCAACAATTGTTTTTAATTCATTTTTAAGTGTTGTTAATTACTTTTTGAGAAATGATAATTTTCAGATATTACAGATCAAGGTGTTACCAAGCATGTCAAGAAATGATAATTTTCAAATATTGCAGATCAAACATTTAAAAATATATTACCAAACATTTAAAAATAACTTTTCATGCAAGCAAGTAAAATTCAGTTGTTTTACTAATTTCATAGTCTTGATACTTTTAACAATCGGATTGTTTTTCGAGAGAAAGGAACTAAGTTGCAAATACGATAATAATCAAACTCATATCTCAAGCCGGTGCAAGTTATGTTGTAGCATCTTTTGATCATCTTTTTGTAATTACTTTCAAGTTTTTTACAATCATTGAAGACAACTTTTCAGTTGTTATCCGAGAGATAGCGGTCAACGATGAAGACAACCTGATAGTGGATACCATGGATCAGAGAGATTCAAGCTAATCAAACTCAGGGCAACCTTTGTTTGATTATACTCGTGTACACCTTTATCAGGTTCTTTTGGCCACAGGTACAGAAAGGTTATAAATGTTCATGTCATTTCAGGTTGCCTTCATCGTTGACCGATATCTCTCCGATAACAACTGAATTTTACTTGCTTGCCTGAAAAGTTGTACCGGTTATAGAGAGAAATCAACAGTCGGATCGACTGTTGATTGGTATTTAGAGAGCAAACCGACGATCATTCAAAATTTAAAGTTACCGCTAACCTCTGTGCCATCATCGACTACAGCAAACCGACGATCTTCCTCCACGGCACTCCTAATGGGCCTCTCTTTATTTCACGGTATGATTTGTGTTTTTGTTGCTTTTTAAATAATAAGTTTTGTGTTTATCAAACCCTAACGTCTGAGCAATGATTTATTATAATAATAAAACAAAGGAACTAAATTACAAATATAATAAAAAATTATAATAATAATAATGTAATATAGTCATGGTTAATGCTAAAAAAAGTCAACCTTTGTTGACTCATAGGAGTCTTGAAGACGAAATGAATTTTACAAGATACTTGAAACAAGGTATGGAGAATATGCAATGAGATGATTTCGTACAAGATTCCAATGCAAGCAAGAAAATTGTGGATGATGATGATGATAATAACTTCTCTTCAGCTATTAGCTCACTTAAATCAGGTGGAGATGTACGAACTCCCTCTGCCACCATTGTCGAATGCGGTATCCGGTGGAATTGGAATTGGAATTGGAATTAATGTTAGGAATTGGAGTGGACAAACTGAGGCCTAAAGGTAGAAAAAACTATAAAAACATTTAACAACTAACAAAAAATATTGTACAACAAAAGAAGAAAGTGTTCCTCTCTGTTACCAAGCATGTCAAGAAATGATAATTTTCAAATATTGCAGATCAAGGTCTGCGTTAGTACTTACAACACACCCTCGTAGGAAAATCGACTCTCACAATTATTCACAATTTTATACATACAACACACCTTCATCGTTGACCGTACTGTTCTTCTTGATCTTGATCTTCACACTCGCTACGGTTGCCTTCATCGATGACCGATATCTCTCCGATAACAACCCTTGTTTGATTATACTCTTTATGTATGAATAGTGACCCTCTGGCAAACCTACCTCTGTTTTGAATTTGTTGCTTCCATAGAGAAGTTATCAATCTCACTGTAATGATCAGGAACATTCCAAATAACTGTATAATTTCAGCTTTTGTTTAACTATTTTAGCAACTTCTAGAGTTTCCAACCCCTAATACATTCATCAAAGGATATTCATGTGAGAATGATTTCGTACAAGATTCCTATGCAAGCAAGTCAAATTCAATTGTTGGACCAACTTGAGATATGATTTTGATTAGCTTGAATCTCTCTGATCCATGGTATCCACTAACCGGAGCGATTATCGCGTGTCATGGATCCTTTCAAAGTGGATACCATGGATCAGAGAGATTTAAGCTAATCAAACTCATATCTCAAGCCGGTGCAAGTTATGAAATGACACATGCAGAATGTAATGTCATGCACAATGTGTACTCACAGTGACATGTGAGAATGATTTCGTACAAGATTCCTATGCAAGCAAGTCAAATTTAGTTGTTAGACCAACTTGAGATATGAGTTTGATTAGCTTGAATCTCTCTGATCCATGGTCAACGATAGCGGTTAACGATGAAGACAACCTGAAAGTGGATACCATTGATCAGAGAGATTTAAGCTAATCAAACTCATATCTCAAGCCGGTGCAAGTTATGTTGTAGCATCTTTGATCATCTTCTTGTAATTACTTTCAAGTTTCTTTATAATCATTGAAGACAAGTTTTCAGTTGTTATCCGAGAGATAGCGGTCAACGATGAAGACAACCTGAAAACAATCGGATGGTTGGTAGCTATAGGTAAGAACATTGTGGATGAGGATTGTTTATCTTCCCATTGATTTCAAGTATGTTGCCTTCATCGTTGACAGATATCTGGTCTTCAGAGTTTCCAACCCCTAATACATTCATCAAAGGATATTCATGTGAGAATGATTATTGCTCTCATATCCATCGGTTGTGCGTTTACACTTGCTCTGTTCCGTGATCCGTCTGCATAATGTGAACAATGAAAATGTTAATATTATTATATATTAAAAAAAATAAAGGAAAGAATGAAAATATGTGATGCGCATACCGACGTAAGTGTATTCCATCGATGTATTAATATATTATATTAATCCCAAAGTGGTTTGTAGGGGAAGAAGAAGAGATTATATAATGTGGGAGTTTAAATTTTGAAATGAAATAAGTGATTTAACATGACACATGCAGAAGTCCCTCTGCCACCATTGTCGAATGTGGTATCCGGTGGAATTGGAATTTGAGATGACACGCGAAGCTTTAGACTCCAAGCGGATCCCTTGATCATTCACTTATTTAATTAAATTTAACGCGCATACCGCATTCGATAATTTTCAAATATTGCAGATCAAGGTCTGCGTTAGTACTTAACTTAATATATTTGTTAAAATCTTTGACTATACGTGGTTGATGATGTCAAGTTTAAGTCATTGATTCATTTGGAAATCGAAAACGCCTATATAGACGTTTAACGCGCATACCGCATTCGGATTCTGATTGCACCGAATCCAGTCTTCAAGGTGGACTTAAGCACCTGAACGGGAAGTTGAAATTTTGAAGTTGTTTTGTGGTGTGGATCAGACGAGGACTTGCCTGTGTCTTGGAAACACAAGGATGACAGATGACACACGAAGCTTTAGACTCCAACCGTATCCAAGTATTGCCGCATTTAATGAAATTTAACGCGCATACCGCATTCATTGACTATACGTGGTTGATGATGTCAAATTTATGTCATTGACAATGATTAGGGTTATTACTTTGTTTTTAAAATTTTTTTAACTTTTTATAATTATTAAATTAAAAAAAAATAAAAAAAACCAGCTCAAAACATCAAAACAACTACCAAAATAAATTACCCCCTCGAAGCGCCTCGCTTAGGCCTAAGCGAGGTGCTTCGAATTTAAAAATCAGCTTTTTATGCCCCTCGTGCTGACCTCCTCGAATTGAGTTCAAAGCGCCTCGCTTAGGCCTAAGCGAGGCGCTTTGAGGGGGTGAAAATAGAAGGTGGGGGTTTAAATATAACCACCCTATAGATAATATATAGATATATAAGAGGAAGAAGTTACTAATGAATTGATCATGATGATGATAATGATTATGAGGGGTTGAAAGGTCTCACATTTAAGATGCATCATATGTTGTATTTTGTATTCTAAATGTTGGACATGAGGGTAGAATTGGGATAAGATTTTAGGATGTGAGGTATTAGATTATGCTAAATTTACTATTCTACCCTTCTAAGTGTCTTAAATGTCCATAAAGTTCCAATTATACCCCCATCATGTAAGCATAATTCAATTGTACATGTTGCTTGAATAGTTGGATGCTTGACAAATTTACAATCTTGGCCATCACTCCTCCTTAATAAGATAATATAGATAAACATGGAAAAAATAGCTATAAAAAATAAAAATAAACGTAACTTAACATTAAGTAATTATATTTAGATGAATAAAGGGTATATAAAAATAGTTAAAATCATTAATATTGGACTATATGTTTAAGAGTTGAAGGATTAAACTGGAGGATTAATATCATACATTGAATCTGGCAGCTGGCTATAGCTCCAAAAAGCACTATAAGATCAGCAAAGAGTCTTGATCACATTTGTAACAACTGAAACTGTCTTTATAGCACTCATTTTAAACAACTAAACTCTGCAAAAATAACAAAATTATTAAAGGTATACATTAACGATAAACTTGGAGTGGTTTTCAACCAATTCGAATTGACAAGTAACACAATGTAATAATCAACATGTAGTTTATAGATTAACAATTGTTATACAGAATTAGAACCGAGAGAAGAAACCTGGACTACTGGGGTCCCTCTGGTACGCGCTAATTATCATAAACTGCTAGAAGCATTAGCGTCTCAACTAAACGAAGATGCAACAATCAACACTAAGTAGCATTGAAACAAAAATCGATAACAATACCTTATCTACAAAGGTAGAATGTGAATAGAAAGGAGATAAGTAAAGAGATAACAATGAACAGAACATGTGCATTGAGCTTGATAGAAACTGATTAGAGAAAGACAGAAGGTGAATAGTAAAGAGATAAGGGCAAGAACTTACATACATCCCTGCCATTACTATCAATGGAAGTTTCTTTATGGAATGGAATAGAATTTGTTATGAATGATTAATATAAATAAAACACAATCAATGAATAATTGATTAGGAGTGCTCTTCATATGGCCTAAGAGGGAAGGTGAAGGGAGTTAGGGGTACTATAGGAATGATAATTTAGCTTTTAACTAAAAACAAAAGATAAAATTACACTACTAACCCTCTAAGTGTCTTAATTGTCTCCAATATCCCTATAATACCCTTATGAAATAAGCTTTATTCTCTTATACTTGTTGCTTTAAAAATTGTACCCATGTCAAAATTCCAATATGGTACATCACTCCTCCTTTATAATGTATATTATAGATATATAGGATCTGGATCAAATGAGAACTCCATTGAGTTGAGAGAACTTTAGAACTCCAATAGACCAATCACCATTTGACACAACAACTCCTTTATAGTTTTTGTATTTTTTTAATTAGGGGTATCAAAGTCTTTTTGTAGAGAATATTATGGGCATGTTAGTAATAACCCCACCCACCCCTACCCCAACAAACCTTTTTTAAATTAATAATAATAATCATAAATATAAACAAATCATATTCTTTCTCTCTCACATACACACACTTCTCTCTCTCTTCTTTCTCTCTCTACACTTCTCTCTATCTTCTTTCTCTCTCTAACTCTATCTCTATCTAAAAAAAAAAGGAACGATGGTGCAGGGGTCGCTGGGGGTGGTTTAGTGGTCGACGGATCTGTTAGTGGTGGGGGATGCGGTGTTTGAGGGGTGGTGGTGGTTCGATGAGGGGTGGTGGTGAGTCGATGGATGGTGGTCGATGAACAGGGAGATGATGGTGGTGGATCTGATGAGGGGTTTTGGGGTGGTTCGAATGGTGGTTGTTTGGGGTGGTCCGAATGGTGGTGGTTCGATTCACGAGCTAGGTTTGGTGGTGGTTGATGGTTCGACGGATGAGGGAGAGGGTGGATCTCATGATGGTGGTTGTTTTGATGATGGTGACGGTGGGGAGGTGGTGGTGGTCCGGTGATGGTTTGGTTTGACTGTACAGGTAAATTATTATTATTATTATTATTATTATTATTATTATTATTATTATTATTATTACTGTTATTATTATTATTAGTATTATTATTATTATTAGTATTATTATTGTTGTTGTTATTGTTATTATTATTTCTGTTTTAATTATTATTATTATTATTATTATTATTGTTATTATTATTATTATTATTATTATTATTAATGATATTATTTGTGAAAAAGATATAATTTTTATGTTGAAATTTTGGTTTTTGTCAGGAGATGATGCTGTGAAGATGATGATGTTAAACACCAGTGTAAAATATAGGATTTTTATATTGAAAATTTGGTTTTTTTTTTTTTGGGGGGGGGGGGGGGGGGTTGTTTTACACTGATGTAATACATTTTTGTTGATGTTTTGTGGGGAATTTATAGCGGTGTAATACATTTTGTGTAGATGTTTGTTTGGTTTTACACTAGTGTAAAATAATTACACTGGTGTAATACAAATGTAGTAGTTTTGTGTATGGTAGATTTATACGGGTGTAAAATAATTACACCAATGTAAATGACGGTAATTTACACTACTGTAAATAATTAAACCACTGTAAATCATCCTCATCAAATTTATCTGATTATTTGTTTTAAAAAAGCAAAAAAATTAAAAAATAAAATATAGTTTAAAAAATATGATATATTGAATTATTGAATAAAAAATTAATATGATATTATATTAATTATTTCTCTCACATGGTATTATTATATTAATACCCCTTAATGTACTTTATTAGATTAAAAAATACTTATTAATCAAGTCAAGACAAAACGTCCCATCATTTGATCTCAACCATTAGATCATCAAGATCAACGGTCCACAAGAGTTCTCAAGTTCTCTCAACTCAATGGAGTTCTCATTTGATCCTAACCATATATATATATATATATATATATATATAATGAGGTTAAATTATGGGACTCTACTTTCTCAGCTTTTAGCTTTTTCACCTCCTCCCCCGTTGCGTGAGCCTTCTGCTTGTAATGATCTCTTCCCGGACATTAGCACGGGCACGCTGGAAATCTTCTTCCCGCTGCAATAGGGCGGCCTCAGAATCTTTCAGGTTTTGCCAGTCACGCATAAATTCATTCTCGCGGCGGATAAGGGAACCAATGCCACTCACCTACAAGGCAAGATTCATAGCTATGTTGGTGAATAATGATCTGCGGTCCACGCTATCTTGATAGTCACGCTCGTGGGGAGGGACAGACAGAGTCACGAATTCCTGCGCATCTAAAGGGTTTATAAAATGAGTTGTCTCCAGGATATCCCAATGTGGTTGATAGGGCCTAGGTTATTCAGGGCTGCGTGAAGAAAGTGTACCTTGACCGCTTCCAGTTTTCCCTGACCCGCGGGATCCTCTGTTAACCTCAGAGTTGGATTTCTTGTACATCACCGTTGATCCAATAACGGTTCTCCTAAGGTCAGTTGTTTTGATCACCGAAGCATCGGTTGCAACAGGCTCAGACTGATTCACATCAACACTAGCCTTTTGCACGGAGCTTTGATCAGGGGCTTGACTTCCTTCTGACATTGGCACTTAAACATTTCTCTTTGAGGCAGGAACATCATCAACTTTCTTCTTCCCAGCAGGTAGGAAAGGTCTGGAAGGAGCACAACCGGGGCCCGTGCTTGATTGGGTGCGGTGGGTAAAGATTTTTGTTGATGCAGCAATGGGACTGGATTAATTGCATGACAAGGTCTATACTTAAATAATTCAAAGATATTAAGTCCAGCAATGTGTTGATATTTGAGGATTTAAGAGCTAAGATTGCCGAATTTCAACCATTCAAAACAATCACTCCGATATGGTTGCACACTTGCATTCTACTCGTGTTTTGGGAATTCTGTTAGTGCATGATGTCCCTAGGCTAGTATATAAGATGTTTGGACGCGTTTCAGGGTGTTTGGAAGTGTTTATAAGAGTTTTGGGTGTGTTTGGGTCCTACAGGCGATTAGGCAATTCATTACACGCGATTAGATGTAATCGCTAGTACTATTAACGCGAGTAGGAGTGTAAATGTGTGTTTGTATAGGCGATTAGGCCCAATCGCCTATACTACATGGTGGATAGGAATCTGTAATCGCCTGTACCTGTCTGTATGAGTACGGGAGGTATAAATAGGCCCAATCATTACCCTAATCATTAGTTCTTGCCACACACACTCTCCAAACACCCTCTCCCAGGTTTGAAAGTCTGATTTGATCATTGTAAACACTTGTGCTCTGTTTTAGTGATAAATCTTAAAGCTTTTGACCCATTTGTGTGTGTTAATTACTCATATATCATTGTTTCTTAGTTGCTTTTGTTATTGGAACATATTCAGAGGATTCTGCACTCTGAATATAAACCTCGTGATTGTCGGGTGACCCGTAAGTCGATCCTACAAGTGGTATCAGAGCCGAGGCTCTTATCACGAGTGTTTTGATAACAAAAACGAGTGAAAACAGGTGGGTTTTTGTGTTACAGTTGAGATTTTTATCCAAAAACATGTTTAAACTTTGAAACTTTGAGTTTTTCATAAAAAAAACCCCATATTTTCAAATTCTTAGTGTGTTTTTTACGGATGAAAACGTGTGTTTTTTATTAGGTTTTATTCTAAAAGTGTTTTGGAAACTTTTCTAATCATTTGGGGATTAAACACATCGTTTTGGATAAGATTTTGAAGCAAAAATGGTAGTTTTTGAGCAAAAGTGAGCTTGCTGATCAGATCAGGCGAGTACGGAAACCTACTCACATGAACAGTTCATGTGATTAGCCCAATCGCCCCTTTTACTAGTGTTTAGCCTACTCGCCTATAAATATAAAGCATTTATGTTGTATCTGTGTGTTTCCTTTAGCGATTAGGAGCTAATCGCCTGAAACTTCATAGGGCATAGCTCCTAATTACGCGTTGAATCCTAATCACCACCAAACTCGTAATCGCGCTACTGTTCACTAGCATTTACACCAATCACGTGTAAAAACTAGCGATTAGGACTCCAATCACCTATAAACTAGCATTTATAATTTATAATCGCCAGTAACCTGCTGTAATTGAAAATTTGACTAAGTATCGGACTTTTAACGAACCTAAACATATGGCGAACCCGTGGGGACACTTAAATCAACCGAGACAACAATATAACAAACCGATCAACAATCAAATGAACGTTCCCACAAATCCTTGGCAATTTTCAGCCGAGCGTAACGCGCAACGGATGCAACCACAGCAAATGCAAGCTAATGTTGCCGGAATCAATCCGTGGGCGCTTGCGGCTCAACAACAGGCCCAGCAACAGCAAGCTATGAATACGAATCCATGGGCAGTCGCGGCTGCTGCGTCTCAACAAACACATCATCTGTCTTCGGTACTCTTAAGCGATTTAGAGACCGGTAGTTTGAATAGGGCACCGAAACTTCAATTCGTGGCCAACTACCATAGCTGGAAAGGCAGATTCCAGACTCACGTTGAGGGTATCGATGGATTGGTATGGGCAGCTATTGAGAACGGGTATAGCAGGCCGATGGTTGAAAATTCCAACATCCCAGTTTCGTTGGAAGACATGTCTGAGGATCAGAGAAGGAAGTACAATTATGAGAAGAAGACTATGGCAGCGTTGATGCAGGCACTTCCCAAAGACATACTTTATCAGTTCGCACAATGCACTACTTCGCAGATGCTTTGGTTAGCGCTTGCTGAAAGGAACGAGGGAAACGTGAAGACGCGAAAGATCAAGATGGATCAACTCAAGAACGAGTTCGAAAACTTCACAGCCATCGGGAACGAATAGCTACGAGATTTAACTGCAAGATACTACCACTTAATGTCCGAGATGTATCAATACGGGGTGGTATACACATCAGTAGAACTTGTTGAAAGATTTGCAGATGCACTCCCTTCACACTAGCATCAGTGGCTGAACATTCAGAAGGCGAACAACGTCTATCAAACACTCTCCATAAATGAATTCGTGGAAGAGCTGGAGAACAAGGGCAGGAAAAAGGCTGAGTATCCACTGAACAGACGTCTTTACGTGCACTTGAGCAGAGATAACTATGATTCTCCACCTGGAAATTGGTGGAGGCATGATAATAGCGAGTCAGAAGATGACATACTGATTCACAGGCAAGTTTTCAAAGAAGGAGATGACATAGGCAGAAAGACAGCCGAACTGGGTGATAACACTCCGGGCAGCACTGCTGAAGCTGCTATTACCCATGATAATATACTTGAAACGGATGTCTTGGATTTCGTGAACCATCAAGTGCATGAAAAGGTCAGTCAAGAATCCTCCCAATCTAGCAAAGGAAATGGGCCAGCTGATGAACATGCCCCTGTTGATATCACAGATACAGATGACTCAAAAGATGAAGAAGTTGAATCCCCTGGTACACGAGCCAGGAAAGAGGCAGAGAAAAAGAAAAGGTTGGCAGAGGAGAAAGCTCTTGCACAGGATCCTACCTTCACAGTGGGTCCTGATGATGATATGGAAGATTTAGATGCAGAGCTGATTAATCCTTCTTCGAAGAAACGAAAGTCAAAGACACAAGAGAGTCGAAGACAGAAAAGGATGTCTAAGAGACCGCCGGAGAAAACAACAAAGAGATCAAGGTGGGCGAACCTTCCAGAAGCGTTTGGGGGTCCTAAAACTCAATCTTCTTCTGCTGCAGCAGCAACAACTACAACAACTACAATAACAGCAGCAACCAGATCAGCAGGTGCAGCTACGTCTGCAGGGGTCACCATGTCGATGCCTACCTCAGTAATCTTAACTGAGCCAGTCTCAGTTACTGAGGCAGTGGCAAGCTCTCAAATTTTTTCAAACCCCATCGGTGACATCATAAAGAAGCTACGACAGGAAGCACGTACATCAGCTTCTGCCACAGCTGGACAACCCTCCTCTTCCTCAGCACCAGCATCCTATGAACAACTTCAACGCCAAGTAAGTGAGTAAACTACTGTAGTAGCTGCACAAGGGCGTGAAAATGCCGAGTTAAGGGGCAAAGTCGTAGCAATTGAAGAAAATGAAAGGGCTATGTTAGAACTGATTAGTGAAACCATCCGGGCAAACAAAGTGCTGCAAGCATCCAACAGAATGCTTCAATTGTCAAATCGGCAACTTGTGGAGTCTAACCAAGACACAGTGGCTAGGCTTACTAATGTTGAATCTCAGTACAACCAACTTCAGCTCGCAAATGTCAACAATGAAAAACGCATCACAAAATACAAGGCACAAAACAAGAAGCTGAAGGCTAAGGTGAAGAAGATAACTGTAGACCTTCCAAGACTCAAGGGTGCTACAAGTATTGGGGCTGGTTCTGATGATGATGAAGAAGAGGACAATGAAGAAGATGATGATGATGATGATGACAGTGATGATGATAGTGATGACGGGGCTGATAAAAGTGGTGGTGGTGGTGGTGATCCTGGAGCCACGGGTGGTGGCGGATCATCAGCCGGATTTGGAGAAAGGCGACACAAGAAAAGTCATGATTCACAAGGCAAGGATCCCAAAGCAGGCTCTTCTGCTTAGGGGGAGCCTCTCCAAGACAGGATTCAAAAACTACGGGAATCATTGAAGCAGGCTGTAGGTCCTATAGAGGTAGTCGGACCATTGAACAGTTACTTTGCATACGATGATGATGGTGACCTGATCGTACTACCTAAGTCTCCAGAGTTTGATTTGGAAGAAGGTGAAATACCACCTGAGGTTACAACTGAAGACCTGAAAAGGATCTATGGCTTAGCACGTGGAGAATCTTCCGGTGCAAGCCACAACCCTCCTCCAGAGATAAATCCGGATAATAATGAGGTTGAAATGGAAGATGGGACCGAACTTCCGACTCCTGAATACGTTGTTGATGATTCTGGCACTAGGATACCTAACATCTCTGAAGAGATGTTACATGATGCTGAAGAGAAACTCAAGGCTGATCCAACTCCTGTTCCTGATAAAGTAAAAGAAAGACATGATCGGATCAGGCAGAGATATCCCAAATGCTTTCCATCAGAAGAATAGCTTGAGAAGAAGAAAGGTCTTGTGCAGGCGTCTATCTTCAAGAAGCGACTGTCGAAGATGTCTGGTAATGTAATCAGTTGGGCTTACATCAAACATGCCAAGATGTTGGGAGTCAAATGACAGGAAGGTTTGCTATACTTTCAGCCCTATACGAAGGTTCTCAGTTTACCATTCTGGTATGTTCGTTACCTAGTTCGATTACACTATCCCTTGTATCATGAGTCCGCCAATACTCTTCAAGGTTTCTTCACCATTCTGAACAGAGAAAGCATGACAGAATGGGAAACTCTCACACCTCATAATCCAAAATCATTCAAAACAGACAAGCTCCATCCTACCACCAAAAGTCCAATTTGGGAGCACAAGATCAAGCCACCAGAATGCGTGTCGAAGATTCCTATTGTCCCAGATGAACAAGACTGCACCTCAAAGTTCTATTATTGGCACTATGATGCAGCTACTACTGAAGCGGTGATCGTCTTGAACAACTCTCCAAAGCCGTGCAGAAAGATCAGGATTTCGGACCCGATGTGGCTGATTAATTGTTCAGAGAAAGATGTGGAGATTTTGTTCCTATATCCCATTCAGCACTTGAAAGCCGAAGCAGATCAAGCCATGAAGTTTCAGAGGGTGATTCGCTTCTACCACGCCAACAAGGTTCACGCTGGATGCGACTGGTCAAGACTTACAAGGATCAGGACGATGTCAAAGTGAAGTGAAGACTGAAGTTGCTGCAAGTCATGTTTTGTTTGTTTTTGTTTAAGCATCTGTTTAGTTGTTTTGCTGTGATATAAACTTTGTTTCTTTTGAAGTTTTGTACGTATACTAGCCTGGTCCAAAGGGGAGTCTGTTAGTGCATGATGTCCCTAGGCTAGTATATAAGATGTTTGGACGCGTTTCAAGGTGTTTGGAAGTGTTTATAAGCGTTTTGGGTGTGTTTGGGTCCGACAGGCGATTAGGCAATTCATTACACGCAATTAGATGTAATCGCTAGTACTATTCATGCGAGTAGGAGTGTAAATGTGTGTTTGTATAGGCGATTAGGCCCAATTGCCTATACTACATGGCGGATAACAGTCTGTAATCGCCTTTACCTGTCTGTACGAGTACGGGAGGTATAAATACGCCCAATCATTACCCTAATCATTAGTTCTTGCCACACACACTCTCCAAACACCCTCTCCTGGGTCTGAAAGTCTGATTTGATCATTGTAAACACTCGTGCTCTGTTTTAGTGATAAATCTTAAAGCTTTTGACCCATTTGTGTGTGTTAATTACTCATATATCATTGTTTCTTAGTTGTTTTTGTTATTGGAATATATTCACAGGATTCCGCACTCTGAATATAAACCTCGTGATTGTCGGGTGACCCGTAAGTCGATCCTAAAAATTCTTGGTTGTCTTGTGCCATAATAATACTTATATTATAAACCCTTTTCATATATATGCGTCTACCCAGCGGTAAAGTGGGCGGGATGGTTCGGATGGCTACATTGGGCAATTTTTTAGCTGTTGGGTCAGGTTATGCAAGTCTATTACAAACTTACAAATCACAACTTTTAATTTCTAAATGGACAGTGACCTTCATATGATAGTGTATACTATATCATATTATCACTAAATGCTTTTGTCAGGTAAATGAACTTTAACAATTAGCAAGGTGTCTTCAATGGCACGGTTATGTAGATATGCAATGACCGGACAACTTACACACTAGTGATGTTTAAGTTCATATTGGTCTGTTACAGCAACATACCTTTGGTTTATTAAGATTTTTTCAATAATGAGTACATGGTTTTTGTGGTGAACTGCAATCAGTTGTAAGTGGCGGTGCACATTTCTTTTCTTTTCTTTCTACTAATACTTGTTAAAAGATAGTGTGCACATTTATATATATATATTTTTTTTGCGTAACTTGCGGCAAAAAACCTCAGTATCATAATGTTGTATTGCAACTCATTTGTGGATCCCGCTGCAACGCGCGGGTAAACCTACTAGTAAGTTTATAACCTTGCAACTTTTTTTTCTTCATATAGTAGTTACATGTAAAGCGTTTGGCTAAAAGATATTTCAACCAATTCTACGAGCCAGTTTAACCGAATTAATTAGTTAACATCATATTTCTATAAAAATACAACTTTAATTTAAAATATAATTCAAAATTACATGATCCATAATAAAAAAATAATCCAAAAGTCAGGCCATAATAAAAGAAAATAATAATCCAAAAATCCTCAATTTTCCAACAAAGTTTTTAAAATAAAAATGTACAATAATTTGTGGCATTGGAGTGTTGTGAATGCATAAAGTTTACAATCGCTTAAAAGATGAAATTTACTACGGAATATCGGTATCACCTTAATATCGAATTTTAGTAAAATTTAAAAATCAAATTTGATGATTTTGCAAATTGGTTTAACGGTTCAAACTGGATTTACTGACGGTATATAACACATACCGTGCATTAGTTTTTCTGTCCATTATTGTGTCAGGCTAGTGTCCAGTAGCTAGTATTACCGGTATTAGCAGCCGGTTCATACCAGTATATAACACAATGATTGTTGTTCATAGTTTTCATAAAATAAGTTCTAAATAATACAAAATTAACTTTAACAATATACCATATGTTATTGAATAAGTTACAGTTTTAAAGTTCATATCAAAAGCTAGTCTTATACACTATTTTTTGAACGGTTAAATTTTGTCACCCATAGGATTTGAATCAATCACCACTTGAAAAGACAAAAACTTATCTAACACCATTGATAGCATTAGGCTAAATCCCTTTGGTAGCTAGTCTTATACATTATAACATTGATGCGATGATTGGAAAATTAGTGTTCTTTGTTGGAAAAGCAGGCCATAAACGAAACACAAAGAACACTTTTATTATTGAGCACACCAAATACAATAGAATTAACCATCTATTTATACTAGCCTTATACTATTCCTAATCAAACTCAAACTCTATTTAAATAATAAAATAATTCAACTAGATAAACCTATCTAGTTAAACCAATAATTATCCCTATAAAAATATAAAAGACACAATAAATAATTCACCAAGAATTATCTATAACCCGTCTTTATCTTTATCTCTTAATTCAAGATTAACGTCTTCCTTCTCCCCCTTAATCTTGAATTAGACCGTTTCTTCACATCCGCACTGTTATCGACAACTTCAATTCCCTGACCAAGTTTAACATCCCCTCTTCCCGGGTCACCAGAACTACACCATTCTTGACCATCGATCAAAGAAAAAACAAGCTCCCCGCTTCTCCCGTTTTCTTCTTTCCTTGCTAGACACGGCAAGATTCAAAGCACCCCAATTTACAAAATCTTCTTCCGTCCGTCTATCCACAAATTCCGATCAGATACATTTGCCAAAAAGAACAACCTACACCGGTTTTTCCATTCTTATCTTTTGCGGGAAGGACCGGGTCTTGATCTCACCTGGATTGAAAGTTGTTAATGCTATCAAGTTTATCACCACTAAACCAATCACTGGATTACTGGCCACCACTGTCGTCCCAAACGACACTCCCTGTTATACCGGCTGACCTGAACCATCATTCGCCACCACAAATATCAACCACCAACAACGACAATAACACCCTGCGCTCCTTGCTCTTTCGCTTCTCCCACGACACGCCCGTTGGTTTTTCCATTTTAATCAAACCGCCTTTGTCGAACTACCAAATTATCACCTAATATGAACCCCAAAACTAGCCATTACGTATTCCACTCTAGAAGCAATACGACACTAGGACCGTGCGGGTGTTTCGTTCATACCACTACCGTCGCGAGCTCATGACTACCTTCAATTGTGTCTCGACTCTCGACTATTGATAGCGAACAACACCTAGCTCGGCAATCCGAAATCTTCCATAGTCGGCTGATCAAAATTATCTCTCTGTTAGCCTTCTGTTAACGGCGGTAGCTATCCCTAACATCGCAACCAAAATTTGATCTTCTATACAAACTTTATGCGTTGGATCCTTCCTCGTTCCAATTGTTTCTTCCTTAGTGATACCTCACCAACTAGGAAAACCCCACACAAATAGAACCGAACGTGATGCACATTTTCTGCTAGTATTGTAGCTACCTTTTGTTGACTATCTTTCATATATATTAATTGCAACTTCATAATACATTCAAATCACACCATAAATCGGCCCGACTTTGACAACACCCTTGCCGACACCGTTGTTGCAGCCCCTCGCGGGGCTACTCCCCTTTCTCGGAATGAATCTCAAAACCACTAAACTCTGGTAACAATTGTTGGAAAATCATGCCCCAAATGAAACACAAAGAACACTTTTATTATTGAGCACACCAAATACAATAGAATTAACCATCTATTTATACTAGCCTTATACTAATCCTAACCAAAATCAAACTCTATTTAAATAATAAAATAAACCAACTAGATAAATCTATCTAGTTAAACCAATAATTATCCCTAATAAAAATATAAAAGACACAATAAATAATTCACCAAGAATTATCTATGACTGTCTTGATCTTTATCTCTTAATTCAAGATTAACGTCTTCTAAGGTTGCACATGAGCCGAGTCGAGCCGAGCCAGGCTAAGCTCGAACTTAAACGAGCGAGCTCGAGCTAGCTTGAGCCAGCTCATTTTTTTTATTATTTTTTTACAAAAATTTTTAAAATAAAAAACAAAAAAAGTAAAAAAAAAATTACAAATATACATGTATATTTTTTTAGTTTTCTAATATTTTAAAGAAAAGAAGGCATACTAAAAGTACTAGTAAGGAACCCGCGCGTTGCTGCCGCGGTAACAGTTTACAATGTGATACTCAATTTTATTGTTTTACCCACCTTAGACTGAGACTTAAATTAAAGAATACAGTTTTGTTGATTATTGTACACCCACCCTAGAGTTAGAGATGTTAATTAAAATTGTTTTTATTTACAACCACATCAAACCTGATAATTATGAATAGAAATATTGATTAGACCACTAATTTTAAATTAAAGCAAACATCGTAGAACGTTAAAATTTAAAGTCTAGAAATAGTTATAGTCGTATTTTGTCTATAACAGGCTGGGTAATTAAGTGAGCTTGATATATAATGTAAAATGAAAGGGGCTGAACATTTAGAAGTCAACCAAAATGTATTTTAGAGTAAAATTAACTAAAAGAAAAAAAAAGTCATACAATAAGAGCATTTTTAACAAGTGTTTATAACCTTTTAAACATCTTAAACTCATATTATACATAATAAACCTTTTACTAATTAATGTGAAATTATAAATGAGGGTTATGATAAAAAAAAAAAAAAAAAAAAAAAAAGATGTACAAGTTAGTTTTGCAAATATGAGTAGTATTGAAAGAATTTTCATGACATTTTAAATGTGAAGCAAGAACTTTTTATATGTCATCTTAAAAAACATATAAAATTACTGTTCTAGCCATATTTGGTTCTTTATAATATAGTATAGATTATATGTATAATTTTTGTTTTTTCTGTTAATTTTCATATTTTATTGATTAATTAAATTTAAAATGTTAACGCTTCACCCTCATCTCACATATTAATGCATATAAATAAAATAATTCGAGCCAGCTCGCGAGCTCACGAGCCGAGACAGGCCTAGCTCGAACTCGTTTACAATTGAGCCGAGCCGAGTTGGCTCGTTTTTTTCGAGCTCTTTTTGAGCGAGCCACGAATTGCGAGCTTTTTGTACACCCCTAGCTCGGCTATCTGAAATCTTACATAGTCGGCTGATCAAAATTATCTCTTTGTTAGCCTTCTGTTAACGGCCGTAGCTATCCCTAACATTGAAACCAAAATTTGATCTTCCATACAAACTTTATGCGTTGAATTCTTCCTCTTTCCAATTGTTTCTTCCTTGGTGATACCCCACCAACTAGGAAAACCCCACACGAATGAAACCAAACGTGATGCACATTTCTGTTAGTATTGTAGCTACCTTTTGATCACAATCTTCCATATATATTAATTGCAACTTCATAATACATTCAAATCACACCATAAATTGGTCCAACTTTGACAACACCCTTGCCGTCACCGTTGTTGCAGCCCCTTGCGGGGCTACTCCCCTTTGTCGTAACGACTCTTAAAACCGCTAAGCTCTGGTACCAATTGTTGGAAAATCAGGCCTCAAACGAAACACAAAGAACACTTTTATTATTGAGCACACCAAATACAATAGAATTAATCATCTATTTATACTAGCCTTATATTAATCCTAACTAAACTCAAACTTTATTTAAATAATAAAATAAACCAACTAGATAAACCTATCTAGTTAAATCAATAATTATCCCTAATAAAAATATAAAAGACATAATAAATAATTCACCAAGAATTATCTATAACCCGTCTTGATCTTTATCTCTTAATTCAAGATTAACGTCTTCATTCTTTTCCCTTAACAGGCTCAAAAATCACAAACAAAACTCGGTTCCTGGATCTTGCATCTGGAGCTCCATGTCCATCCCCGTACTGGTATGTACAATGTGAAATTCGAGCAAGATTAATGGCCATATCAATAAATGGATCTTCCGAGTCATTAGAACATGCAACTCGCGCTTCGATCATCCTCCTCCATGCTTTGTCGATTAGAGCTTTTATATATTCGCGTGCAACTTCCTCACAAACATCGTCTTCGTGCATATAACATGATATTGCATTTACACTTTTGCCTCGGTCCATCTCATCCTATACAAAGAAATAACTAACATGCTAAAATACATATAAACAATATAATGAAAGTTCATATCAATAGTTAAGTACATGTATATATCAATCATACGGATGAAGTGGCTAAATCATTGTAAAGACGAAAAATCATTGAAGACCATTTGAAAAGATCATCAAACTTTTCCATGGACAACTCGGTTACATCTTTTTTGGCATCTTGATTCATTAATAAGTAGCCATGAGTAAGTATAACTACTCCTGAAACTGATTGCCACGCGTTATCAAGATAATCTTCCAGTGTTGGCATGTAATTGCTATGATTCCACTTTGCTTCCACAAAGAATGCTTCAGTTAATTCTCCCCACTATGTAGATTGAAAGAATAAGAGTTATAATAACTAGTTATAAGTTAAAATCAAATTGTGCGATTAAAGAATGTGCTTCTTTGATCGATTCTTGTAGTACTAACCGCTTTTGCAAGGATTGGTACAATGTTTTTGCCTTGGGCAACTAAGATGTCATAACCCATTTCATTAATGGTGTTGTAAAGAGCTAGGAAGCCAACTTGTAGAACCTCGGACATATGTTTCATTGCATTAATATCCCACCTACAAATAAAGTGATCATGTCATTAAAAGTTGAAAATGGTTATGAGAAATGAACAAGGGTTCAATTCATGATTTTAAATTTGGAACCTCTTGACAACATCTGTGAAGATCTTCAGTTCATCTATAGATCCATAAACATCATAGATGTCATCGATTATAGTTATTAACGCGCCAACTTTTGTTAGCCCTACGCGACACGAATAATATTGAGGTTCGAAAATCATTCCAACACTCCAAAAGAAGCATTCCATGAGTCGGTCCCTGCTGAACCTTAACTTGCTTGCTAGGCCTATCTTTTTCCACCATCTATTTTAGAAGAAAAAAATAAAGCTCACTAGGAAAGGTAATTGAAACATTTACGCATGATTTATTCTCACCACAAAATACTATGTTCAATTACCTTTTTAGACATATCCACCACACCTCAAAGATTGTAAAAGTGTGCAAGTATGGCATGACAAACGTGACAACTTAAGTTTAAATTATCTTCCTAATCATGCATAGGAAACGTGTTTGAATACTCTATTGTTTAAAGATAGAGTGAGCCCGAGATAGCTGAGGCTCAGCTCGCCTCGGCTTATGAACACCCCTACTTCAAACTAAGACTTGTATATGGTATGCTTTAATCACTTAATTTTAAACATAGTAATTCGATAAAATAATAAAGTCATGTAATGTTTTTATTTTAAAAACATTATTATTATTATTATTATTATTATTATTATTATTAATTTGTACAATGTTATTTTTATTTACACAATACTTTAAGTTACATGCGATGTTGAAATGTAAGAAATTGTAATGACGTTTTTAATGATATAAAAAGATTGATAATGCTTACATTGACACCTTTTGAAGATCTCTCTTATGTGTCGATTGGACCATGTTGAAATCTAATGTAGCAAGCTCAAGCAACGTTTGATTAGCATCTTTTGTTTTAGCATATGCATCAATGTACCACCTTGCTTGTAGTCTGTGCATCCTACGATACAAAGGAACATCCAATGCATGATTTATGTGATCATTTTCTTTGGGACAATTTAGATGCAACAAATTCTCAATCGCGAATAAGTTGGCTTCATGCAAATCTAACTCTTCCTCGAGTGCAAGATATGAAGCTTCATATAAACTTAACGTTGCTTTGACGTCTCCATGTAGACATCCTTTCAAACCACCATGGGTGTCCTTAAATCTCCGAAGAAAATCTGCTCGAGCTCCAATCAAATCATCAACTAGTTAATCATATAAGCAATGCATGGATACATGTGTGAAAAAATAACACGAAATTAACAATTCAATCAACACAAAGACACACTAATCAACCAATAACTCCATACACACTTTAAACTTTGTCCCTACCACTAGGGCTGCAAACGAACTGAACTTTCAGCGAACAGTTCAATAACTGTTTGGCAGGAAGTTCGCTTGTGTTCGTTCGTTTAATAAATAAACGAACAGGAACAAAAAAAATTTGTTCGTTTAATTAAATGAACGAACATGAACAAAGGTTGTGTTCGTTCATTTATGTTCGTGAACGTTCGGTAACGTATTTGTTTATGTTTATGAACGTTCGATAACGTGTTCGTTTAAGTTCATTTATGTTCAATAGTTTAATAGGGTTTTTAATTTTTATAACTTTTTTTACGTTCTTTAATTTTTATTTATTTTATCCAAATAAGTAAATAATTAATGTATATAATTTATGTGAGATAAGTATATGGTTATACAAGATCAACAAACCATACTTTTAGTATAATCATTAAATAAATAATTAATAAAGAGTTCAAGTTTAAATAACCAATTAATGAAGACTTCAAGTTTAAGATGCGAGCTTAATTTTTTTAGACACTACTTTATTATGTTTACCAATATTATGTTAAGTACTAAGTATGCTTGTATAACTAGGTTATATTTTGGGTGGATCTAGTTAATTTCTTAGTATATGTAAATTCGATATATTTGGAAGTTAATACATGTCCTTTTGTGTTTGTTTCCGTTCATGAACACTTTGTATTCATGCACAACTGTTTGCGTTTATCAATATCTGATTGTGTTTGTGAGCGTTCATAAACAAAATTAACAAACGAACACGAACATGCGTGTTTTCTTTAACAAACTTCATATATGAATTTTTTTGATTGGAAAAAGTTTTTCCATGAAGCATTTTCCCACAAAATCATTTTTCTTGGATTTTTTTCTGAAATGAGTGGCGTTTAAATATTTTGACATAGGAATTAGGAAATGACATAGTTTTCAAGCGATTTATAACCAACCATATATGAAGTTAATTAGGATTACCTTGTGAGACACTAAAACCATGTTGTCTAAGAAGCCTGAATTTAAGACAAACAACATGAAGATTGTCTTCCTCTTCTTCTTTTTTAATAGGTTCATAATCTTTTGACGCTACTTTGCTGAGTACTCTAGTTATATCGGTTTGAAATCGATAACCAAGGCCCATCCTTTCAATGTCATCTATGAGCTCAAGCAACTGCAATGTACTCGAACCACCATTTTCATAATCAATAAGCATTGTCATCATTTTCTCCTCTAGCTTCTCCACTTTCTCCTTGCTGTTCATCTGAAGAAATATATATAATAACTCAAAACACTAATTATGTCATGCATGTGTACGTGTAAATTAAGTGTAAATACTTTAAAAACAACACTAGTTTTAACATCAATATACTTACTGAGAAACTGGTATCCAAGCTCTCCATGTGATCACAACTCCAGATAGTTTTCTGGTAAAGAGGTGCATTAATATTGGTTTGCATAACTTAATTTCCCGCTTGTTTTATATATTTCTTTCTTGTTTTTCGGTGCCAAATAAAACACAATTAAACCCCATATATATAGTGAGGTTAAAACCAAAAATGTGTTGGAGAACACCTGTACCATACATTGCCGAATATCATAAGTCAAAGAAATACTCCTTTAAAAAGGTTCAACTTGAACAATAATGATTATCCACCATTCTACCTTGTTAATTATAAACCATTCATGTGTTGTACAAGTGTAAAACTAGGGCTTGAAATTTCAGACACTGAAACGATAACACGATACGACCTTAATAAGTTTAGTGTCTTAAACAGGTCTATACGATAAGACCTGTTAATTTTCGTGTCTAAACATGTTAACATGTTAAGCACCCGTTAAGAAATGGTAATAATTTTTATATAAAATAATTATATATGTGATAGGGTATACCATATATATATGTGGCCTAAAGATGAAGGAACCGTAATTTTCAATTTTCAAATCACAGAGCACGGACACATATGCCAATGTCCCCGTTCGTTGTCGCATGTCACCCGTCCTCCTTATCAACGTCGGCGTCGCTCAGTCTCTCTTTCACAGGTTTGTGGGTACGATTTCATGGTTAATGTTTATAAACAGCTTTGTGTCTTATCGCGATAACATGTTATATACAGGTTTGTGTTTGGAAAAAAAAATGATACAACAGATCAATAAAGTGGTAACAAGGAAGTGTGCATTAATATGGTAACATTCTATGAGAAAATTACCAAAATAGACAAGTTACAAAAAATGTTTAATAAAATAAATATTAAATTTTAGCATTAGCTAAAAAAGACATCCAAAAACCAATAAGGATAGGGTGCCTATTCATCGTTTAAGCACGTAAACTCAATTGGTATAATAATGGGCATATATAACTAACATGGGTATGTACTTGAAACTAATTAATCTTGAAAATTGGTCTAAATTAGCCTACCATTTTAAATTTACCCTTAAAAAACGCCGACTAAATTTTAGTTTTTTTTTACGGCCAACGAATAACCAGCGACTACCCGGGATAACCTAGTGACAAAGGCGACCCTATACGCCCATGATCACGGACGGCGCAGGGTATCTCAAGCCCACCATCTCCTGTTTCAAGAAAAACTCATTGTTCGAAGGCCTACTGCGATAAAACACAGTTAAAATCGGATGTGAACTTGAGACTATGGTCTTCAGCCCAAATCATCAATTCCCCTTCAATTTAGTTGAGCTAATTTAATTAAAGTTCATTGGCTAAAAAAATCACATATAAAGCAACGATCTAAATTTAAGTCACTTGGTTTTTCTTTCTTTTTTTTTTTAACTTGAAGTCAATATTTTTAATTTTTCGATCGACTTTTCCATTTATGATGCCCATTCAAACCAAAAGCTTGTAAAAGTCAAAAGAGATAGACTTTTCCATTTATGATGCCCATTCAAACTAAGTCTTGTAAAATGTCGAAAGAAATAGGCAAATGTATGGCTTGAGACTTGAGTAGTAGTTATCTACAATAAGCAAATAAAAGGGTTGATTAGTAGTTATATACGATAAACAAACGTATGGGATGAGCTAAAGTATGCGGCAGCTGATTGTCATCACTAATATTATAGAATTGAGACGCAGTCAATATGACATGTTAGAGCATTCTTATCCCATCTATCAAATCTCATCCATCAAATTACACTAAAAATCACTACTTCACCTCTAAATCTTCTCTCTCCTAATTAAAATAATAATACTTTTTCATATTTTTATCATTATATTTTCTCTCTCCTCACTCACAACCACTTCTAAAAATATTAAAATATATTTAGGGGTGAACAGTTACTTTTCATATTTAGGGGTAAAAGTGCTTCCACCAAATATTCTCTATATCCTCCACTCACAACCACTTACACTCACCCCATATAATTTGATGGACACACTCACATATATTTGATGCCCGGGATGTGAATGCTCTAGAACCCAATTTGATCCTGTTAAGACTCAGTAACACATTTCAACCTAATTTGATCTATTATAACATGATTTGATAAGTGAAGAGGTATAAGCAATTATACCCCGGCAAATGCACCTGTGCTTCGGTCACGCCTAAGTCCAGCAAGTTACAAATAACTTGAGGACTTGGGAAGACATGAAGAGGTATAAGCAATTATACCGCGGCTCACCACCTAGACACGAACTAGGAGTACTAGGACGCGGCATGACACCCCCACCGAAGGAAAGTACAACACACTCTCGTAAGTCAAAAGCTTCCGAGTGATAGTACAAGGGGGGTTCGAAGCAAAGTACAACTTTGCTGACCACTATAAATACCCCCACAAAAGTACAATTGACACACGAATACATACACTCCGCATCTTACTTTCTCTCTCTACTTTCTCTCACTAAACAAATACTTATCCTCACGTTGGAGGGTGGTTACAGAGAGGCCCTCCCTCCTCCTCTCTAACGAGCCTAACGGTCTTTTACCCTGTACAGGTTTAAGCTTAGGTTCGGAGTATTCAAGATTCAGCTCACATGGTCCTGTTATAAGCACTATTTCAGGTTCGTCCACTTTTTGAATCTTCAATAAGCATGAACATTATGCTCCAGTAAAGGATGTGTTACACATTATAAATCACTAGGTTTTGATATGATTCCTTATAGTTAATTAACCAAATACCAATTAAGACATGTATGAACCATGACAAAGTGTGAGATATAAACGCGTCTTCACTCATGATCAACTATAATTGAACTTTGTTATTCATATGTCTGGTTAAGAAATGTATGATCAGTTATTTGACAAACTACAACCCAATTCTAATCATTAATTATATGTGTATATATATTATTTTTTTATTTTAAAGATGATAATATGACATTAAAGAATACCATGTCTATTTAAACAAATGTTATCTATAATCAATAATACATTATAAAGGAGGAGTCATAGGTAAATATGTCTAAATTGTTCAAAGTTAAGATGGCATACCAAGAGTTTCTTTACAATTTCCTAAATTTTAGCATTTTTTCTTCCCTAAATGCCCCTAGAATATAATCAACTTTTATATGGAACTCACCCAAACTAAATAAACACACGGAATAACAATATTTTTGAACAAATTTCATATAATGGCGATGAAAGATAATAATTTATGTTACCACAATAAATATTCTTATCTGAACTAAACTTATATGAGTTTTAAAACTTTAAAATATAGTAACTAAAGTCTTCCTAGAGTTAAAGTTAAGCTAACCAAAGTAACTTTTTTATATCATTCAACGCAATCATTTTTGTTTTCAATTTTAATCATGATAATTACGTGAAATTAGGCTCTATAGCTTTTATTAGTTGATTAATTTTTAGGCGTTTTATGATAGATTGATGATATGATATACGTGCCGTTCATTATGTATTGGTTAAAGGATTGTCTGTTTGTTTAGAAAATTGAAGGTTGGTGTAGTCTTTTATTAATTAGCTTTGGTAGGAGAAATTTCATGGTCTGAAAATTAGGGGCGAAGCTTGGTTTTTGAATCGGGGGGCTGGACTCAATTTTTTCGATCGGCAGTGGCAAATCGGCGGGGGCCGGACTCAATTACCTACGAAATCGCAAATTTATACCCCTGCTCCAAAAAAGGGGGCAGGACCACCCTTGGCTCAACATATCCTTCGCCCCTGCTGAAAATTATTATTTCAAATATATCGAAGTCTATTTTTTGTTCTTGATGATTCAGTCTATGAACAACTCATCTTCACCAGTGAAACGTACTCTAATTACCAAAAAAATGCCTAATTGATCATTATCTTGGATTACAAACCTGTAGATGATAATTAGTTTGAAAAAAAAATCAAAAGTGTATTTTTAATGAACAAAAGTACAAAACTATATATGCTACACCAATTATTAACAAAAATGTTTCTAATCTACTTGACCGACCAATTTCAATCTTTAGTGTACGGTAACATCTTTTGGCCTGTTAACATCTCTTAAAGATGTTATAAGGATGCCAACTCCCCCCCCCCCCCCCTTTCTCTCTCTCTCTCCCTCTATGGACCAAGAGATGGGTTTTTTGGAGTTTTTCCATTTTGAAAGGTTTTCTCTATATACTTACACAATATATATATATATATATATATATATTAGTTCTTTTTTGCTTCAGTTTTATTCCAAATTAGAGAAATAATAAGCGTTGGAGATAGAGAATTCAATGGGAGGCAAGAACCAAGGTAAAATTTATATGACCTTTATCAGTTAATTTTTTTCATCTATTTTCAGTTTGAAGTTTATATTTTGTGTTAAAAATGAAGAAAATGAAGCAAACCTGAAGCAACTCAGAAAAAGTTTGTTATTTAATGCAAACCCAATGCCAAGCTTGTACCATGAGGGTCCATCACCAAAGGTTGCACAAAGAAGGTAATTAATAAATCATTTAGCTTCTAATGGTTTGTTAACACATATATTGTTGTCACTACAAAGTATTGATTATATTCATACAAGATCAATGTGTTCTATTTAACTAAACAATTCTAACGAGAATAAAGTTTCCCAAAGTTTTATCTCCAGTTCATACAATCAAACTAAGAAAAAAAATCCATTATTAGCTTACACAAGAGTGATGTTTATGTTCATATTGGTCTGTTACAGTAACATACCTTTGGTTTACTAAGATTTGTTCAATAATTAGTACATGTTTTTTGTGGTGAACTGCAATCAGTTGTAAGTGGTGGTGTACATTTTATTTCTTTTCTTTCTATGAATACTTGTTAAAACATAGTGTGCACATTTCTATTCTTTTTGCGTAACTTGCGGAAAAAAACCTAAGTATCATAATGTTGTATTGCAACACATTTGTGATTCCCGCTGCAACGCGCAGGTAAACCCGTTATTACTACATTATAAAGGAGAGGCATGGGCAAATATGTCCAAATTGTCTAAAGCTAAGATGGCATACCAAGGGTTTCTTTACAATTTCCTAAATTTTACCACTTTTCTTCCCTAAATGCTCCTAGAAGATAATCAACTTTTAGTGAAATCTTTTTTATACTTGGGTGGCCTATGTACATATCATCCCTTAGATGTTGGATGTTAAGGACATTTGGTTGGACAATTTAGATAGTGTGGCATGAAAAGTTATGAGAACTTATATGTTGGATCTAAAATATATAGTTTCTTTTCAAAGTTTGAACAATGAAGGAAAATGGATTAATTTCATATGCATCGTTTTGCATTCAAAGACAATTTCATATACATCGTTTTGCATTCAAAGACAATGGAAGGAAGACAGTATGTTTTTACACTTTTCCTACAAGTTGGTGGGCTAACACGTCTACACTTGTGCATTGTTCAAAAAAAAATATATTTATCTTAACTGTCACGCAGCAACGCGCGGGTTTCCCACTAGTAACTAACAAAATATTTTAAAAAACTAATGGTTACATTCAATTTAAACATTTTTTGAGTGAATGGTCAAAATCGTCCATGAGGTTTGTACATATTTGCCAGATCCATCCAAAAAAGGGTTTTTTTTTCAACTGAACCACTGAGGTTTGCAAAATGTTGCTAGATCCATCTATTTATCTAACCACTACTTTTTATCCCGGGAGCGTCCCGGGTTGAAATATATAATATGACATAATAAAATATATTATTATTATTTTAAACAAATCTTTGCCATAAGTAATCATATTCAAATATAAAAAAAACGAATCTCTGCGTCGGAGTATAAATCTAGTGCCATTACAAATGAATTCGGAAGTTTGTAATTGATCATTCTAAAAAGAACTAACATGAAATAAGAAGAAAAAAGTTAATTATTGAAATATCGAACGCATTAGTTAAGGATTATGTGATGCGTTAAAAAATTCATGGGTATATGATCGGGTATATAGTTCGGGTATTTGGGTATGTTGTTTCGGGTAATCGGGTCGGGTATCACCTAATCCCAGACCCGACCCAAACCCACAATTTTTTTTAAACTAATCTCAAACCTGACGGGTTACAAAAAATAGTCATTTTTTCTCCGTTTTTATATAGCACTATTGTACTCGTTGGAAAGATAATAAAACGCTCGTTAATTTGGTGTAATTTTTTTCTTTAAAAAATCTCGTATGTAAAAGATATTAACGTTTAAAAGTTATGGGAGGAAACACAAGAGAAAAAATAGTAAAGTTTTAATATTTAGATTTATTAGATTAGGTATTTAATAGATTAGGTTAAAGATTATAATAGATTAGGTTAAATCATATTTATTCCTTTTTTTTAATTGGTTTACACTTGCCACATCACATCCTATGTGGCATCTCTCAAAGGAGAGATTGCATAAGAGTATGACATGTAGGATTAATCCCTTTGCAATATATATATACTAGTTTTTATCCCGGGAGCGTCCCGGGTTGAAATATCTAATATAACATAATGAAATATATTATTATTATTATTATTATTATTATTATTATTATTATTATTATTATTATTATTTTAAACAAATCTCTGTCATAAGTTATCATATTCAAATATATAAAAAAAAAACGAATCTCTGCGTCGGGGTATAAATCTAGTGCCATTACAAATGAATTCGGAAGTTTGTAATCGATCATTCTAAAAATAACTAACATGAAATAAGAAAAAAAAGTTAATTATTGAAATATCGAACGCATTAGTCTAAGGGTTATGTGATGCGTTAAAAAATTCATTGGTATATGATCGGGTATGTAGTTCGGGTATTTGGGTATGTTGTTTCGGGTAATCGGGTCGGGTATCACCTAATCCCAGACCAGACCCAAACCCACAATTTTTTTAAACTAATCCCAAACCCGACACAATACCTGTCGGGTTACAAAAAATAGTCATTTTTTCTCCGATTTTTATATAGCACTATGTTACTCGTTGGAAAGATAATAAAACGCTCGTTAATTTGGTGTAATTTTTTTCTTAAAAAAATCTCGTATATAAAAGATATTAACGTTTAAAAGTTATGGGAGGAAACACGAGAGATAAAATAATAAAGTTTTAATATTTAGATTTAGTTGATTATGTATTTAATAGATTAGATTAAAGATTATAATAGATTAGGTTAAATCATATTTATTTCTTTTTTTTAATTGGTTTAGAGTTGCCACATCACATCCTATGTGACATCTCTCAAATGAGAGATTGCTTAAAAGTATGACATGTAGGATTCATCCATTTGAAATATATATATATATATATATATATATATATATATAGATATAGATATAGATGTTAAAAACTAATGTTATATAAGGGGTATTTTCGTCATCTTACATATTTGTTTTGTTTTTTTGGGTTTTTTTTATGTCCTTTACTTTTTACATAAAAATATAAACGGTTATTTTCTATTAAACAAATATTTGAAAAAAATTGTCGTTAAAAAAAATTGTTTGAAAAAAATTGATACGGAAAATGTTAATAAAATAAATTAAAAACTTTTACGAAATCTCATGATTCTTTTTTTTTTATGCTATAACTTTTTATCACTCTTGTTAAATAACATATTTTTTAAAAAGAAATTATTTGTACTAAATAAAATTAAGAGTGAAAAAATGTGAGTTTAAAAAAAAACACCCATTCTAATAAATATTTTATAAACTATCCATTTTAATAAATAACTTTTCCAACCACACGCTTTTAGGGAAAAAAACTCCGTAGAAATAAGTCAATTCTTGTTGAAAACCCATAATGTTGAAATGAGTTTGGGGTAAAGCCTACACAAAATGATTAGTTGTGCCAAGTGAATTGGCTTTGATGAATATAAATTGATGATTTGATCATTACAAGATATTTTTAGTTACGAATGTACTTAATGTTGGATATATATATATGTATATATATATATATCCGATGTAATTAAAAGTCAAGGTCAATGTAACCCGACTCGGTACGATCCGAAGAGTTACACTTTGGTACACGAATCAGATAAGTTTATATGTCGGTAGATTATTTTTTATGAAATAATAATATTTTAGACTTGAGGGACTTGATATTAATTAGATTAATATTAAGGAATATTATGATATTATTTAAGGGGGCTTAGTGTAAGTTGTTGTTCTATAAAAGAAGGGTTAAGATGTAAACCCTAGGTACAACATTTCCTAGCAAAACAACTCCCTTGCTCCTCAAGAAAAAATATTGTGGCCGCCACACAAAGAAGAAGGGCCGCCGCCCTTGTTGCTTTGTTTCGGCCAAACCACCACACCGCCGCCATCCCTTCTTGGAAAGTGTTGTTTCCTGGTTGGTTCGTGCTCGGTTGTGAACTTCCTACTAGCGAGGATTCGTTGTAACCCGCGTGTTACAATTCCGGTGTAGTCGTCAAAGGTTAATAACTAAACCCTCTATGGTTGTTTCTTATTTATTTGTTTATACGCGTTTAACTAAGATCCTGATTGGGAATATTTTGTTAATTGGATTAATAAAATTACATATATATATATATATATATATATATTTATATATAAATTGGTCTACATATATATTGTATATATAATCCGGTTTTGTTAAATATATAAACCGCTTCCGCTACGTATTTGATACCATGATTCCCAACAGTGGTATCAGAGCCACGGTTACGCGCGTATAGATGGTAAAGTTGTAATTTTGATCTATGTTTTATTTGTCAAAAATTATTATTATTTTTTTTTACAAAAGATCAAAAGCTTTTTGTTGTTCATGGATTGTGATGTGAATCGAGCCCTAGGTATTTTGACCCTTGTCATGGTTGTGTTTGTGATGTTTTTTTTTATTGATTTGTATTTTTATTACGGATATTGGATCCGGTGTAATAGATAGGATTAGAATAGATTTGTTTTATTTGTATTTCAAATTTATTTGTAATCCTACAAGTACAAGATCAAGACGAAGATAAAAAGGTGAACAGGTTCCAAGAAGACAGATATCTCGGGTCAAGTGGGAGCTATATCAAAATAGTTTTGAAATCCTTTTTGACTAGTTCGTTTCATTTCTGGCTAAAATGAAACGGGCGACCTATTAGGGGCTCGATTCGTTTGATTTTATTATTATGTTTTGTGGTTGTGTTTTATTTATTGTAAATAATTTAGATAACCCAAAATAAATAAAATTTTCACAATCATGGCAACGGTTTTATTAAAACAAGTTTTATAAAAACCAAAAAACATATTTAATAAAAGGAGTTTTATTAATATTAAAACAAGTCCATTCGCGATAATACAACCAACATAGTTTAAATATAGTATTTAAAACTATACCGTGTCGAGTGTTGAAAGGAGTTTCAATTATCACGAATTATATAAAATTGGATTTTATAAATTGGTTATGTAACTCGCTTCTAGCTACGAGTTATTCAAAATATTTATGGTAAATATTAAAATAAATCCCAATTTTAAATTGATGTTTTTATGTCACCCTTAACGAGTTAACACTTCATTCTAAATCGAACCCAAATGTTAGTGCTGACCCTGCATCTGGGCGTTGATCGTGAGTGAAGGTAATCATCGCGTTTCCTATGTAACATAGGCCGGTGTTACAGTTAACAGTAAAGGACCAAACATCGCTTGTTTGACAAGTGGGCATAGTTGGGGTTAAACATACATCGCTCTTAGCGATAACCCCAAATGGAGAGTTGTGTAGTGGACACAATTAACAATCGTTGTTTACCTACCTAATCGTACCAGTGGACAGTGCTAAGCCAGTTCACTGTGTATTGATGAATCGGGGTCTCATCCTAATTAATTTTGCTTTTGGGTCATAAGATAAATTAGGATATTTAAAACATAAAATACTAATAAATTAGATTTTGAACTTTGTAGATGTCAACTGAAAACAATTCCGCCTCCCAATTCTCGCTCAAGTCCATCTTAGAGAAGGACAAACTTAACCACTCCAACTTCATGGACTGGCGCCGCAACTTGAAAATTGTTCTCAAGGCGGAGAACAAGTTGTATGTTCTAGAAACGCCAGTTAGCACTCGTGTGCTAAAAATGAAGGCATATGTTGATCACTTGGCTCGTCTGGAATCCCCCTTGAGCGATGAGTTAGCTGGGGATATTATCCTAAACTCATTGCCCAAGTCATATGACCAGTTCATTATGAACTACAATATGAACGGGATGGAAACGACACTTGCAGAACTGCATCAGATGCTCAAAACTGCTGAGGTGAACATACCTAGCAGGACTGCACCAGTGCTAGTGATCAAGGAGGGTCAAGTTAAAAAACCTAACACCAAGAAAATGGGCAATCAGGGCAGAGGGAAGGGCAAAGGCAAATCTGTTGCCAATAAGAAACCTCGGAAAGATGCCAAGTGTTTTCATTGTGATGAAACTGGGCACTGGAAGAGGAACTATGCTAAATATTTAGCTGAGCTAAAGCAAGCTAAGGCTTTAGGAAGAGAGTCCTCAAGTATATATGTTATTGAAATCTTTGCTTTTCCTAGCAAAACATGGGTGTTTGACACAGGACGTGGTTTCCACATTTGTAATGTTTTGCAAGGACTAAGAAAGATTAGAAAGCTGAAACAAGGCGACTTGGAGGTCCATGTTGGCAATGGACAAAGAGTTGCTGTGAAGGCTATAGGAGAATGTGTTCTCTTACTTCCTTCTGGTTTAGAACTTGTTTTGAACAATGTTTATTACATTCCTAGTGTGACTAGAAATATTGTTTCAGTTTCGGCTTTGCGTGGACAAGGTTTTAATTATCGTTTCAATGGCGAATTTATTTCTGCTTATTTTAACGATGTATTTTACTTTGATGCAAAACCCAACAATGGGATCTATGAGATAGAAGTCCAAAACGATAACATATTATGCAATATCTCCCATAAACGTAATAAGTTGGACTTTAATGATACGTATATGTGGCATTGTAGACTTGGTCACATTAGCGAGAATCGTGTTAAACAACTCAAGACCGCACGAATCTTGGATTCCAACGGTTCAGAGTCGTTTGGAAAATGCGAATCATGCTTGAGTGGAAAGATAACAAAAGCACCTTTTTCAAATGTTAGAGAAAGAGCTAATGATCTGTTAGGACTTATACATACAGATGTATGTGGTCCATTTAGAACAATGTCAAGACATGGAGAAAGATACTTTGTTACATTTACTGATGATTTCAGTAGATATGGTTATGTTTATCTTATGAAGCATAAACATGAGACTCTTGAAAAGTTCAAGGAGTACCAAAACGAAGTAGAAATTCAGCTGAATAAAACTATTAAGATGCTTCGATCAGATCGAGGTGGTGAATATCTTAGTCAGGAATTCATCGACCATCTAAAGGATTGTGGAATAGTTTCACAACTCACTCCACCTGGAACACCGCAACATATTGGTGTGTCTGAGCGGAGAAATCGAACTCTATTAGATATGATTCGATCAATGATGTGTCGAACAAACCTTCCAAAATCCTTTTAGAGTTATGCTTTGGAAACTGCCGCAAGACTTGTGAATATAGCTCCAACGAAGAAGGTTGACAAAACGCCTTATGAGATATGGCATGGAAAGAAACCTAATGTATCCTATCTTAAAGTCTGGGGATGTAATGCTTATGTCACTCTAGAATCTTCAGATAAACTAGATCCCAGAGGCGAAAAAGTGGTTTTCGTTGGATACGCTAAGAAGATCGGTTACCTATTCTACCACCCCACCGAAAATAGGATTTTCACAAAACGCAGAGGCACTTTCTTGGAGGAAGAGCTTCTGGTGCGAGGGATTGGAGATAACCATGTGGATCTTGAAGAAATTCGAGAATCACAAGTGACTGAACCAGTTGTTTAGACAGAACTAGAAGTAACTGATCCAGTTGTTGAAGTTGAGCCTGAGAGGACTCAAGAAACAACAGAAACACCGAGTGTTCGAAGAAGTGTTAGGGATCGTCGTGCACCTGTAAGGTATGATGATATCTTCATGATTGATGAAGCTGAGCCTGCTACTTACAAAGCTGCAATCTTGGATTCGAAATCCAAGAAATGGCAAGAAGCCATGAATGCAGATATGCAATCCATGTATGATAACCAAGTCTGGGATTTGGTTGATCTTCCTACCGAATGTCAGACTGTAGGAAACAAATGGATCTTCAAGAAGAAGACTGACATGGATGGGAATGTGCAAACCTACAAAGCAAGGCTTGTAGCGAAAGGTTTTACTCAAACTCTAGGAATTGATTATGAGGAAACTTTCTCGCCTGTAGCCATGCTTAAGTCTATTAGAATTCTACTTGCCAGTACTACATATTATGACTATGAGATATGGAAAATGGATGTCAAAACCGCGTTCCTTAATGGACACTTACTGGAAGATGTCTATATGGTTCAACCTAAAGGTTTTGTCGATCCAAAGAATCCTAATAAGGTGTGCAACCTGAATAAATCCATCTATGGATTAAAGCAAGCGTCTCGCAGCTGGAATCTCCGTTTTGATCAAAAAATCAAAGAGTTTGGTTTTATCAAGAACGAAGATGAACCATGTGTTTATAAGAAATCTAGTGGGAGCTATATCACTTTTCTCATATTGTATGTAGATGACATACTAATCATTGGAAACAATATCCCTATGCTTAAAGATGTTAAGAACTGGTTGGGTAAATGTTTCGCAATGAAAGATCTTGGTGAAGCCGCTTATATTCTAGGAATAAAGATTTATAGAGGTTGATCAAAGCGATTATTGGGTTTGAGTCAAAGTACATATATTGATAAGGTCATACGACGCTTCTCAATGCAAGACTCAAAAAGGGGGCTCTTGCCCATGGCACAAGGAACCATTCTAAATCGTAAGCAGTGTGCAAACACTGAAGAAGAAAAGAAGAAAATGGAAAGAGTTCCATATGCTTCTGCGATTGGTTCTATCATGTATGACATGTCATGTACTAGACCTGATGTCTCGTATGCTCTTAGCATGACGAGTAGATATCAACAGAACCCGGGAGAGAGTCACTGGGTTGCAGTGAAGAACATTCTTAAATACTTGAGAAGGACTCGGGACATGTTCTTAATATTTGGAGGACTGGATGAGGAGCTGTCAGTTAAGTGTTATACTGATGCAAGCCTCCAAACTGATCGTGATGATTCAAGGTCACAAACGGGATATGTTTTCATTCTGAATGGTGGGGCTGTTACTTGGAATAGCTCTAAGCAAAGTGTGGTTGCTTAATCCACATGTGAATCAGAATACAATGATGCATCGGATGCTGCAAAGGAGGCTGCGTGGATGAAGAAGTTCATTGGTGATCTCGTTGTTATGCCTGGCATAAAGAAACTAATCGAGATACTGTGTGACAACACTGGTGCCATTGCTCTTGCAAAGGAACCAAGGTCACATCAGACCACAAGGCATATACTCAAGAAATTCCACTATATTAGAGAGATAATAGGACGTGGAGACATTGTAATAAACAAAGTTCATACAGATCTGAATCTGGCTGACCCCTTTACTAAGCCTTTACCTCAAGTTAAACATGAGGAGCATGCTGGAAAGATAGGGCTTAGAGTTGCTAGACAGTGGGCATGATCTGTAGTTAGTATTAGTGTTTTATTTTGAACTATAATAGTTACATTGAATATTTATTTGATTTAATGGGTTAAATTCAAATTTAAATATTTTGTGACTATGTTCATTATTTGTATGTTTAAATCCTTGAATAAGAGTATTCTAAATATCCGTAGTCGATCAAATTACATGGGAATGAATTTGAATGTAAGACTATTGTGAATTGAGATGGTTGTATTCATGAGATGAATAACTCAAGGGTTTGAGAATCATAATTCACAGATATCATTAGGGAATGATATTGGATGTAACTCGCTTCAAAACCATCTCCATGGATCTATGTCATGAGATGTTATGATATTGATATGTTCAATCTGTCCTTTTTCCTAAGGCACATATTAAACTACATTGATCAAGGACTATCTTTGATGTTATCTAACACTGTCCTGAAACATGGGTAGCAATAAGGGTAGCGTTGGGAGAAATCCAAGATTAAGTGGGAGTTGTATGACGCTGATGGAATTCTGTACTTCTATAGGATTAGAAGTCTAGACATTCTGGCACCCTCGTAAACTCAAACTGGTATAAACGTGTGGCCACGCTTGGACTAAGGTAGTTCGTTAGACCACTTTGAATTAAAGACGAGAATAGAGAATGGTTGATCACTATATAAGAATGAATGATCCATATCTTATGATCAACGGATGTCTATATAGAAGGGACTTATTGATAGAATTATCAAGGCTATAGTATTTGGTTAGGTAAAGCGTTACTTGAACTCAAAGAACTAGTTGACGACTGTAACGTGTCATACTGGTTTGGGTGCAATGCGATGCAGCTAGGCGTCCAACTCTGCACACGTTGACTCATTTAATTAAAATCGTCCAAGTGGGAGATTGTTGGATATATAGTATGTCCGGTGTAATTAAAAGTCGAGGTCAATGTAACCCGACCCGGTACGATCCGAAGAGTTTCACGTTGGTACACGAATCAGATAAGTTCATGTGTCGGTGGATTATTATTTATGAAATAATAATATTTTAGACTTGAGAGACTTGATATTAATTAGATTAATATTAAGGAATATTATGATATTATTCAAGGGGGCTTAGTGTAAGTTGTTGTTTTATAAAAGGAGGGTTGAGGTGTAAACCCTAGGTACAACCTTTCCTAGCAAAACAACTCCCTTGCTCCCCAAGAAAAGATATTGTGGCCGCCACACAAAGAAGAAGGGTCGCCGCCCTTGTTGCTTTGTTTCGGCCAAACCACCACACCGCCGACATCTCTTCTTGAAAAGTGTTGCTTCCCGGTTGGTTCGTGCTCGGTTGTGAACTTCCTACTAGCGAGGATTTGTTGTAACCCGCGTGTTACAATTCCGCTGTACTCGTCAAAGGTTGATTACTAAACCCTCTATGGTTGTTTCTTATTTATTTGTTTATACGCGTTTAACTGAGATCCTGATTGGGAATATTTTGTTAATTGGATTAATAAAATTACATATATATATATATATATATTTATATATAAATCGGTCTACATATATATTGTATATATAATCCGGTTTTGTTAAATATATAAACGGCTTCCGCTACGTATTTGATACCATGATTCCCAACACTTAATAAGAATAACTTGTCAAATGCGATATTCACTACGAAATGCACATTTGTATGCAACATTATGAATACTAGCTTAAGTGACATAAATAACTTAATTTGGTGGAAAAAGCGTACTATTTTGGAGATGAAATTTTGATTAACGTGATAATATTTAATGAAACATTATATAGACTTAGAGCAAAAATAAATATCATGTATTAGGAAATACATTTGGGGATTAAATTTAAATTATCTTTATTTAAAACATTAATAAATAACAAAGTTTTTGAGATAATATTTGATGAAACATTGATATAGACTTAGAGCTAAAACAAAAATTTTATGTATTAGGAAATACATTGATATAGGGGGTGTTTGGGATTGATTATTCAAAACAGATTATGCGTTTTGGAAAAGCAGGGGTGGAGCTGCTTATAGATTATTGCGTTTTGGTAGCCTAAAAAACTGATTATCTGCGTTTTCAAAACGCAATCCAAACACTAAAAACTGATTATCTGCGTTTTCAAAACGCAATAATCTAAAAATCAGATTCAAAACGCAATCCCAAACACCCTCATAGACTTATAGTTAAAATAAATATGATGCTACAGAACCTATTAAGTTACATTCAAACCGATGCCACGTAAAAAGATTAAGCTCAAATATAGAGTATCTTTATTTAAAACACATTTTTATGTAATCTTGTAATCTTTTAAAAATAGTTTTTGTGCATATATAGTCACAAATTATGAAATGTACTCTTTATGTTAATGATGGTAAAAAAAAAATATGAGAACTTGCATGGTACAGATTCTAAATATAATTATTCATATATTCATAATTTTTTTTTTTTTTTTTTGAAAGGTGAATTTCATTAAAAAACGCTACCGGCCCTCAAAGCAAGGACCGACGCAAAACCATTACAACATATACAACGGACACGAGGCCCAATCCTTCCAAACCAAACTATTAAACCTCGATCTAGACTTTAACCAAACAAAAGATAAAGCCTTCACTTTAGCAACCACTTCCATAACTTTAGCTTCTTTATCTCTAAAAATCTTCTCATTCCGAGTATACCAAATAGCCCACATAGTAATCATAATAATCCCGGTAATAATCTTCTTAGCCTCCTTTCCGGAACTCCCATCCCCAATCAGTAAAAGATCTTTAATATCAAAGGCAAAAATAGGATTTATATTGCACCAGGATCCTATAGCCGACCACACACCAATCGACCACCCGCATCCGGTAAAAAGGTGAAGCGAAGATTCATCCACAAAATTACAAAGAGCACACAACATATCAGGGACCGTAACATTTCGTCTTTGAAGTGCAACCCGGGTAGGAATACGATCCATCTCTAACCGCCAAATAAAAATTTTAACTTTTAACGGAACCCACGCTATCCATTTCATAAAAAATGATCTAGGTTGCACCCTTTCTTTGGATAAGAGCTTTCTGAATTCAGCCACAGTGAATATGCCTTCGGATCCTGGCTCCCATTTCCAACTGTCATCATTCGAAGATAACTGTAGCCCCTGCAATCTAGCATTAAGCCTCGATAATTCTGCCATTTCCACAGTAGAGTGCGGCCTCCTCTTCCACCTGCAAACTAAAACAGCATTGATAGAATCCCAGGAATCATGCACTGAAACCTTCTTATCAGCCGCAATGCCAAAGAGATTCGGAAAATCATCTTTAAAAGAGTGATCTCCTTTCCATTTATCAACCCAAAATCTCACTTGCTTCCCATCCCCGATAACGCCTTTAAATTGCATATTAATCTTTTTATTTTGGATCTGCACTTTATTCAAACTCGACACAATGGCTTTCCAACCTCCTGGCAATGAATTGTTACAAGGAAGAATCTCCCACGTTTTTCGTCGCCCATGGCAAAAATCTATAATTCTTCTCCATAAACTCGTAGGCTCAACCCTATATCTCCAAACCCATTTAACCAACATAGCTAAGTTCACTTCAGTTAAATTAGAGACGCCCAAACCTCCATCTTTTTTCGACATAGTAATAATATCCCAAGCAACCCAATGAAGTTTCTTAACGTTCTCATCTCCCGCCCACAAAAAACGCCTCATAATACCTTCCAAAACGTCAATAACTTTAATTGGAGCTTTATAAAGGGAAAAATAATAAATCGGCAAACTTGATAAAACCGATTTAAGGAGAATAAGCCTGCCCCCAATAGATAAACATTTAGCTTTCCACATTTTAAGCCGAGACTTGAATTTCTCAACCACCGAATCCCAATTCCGAATCCGGTTCATATTGGCACCCACTTTAATACCTAGGTACTCAAAAGGAAAAACACCAAGCTTACACCCACAAAAATCGGACAACATCTTAACCTCACTATCCGAACTATTCACCCCGAAAATACTAGATTTTTGGAGATTTATTTTTAACCCGGAACACATATGAAAAATACGAAGAATACGAAGCATGCTCTTGAAATTATGATCGGACCATTTCCCAATGATAAGGGCGTCATCCGCATAAAGTAAATGGGATAAATAAGGCCCGTTATTACCAAATTTAAAACAATCAAAGCAACCAACATTTGCGGCCTTATTAACCAAACAAGTGAACGCCTCCATGACAATGAGAAAAAGAAAAGGGGAGAGCGGATCACCTTGTCTCAAACCTTTTTCGCATTGGAACATGAAGGTAGGGGACCCATTAACAAGAACCGAAGATCGGGCCGATTTTAAAACACCTTCTATCCATAAGCACCAAAGATCCGGGAACCCCATTTGCTTCATAGTGGCAATTAAGAAACCCCAGTCCACATTGTCGTAGGCCTTTTGAAAATCGATTTTGAACATGAAAGCCTTTTCACCTTTCTTCTTTAGCCAAGATAAGACTTCGTTAATAATCAAAGGGCCATCCAAAATAAAACGATCAGACAAAAAACCGCTTTGAGAATCAGAAATAATAAAATGCATCACCTTCTTGATCCGATTGGCTAGAACTTTAGATATCACCTTTGACATAATACCAATTAAGGTAATAGGCCTGTAATCCGATAGCCCTATAGGATTTTTAATCTTTGGAATAAGTGTAATAAAAGCCGCACTATATCCATGATTAATATGCCCCGATCTATAGAACTGCGAGAGTAAATTATAAAAATCATCTTCAAAAAAGGCCCAAAAATGCTTCAGAAAAGAAAAATTAAAACCGTCAGGACCCGGAGCACGATCCCCGCCACAATCAAAAACCGCTCGTTTTATTTCTTCTTTAGAAAAATTCTCCACGAGACCATCAATAGCAGTTCTGGGCAAAAAATTAATAATATCACAATCCAAGACAGGCCGGTTTGTACAAGAAGAGGCAAACATAGATCGGAAAAATTGAAACGTATGCTTTTTAACCAGAGCCGGTTTGGAAACCCACTTCCCATCCACCAATAACCCAGGAATATTATTTTTAGCCTTCCTGCCATTCACAACAGCATGGAAGAAGGCAGAATTCTCGTCGCCACTGGTCGCCCAACGCACACGCGATTTCTGTTTAACATCAAGACAACGATAGCGCTCTATAACTTCCACCCCTTTTTTACATTCTTCATAAATCCAAATGTCTTCCTCTTCCAAGTCACGAACTTCCATTTTATGTTCTAAGGAAGCAATTTCGGCTTCCATCTCTTCCAAAACAGCCCCCTCTTTTAGTTTAATCTCATTCCACCATACTCTTAAAGAGTCTCTAACTTTTTGGAATTTAGTAGCAATGATCACATCAGGAGTACCAATAAATTGTTTGTCATCCAAAATTTCAATAATAAGTTTTTCGCACCCTTCTCTTTCCAACCAAGAATTATACCATCGAAAGGGCTTAGGGCCAAAATTAGAATCCACCACCGATAATAACAAAGGACAGTGGTCAGATCTTTCTCTAGGTAAAGCCCGAAGAACTGCTTGAGGCCATTTATTAAAAAAATTTTGACAAACAAGGAAGCGATCAATCTTACTAAACTTGAACGCTTTATCTTTTTCCACCATGAAAGTAAACTTATTACCTTGCATTTTATACTCCTTCAACCCCATCGAGTCAATGAAAGAATTAAAATCACCTGCACTTAAAGGATTGAAACCAGAATTTTTTCTCTCCTCTGGGTGACGCACAACATTAAAGTCACCTAAGAGCACCCACAGCCCCGTATAATCTTGCATAATACTTTGCAATTGATCCCAAAGCCTCCTTTTGCAAACCACATTCTGAGGCCCATAAACATTTAAAATGTTCATAGGAGAGTTATCTGAAATAAAAGTGCCGCTTGAAAACAAGAAGTTCTGACTATTAATCGTCACTTTTCTATCAAAAACTTTCTCATCCCAAATATTTAAAAGACCACCGGATCTCCCGTTAGCACCAACTTTATCACAATCATAACCTTTAGCACCCCAAATTCTATCAATATTAACCGAATCCGCATTAACCAGCTGAGTTTCCTGAATAGCGATAAACGACACATCGTTCTTGACCTTTAGCCTTTTCACCCAATCCTGTTTCCCAGTCGCCCCTAGCCCTTTAACATTAACTGAAAGAAAATTCATAAATTACCTTTTTGTATACCTTCTTTCTCGACTGTTTCCCGAACCAAGTCCTCAAAATTGGATAAATTAGCTCCCAATTTGTCTCCCATAATCACCGTGGCTTGTATCTCCGAGCGATTTTCTTGTTCAAGAACAATATTCTCGTCAGAAACAACTTCCGCCATAGTTATCTCTTCAGTTCTCCGGGGTTGAGAATTAAGATCAATGGACTCCTCCACCTCGACTGTACTCGGGTTCGCCCTCATATCCTGATCTTCACCTCCTTTCATAGTCAGATTATCCTCATGAGATTTACAACCCCATTCAGTATTGTTCTCAGTACGACCCAAATTATTGTTCAAACCCAAAAGGGCATCAAGGCCAAAAGGATCTGATCCATTAGGATCAAAATCAAGTCTAGTCCTCTTTGATGGATTGGGCCTTTCATCTATAGAAAGCATTTTGGGCCTGTTAGTACACCTTGTCTTCTTAGAAATAATTGGCTTATCTTTATTAACCTTTTGACCCAAAAAAATCTCTGACAAATTTTTTTGGCCCACATCTAAAGAAGGATTAAAATCTTTTGAAAAGGTAAAAGAGTCATCCAAAGGTTTAAATTGAATTTCCTTAAAAGGAAATGATTGGGCCATAAATGTGTCGGTCAACTGATTGGCATCTTTATTAATGCTAGGAGTCAAAATAGAAGTTTCCATTCTTGTAGCATTAATTCCATCTTCCACAACCTTCACCGGAGATTCCTGCTCGGAAACTGACTCCGATCGGTCTTTAGTTTTTTTAAACAGAAAATCAGGAATCCAGTCCCCAATTTCCTCCATCACCCACACTCGAAATTTACGCCTCCTCCACTGGATAATAACCTCTTCCATAATTCTCCTTCCTTCGCCTACAAGAACCGCTACATAGTCAACCGATAGATCATTGTCCCCCTGTTGAATATTCGGTTTATGTATTACTTTCCCGAACTTAGCACCAATCCAGTCTAACGCCTCATTACACATCACATTCAGCGGAAGCCCTTGAACCTTAAGCCAAGCAATCCTTTCAAATGGAAATGATTGCCCTTTCCATATCACAACCGTCTGGAAAACATCTGTCTTAACCAAGAATTTAATCCGAGCATCCTCCATGCCATCTTCGGATGCAAAAGTAATTAAAACTGATAACCCTCCAACATACTGCAATGTATAATCATAAGGACAGGCTTCATTTAAAATATCCGGTAGCTTTTTGAGACCATCAACGTCGAACGTAGAAACCACCAATGCTTTCCCATGAATATTACTAAATTCATTGATTGCATCAGGAATTATTACCACCTTCTCATCTTTCTTATCCTCTTTAATCCCAGTCAACGTTTCTCTAAATGAACAACCTTGTCCAACTTGCAAACCTGCTACATGATTCTTTTGTGCCTCATGTGTCTTCTTTAAACGAGGGAAAGCTTCCTCCTTATTAATGTCTTCTGGAGCATGTTTAAAAGAGCCTTCTGTTGAATCTGAAAACCTTGCAACATTGGCTCGGAGTTTGAACGATCCAAGCCAAAGATTCTGCATCCGATCTTCTAGCACATCTATATTCCTTGGAGCCTTAACAGTCACAAAGCCAAATCTCCTCCCCACTTTATCTCTCTTTCGCGCTATGTAAACCTTTAGAACTTCTGCATCATCCTTTAGCAATCTTTCCAGATCTGATCCGCTACATCCATCCGGCAGATTGGTGATGTAGTATTTGATAGAGCCATCGTCGTGTGATTTGTTACGGTCATCGCCTACCTTGTCCGGTTGTCTTCGGTCGCCCATACTGGAGAATACTACTATAATTTATTTGACCAGAGTTACAAGATGGTAGCTAGTTTTTAAAGATTGATGCTAAACACAAGGTGTCATCAGATTTAAGAAGTTTTTTTTTTTAAATTGGACTGTTCAATACCTTTTTCACTCAACAAAGGTGTTGAAAGCAAATAGAAATAGGGCTGCAAATGAACCGTTGTTCGTGTTCATTTGTTAAGAAAAATATATGTTCACGAACTGTTCATGAACACTTACCGACCGAACATAAACTAACACGTTACCGAACATTCACGAACATAAACGAATGAACACGACCTTTGTTCATGTTCGTTAATTTAACTAAACGAATGGAATTTTTTGTTCGTGTTCGTTCATTTATTAAACGAACGAATACAAACGAACTTCCCGCCAAACTGTTCATGAACTGTTCGCTGAAAGTGGCGCTAGGACAATAACTCCAAATCGTTGAGTAATTAGGAGTCCTGACTGAGGCATCTCCATCCAATGCGCGCGCGGTGCTCTTCCTACCCCTTTAATGGTTATTCTGTGAAGTATGCGTTCATACTCTCTAGGCAAGTAGAATCTGTCAAAAAATTCTTCCCAAATATCTTTGTGGCAGACCAGTTCCTCTATAATTTATTCCCGAATAAACATATATCGGTTCTGATCCATTGCTAAACCCATAGTTATTGATTTATACCCACAATGACCATCGAGCTTGACATCCTTTATCCGGGATATGTGTGGGTGAAACACTGCCAGAATCTCTTTCTGATATACCTTGATAAGTTTATTGATTCAGGTTCTTGGATGTTGGGAAACCCATGGTCGGTATGTGACTCTGGTTTTTTAGAAGCTCATGAATGACTACGTCTCAATCTGGACTTTTAGGACTTTATGGTGGAACCTGTTTGTTTAGATTCCAGTGACGATACATATGAGCTGTGTTGGGGAGTATCGTACTAGCTTGGTGACGGAGCGAAGAAGCTGTATTGGGGATCGTCGAACTAGCTCAGTGACGACAGAACGTAGGAGCTGTGTGTTGGATCAGTAAGCTGCTCTTTTAGTTGAACTTGCTAGTTGACACTTAAGTGTTTAGCAAGTTCTTGGTGAGTGATAGCACAGCGGAATGTTTATAAGTTTTATAGCTACACTTATCAACAGGAGTTATTACTCCCCCTGGAATCAAGAACTAATAAATGAGAAGTGTTTATTGAGAATCTAAGTATTGAATGAGAATGAAACACTTTGACAGATTCTCAGTAAACACGAAATGGAAATAACAATAATAAGAGTTGAAGGATTTCTTGTATTAAAATCAATGTCTAAAACAGAAGGATGAATCCTTCTATTTATAGACTTTACAAATACATGAACCTTACCAAAAAGCAAGTTCAGAAACAAGTTGCAACAAGTTGCAGTCTTGGAACTTGTACATAAAGCAAAAAGAAATACTAAAGTATTAAACTACTGATATACAAAGGCGGTGGAGAAGATCTTCTTTAAGTACTGATGAATGACAAACTACTGATGAGTAGTTTGTCTTCAGTAGTTCTTCAGTAGAAGTGTCTGGTTTGAACTTCAGAACTTCTGATGACTTCTTCTTCAGTACTTCTGAATCTCTTCTTCAGCAGTTTGATTCCTTGTCTTCAGCGGTTCCATACTTAGAGTATTTTGACAGAAAGTGAATTAGACTAAGGTTTGCAAAAGTGGTTTCACCAATCCTTTTTGTCCTAACAATCTCCCCCTGGATTGATGAAGCCAAAACCTTACTAATTCCTTATTGTTCCTTTCTGTCCTTCACAATTTTCCATATTCCTTTGAACATGGAATTCTTGAGCTGGTTGAGTTGATCATCAGTAAGAGACCCTTTTCTTGGTTCCAAGTGTTGGATTGTAAGCAGGTCTTTGGTTGATAGTTTCTTCAGTTCTTTCATCGACCTATATTCCCTGCTTGTTTGATCTCTTCTTGTCACAAGTACTGAGTTGTTATCAGTAAAGGACCATCTGATGATTGGTACTTTAGACTTGTCAAAGTCTGCAGTGTAGGGAACCATGGTGGTACCCTGGGTTTCTCCTGAGTGTTGAATGTTTTCAACTTCAGTGACTCTCAGGTGGGATTCACTTCCCTGCTGTTGTTCCATCACATTAGGTATCTGAAATGTTGGCAAGTGATGTTCAGTTACTACCTTGGTGTGCAGTTTGTCTGTGATGGTCTTCTGGATTTGATATGCAAAGGTGGAAGGATCCCTGAATTGTGTGAGCAGAGGCTTCTCTTCTATGTCAAAATCAGAATGTACTACTGTACTACCTTCTAGTAGTACCATTCTGAAATCAGTCTTTACTTTCTCCTCTGTCTTCTTTCTTTGGGTAGCTGGTCTTCTTTGAACACCAGAAGTTCTAACTACTGAAGTTGAAGCTTCAGCAGTTTGAAACTTCTCTGGATTAGCAGCCCTTGCAGCCTTGTATTTTCTGTATGTGTCCACCAATCTTTCTTCTTTCCACTTGGACACTGAGGCTTTTGAACCATAACCATTGGCTATCAGTTCTTCTATCATCTGAGCTCTCTTGGCCTTTGTGTCTTTACCTGTTTCAAGTTTATCTGCAATCAGTTGAGCTCTTCTTGTCAGCTCTTCCACAGAGAGTCTCTTCAATGTGTGGGCTTTAACTTTGCTGTTCTTCATAATGTAAGACATCAGTTGATGTCTTTTGTCTTGTTCAGCAATCTCATCTAGGCTAGCCTGCCTTTGTAGTTCAGCTTCATAAGCCTGAAGTTTTTCTTCATGGCTTAGATCTAAGTCATCCCTTTCTTCCAGATTTTTCCAAATCAGATCTTCTCTGGCCTTCTTTTGGGCTGCAACTAAACTCTTCTCTAGTAATTCAGCTGATTGAGAGATTGGAGAAGGGTTTAGCACAGTCATTGTTGTAACTGTTGTAGTAGGCCTGATAGGAGCAGAGGTTGGTTGAGTAGGAGCAGTTGTTCTGGAAGGGTCAGCAGTTTGAGTCTTGGAAGTGTTAACTTCTGATGGGTTGACAACTTCTGAAGGTTTGTCAACTACTGAAGGATTGTCTTCAGTACTTTCTGATTCTTCATCAGAACTTTGGCCATCAGAGGTTTCTTCATTATGCCCTTGGGATTCATCAGCCTTTTCAGTATCCTCTATTTCTTGAATAGAGACACCAAACTGTTGTGCCAGTTTCTCTATTCTGGCTTGATCTTGTTGATCTCTAGCTAGGATAGCCACTCTTGCCTTTCTTCTGGCTTCAAGTGTATCCATAGGTACCTTGATTTTCTCCCCCTTTTTGGCTTTATCACCTTTGGAAGTTGAAGCTTGGGAGAAATGACCTTGAAGATGAGCAATCTGTTTGCTGTTGTGATCAATCTTGTTGGACAGATCATTCATCTTCGTCTGTATCACTCCAAATTGGTTCTTCATGGACAGCTCCAAGTCAGCTGTGTATGTTTGGATGTGATTTTTGATGAGGGTGTTCATCATGTGATACAAGGGACCATCTGGGCTGCATAGTTGGTTCAGGTCTATGCTTGATTGCCCAGGGAATTGGGTAGGCATTTGTAGTGAGGGGTGTGTTTTTGGTTGATCTCCTTGTTGTACAGGAGATGCCACTCTAGGGGAATCATGGATTGAGTGGGCTTTAACTTGAGATGGTGTGACTAGCTTCTTGAGCTTAGAGACACCAGGTGCAGGACCTTCACTTATAGCCGTCAATTCAATAGTTTTGAGTTTTGAAACATCATCCAAATTAATGGAATCATCTGAATCCCTGATTACATCCTCAATGAGGACTGTATCAGTTACATCATGAGCTGAGCCCAACTCAGTTGTCTCATGTACCTCTTGTTCTTGGTTCAGAGGATTTCCTACCTCAGGAATTAAGCCTTCATTAGTAGTTGCCACAGTTGAGGTCTTAGCTATTTTACTTCTGTCCTCAGGTCCACCACTGGGTGGTAAATGAGTAGTAGCCGCCTCAAAAGTACCAAAGGTTTCTAAGTTTGGGCTTAGAGACCCTGGTTCATCCTCATCTCTTTGGTTAGGGCTATGAGTGTCCACATCCATGTCACTGTCTGAGTCTATGTCCCCTGTTTGATGTGGTTGATGGGGACTGACATGTGTTGATGGGACTTTCTCTTTTAGCCCGGAGAGAAGTTTGGCTATTTCGATGTCTGGTTCAGAAATTTGGGGTGCTGGTTCAGTAGTTTGGGCAGTGGGTTCAGCAGTTTCAAAAGAAGAATCTATTGGAATAGTTTTTCTAAGTCTTTTTCTTTTGAAAAGGATAGTTATTGGTGCTCTTGGTGGGGTTTGAGATGGATGAGACTGAGAGGATGTTTCAGTCACATCTTTAAGAAGTGCAGATTGCACAGTAGTCTGTTCAGGCATCTCAACCTCCTGAACAGCTTTTCTTTTAGGTTTGGTGGGTTTTTGTTTTGTTATCTTGGGTGTACGTTACGACACGTTTTATTATTATTTTTGGTGATATTTAGAACCCTAATACAATGATAATTATTCATACATATATATATATATAAATATATAAAAGTTATAATAATAATAATAATAATGATAATAATCACAATAATAAAAATACCCACATTTTAAATCTAAACCTATAAAACAAACCAAACCCACAACACAATTAATTAAACCCAATCCAGCCCAATCACCCAGGCCCAGACTCCAAGCCCAATCACCCAGGCCCAGACTCCAAGCCCAACATCCGGCCCACCTGCCTTTAATAAAAAGAAAAAAAGGGTCCTTGCTGCCCACGCGAATCGAACCCGGGTCAAACCAACAACACCACACCACACTAACCAACTGGGCTAGCCATCACATCTGATTCAAACCAGACGCGGTTTAATTATATCATCAATTGAAAACCTTCACAGTTGACTTGAAAAGTCAACTGTGATGAACGACTTGCCTTAATCAATCGCGTTAACTCTTGATTAGGCTATTATTGGCAACGCCACACGATTTCCGGTCCATTATGACTCAGAAATACGTTTATAAACATCCAATTATTACCAATTTTCCCTTATGCGCGTATAACATTCATTGTTTAGTCAAATCTTACCATTTCTTCGATCCAGTGTTTAACCCTATAAATTGGACATTCACGAACCATCACAATTCGCTCATACATCTTTCTTAACCATCAATCCCTCTTAATCATCCTCTGATCTTGTTATTCGATTGCATTTTGACTTTCAAGGTTGACCGACCTATCGAGCTCGAAACAACGTTGTAAGTATAATTATTTTACTGGGTTTTGATCATCGGCATCCACACATCAAAAACCCTAAGTTTAATCAGGTTATTGATGTGTGAATCGTCTGATTAGAAAAGCTAGGGCTCGTGGGTTGAATATTGGGGATAATCACGATTAACATATGGTATTTATTTTAAAACAAACGAGAATAAACACAACCACTGGTCTGGACCAAGTGGTTGTGTCTGTTGCTGTGTACCTAAGCCACCCAGGTTCGAGTCCCGGCAGTGGCGTGATTTTTTCTTTTTTTTTTTCAGTTTTAAACAAAACATTATATATAAAACATATAATGTTATAAATTCGTTTTTAAATAGTAAAACTATTTTAAAAATTCTAAAAATTTTATTTTAAGCTAATCTGATAAAAAGGTTTCACCCACAATTTTTAGTTTTCAAAAATTAATTTATTTAATATATATAATAATTAAATCAATTTTATTCTATTATATTTATAAAATTCCATTAAAATATCAAAACGATCTTATTAATTTCCACAAAAATTATCCTGAGTTTTTATAACATTAAGATTTTCAGAAATGATTTTTATTTCTGAAAAATCATTTATTTAATATTTTTAATCAATTTTAGTTAGTTTTAATCATAATTAAATCATAATAAATCCAATTTTTACTATTTTTGCACCAAAATTTTATACAAATTATTTCTGAATATTTACAACAGAAATATAATTTTTAAGCTGATAATTCTTTAATTTTAGTAATTTTTAATTATTAAAGTTAAAGTTTGACAATTCGTAATAAATAGATTAATAATCTATTTTAAAGAAAATAATTTTATAAAAATTATTTTTATACTTTAAACAAATTCTTGTGACCATTTTAGATTTAAAATTCATAAAAAGATTTTTGGTTATTTATTTACTAATATTCTCTCAATTATCAAACATTTTTAATCGAGCATTTATCCCCAATTCGAAGCCCTAGAACTTATACATTTGTAGACTTGGTAGACTTAGACATATTTATTACCTTATTATAGGGTGATACTTGATACATTTGAGCAACACCATTATTCAATTTTTCAACAGATATAACATATTGCTAAGGTGAGTTTTACATAGCCCCTTTTCTATTTATCACCATTTTTGGGGTGAAACATGTTACAACAATACTTATGCAATTCAATCATCAATGTGTCTATGTGTATTTCTATGTTGCATTATGTCTTGAACATGACTAGGGTAAGCACAATTCTAGCATAAACATTCATCAGCCAAACGGTATACATTGATAGATCTATTGGACTGACAATCCCACCCGGATACGTGCCTCCTACAAAGGTTACGTGGGTGTTTGTTACTGCAATATAAACGAGTGAACCATGAGCGTATGGGATGTACCACAATACAACAGTCATAAGGTTGATTATGCACTCGATTTACTTCTAGTATGTTTTCGCATATGGACTAGATTGCCATGACACATGAATTGCACAACAATTTTACTCGATTATCAAAACCTATGTAATTCTCACCAACTTTTGTTGACCCAAAATATTTTCAACTTAACATGTTTCAGGTTCTACTTGCTTGAAGATTTGATTGAATGCTTGAAGATGTGTGCATAGTTTTATTCAAATTATTGTACAAATTCTTAGAACAATTGTATGTAATTTATTTTAATCATTTATTGAACTTATTAATTACCATGAGCTACTGAACAATCATCAATACGTGATATCCCGATGTTTCCGCCATCGGTTGGGGTGTTACAGATTGGTATCAGAGCCATGGTTATAGGGAATTAGGTTATTAGAAAAATAATCTAGTCTATAACCATAGGATTTAACCAGTACTTGCTTCTTTTACTTGCTATTCTCTACCTCCCTCCTACTTCTTATCCCTACTTTCATCCTTACAAGAAGGTTGCTCTCCATCAGTGGATCTACTCTTAAACTAATAGGACAAGATCCTCAGGTTTAACCTGAACCACCTTGAGATCTCGTCGAAGTTCGAGATTTTAATAACGAACACGTGCAATCTGGAAGGGTGAACGCCTGTATTCTGAGTCTTCTGTCTAGGCTGGCATTGCGCATATATCCCAATCAGACGAGGGACCCGGATGCCTACCTGGGAATTCTCGGGATGAGTGTTCACTTATAGGCTAAAGCATGTCTTCATATGTTATTAGAATTTAGAATCTTTGATAAGTCAACGTTTTCGTTTATTCGTTTTAATTAATGAATAAATGATTACATTCCTTATATAAAAACATATGAACAACTATCGAAAGACGGACCACAAATAAAAAAAATGAATAGCTAAAAAAAATAAGTATAAAAATAAATTTACAAACTCTACAGAGCCTCCCCACACTTAAAGTTAATCAGGGGGCTTCTCTTTTATCTGGACCCGATCTAACCCGTTTAATTCCACCCGGTCCTCGTTAACAATTGAATATTTATTAGTGGAATTGAAAAATAATCTAAGCATTCTTAACGGGTCAGACCACCAAAATTTAAACTTACCTGGATTGAACCGGATGCGTGGCATGTAGCAAGAAGACCGATCGTGCTTGACTTTCACTGGCTTCCTCTTCTCCAATTCGTACCAACCATTGATCCTCTTCCGGTTCCGATCTTTTCTTTTTCTCTTCTTTGCCCTCTCCCGTGGTGCTGTTGATTTTGAAGTTCCATCTATCACTAATACCACGGGCCAGCTATGGTGCGCTTCTTCTACCACCATTTCCATGGGATGATCCCCACACTTATTTCTTTCATCTGGTGCAGGTTCAGTCATGTATGTCGGTTCACCTTCGAGTAGGGCATCCAGGTATGCCATATCTCCATCAGGATCAGACTCCCCTAAATCTTCATAACCAGGCAAACCCTCTAACTCCAGATCTAAAAACTCATCCTCTTCAGACAATGACTTCTCACCCATCTCATTGTCTTCCTCTGCACCAAACATCATACCAACGGAATCTCCCAATTCCACTTCTTCTTTAATCACTTCCTTTTTACTAACGACCTCTGATACGCCGCCCATTCTTCTTCGTCATCCTCTTCATCAGAGTCACTCCCAAAATCATATATAGTAACCTGTGGCACCGGAGGTGGGACTTCAACGTCCATTTTCGTCTCCGTGATTGGGATGATCTCTTCATCTGACTCATCAGCGTATTGCATGATCGGCTCCTTCCCTTCTTCTGGAAATGTCGGGAACAACTCCCCCAGAGCATTCATGTAACCGAGGTAGTTGCCCTCCTCATCATATGTATAACCAACTTTAGGCAGCTGCTCTTGCTGAACTTTTTCTTCTTCTTCCTTTAATCTCCTAGCAATGTCTTCTACTGTTCGTTGAAGATCTAAAAGAGCAGCCTGTCGGTCTTTTATGAGGATGTCATGGTTTTTTAGGAGAATGTCCTGCTCTGCTAACATGTTCTGGGTATTGGCATCCTTAGCAACTAATAATGTCAACAGACTCTCAATTTTACTCCAATCATTACCACTATTCTCACAAGAATTGCTTCCAGAAAATTGATCAGGATACTGATTAAAATGTGGCTGCTGATACGAGTCATCATAATAATATGTAGGACACCCCTGTGAATAATATGGCTGCGGCTGCACAAAGGAATTAGCACAATAATGTGCAGAGGACCCCTCATATTGTGGACATAAAATAGTAAAATGAAGTCCTCCACAAATCTCACACATATTTACAGACTCAAAAGAAACAAAAGACACATAAAATTAGACTCCTACGACTCATTTTACAAAAAGACAGACTCAAAACAAAACACAAGTAGCACAAATATGGCAGATAAGTGTAATCAAAGCTAGTAAACGCAATCGCCAAGAATCCCCGGCAACGGCGCCAAAAACTTGATGTGCTATAAGTGGTTTAGTAAAAACTACTAAATTAAACCTAAACTAGACACTCTAAGTTTTAAATTTATATCCTAAGACTCTCTAAACCTAAACCACACAACCGGCAAGTGTACCGGTCAGTGCAGTACAGCTAAAGTAAGTCCGAGTATCGAACCCACGAGACTCTAATGGAAAACGTAAACTAGACTCGATAACTTATCTACAAACTGACTTAAATTGTTTTGTTGCTTAAGGGGGGGGGGGGTTTCTAACAAACTAATTGCAAATAAATAAATAGAACTGAAATAACTTAAAACAAGAACTGGGAACCGTAACTAAAATCAGGTAATGGGAAGGCACTACCTAGGCTAGAATCCTACACATGAATGATAAATTTCTAATGGTCATGGAACTGGGGTGGAACCGGGATCTTAAAATACTAAACATCAAGAATAGACTAGACACCCTCGACCCTTCTCAAGGGGAAACCCTAGAATACTGTTGTGCTGTTAAACCACCGGTTGAGAGGTTACCCTCACAGGCTTACCTACTCGAATCTTAAAGTACCCGCTAGACAGTCTACCTCACAGCGCGAAAGTCACAATACACCCGAAAGTGCAAGGGGTAACTACAATATTTCTGATAAGACTTGGCCTACAAGGAGTGCTAGGGAAACTAGGAAGATCTTCTCACAAAGCCTCTAGAACTAGCAATTTAACACCCTAGACAGACCAACAATCTCGCACCTCACAGCTATTGAGAATTGGTAGAACACTTAGAATTATCTAACTAACAATTACAACTCCTATGGATAACCTGCAGAATTAACCATAAACTAGTCGCTAACACTCAGTCCGCAACCTAACCCGCATTCATACATGAAAGACATTCACAAAAACGCAAGTGGAGTTTATAAAAAAATAATTAAATAAAACTAAATACGCATACACATCAAACCAGAAAATAAAAAGTTCTTTACTTTAAAATTCAACCCACAACCAAAAGTTCCAAGACCAAAAGAAAATAAATCAAACATGTGCAATCATCTTTAACCTAGGTAGCGAAAAGGTCTAGCCAATAAAAGTCATGATAAAATCAAAACAATAAAAGCCAGTTAAATTCATGGTGTTCACTACGGGTTTGAATAAAATAAATAAATAAGATAGAACCAACCCGTGCTGGCACCTATACCTCAACCCTTGACCTTCACCTCCAATTTTTTTAGCTGCTGCTCGATTCCTTTTCTTTATAATTTGCGGCGCCTATCTCCTAATAATAATTGTCCTCCTCTGATATGGCTCCAACTCCTCCAAAGAATAAATAATAAAATATCGCTAATGTTCTGTTCCTTCAAATCAATATTGTACGCAGCTCCACCGCTCGTTTCTTTTGATAAGATGTAGCTCTTCCTCTTTCACGTAGGGTTATTTTTTTTTTTCAAAAGTCTCATGGGCCTAGAGCCTTATGTTTTCTTTTTTCTTTTTTTTTAATTTATGTATTAATATTATTATTATATATTATTATTAGTAGTAGAATATTATAGCTCCATGCTCTCGACTCGGGTGTTCTTGACTTGACCAAAGTTGCTCGTTTACGCTCCAACGTCAATGAACACCTACCAAAATATAAAATAAAATAGATAAATACTAAAAAAGACCCAAAACTAATAAAGATCTATAAAAACCTATACTAAATAAAATAGACCGGTACAAGCATAAAACTAATAAAAGAACTATCTAAACGACTCGAAAACTGTACAAACTTTACACTAGAAATAGATGTATTTTACAATACATCAGTATGGCCTGTGTTATTGCCATTTGTCTCCCTTTAATTATTGAGTTGAGGGAGATAACTTCATCATCCACCATCACTGTCTCAGCATTAGCCCAGAACTCATTTAGAGTTTCAGGATGAATTGGTGGGTCTATGGTGAGAGCGGTGAAATATTGGGATTTGACGACAAGATCAATGATCTCATCGTATTGGGTCCAGCCTTCTTGTTTTTCTAAGTAGGCTCTGAGATTGTGTCCCTGTTTGAGAACTAAAGCCATGTGGTTTGTGTGTGTTGATGAATCGAACAGTGATTTTGTGTTGCAGGTTCAGGGGTTTGAAAGCTTTCTTGAGAGAGAAGGAGGGAATTTTTGTGTTTGAAATGATAAGTGTTGAAAAAAGATATTTATCAGAAGTTTTTAACCGCTTGGATCTTCTTTATTAGAAGTTTTTAAACCGCCTAGGTTAAAAATCTTTTTATCAGAAGTTTTAAACCGACTAGGTCAAACTTCTGATGATGGGAAAAGTCAGATTTGCCCTTTTTGACTAAACTGCTAATGAAGGATTATCTTCATCAGTAGTTCCCATTTTCTCTTCAGTAGTTTTAACAGCTGATGAGAAATACTTTATAAATACTTTTATTCATAACTTCTGAAGGTTATTTTATCAGAAGTTAATCACTTTTCAGAAATTATCCCCATACTGATGTTTTGTTCATCAGTAGTTTCTCTCTTTTCAGAAGTTTTTAAAGTGTTTTGAAAACAGATGTAAGTGAAAATCAAAAAAATGTGCAGAAAAATAAATAGAAACACTTACAAATTTAGCATCCCTAGCATGGATACTAACTTCTGAAATGTTGATGTGTCAAGGGGTTTAGTGAAAATGCCAGCTATTTGATTAGTTGTTGCTACATGTTTCACTTCAATCTTGCCTTTTTCATAGCAATCTTTTATGAAATGATACCTGATTTCAATATGTTTAGTTTTTGAAAACTGAACAGGATTTTGAATGATGCTAATGGCAGATTTGCTGTCTACAAGCAATGGTGTCTTGGTTTCTTTGATTCCATAATCAAGAAGTTGATATTGGAGCCATTGTATCTGTGATGTACAACTTGCAGCTGCAATGTATTCAGCTTCAACAGTTGAAGTTGCAACAGATGTTTGTTTCTTTGATTGCCAGGACACTAGACAGTTTCCCAAGAATTGACAACCACCAGATGTTGATTTTCTTGACATTTTACACCCTGCATAGTTACTATCTGAAAAAGCTGATAACTTGGTATTGCTTGAAGCAGGATACCAAATTCCAAGTGTGGGAGTTCCTTTCAGATATCTGAAAATTCTTTTGACTGCAATAAGGTGTGATTCCCTAGGAGCTAATTGATATCAAGCACAGACACATGTTGAAAACATAATATCTAGTCTAGAAGCAGTTAGATATAAAAGGGAACCTATCATACATCTATACATGGTTTGATCAACCTGTTTTCCTTGATCATCTGGTTCAACTTGTGTGGTTGGTGTCATGGGGGTGGAACATGATTTATAGTCTTGTAAAGAAAATTTGTTTAATAATTCTTTAACATATTTTGATTGGTGTATAAAAGTTCCATTTGTTTGTTGTTTAATCTGCAGTCCCAAAAAGTACTGCAGTTCCCCCATTGTACTCATCTCAAATTTTGATTGCATGAGTTTCTTAAATTCTTCACACAATTTTGTGTTTGTTGAACCAAAAATGATATCATCAACATATATTTGAACAAGTAAGATATGATTTCCAACATGTTTTATGAAAAGAGTTTTATCAATGGCACCTCTTGTGAAGTTATTTTTGAGTAAAAAGGTTGAAAGTGTATCATACCAGGCTCTTGGAGCCTGTTTGAGCCCATAAAGAGCTTTGTCTAGTTTGTACACCCACTCAGGATGAGAAGGATCCTCAAACCCAGGTGGCTGACAAACATACACTTCCTCTTTTATCTTTCCATACAAAAATGCACTTTTGACATCCATTTGATAAACTTTTATTTTGTTGGAAATGGCATAGGCCAGAAATAACCTGATGGCTTCAAGCCTTGCAACTGGAGCAAAGGTTTCATCATAGTCAATGCCTTCTTCTTGAGAGTAACCTTGTACTACCAGTCTTGCCTTGTTCTTTATTATAATACCAGCTTCATCTTGTTTATTCCTGAAAACTCATCTTGTGCCAATTGGTTGCTTGTTTGGTGGTAAGGGACAGATTTCCCAAACCTGTTGCTTGTTGAATTGAAGCAATTCATCTTGCATTGCCTGCACCCAATTGTTGTCTTTGAGAGCTTCCTGGTACTTCTTTGGTTCCAACTGTGAAATAAATGCTAAGAATAGACCAAAGTTGGAAAGCTGGTTTCTTGTTAGAACACCTGATGCAATATCACCCATGATTTGATCAAGTGGATGATCTTTGTGTTCGATCAGTTGTTGTAAACCACTGACAGGTGTTGGTGGCTCATGTTCTTCAAACAAACTACTGAGGTCTATTATATCTGGTTCAGCAGTTTCAGTGTCTTCAGTAATTGCAGGTGCTGAAGCAGATGTTTGAGTTTGGCCTTCAGTATTTGTTGAATCAGAAGTTTGTGAAACTTCTGATGGTTTTGAAGTTGACTTAATGACTGTTTGAGGAGACCATGGTGCTGGATCCTCATCATCAAACCTTTGATCACCATAATAAGTAGGTTTGGATGAAGTGACAGTCTTTTCAGGTTCAAAATGGAAGTTGTCAAGGTCAAAGAGTTCAGCATGATGTGCTGGAATGAGAGTGTGTTTTGACTCATTGAACTTGACATTCAGTGTTTCTTCTACTATCCTGGTCTTTGAGTTAAAAACCTTGTAGGCTTTTCTAGTTGAGGAATAACCAAGAAAGTAACCTGAGTCAACTTTGGCAGCAAACTTTGAAATAGATTCCTTGATGTTCAAGATGAAACATTGACACCCAAAAGCCCTGAAAAAAGAGATAAGGGGCTTCATGCCATGAAGAACTTCATAGGCAGTTTTTGAATGTCTCTTGACAACAAGAACTCTATTTTGAACATAACATGATGTGTTAACTGCTTCTGCCCAGAAGTATAAAGGTAGGCCAGAATCAGCTAACATTGTTCTTGCTCCTTCTATTAAAGTTCTGTTCTTCCTTTCTACCACACCATTTTGTTCAGGAGTTCTGGCAACACTGAATTGTCTAATAATCCCTTTAGACAAACAGAAGTCATTCAGAGTTTTGTTCCTAAACTCTGTCCCATTATTACTTCTAATGGTTTTGACAGGTAGAGAATATTGCTTCTCAACTTGTAGAATGAAGAACTTGATGATTTCAGCAGCCTCATCCTTGGAAAATAAGAAGAATACCCATGTAAATCTTGGGTAGTCATCAATGATGACTAAGCAGTACTTCTTTTTACCAAGGCTCATGATCTTTACAGGTCCAAATAAGTCCATATGGAGTAGTTGAAGACATGCAGTTGTTTTTGATTCTTCAATAGACTTATAGGAGGACTTATGTTGTTTTCCCTTTAAACAGGATACACAGTGTTCTTGACACTGGTATACTTTTAAGGGTAGACCTCTGACCAAGCCCGTTTTTGTGACTTTATTTATGGTTTTAAAGTTCACATGGCCAAGTCTCCTGTGCCAGAGATCAGTTTCTGAAGTTGATGCCCTTGAGAAGAAACAGGCAGTGTTGTTCAGTACTTTGTCTTTTTCAATGTCCACTGCATAGACATTGCCACATCTTTTGGCAATTAACAAAGTATGATCTTCAATGATCTTCTCTATCAACTTCTGGCCTTCTGGTGATATGATCTTGCATGCTGTCTTTGTGAAAAAGGAAGAATATCCTTTATCACACATTTGTGACACACTAAGCAAGTTGTACTCAAGGTTTTCAACCAGATTGACCTTGTCAAACTGTATTTTGCCAGAGGAGACATTGCCATGTCCTAGCACATATCCCTTAGCATTGTTCCCAAAGGACACAGATCCATCTCTTTGACTGATAAAATTGTTTATCAGGTATCTGCATCCGGTCATGTGCATTGAGCCTCCACTGTCTACATACCAAATGCTATTCAAGCCTCTGGAAACTCTCTGCACAATATAGCAAATTAGTTAGATTTAAGAACCCAAGCCAGTTTGGCTTTGGGTTTGCTCTTGAGAACATTAACAGCTTGTTCTTGACCAATTTGAGAAATCCATGTCTTTTTGGCAATGGATTTTTCATTAAGCACAATGGTGGTATTCTTTTGAGGACCACCATCAACTTTGGTCATCAGTAGTTGTACCAAGTTCATAAGATCTTTAATCTCAGCCGTTTGTGAAACTGCTGATGATTCAGGTCTAACTACTGAAAGAGAATTTTGAGAAAAAGACTTTTGTTGAGATTTTGTCTTTTTCTGAGAAAGGGTTTTTGCTGGTTGTTGTTTCTTGGGAGAAAATTTTTTACATAATCATTTTTGATTTGTTTTCCCACAACCAGTTGTTGATTTTTCTTATTGAACTGAATACCCTTTCTATATCTGCAAAATTCAGTTTTGTGGTTGAACAGACCACAGATTTCACATTCTTTTGTCTTTTCTTTCAAAGACAAATCTCTGACTGTTTTGATTGGTTTTAGGTCATCAGTAGTTTTCAGGTTCTCAACTCCTGATGTAGTTGAAACTACTGATGGCTTAAAGTCAGATTTAATCAGTACTTCTGAAGAACTTTCTTTGTGTGATTTTAGAAAGTTTTCATGGAAAGATGTGCATTCTTCCTCTTCAGAAGTTTCACCTGAAACAATTTTTCTCCCATCTTCAGTAGTTTTGGGAGAGAAATCTGTTGGTGTTTCAGTGTGATTGTACCCTATGCCAAACCTAACATTTGAAACACTTTGTTTGTTTAGCAATAGTTGGTACCCTTTACAAGATTCCACCCATTTTTCACATGTGATCCTGGTGTCAGCAAGCTCTTGTCTGACATTTCCCAGGTCATTTAGCATGATTTTAATTTGTGCTTGGGTTTCAATAGCAGTGTCAGTTAATTTAGAAACTTCTTTTGTTTTAGCATAAAGTTTTCTTTCTAAATCACATTTCATCTGAGTGAATTTTCTCTCAGAGTCATTTGCCTTTCCTTGTAAGTGAATATTGGTCTCTCTTATGAGAGCAAAAGATTCTTTGCATGAATTAGAACAAAGTTTTGTCAAAGATTCTTTAGATACCTATGACAAGGCAGATTTTGAGGTGCATCCCTCAAATGCCATTAAGGCAAAGTTCTTCCTGCCATTGTCAGGTTCTCCCCAGTTGATGTCAAACATTTTATTGTCTGCATCAGGATTGCACTCTGTGGTGTCAAAAGGAAGACTGCTCCAGTCAACATACCCTGAGGTAAATAAACTTTGTTGAGAGGGTTGCTGTTGCTGTGGAGGTTGTTGAGCAGCTGGAAAGGGAGGGATTGATTGTTGGCTCTGCATCTGTTGAGCAGGCATCTGTACATATTGTACTTGTGGCACATATTGGAGTTGTGGAGCTTGTGCCTGTACAAAATGTGCACTCCCTTGTGTTCCATTATTCCTGTTATAATTGGGGTTAAAATTGTTTCCAGACTGAGATTGGTTAGAGCCAGAGCTTCTACATTCTCTAGCAAAGTGTCCCAACTTTTGACACTTGTGACATCTAAGTTTAGATTTGTCAAAACCAATTTTTGTAGAACTGTTAAGTCCTGGAAACTTCCTTCCTGACCTTTTGTAAAATTTGTTTGTTTTTAAACTTAACATGGCCAGTTGGTGCAAAATATCCATTTCTTCTAGGTCATCACTGCTGAAACTATTTAAGTCATCCATGATAAAACACATGTTATCAGCAGTTTGACCTAAATCATTATTGTCATAACCTGGGAATGATCTTTCAGATGAGATCCCAGCAGTTATGTCAATGTGGTCAAAAGATCCAAAACTATTTGAACAAGTTGGTGAGTCTTGTCCTAATAGTGCTGTACTACCTGGTAGATAGTCATCAGCAGTTTTACCAGAATTTTGTAACTTTTTCTTTTGATCAATTTCTCTCTCAAAAGTAATTAATCTCCCATGAAGTTTTGTAAGAGTGAGGGAGCTAAAATCTGGTGAAGATCTTAAGACTATTGAGTATGTTTCCCATTTATCAGGTAAAGACCTTAAAAATCTATGAAGCATAGATACAGTTGTATAGGTCTGACCATTTAGTTTTAGCTCAGATATTAATGAGGAAAATCTTTCAAATTGCTGAGTTAAAGTTTCCCCATTAATGTGAGCAAAAGTCTCATATTGTTGAGCCAAGATTTCTCTGGTGTTGGCAATCACCTCTTCAGTTCCTCCAAACTATTCTTTTAGGCAGTCCCAAAGCTCTTTGGCACTATCACAATGTAATAGGCCAGAGTAGATTTCATTTGGGAGTGCCATTGCCAACATAGAGAAAGCTTTTGCATCAAGCTCAAGTTTTAGGAAATCATCTTCAGTATAGTCTTTTGGTTCTTTTGGAATCTCTGCTTTAGTTTCTGGATTAATGTTTACTGGTTTATGAGGACCATATATCACAGATTTCCAGCAACCTGTGTTGGTCTGTGATAATGTATATCCCATTCTCCTTTTCCATATGTTATATTCATTTCTTACAAGCATGGCAGGTTTAGTGGCAGAACCAGTATTATGAGGATCCATTTTAAAGAGTATTGATTTGTCAAATATCTCTAAAAGTGATGGATGTTGATAAAAGTGAGCTTATAATCCTTTATTGAATATCAATAAGAGCATGTGTCTGATTCTCAATTTGTTAGATTGATATGTGATCAGATAAACCAGAGCTCTGATACCAATTGTTGGATCAGTAAGCTGCTCTTTTAGTTGAACTTGCTAGTTGACACTTAAGTGTTTAGCAAGTTCTTGGTGAGTGATAGCACAGCGGAATGTTTATAAGTTTTATAGCTACACTTATCAACAGGAGTTATTACTCCCCCTGGAATCAAGAACTAATAAATGAGAAGTGTTTATTGAGAATCTAAGTATTGAATGAGAATGAAACACTTTGACAGATTCTCAGTAAACACGAAATGGAAATAACAATAATAAGAGTTGAAGGATTTCTTGTATTAAAATCAATGTCTAAAACAGAAGGATGAATCCTTCTATTTATAGACTTTACAAATACATGAACCTTGCCAAAAAGCAAGTTCAGAAACAAGTTGCAACAAGTTGCAGTCTTGGAACTTGTACATAAAGCAAAAAGAAATACTAAAGTATTAAACTACTGATATACAAAGGCGGTGGAGAAGATCTTCTTTAAGTACTGATGAATGACAAACTACTGATGAGTAGTTTGTCTTCAGTAGTTCTTCAGTAGAAGTGTCTGGTTTGAACTTCAGAACTTCTGATGACTTCTTCTTCAGTACTTCTGAATCTCTTCTTCAGCAGTTTGATTCCTTGTCTTCAGCAGTTCCATACTTAGAGTATTTTGACAGAAAGTGAATTAGACTAAGGTTTGCAAAAGTGGTTTCACCAATCCTTTTTGTCCTAACACTGTGTTAGAAAGCAGCGTGCCTGAATGGTAAATAATAATAATAAATAGTAAAAAACTTACACAATCTGGATTCTTTGACGAGTGCTTTAAACATATTGTTGACGTTATACTGGTATATTGCAGGTGTAGGAGACTCGCATAACCCAGAACATGAAATTGTAAATTCCTCCAAATCCTTATTAGTAAATGATCTCTTGCAGCGTTTTGAAATGTTCTGATAAATGTGAAACGTGCAAAGATATTTGTTAGCGTTTGGGAAAATTTTGTCACACGTATTCATAAGCGCCTGGTCTGTCTGTTAAAATAGCACGCGGCTCCATACACTCTTCCAACATAGATTTGAGCTTTTCAAGGACCCATATGAAGTTTTCTTCACATTCCTTCGAAAACAATGGCATTAGCGGCACAAAATGACCGGTTTGTCGATGTCAAACCGATAACTTGCACTAACAGTAAATGGTACATGTTGGTCTTGTAAGTTGCGTCGATCAACAAATATGTAGGAATGCATGCCACATTTTGAAAGATAATGGATGCACACAAAAATGTCCGCAACCGCGTTTGTTGGAGGATCCTCCCGAGTGTAATGTGTGTAGTTTTTAGAAACTTGCATGTTTTCGAGTTCTTGCATGGATGATCCACTGTGTTTCTTTCCAGCATTATTCATTTGAATAGCTTTGTGTATGTCTTTGAAAACACACATGCACTCTGGGTACTGTCGCTTTACGGTTTTCCAGTTTTTACGCGGCTCCGTATCATGCGCTAATAGCTCCTCCACCAATTTAAATTTGTTGGGAGAAAGTCTTTTTGCATACGCGTAACCTTCTAAATATTCAACAAGATTGTGGTTATGTTCGGCGTTCCTTACCTCTATCTTCCAAGCGTCACGCTTCCCGTCATAGAACCCGAGCACTAGAAAAGGGCAACCAATTTTTTGGCTACATGTTCTCCTCTACGTAGCTATACTCTTGTGCTCACCACCGCGGTTGCATACTAGACAAATCATTAACTGTTTTGGATCGTCATGTCACAGTTCAGTGTCATACGAAGCTGGGTTGTTACGTGGTTGCTTGTCTGAAACATAAGAGTAGACGTGGTTGCTATACTGAAACTTGCGGGCTCTATGGTTGCTCGTACGAAGAGTATTGCGGTACATATGCATATTCACCACTGTGCTCATAGTACGGGTTGTTTTCCGATAGGTACGAAGGTTCAACATTGGGTTCGTAGTACGGCCCGTCCAGGTCTGGAAACAATGGTTTTTCATAATCAGACACAACCTCTTGAGAATCAGGAATACGTGTCTCATGAGAATCAGGAATACCTGGTGCATTGAAAATATTAGACCAGCATGACATTTTATAGAATAAGAAAAAACAATGGTTTTTCGTTTGTGAAAATATGAAAGAAGAAGGAGGAGGAGAAGGCCAACAATAATTCAACTTCAGACCAATACTCCTTGTATTGGTCAATACTGGACATATAGGGTACGATGTGGCAAATATTTTATGTGAAATTTGCTTTATGCGACCATGCCTAACTCAAATCCTCAACTATTCTGGCGCTTATTATGCTTGATATTTTCAACTATAAACAGCTTATAAGTAATCGGTATTGTGGTTTAAACTTTTTTAATAAGAAAACGGAGAAAACTACTGGAAAAAATATCAATTTGGTTTGTTTGTTATCTCATTTATGTTAATTATATGGTTAGTATTGTAAAAACAAACTAAAACAAAATAAAAAAAATATGTGTGACTCGTGAAACTACTCACATGTAACTCGCAAAGTTACATATATGTATCCTACCACCTTTTTTGCGTTGTTTGCCAAGATCAATAAAATAGAAATAGAATGCAAAAATAAAATTGACAAAAGTTCTTGTTTAAAAGTCGTTTTCTCTATTCTTCAAAGTATTCTTATGATTCCTAGCCACGGTATGTAATGCACGATTGTTAACCACAAATTAAAATAAAACAAAAATGGTGTGTTTGTTTATGGATCGACCTAGACACTTGATATGCTCAATGTCTATTAATCAGTAGGTTAGGGGCTGATGTGTTATTCTCGCTAATTTTATTATAACGTGCATTTTTAAATGGATTAAAAATATAAAGTTTTGTATACCATGTGGCGCAAAAACATATGGATAAATAAAAAATTCATAAAAAGTTATTTATTTATATTTCTTTGGCACAATATCATTGACCGTGTATATAGTAAACAAAAAGTAACTATGAATATTTCATCTTTAATAATTAAAAGAATAAATGTAGATATGCTAAAAGGTAGAGAGAGAAAAATGCTAATATTAAATTTAACACTATTTTTTTTTTGCAAATTCATTTATCTTATAAAGTTACTAGCAAGAAACTCGTGCGTTGCAACGGAGTCGACAATACAGGGCAGAAACGTAATTCAAACCTTAAAACGATTAAAAGAATCAATATGTAAATGTTTGTGTGTGTAAGCACCTATGCTTCGCAGTAAGGTAATTTTTTAAAGGCTACAAGGAGACATCATAGCGTGCTACGTTCTATATACCATATGCAATTTGACCTACATGCCGGTAAAAAAATGAAAGTAGCGGTTTGACTTATTAGCAACTATTATTATACTAATAGTCCTACTCAATATGTTGAAAGTGTCAAATCTGGATAGAATGCCGAGAAGAAGAAATCATAGGGACCTTTATAAGATTGTAACACCCCAACCGATGGCGGAATCATCGAGGTGTCACGTAGTGACGATTGTTCAAAAGCACATGGTACTTAAATGTAAATATTATTAAATGAAACCCAAAAAATTGTCTTACAAGGAAATGGAAATACAAGGTCTTAAATGAAACATAAATAATGAAATAACTGCATAATAAAGCGCTAAAAGTATCTTGATCAAACTGCACCTGAAACATGTACAAAAATAGGTTTGGTCAACATAAGAAATGTTGGTGAGCATTCCTAGTTTTGATATATATAGTAGATTAAAAGTTATACAATTCAAGTGCAAGCTACAGTGCAAATATGTAAACCATGTATCAAACAAATGAGCGAAATCAACCCTGTGACTGTATAATGTACTGTATGAACTGTAGTGTACTTATCCAACAAATGGATAATAACTTAACAATGGCCACGGATTCTCCGATGAAAAAGGGGGAGAATCAACCTAGGCGGGTTGTCAATCCAAATAGCGCTATCCAATGTTAAGGTCGGCTTGTACAATGTTAATGATTTCACTAAGTACAAATGTATTCCACATGTATTGTCTAAGCATAAAGCACGTTGTAAGCAATGCACATAGTACTAGAATTGTATTGTGAAAATGTAAACTTGTATTTGAAATTTGTAATAGTGTACATGTAACACCCCAAAAATGTATAAAAGTAAAAAGGGGATAGGAAATACTCACTGTTCACGTAGTAACTTGAAATTGGACTGGACAACGAAATATGAACTTGAGATTTCTCCCAAAAGATTAACCTAAAGTAATTGATAATGTGTGAGTGAAATAACTCTAGGATGCATGTATATCTAGGGCTTCGAATTGGGGATTACGTTTATTTGTGTTAATAAACAAATTGTTTATTAATTATGAGAAATTTAATAAATAAATAAATAAAAGTCTTTTAATGAAATTTGAATTTAGGATATACACAATAAAGTGTTTGAAGTGTAGAAATAATTTTTATAAAATTATTTCATTTAAAATAGATTTTTAAATCTATTAATTATAAATAGTCATTATTTAACTTTAATATTTAAAAATACTAAAATTAAAGAATTCTTATTTTAAAAATCATATTTCTGTTCTAAATGATTAAAAATAATTTGTATAAAATTTTGGTGCAAAAATGATGAAAATTGGATTTGTTATGATTTAATTATGATTAAATCTATCAAAAATTGATTAAAAATATAAAATAAATGATTTTACTGAATTAAAAATTATTTCAGTAAAGTTTAACTTTAAATAAAGTCAGGATAAATTTTGGAGAAATTAATAAAATTGTTTTGATGTATAAATGGATTTTTATAAATCTAATAGATTAAAAATGATTTAATTATTATAAATATTAAATAAATGAATTTCTGAAAAATAAAAATTATAAATGAAACTTTTATAACAGATTTAACAAATGTAATTTTTTTAGAATTTATAAAATAGTTTTGGTATTTTTAAAAGAATTTAAAAGATTTAAAAGGATTTAATATATATATATATTTAATTGTTTGTATTCAAAAAGAAAAGAAAAGAAAAAGAAACAAAACCGGTCAGAGCCGGGACTCGAACCCGGGTGACCTCTGGGTTGGCACATGGTCACAACCACTTGGCCTAGGCCGGTGGTTGTGATGATTCTGGGTTAAAAATAAATATATAACATACGCAAAAACAAGATTATCCCCAATTCAAGAACACGAGCCCTAGAAATTTCAATCAGACGATCAAGGCAACATGAGCCCGATTAAATATGGGGCTTTTGTTGCTGGATAGCCGATGAACAAAACCCATAACAAAAATGTGACTCACAGTGTGTAATCGTGTATAGTTGTCGAGTCAAAGAAATAAGTCAACCACGAACTCGTTTAACAACAATCAGTGTTTGATAGAGAGAATTGGAGGTTTAGGAAGATGAGTGAGCGAGTTGTGAAGCTGTTCCAAGGCTCAATTTATAGTGGAGATCAATAGGTTAGGTTAATTGGTAAGTTGACCCTGATTAATTATCATACGCGTTCGAATTCAAAATTGGTCAACGATCTGGTGTCAATTGACGTGTAGATGAGTTGTAATAGGCCGATAATTGTACAAATTTGCCAATTATAGATCAATCAAGCATTGATCTTGATTGATTGTGCAAACGCGTCCAAGCAGTTGACTTTCCAAGTCAAAACTGCACGTTTTTAAAACGCGTATAAGATTATTAAGTATCCGGGTTTAATCAGATAGAAGGCTCAGCTCAGTTGGTCAAGTGTGTTTGTGTTTGGGTGTAACCCGGTCTTGGCGCGGGTTCGAACCCCGGCCAGGACCATATTTTTTTTAAACATAATAAGGGGGTGTTTTGGGCTGGGCTTGGAGGCTGTTGGGCTTCATCAAGTGGGCCTCAACATAATAATTATTATTATTATTATTATATGATTAAACGAATACAATGAAAAGTGACGGATGTCACAGCATCCCCTACTTTTAGAAATTTCGTCCCGAAATTACTTCAAGTGGTAGTCTCTGGAAAGAGGTGAGGATACTTAGACATCATTTGGTCCTCACGCTCCCAAGTAAACTCTGGGCCTCGTTTGGATTCCCAACGAACTTTGACAATAGGAATTCGGCTTCGCTTAAGCGTCTTGACATCTCGATCCATAATCTCCACAGGTTTCTCTACGAAGCGCATCGATTCGTCAATCTGGATATCCTCTAAAGGAACATGGAGGTTATCTTCAGCCAAACACTTTTTGAGATTAGAAACATGAAACGTTGGATGAACATTATTGAGTTCCGGTGGTAAATCGAGCTTGTAAGCCACCTTCCCAACTCGTTCAAGGATTTTAAAAGGGCCTACGAATCGTGGTGCAAGTTTTCCTTTCTTTCCAAACCGAAATACACCCTTCCAAGGTGAAACCTTGAGAAGTACCATGTCTCCGACTTGGAATTCTAGAGGTTTGCGCCTTTGATCGGCATAGCTCTTCTGTCTGCTACGAGCAACTTGTAAGTTCTCACGAATGCGGTGAATTTTGTCTGTCGTTTCTTGTATCAGCTCGGGACCGGTGATTTGTGTTTCACCAACCTCGCTCCAACACACAGGGGAACGACATTTGCGACCGTAGAGTGCCTCAAATGGTGCCATGTTAATACTGGAATGATAGCTGTTATTATACGAGAACTCAACCAAGGGTAGGTGCGTGTCCCAATTACCACCAAAGTCGATGATGCATGCTCGAAGCATATCCTCCAATGTTTGGATGGTTCGTTCAGTTTGGCCATCCGTCTGTGGGTGATAAGCCGTGCTAAGATTTAGTTGTGTACCAAGTGCGGACTGAAATGTCTGCCAAAAGCGAGAAGTAAACCAGCTATCACGATCGGAAATAATGTCTAGAGGAATACCATGACGGCTGACAATCTCACTGATGTAAATCTTAGCCAGTTTCTCAGCTGTGTAGGTCTCACGAATGGGTAGGAAGTGAGCAGATTTGGTCAAACGATCGACAATAACCCAGATACTGTCATGCCCGCGGGTGGTGCGTGGAAGCTTCGTGATGAAGTCCATAGCAATGTTCTCCCACTTCCATACTGGTATTTCTGGTTGCACAAGTAAACCAGATGGACGTTGGTGCTCAGCTTTGACTTTAGAACAAGTAAGGCATTTAGCCACATAAAGGGCTATGTCCTTTTTCATACCGGGCCACCAATACAAAGTACGCAGATCCTGATACATCTTATCTGCACCAGGGTGAATGGAATAACGAGACTTATGGGACTCGTCCATGAGGAAGGTACGCAGGTTGTCACGATCAGGGATCCAAAGACGGTTCATGAAATAAAGTAAGCCATTTTTGGTTTCCAACTGATTTTCGGCTCCACACGACATTTCTTCGTACATGTTGCCCTCAGTAACAGAGATATGTTGGGCTTCAATGATGCGGAGTTTGATATCAGACTGGACCTGAGCACAATAAAGCTGGGCATGACCTTTACGACTAAGGGCATCGGCTACAACATTCGCTTTGCCAGGATGGTAGCGAATCTCGCAGTCGTAGTCATTTAACAACTCGACCCATCGTCGTTGTCGTATGTTCAGATCCTTCTGGTTGAAAATGTGTTGAAGACTCTTGTGGTCAGTGAAGATCACACATTTTGTACCATATAAATAGTGACGCCAAATCTTAAGTGCGAAGACGACCGCTCCGAGCTCAAGATCATGGGTAGTGTAATTTTTCTCATGGTTTTTCAGTTGTCGTGATGCATATGCTATAACCTTGCCTCGTTGCATGAGAACACAACCAAGGCCTTGATTAGAGGCATCACAGTAAACCACGAAATCCTCACTGCCTTCCGGTAAGGTGAGAATTGGAGCATCACACAGTTTCTGCTTCAAAGTTTGGAATGCTTCTTCCTGACTGGGTCCCCATACATATGGTTTATCCTTATGGGTCAAGGAAGTGAGAGGTAAGGCAATCTTGGAAAAGTTGAGAATAAATCGACGATAATAACCCGCTAAGCCAAGAAAAGAGCGAACTTCCGTGGGAGACTTGGGTGTAATCCAATTCTTAACAGCCTCAATCTTAGCTGGATCCACGTGTATACCCTTTTCACTGATAATGTGTCCCAAAAATTGAACCTCTTTAAGCCAGAATTCACACTTGGAGAATTTGGCATACAGTTGTTCATTCTTCAAAAGACTCAAAATTTGTCTAAGGTGTTGCTCGTGGGCTGATTTGGTCTTAGAGTAAATGAGAATGTCATCGATGAAAACAATTACGAACTTATCCAAGAAGGGTTTGCACACGCGATTCATGAGATCCATGAAGACAGCGGGTGCATTCGTTAGCCCGAAAGGCATAACCATAAACTCGTAATGCCCATAACGTGTACGGAAAGCTGTTTTTGGAATATCGTCTTCATGGACTCGTAGCTGATGATATCCCGAACGAAGATCGATCTTTGAGAAACAAGTCGAACCTTGAAGTTGATCAAAGAGGTCATCAATGCGGGGTAAAGGGTACCGGTTTTTAATGGTGAGTTTATTCAACTCCCGGTAATCAATACACATACGGAAAGATCCATCCTTCTTCTTTACAAACAAAACTGGAGCTCCCCAAGGTGATGAACTGGGACGAATGAAACCCTTGTCTGCCAACTCTTGAAGTTGACTCGCAAGTTCTTGCATCTCGGAAGGTGCAAGGCGGTATGGAGATTTAGCAACGGGCGTAGCACCAGGTACAAGATCAATACGAAATTCGACAGGACGCACTGGTGGAAGTCCTGGTAAATCATCAGGAAAAACTTCGGGAAACTCACGAACAACAGGAACATCTTGAATACTCTTGTCTTTACTTTTCTTTTCCACAATATGGGCCAAGAAAGCTACGTATTTCTTGCGTAGATATTTCTGTGCTTGGGTGCAAGACATGAGTTTAAGACCACTGGATGGTTTCTCACCATAAACCCGTAAAAAGTCACCCGATGCGAGAGGAAACCGAATAAATTTCTCAAAGCAGACAACTTCGGCATGATGTTTAGAAAGCCAATCCATACCCACGATAACATCAAAGCTTCCCAATTTCATGGGTATAAGATCAATGGTGAAGTCATGTTCGTTAAGGCTAAGAGTACAACCCTGAATAATAGAATCGATTGAGATGGGTTTACCATCTGCGACCTCGACCGTGAAAGGCGCTCCTAATCTAGAGCGAGTGTGAGATAATAGAGGTTCGAATGCTAATGACACAAAACTTTTATCCGCACCAGTATCAAATAAAATTGAAGCATAACGACCATCAAGTAAAAACGTACCATTCACCACGTCATTTGTTTCCTGAGCTTCTGTTGCATTGATGTTGAAAGCTCGACCACGAGCCACTGGGTTTGCTGCATGGTTTGCTGGGACAAGTGCTGGACATTGGTTTCTGAAGTGGTTCGGATCACCACAATTGAAGCAAGCTCGACCATATGCTATAGGTTGTGGGTTTTGGCGAGCTGGTTGAGGGTTAACAGGTTGAGCATTAATAGGTTGAGGTCGAAACGTAGATCGACATGTGGCAGCTACATGACCATACCTACCACAGGTGGTACAGTGGCGGCAAGGAAAATTTGCGGGGTGATGGTAGTGACGATTGTTCAAAAGCACATGGTACTTAAATGTAAATATTATTAAATGAAACCCAAAAAATTGTCTTACAAGGAAATGGAAATACAAGGTCTTAAATGAAACATAAATAATGAAATAACTGCATAATAAAGCGCTAAAAGTATCTTGATCAAACTGCACCTGAAACATGTACAAAAATAGGTTTGGTCAACATAAGAAATGTTGGTGAGCATTCCTAGTTTTGATATATATAGTAGATTAAAAGTTATACAATTCAAGTGCAAGCTACAGTGCAAATATGTAAACCATGTATCAAACAAATGAGCGAAATCAACCCTGTGACTGTATAATGTACTGTATGAACTGTAGTGTACTTATCCAACAAATGGATAATAACTTAACAATGGCCACGGATTCTCCGATGAAAAAGGGGGAGAATCAACCTAGGCGGGTTGTCAATCCAAATAGCGCTATCCAATGTTAAGGTCGGCTTGTACAATGTTAATGATTTCACTAAGTACAAATGTATTCCACATGTATTGTCTAAGCATAAAGCACGTTGTAAGCAATGCACATAGTACTAGAATTGTATTGTGAAAATGTAAACTTGTATTTGAAATTTGTAATAGTGTACATGTAACACCCCAAAAATGTATAAAAGTAAAAAGGGGATAGGAAATACTCACTGTTCACGTAGTAACTTGAAATTGGACTGGACAACGAAATATGAACTTGAGATTTCTCCCAAAAGATTAACCTAAAGTAATTGATAATGTGTGAGTGAAATAACTCTAGGATGCATGTATATCTAGGGCTTCGAATTGGGGATTACGTTTATTTGTGTTAATAAACAAATTGTTTATTAATTATGAGAAATTTAATAAATAAATAAATAAAAGTCTTTTAATGAAATTTGAATTTAGGATATACACAATAAAGTGTTTGAAGTGTAGAAATAATTTTTATAAAATTATTTCATTTAAAATAGATTTTTAAATCTATTAATTATAAATAGTCATTATTTAACTTTAATATTTAAAAATACTAAAATTAAAGAATTCTTATTTTAAAAATCATATTTCTGTTCTAAATGATTAAAAATAATTTGTATAAAATTTTGGTGCAAAAATGATGAAAATTGGATTTGTTATGATTTAATTATGATTAAATCTATCAAAAATTGATTAAAAATATAAAATAAATGATTTTACTGAATTAAAAATTATTTCAGTAAAGTTTAACTTTAAATAAAGTCAGGATAAATTTTGGAGAAATTAATAAAATTGTTTTGATGTATAAATGGATTTTTATAAATCTAATAGATTAAAAATGATTTAATTATTATAAATATTAAATAAATGAATTTCTGAAAAATAAAAATTATAAATGAAACTTTTATAACAGATTTAACAAATGTAATTTTTTTAGAATTTATAAAATAGTTTTGGTATTTTTAAAAGAATTTAAAAGATTTAAAAGGATTTAATATATATATATATATTTAATTGTTTGTATTCAAAAAGAAAAGAAAAGAAAAAGAAACAAAACCGGTCAGAGCCGGGACTCGAACCCGGGTGACCTCTGGGTTGGCACATGGTCACAACCACTTGGCCTAGGCCGGTGGTTGTGATGATTCTGGGTTAAAAATAAATATATAACATACGCAAAAACAAGATTATCCCCAATTCAAGAACACGAGCCCTAGAAATTTCAATCAGACGATCAAGGCAACATGAGCCCGATTAAATATGGGGCTTTTGTTGCTGGATAGCCGATGAACAAAACCCATAACAAAAATGTGACTCACAGTGTGTAATCGTGTATAGTTGTCGAGTCAAAGAAATAAGTCAACCACGAACTCGTTTAACAACAATCAGTGTTTGATAGAGAGAATTGGAGGTTTAGGAAGATGAGTGAGCGAGTTGTGAAGCTGTTCCAAGGCTCAATTTATAGTGGAGATCAATAGGTTAGGTTAATTGGTAAGTTGACCCTGATTAATTATCATACGCGTTCGAATTCAAAATTGGTCAACGATCTGGTGTCAATTGACGTGTAGATGAGTTGTAATAGGCCGATAATTGTACAAATTTGCCAATTATAGATCAATCAAGCATTGATCTTGATTGATTGTGCAAACGCGTCCAAGCAGTTGACTTTCCAAGTCAAAACTGCACGTTTTTAAAACGCGTATAAGATTATTAAGTATCCGGGTTTAATCAGATAGAAGGCTCAGCTCAGTTGGTCAAGTGTGTTTGTGTTTGGGTGTAACCCGGTCTTGGCGCGGGTTCGAACCCCGGCCAGGACCATATTTTTTTTAAACATAATAAGGGGGTGTTTTGGGCTGGGCTTGGAGGCTGTTGGGCTTCATCAAGTGGGCCTCAACATAATAATTATTATTATTATTATTATATGATTAAACGAATACAATGAAAAGTGACGGATGTCACAAAGATCCACATTAAGAGGAAGTTGGAACGACTCATATGTAATCAACCTGCAAAGAAGCATACCCATAACTTTTTCCACATGATAAAAGCAATGCAATACAACTGCTAATCAAGTGCACCATAAATTTCTATTAGTGGCATCGAAAAGTGAAATTGGAAGTTAGATTAGTTGAAAATATTCTAAATAAGACATCCCAACCTGAAAACTTAATAGACGTGCACATATCGATTTTTAATTATAATGATATTTTTTTAAACTAAACCTTACCAAAAACATCTTTTTAGGAAATGTTTTATATTAGATCTTTAATGTTAATGATGTTTTCAAATAAACTTAATATATAAAAAACTAAAAATATATTATTAAAATGTTACAATATAGGGGTTTTTTTTAGTGGTTTGGTTTTTGATACTTAAGACTTTATAGTTGATGCAAATATGCGACAAATTCTCTAACGTACTTGATAAAAATTGTTTTATTACTTCATTGGCTAATGATGTAAAAATAACAAAGAAGCTTCCTGAAGAATTGAGGACCGCGGCGAGAGTTGTTAACACTTTAGAAGCGGGTTGTCTATTGTTTATTGTGAGCAAGATATTGCAAGCTTGTGCGATGATTATCAAGTACACCTACATGTCTTATTGTGCTCTGTCAACAAACAATTTTCATTATTCAACATGTATAATGTGACATCCGTCACTTTTTCTTTTATTTATATATATAAAAATAATAATAATAATAGTAATAATAATAATAATAATAAAAAAAATTCAGATTATAGATATATATATATATATATATATATATATTTTTCTTTCTTCTTACCAATCCTAAACCATAACTAAAACCCATTACCAAACCCAATACCCATATCCCTATTATTGCTGAGCCCACTTGAAGCCCATATAGTCCGGCCCAGATACACAGGCCCAGGCCCAGCTTTCTTCCCCTTCTACCTGTTTTAAATCAAAAAAAAAAAAAAACAAAACAGCTCTGCCGGGACTCGAACCCGGGCAGAAGCTGTACACCACGCACGCACAAACCACTTGGGCTATAGCTCATACTTGCATTTATCCCAAACCGTAATATATTTAAACCCTCTTTAAACGCTGATTTCCTTCTCCTTCTTCCTTGGTCGAACGCTGCAACAAAGGAGGGATAAGGAAACATTAAATCTGATCCTATAATCACGCACAACCCCGATTATTACGCACGGTCATCATCATTTCTTTCTAAAAACTACAAACACGCGTGGTTAACGCGTTTACCTTGACCAATTAGCGATTAATAGCCATTGATAAACTTTCCTAAATAGCTCAATTGAAATCCTTATAAATACTCGTTTTAATCTAATTAAACTTGCACACAACCTCAGAAAGGACCGATAAACAAAACCTCACTTTCAATTCCTGTTAACAAATCTATTTTGTACATGTTTCAGGTGCAGTTTGATCTAGTGCTTTAACAAGAGATACTTAGTGCATTATTTTAATCAGTTATTTCATTTTTTTTACATTTCAGTTAAGACTTTGTATTTTCCATTTCCATGTAAGACAATTTTGGATTATTCAATAATATTTTCATTTTAGTACCATGAGCTTTTGAACAATCGTCACTACGTGGCACCTCGATGATTCCGCCATCGGTTGGGGTGTTACAGATTGGTATCAGAGCCATGGTTATAGGGAATTAGGTTATTAGATAAAATGGCCTAGACTATAACCGAACTTAAACTTGCATGCATAATATTACCTGAATTACCCTACCCCTCATTTCTCCCTACTTTCTTCCTTCTATCTTTCCCTTCTTCCCTCTCTTTATTCTTCTTATCTTTCATCATGGTGCATAGAGATGGAGTCCTACAGAGAGTGGAAAGTTTACATCATCATGGAATGGGAGCATTACCTTCTATGAAGACACTCTTAGACATAATACCTACTCTTATTTTTCAAAGTTGTTGAACTTTAATGAGTGTGATAAGAACACGTGCAATCTGGAAGGGTGGACGCCTGTACACTGGGTTTTCTGGCATAGGCAAGCATAGCGCATAAATCCATTTACGGACCTGTTATGCTTACCTGGGGATTCCTGGAGTGAGTGTCCACTTATAGGCTAAAGCATGTCTCCTTTGATCACCATTGGGTTCAATTCCTTTGAAAAGTCAACGTTCTTGTTGAGCTTTACGGCTAGACAAGGGCACTCCAAGTATTTTGTACAAGTTTTTCCAATAATACCCTCTCGCTTCATATACAATACTTTGCATATCATGATTGCTTACAAGATCATATCTTCATAATCATCTGTATGATTATACACTTACATTTTCTAATCTCATGATTATTAATTAACTACCTCATAGATGTCTGCTCGCCGCATGCTCCGTGATGCCAGCCAACGCCCTGTTCGTGCTTCTGGACGACGTTCTGATCGTCGTCTCGCATCTTTAGTCGCCGAGCAAATTGCTGCAGTGATCCCAAACCTTGTCAGTGAGATAACCCAGAATAGTAACAGTGCCAACACAGGGGGTACGACTCAATTTCGGTGCACTTTCAAACACTTTAACTCCTGTAACCCCACAAAATTCACTGGTGAGGAGGGTGCTACTGGCCTCCTCCAATGGTTTGAAAGCATGGAGAGTACTTTTGTGAACAGTGAATGTCCTGATGAACTCCGCGTTCGCTATGCTACTAGTGTCCTTCAAAAGGGGGCGCTAACCTGGTGGAATGGCGAAAAACGCAATCGAGGAGCGGATGTTGCTTTATCATTATCTTGGGCTGAAGTTAAGGAACTCATGATCGCCAAATTCTGTCCTAGGAACGAAATCAGGAAACTAGAGGAAGAGTTCTATGGGTTGAAACAAGACAGTGGTGAGAATCTAGCGTATAATACTCGATATCACGAACTTAGCATACTGGTTCCACACATGGTCACCCCGGTCTCTCGAGCAATCGAAAAATATATCGAGGGATTACCTGACCTTATTCAAGACGTTGTCACTGGAGGCAAAGCCACTACGGTAGAAGAAGCCATCCAGCTTGCAGCCACTTTAACAGACAAACACGTACGGAAAGGAAACTTGGTTAGGAAGGGCACCAAGACACCTACTGAGAAAACCACCAATGTTGTTGAACAACCTAAGATTGTTTTAGCAAAGGTCGCCACTACTGCTTCGAACTCTAAGAAACGAATGGGCGATAATCAGAACCATGCTGTTGTTGATCCGGTGGCTCAGCCTCCTATCAAGAAAGCCTACACGGGAATCCATCCTCAATGCAACACCTGCAAATATCATCACCCTGCAAATCTTCCATGCCGTCAATGCACTAGATGTGGAAGGTTTGGACACCTTGTTACCACTTGTCGAGTAATGGTTGGGACACGGAGTAATCATCAAACAGCTGCCCAGGGACCACTACAGATTACTAACGGTCGGGCATGTTATCATTGTAGAGACCCTAATCACATGCTACCTCAATGTCCCAAATTGAACAATGTAAACCTGGTGGCACATGGACGAGCTTTCAATATCAATACCAACGAAACAACTGATCAGGATGACGTTAATCCCACTGGTTAAGCCATGGATGAAATCTTCCCAAGACTCGAGAATCCAATACTTGTATTTCCATTTTCATAATTCTATTTTCATTTTGTACCCAATTTGTCACACTCATTGGCATACAACATCTAGAAATTTCCTTGCATACTATCGTGTATTAACACAGATTGGAAATTTATCATATTGATTACATTTATCATACAAGACTCTACCTTACATTTATTTGGAACGTTTGGACTTGATACATGATCTTACAGATGTTTTTCTAAGAAAACATCATTGGTTATCACATGAAACTAGATTTTTCCCTTAATTTGACTACGCATTGAACATCTAATTATTCATGATACTCGTAAACATTTAATTATTCATGATAACACTTACACTTAATGGTTGTAGTACTTACAAACTTGCTTGCATAAACATGCTATCAATTTGCAATCTATGTGAATAATAATTGCTGCACTTAATAGAGGTCATCATGCTTTTTTTTCAACAGTCGGGAGGGGCCCTACAACCTGCTCCACGACTGGTGGAGACTATCGAACATACTCAACGATTGGTAGAGGTCACTATGCCTTTTCAAACAGTCGGGAGAGGCCCTACAACCTACTCCACGGCTGGTGGAGGCTATCAAACCTGCTCAACAATCGGTGGGGTCATAGAAGGACGCAAAACTTTAATGTAAGGTAAATTGATGATTTCGGTCCGGAACGTAATCATGAATTTACAGGTACATTAGGGTAGTGTGAAATTCTATTAGAGTTTTTGGAAAGGCGTCCAGTACGTTTTCAAGGTATCAAAGGTGTGGTGGGTTAGCTGCGGTACACCCTGTATACAAACACTAATGATGCATTAAAAGTGAGACTGGAAGTCGGACCAGGAACAAACTCTGTTTACTTGGTAGTTCATTTAGTGTTTCTGTAGTCAATCAACTTGTACATTTATCATAGGATTCCTAAAACTTGAAACTTAGTGAATCACTAGATCTTTATCTTCCTTGTTACTCGAGACGGACCTAATCCAAACCCTTAACTCACACCTATCAAACCTCATATCCAAATCATTCGAATTTTTCAAACCACGGTTATCATAATTTTTACCCAAGCATCCATAACCCTATGTTTCTAATAACTTCGGGACGAAGTTTCTAAAAGTAGGGGATGCTGTGACATCCGTCACTTTTTCTTTTATTTATATATATAAAAATAATAATAATAATAATAGTAATAATAATAATAATAATAAAAAAAATTCAGATTATAGATATATATATATATAGATATATTTTTTTTTCTTTCTTCTTACCAATCCTAAACCATAACTAAAACCCATTACCAAACCCAATACCCATATCCCTATTATTGCTGAGCCCACTTGAAGCCCATATAGTCCGGCCCAGATACACAGGCCCAGGCCCAGCTTTCTTCCCCTTCTACCTGTTTTAAATCAAAAAAAAAAAAAAACAAAACAGCTCTGCCGGGACTCGAACCCGGGCAGAAGCTGTACACCACGCACGCACAAACCACTTGGGCTATAGCTCATACTTGCATTTATCCCAAACCGTAATATATTTAAACCCTCTTTAAACGCTGATTTCCTTCTCCTTCTTCCTTGGTCGAACGCTGCAACAAAGGAGGGATAAGGAAACATTAAATCTGATCCTATAATCACGCACAACCCCGATTATTACGCACGGTCATCATCATTTCTTTCTAAAAACTACAAACACGCGTGGTTAACGCGTTTACCTTGACCAATTAGCGATTAATAGCCATTGATAAACTTTCCTAAATAGCTCAATTGAAATCCTTATAAATACTCGTTTTAATCTAATTAAACTTGCACACAACCTCAGAAAGGACCGATAAACAAAACCTCACTTTCAATTCCTGTTAACAACTCGTCTCTGATCGCAATCCTTCGCATTTGACTTTTTCGTTGACCGAGCTTTCATCTTTGTTTCTGACCCGAAGGTATCAATTTATTCCTTGATTTTGTTCATCGGTTATACCCAAGCAATAACCCCATGATTCCTGGGATTATTGCTTGGTAATTCGTTTAATTGGATAACTAGGGTTCATCTTAATCAAAATGGGGAAGATGACTACTCGCAGAAACGTTTAAAGTTTAAACAGTTTGAATCATAAACAAATAACTGATCCAGACCAGTTGGTGGGAAGTGTGTGTGCAAATCAGTGAACCGGGTTTGTACCCAGGTTCGAACCCCACAACAAGCAACCATTTTTTTTTTTCATTTTTAACCTTTATAATTATAATCCTTATTCTTTTAAAAATCGTTTTAAAATACTAAAACTATTTTATAAATTCTACAAAATTTATTTTATGTTATTCCACTAATAAAGTTCATCATCCAACTTTTAGTTTTTCAAAAATAATTTATTTAATATATATTATAAATATTACAAGTTTATTCATTTAAAATTATAAAATTCAATAAAAATATCTAAACGATTTTATTAAATCTCACAAAAATTACACTAAACTTTTATGACAATAAATATTTCAGAAATTATTTTTAATTCTGAAAAACCGGCCTTTTTATATTTTTAATTAATTTTTGTTAGTTTTAATCATTAATAAATTCATTTTTCAATATTTTTGCACCAAAATTTTACATAAATTATTTCTAACTATCTAGAACTGAAATACAATTTTTAATCCAGAAAATCTTTGATTTTAATATTTTTAGATGTTAAAGTCATATTTTGACAATTTGAAATAATTAGATTAAGTATTCTATTTTCAAGAAAATAATTTTATAAAAATTATTTTCATACTTAAAACCTTATGTTGTGACTATATTTAACTTAAAATTTTACCAAGACCCTTTTTATTTATTTATTCATTAAATTTCTCATATTTAATAAACAAATTGTTTATTAATCAAATAAACGTTTATCCCCAATTCGAAACCCTAGAAATACATGTATCCTAGAGTTATTTCCCTTACACGTTATCAAATTCTTTAGGTTGATCCTTTGGGATAATTCCAACACATATTTCGTTGTCCAAGTTCAATTCCAAGCTATTACGTAAACAGTGAGTATTCCTACCCCTTTTTGCGTTTATACATTTTTGGGGTGTTACATGTACACTATTACAATTTCAAATACAAGTTTACATTTTTACAATACAATTCTAGTACTATGTGCATTGCTTACAACGTGCTTTATGCTTAGACATTACATGTGGATTACATTTGTACTTAGTGAAATCATTAACATGGTACAAGCCGACCTTAACATTGGATAGCGCTATTTGGATTGACAACCCGCCTAGATTGATTCTCCCCCTTTTTCATCGGAGAATCCGTGGCCAGTGTTAAGTTATCATCCATTTATTGGTTGAGTACACTACAGTTCATACAGTACATTATACAGTCACAGGGTTGATTTCGCTCATTTGTATGATACATAGTTTACATAATTGCACTGTAGCTTGCACTTGAATTGTATAACTTTTTAACCTACTATATATATCAAAACTAGGAATGCTCACCAACATTTCATATGTTGACCAAATCTATTTTGTACATGTTTCAGGTGCAGTTTGATCTAGTGCTTTAACAAGAGATACTTAGTGCATTATTTTAATCAGTTATTTCATTTTTTTTACATTTCAGTTAAGACTTTGTATTTTCCATTTCCATGTAAGACAATTTTGGATTATTCAATAATATTTACATTTTAGTACCATGAGCTTTTGAACAATCGTCACTACGTGGCACCTCGATGATTCCGCCATCGGTTGGGGTGTTACATATAATACACGATACTATAACTTAATACTGTAACTTAGATCCCATTTTTATGTAATATTTGTAGTAAAAGTTGAAAACTTATTTTCACTTGTTATGAAACCAGCAATTGATGTCAACCAATTTCTCTATATCCTCTCCGCCATCCCCCGATCAAGAATTTCCAACTAGTTGTCTCCATTAACCCAGGAGGGATACTCGTAATGCAATCTTATCACTAAGCAAAGGTAGTGATCACCTGGTATAAACGTCTCACTCTTTCTAAGGAAGTGATCACCTTCTCCAAACGTATCACTCTTATCAAGGAAGTGATCTGTAACACCCCAGTTCTAGGGCCTAAAAATTTTTCGAGCCTAAAAACTAACGTAACAGATAAATAAATAATAATAACTACAAATAGTATATTTTGTGTACGCAATTAAAACCTGAATAATTAGACGAAGCATTATACGAGAGCGTCTGTTACGTGACCGAACTATCATATATAAGTATCATACGTAAGCGTACGTTATGTAATCAAACCAATACAAGAACCGAACCCGAACCCGAACCCGACCTGACTGAACTAGGTGAGTCATCAAGAGGGGACACATGTTACCCTCTTGGAGGGACATGTGCCCCTCCCATTTTACAGTCGTCGCCCACAAACATCCCCTCACAAGCTTCCCCCACACACATTACCCTCTCCCTTATCCCCACATATTATAAAACCCAACCCACCCTTTACTTTGTCCCTGATGAACTCGCACACATAGATCAACACACACACACACCCACACCCGATTTTCCAGAAAGAGAAAGAGAGAGGAGGCCTCCCCACCACCCTGCGGCGGAGCTCCGGCAAGCCCACGGTGGTGACACCATCCATCTCACATCCTTTACTCAAACCTGTTATAGAGAGAGAATCGGAGATATATAGAAAAAGAGAGGAGAGGGAGAGAAACAGAGGATTAGGAGGAGAGATGTAGAAAGAGGAGAAGCAATCCAATCGTTCACAACCACTCGACAGCAGCGCGTCCTCCTTGTTCCGGTGCATACCGCCTTTCCAATCAAACAAGAAAGGGGTAATCTGACAGTGTTGTCGGTTTAATAAGTTAAGTAGCAGTGGTGCGTTAAAATATAATCCTAATTCATGCATAACTGCATGCTAGGCACGTGATCATTTATTTACGTTCGAATTAGTCTGTTTTTGAATAACGGCTATGAAGCCAAGTCTTAGGTTGTTTAGTCTGTTTCGGTCATCCACTTTTGTTGGGTTTGAGTCAGTATTTAAGGTCTTGTGATGTGAGGTTATGATGTACTCCCCTTTTCTTGCTTTCAGTTATAATAAAGATCAATCTGTGCCGACCCATTCTTCTTTCAATCTTTCATATTTATCATTGTTATTGTTTTGCTCTTTTGCCAACACGTGGTATCAGAGCCATGTCCGACTCATCTAACCCTCCTAACAACCCTGTTAATCCCATTCCAGTGTTTAAAGGTGAAGGATATGAACACTGGAGTGTTCATATGAGAACTATCCTAAGATCCAGAGATTTGTGGGAACTAGTAGATCTGGGAATGACAGATCATGGTGATGATCATACAAAAGCTAGGCTGGAAAGAAAGAATGATGCTCATGCTATGGCAGTGATTCAACAGGGCGTTCATGATTTGTTATTTTCACGAATTGCCTCTGCTAACACTACACAAGAGGCATGGGATATTTTTAAGATGGAATACCAAGGGGACTCTCAAGTACAGGTTGTAGAGCTTCAAGGGTTAAGAAGAGAGTTTGAAAATTTTGAACATGAAAGAAGGAGAAGCAGTGGGTGAGTATTTCTCACGTGTGACGGCTATAGTGGGACAAAAAAGATCTTATGGAGAGGAAGTGACAGAACAGAAGATTGTGGAGAAAATCTTGAGGAGTCTTACATTAAGATTTGATTTTGTGGTGCCATCTATAGAGGTGGCCTATGATCTGACCCAGTTGAGTCCTGAAAAATTGATGGGAGTGCTGCAGTCACAAGAACAAAGGTGAGCAGGCACTACAAGTCTTCCAGCCAACAAGGAGAACTGGAAATGAAAGTGGTCAGTCAGGTAGAGGTTGTGGAAGAGGCTTCTATAGAGGAAGAGGAAGGTCAAGTGACAAAGGACGAGGACCTCAATGCTACCAACGTTATAGGTATGGTCATGTAAAGAGAGATTGTTGGTATAGTGATGAACAACAGGTAAATGTTGCTGCAAATGATGAAGAAGAAGAAGGACAGGAGGAGGTCCCTCGCCTATGTATGGCTTGTGTCACACAACATGCACTTATGAGTTCTGATGAACCTGAATCATCACAAACCAATGTATGGTTTGTTGACTCAGGGAGTTCTAATCACATGACTGGGGTACGTGCCATATTTACTGCTTTGAATACATCATTTAAGCTGACTGTTAAGATGGGAAACAAGAAACAAATTAATGTTGAAGGGAAAGGTAATGCTAAAGCAAAAATGAATGATGGTAGTGTTGCTTTAATTGAAGATGTTTATTATGTACCAGAATTGGAGTATAACTTGTTAAGTGTAGGCCAATTGATGAGAAAAGGGTATGCACTAATGTTTGATGATGGAGCATGCTCAATCATTCACAAATAGTCAGGGACAAAACTTATGAAGATACAATTGGTACCTAATAACATGTTCCCTCTAGACTCTTCAAAGGTGAAGCCTAGTAATTCAAAGGTTCATGAGGAAACAAAGTTGTGGCATCAAAGATATGGTCACTTAAACACCCAGGCTCTCCAACAGTTACACAAGAAGCAAATGGTGCAAGGAATACCTGTGATGAAGGACATTGGAGTATGTGAAGGATGTGCCATGGGAAAGTTACACAAACTGCCATTTCAGTCTAGCACCAGAAGGGCAACTAAGCCACTTGAAGTGGTTCATAGTGATGTATGTGGCCCTATGCATGTTCCCAGCCTTGGTGGAAGTAAGTATTTCCTATTATTCATTGATGATTACACTAGAATGTGTTGGGTGTATTTTATTGAAAGAAAGTCTGAGGTGTTCACAAAATTTAAAATATTCAAGGCCTTGGTTGAAAAACAAAGTAATCACTTTATTAAGGTGCTTAGATCTGATAGGGGAGGGGAATATTGTTCAAATGAGTTTAATGCATTTTGTGAACATCATGGGATTAAGAGACAATTGACAGCCCCATTTACACCAGAACATAATGGTGTATGTGAAAGAAAGAATAGAATAGTTGTTGAAATGGCACAATGTATGTTGCAAGCCAAGCACTTGCCAGCTTATTTCTGGGCAGAGGTTGTGGCTAGTGCAGTGCAACTTTCCAATATTGCCCCTACCAAGCCAAATGATAACAAGACACCAATGCACATATTGTTAGGAGAAGTGCCTCATGTGGAAGACCTGAGAATCTTTGGAAGCATTGTGTATGGGCGTACAACATCACAACTTAGAAGGAAATTCATTCACTCCAATGCTCAGAAGTGTATCCTTATTGGTTATTCATTTCAAACCAAAGGATATAAGCTATATGATCCTGTGACTAAACAGATCATTAATAGATGACATGTGAAGCCAGATAAAGATGGTAAATGGGATTGGAGCAAGACAAAGACTGCTGATAACAAACACTTGTGGGAATATGATTTTGTTGACCTCTTGTTTGATACTGCAGGTGAAATAGTTGTACAAGAAGAAACTGCTGATGGGTCAACCATTCAAGAACCAGGCCCTTCTCAGCAAAAAGTTAACACTCCAGTTCAAAGTCAGGGAGGGTCAGACTCTACACAATCATCCTCAACTGGTCCATAGGCTCCTATTAAGCTAAGATAGTTGAGAGATGTTTATGAGGAAATAGTTCCTATGCAGGATTATACAGCATATCAATTTGCTTTAAATATTTCTGACCCAACATGTTTTGAGGATGCAGTTGTGTCTAAACTGTGGAAGAAGGCCATGGATGATGAAATGCAAGCTATTATAAAAAATAATGCTTGGGAACTGGTAGAAAATCCAAAGAACAAGAATCTGGTGGGGCTCAAATAGCTGTACATGACAAAGTTAGGTCCAGATGGTGAAGTTGTGAAGTACAAGGCAAGACTAGTTGCAAAGGGCTATTCTCATAAGAAAGGAATTGATTTCCAGGAAACATTCTCACCTATGGCTCGGTTTGAGACCATAAGGAAAGTGATTGCAGCTACTGCTCAATTAGGTTGGCCTATATTTCAGCTGGATATCAAGTCTGCCTTTCTTAAGGGAGAACTAGAAGGAGAAACTTATGTCCAGCAACCAGAAGGCTATGAAGTTCAAGGGGAGGAACACAAGGTGTACAGATTGTTCAAGGCATTGTATGGACTCAAACAAGCCCCAAGGGCATGGTATGCAAGGATTGATTCTTATCTTATTGATCATGGATTCACTAGAAGCTACAATGAACCTACCTTGTATGTTAAGAGGTATGATCATGAAATGATCTTTGTATGCTTATATGTTGATGATATTCTGTATGCAAGTTCCACTAAATCCATGATCATAGAATTCAAAGAGGGTATGATGAGGGAATTTGAGATGTCAGATCTTAGACACCTCAAATACTTCCTAGGAATGGAAGTGCATCAGTTGAGTAAAGGAGTGTTCATATGTCAAAGGAAGTATGCACAAGATCTATTAAAGAAGTTTAGGATGCTTGGATGCAAAAGTGATGATACTCCAATGAATGCAAATGAAAATTTTCAAGCTGATGATGGTACTCTAAAGACTGATGAAGGCATGTACAGAAGTTTAATTGGAGGCTTGATGTATCTGACCAACTCTAGGCCAGACATAGTGTATGCAGTTAATGTTCTCTCAAGGTATATGCAAAGACCATCCAAGACTCACTTTCGGGCAGCTAAGAGAATACTCAGGTACATTGCAGGAACTATTAATCATGGTATTTGGTATGAAAAAGGAATGAAAGTTAAGCTATGTGGATATAGTGATAGTGATTAGGCAAGTAGTATAGATGACAGAAAGAGTGTTTCTGCACATGTGTTTTCTGTGGGCAGTGGAGCTGTGGCCTGGTCATCTAAAAAGCAACAAACAGTAGCCTTGTCAAGCACTGAGGCAGAGTACATAGCTTCCACCAGTGCTACATGTCAGGGAATTTAGTTAAGGGGGATATTGGAAAATTTGGGTCTCAAGCAAAAAGAACCAACTGTGATATGGTGTGATAATAAGTCTGCAACAGACTTATCAAAGAATCCAGTGGTAGATGGAAAATCCAAGAACATAGAGCTCAAACATCACTTCATTCGTGATATGGTATCTCAAAAGCAGGTTGTATTGAAGTTTTGTTGTATTGAAGAACAGGTTGCACACACACTCACTAAGGCACTTGCTTGTGCAAAGTTTGGTCTATTCAGGGATAAGCTTGAAATAAAGGAATTAGGATTAAGGGAGGGTGTTAAAGTATAATCCTAATTCATGCATGACTGCATGCTAGGCACATGATCATTTATTTACGTTTGAATTAGTTTATTTTTGAATAACGGCTATGAGGCCAAGTCTTAGGTTGTTGAGTCTGTTTCGGTCATCCACTTTTGTTGGGTTTGAATCAGTATTTAAGGTCTTGTGATGTGAGGTTATGATGTACTCTCCTTTTCTTGCTTTCAGTTATAATAAAGATCAATCTGTGCCGACCCATTCTTCTTTCAATCTTTCATATTTATCATTGTTAATGTTTTGCTCTTTTGCCAACATGGTGATGGTTCCGATAGGTCGGCAAGTCCGTTAAACTTTATTATTTCAGGTTGTGGTTGTTGTTGCTGGTACATTACTATGATGGATGATTATGATGGTGACGGCCGGTAGTGGGCGGGTGGTGTATTATGGTGGTAGTCGTTCGGGTTGAAGTTTCGTATGTCAGATCTGTTGGTTTGACGACGAAGCTCCGATGGTGATTAAGTTAAGGGTTTGGGTACAGGAAGATGAATGATAATGCTAATGTTATATGGAGTTTAGATGTTGTAAGAAAGATGAAGGTGCAAGACACGAGTTGACTCGGTCAACCTCGATCAAGGACTGATCAATGAACGGTCAACTTAGCTGGTCCGAATAAATAGAAAGGTATAACTATTAATGAGAGTTATTTCGAATGCTAGTAATACAAACTTAGCAAACCACATGTGGGACTATACAAGGCATATTGGACCGACTAACAAACCAAAGTAAATAAATGTTTTACTCATATAAATGGACGTGTATATATATATATATATATATATATATATATATATATATATATATATATGAACCAATGATAATAGCATTAAGATAGTGAAACATGGAAGGCATAGAGATATGGGTAAAATGGATAATGGACCGTAAGTCAAGTATGGGAATATGAGATGCAAAGTATAAGTTGGACAATATATAATATTTTCACTATGTATATGTATAATTATTGTTGTGACACCTTCAAGATGTCAACTTGATGGAGGTAGGAATATTAATTAGTTATCACATTGATAATGATAGAGATATAGAAACATGAATTATATAAAGTCCCATGATACAAATATTAGCTACCTGGTTCGGGTATAGAACTTTGGATCTAGAGTCATACAACCAGTGGCAGATACAGAATTTATGTGTACGGGGGGCACAATACAAATCGGCTAATAATAAGCCAGACAAAAAAGTTAGATGATAAAATAACATGGTTCATTAACGTTGATAAAAAAAAATTGTGTTTGACTAAGTCGTCCATTCATCTTAATTCCACACTTAGGCTGTTCAAAACACAATGTTTTGTAAATCGTATTGTAGTCGTACCAGACACTTTATTAGTTCATCGGTTAGACTTGTTGAGTCGTTTCAACTGGATTTAAATCCTGGATAACATTATAATTGCTTTAGTTTATAAAAATAAAAACTAGAATTAGTACCTTAAAAACTAGTGAGCCGTGAGTTTAATAAAATACAAAGTAAATTGATATATAAAAATATTTAATATAAAACTTTCAATTAACTTGTGGGATTTCCAATACTACAACCTACTACAATTATGGGCCACATGTTTTTAATTTAAAAAATAACCTTAGTAATCAGTTATTTATTCAAAGAAATAGTTCTTTTTTAGTTTATGCTATTTTCTTATCATCTTCTCCATCGTCTTTCTAATTTTTAACTTCTTCAACCTTCATTACAGTAGCTGCCGGAACTTTTAAGCTCTTGTTTCTAGCTTAACTACTAAACAAGATGTTGCCACTACTCTAAATTGTTATTTTGTGAAATAAAATAGGCTTTCCCTTTAGTCACTTCGGCAGCCATTGAAGCATACAAGTAAGGGGTTGGAGTGAGTGTACGGTGGGCACATGCCCACCCTCCTAACACTGTGCATCCGCCCCTGCATACAACTATAGATAAATAAACCAAGATGACATTATGAAAAAGTAAAGGTCCTAGCCGCCCACGCGTGCAACCACGATGTTAGATACATGCGCTAATAATTTATGAACTTGAATAGGATCTTGCCAGTGATTGATAATTGGAATCTTGACTTGGGATGCTATGTGACCGGGTGAAACGCTGCTAAGGTGAGTTCCGTGTACCATTCCTCTTTTTGTGTTTTACTGTTTTGGAGTGAACATGTGCTTGTGTGTGACTTTAACTGATTGATGTGACAAGATACTAGCTGCCTGATAACCATACCGACACTCATTCACCCAGGGGATTTGAGCCACTTAATATGTGGGTAGTACTACTTGGGGAAACCCCCACACACAGTGGATCTGGAAGCCCGGAAAACCCTCCACTGAGATCTACAAGGCCGTTGTGACATATATTTTGCCAGGTGAATCCATAATGGCAGTAGATGGATTATATGTTAAGGTTTGAGGTGTCGCTTGTGCATCACCATGTGTTGTGTTGTGTAAACATGGAAACGTGTTTATGAAATGAAAACTTGTTTTGGATTTACTTAACTACTTACACGGACTCACCAGTATATTTGCTGACCCAAACTCTTTTTAAGCATGTGTTCAGGTACTGCAGACAGATGGATGGCAACGCGAGGTATATGCTTGTTAGATGCGGATTAGAGGATATCACGATAGAAGATTCGGTCTATAAGTGTTGCGGACTAGAGCATTAGAGATAGCACTGGTAGAAGTATGAAACGACTAGTGGATTACACTCATCAACTACTTCGACGACTGCCGCGTCTCGTCCCTACATTAGATATCAATCTATTTATCTAAGATGTGTAATTTATATTTGGGATTAGACATTGTATTAAACAATAATTATTAGTCATCGTTGCTTCCGTTGTGCAATTTTGGTATCAACTGCATTCCAACCGACACCCCCTGGGTCGGGTTGCTACATGATCACCTTCTATTTGTCACTAATCTTAAGTAATGGTGATAACCACTATTGTGACACCCGCCAGATTTCCAGGTCAAGATCCGTACACACTCTCACGATTTTGTCAAATATATTTATGCATTAGACATTTTACCACCATACATGTGTCACCCCGAGTCTAGCAAGGCCCAGGATTGTTCAGAAATCCATTACAGAGTCCCGTTTACCCATGCAAACCCGGACATTCACTAGACATTTTGTGAATACTCAACGCATAAAATCATAGAATTCCACCAATCATTGATTAAAACACATGTAACATGAGTTAACACATTGGTTCAACACATGTTTAAAGGCGAATTAACATATGGCATATTATGCGGATGACACAATATTAATAATATTTCACAAACTGCACATGTGCTAACAATGTCAAGGCAGAAGAATACATACACACAAGCTTATATCAGTCAATTTACATACACATAAGATTGACGGATTTCCCATACCAATGTGTGTAATCAGCTAACATGTATTGATACGTGTTGGATCATAATAAAAACTTCGTAAATGACTATACATGTGTAAACACAAATCACATGTGTGTATTATTAGAATCTATCATGGAATACACACTCTATACCTATGTATACATATACACGGCCACACAATGATGAACATATATACATGTGAGATTGTTGAACCATCATACATATGCATATATATATATATATATATATATATATATATATATATATATATACGTGACCACACACATATACATAGATATTATTATTGACAAAACACTCCATGAGTACACTACATACATGCACACACACGACATGTATCATACACACATCGCATATATACATACATACACACCAAGTCTCATGCTTCCACATTTCAATTTCCCATGGGTAACACCAAAATGGAATGTTGGACAACCACTAGCCTATTCTTACACAAGTTGACTTTCCAAAGATCATGTTTTCTTTCCCCAAAATCGGCTACTAAGCCACCCTATGTAACATTACGCAATAAATACTTGTACGTTACGCATGACATTAATAAAACGTCAAGTTTCATAATTATCTTCGCATTTATTATTTTTGTCGCTATTATGGAACCCTAATACTATATATAATATTATATATATGTGTGTGAGTGTGTAATTAAATCAAAAAAATGTTTTGCCTTGGCCGGGGTTCGAACCCGCGCCAAAGGCCGGTCCAAACCAACACACGAGCCCAACCAGCTGGGCTGGCCTTCTGTTGTGATAAACCCGGATAAAAATTAATTATATACGCGTGTTTAAATCCCCACAGTTGACAAGGAAAGTCAACTGTGGGAATTCCTTGTTAATCAATCCAAGTTTTAACGCGTAATCAAGCCATAATTGGTAAGCTCGTGCTATAACCGGCCCAATCCAACACATATACACAACGATTACACGGCAATCGTTGCCCTAATAATCAAATTGGACGCGTATTAATATAAGGAAAGTCAACCCTCTAATTAACCCTAACCCTAATCCTTTAGTATAAATTGAGGCTTTCTGGACCTTGTCTAATCGCTCACAACTCTCTCTCAATCCCTATTTCTCACTAATTCACTCTGTAATTGCTGATTTGTTCGTGGTTTGACTTTTCCTTTGACCCGATCATCAACATCAATCGTACACTGTGAGTTCAATTTTTTTGGTGGGTTTCATTCATCGGCATCCAAGCAACTATAGCCCTAACATTAATCGGGCTATAGTTGCCTGAATCATCCTATTGAAAAATCTAGGGTTCGTCGTTTATAAATTGGGGATAAAGCTTTTGTTTCACCGTGTATTTAATAATTATGAAACCAGATTCATCACAACCACCGGCCTAGGCCAAGTGGTTGTGACTCTGGTCTTGTTCCGAGGTCACCCGGGTTCGAGTCCGGCTCTGACCGGTTTTGTTCATTCTTTTCTTTTTTTTTTTAACACAATACAATTAATTATATATATATTAATCCTTGTAAACATTTAAATTCTTTTTAAAATACCTAAACTATTTTATAAACTCTAAAAAAATTATTATTGTTTAATCTGATATAAAAGTGTTATTTACAATTTTTATTTTTCTGAAATTCTTTTATTTAATATTTATAATAATTAAATCATTTTTATACTATTATAATTATAAAAATCCATTATTATATCAAAACAGTTTTATTAATTTCCCCAAAAATTATCCTAACTTTTTATAAAGTTAAACTTTACTGAAATAATTTTTAATTCAGTAAAATCATTTATTTATTATTTTTAATCAATTTTTGTAAGATTTAATCATATTTAATTCATAATAAATCCAATTTTCATCATTTTTACACCAAAATTTTATACAAATTATTTTTAATCATTTAGAACAGAATTATGATTTTTAAAAATAGATTTCTTTAATTTTAGTATTTTTGAATATTAAAGTTAATAATTGGCTATTTATAAATAAATAGATTTAAAAATCTATTTTAAATGAAATAATTTTATAAAAATTATTTTATTGCTTCAAACACTTTAATGTGCACACTCAAAATTCAAATTTTATAAAAAGACTATTTTTTCATTAATTATCCAATTTTCTTTATTTAATTAACATTTTTAAATTAAATTTAACAATTGATTATCCCCAAATCGAAACCCTAGGATACACATATTAGTTATATAGACTTAGACTTATTATATATTACCTCATTATAGGGTAATATTTGGAATCACTTTGGGCAACATAATTATCATATCTTTTCAACAAGTTAACATTTGCTAAGGTGAGTTTACATAGCCCCTTTTATCACCACTTTTGGGGTGAAACATGTTATAACACTTTTCATTGCAATTCAATCATCAATGTGTTTATGTGTTTTCTATGTTGCATATTGTCTTGAGCATGATTAGAGTAAGCACCATTCTAGCATAATCATTAACATTGATCAGCCGACGGTATACATTGATAGATCTATTGGACTGACAATCCCACCCGGATACGTGCCTCCTACCAAGGTTACGTGGGTGTTTGTTATCGCATAACATATTCATTGGGACCATAAGTGTATGGTATGTATTATTTTATAACAGTCAACAGGGTTGATTATGCACTCGATTTATTTCTAATATGTTCTCACATATGGGCTAGATTAACATGACACATGAATTGCATAACATTTTATTCATTTATCATCAAAAACCTATGTAATTCTCACCAACTTATGTTGACCCAAAATACTTTCAAAATTAACATGTTTCAGGTAACAATGAAGCTGAGGCTTGAGTTAGCATGAGGACTTATCTTGAAGTTTATTTGAAGTTTTTGAAGTTATTATTTGATGTTATGTATTTGAATTCTTAGACATTATACCACATTTTGGATATTATGTTTGAATAAATTATTTAAAATTTATATTATACCATGTGCTACTGAAAACAATCATCAATACGTGGCACCCCGATGTTTCCGCCATCGGTTGGGGTGTTACACCCTACACAAACAAACATAAAACTCAATCTAATGCGCACAAAAACCTAGGTGTTTCATCCATTTAGGACTTTGACATTCAACATCTATGATCCATACCATTTTGACTTCCAAAACCATCCACAACCACTACACAAAATCGGCCAAGCAAGTCCCAAGGAAGGAGCATGTTCACACTCTTCAACACCTTTCCTCATTTGCCACAACACCTTTATAGAACTACTACTCCCTCCATCCCTATTTAAATGTCGCGTAAAAAACACACATTTTAAGAAATCTTTTGTTTGTATATGGTAAAATGACAATAATATCCTCAAAAGTAGTGATTGTGTTTTGTCTTTTATGGGCAAAACTAGAAATTGTATATCTATTTTTGGAAATGGACATTTAATTTGGGATAACCAAAAATGGAAAGATGGACATTTAAATAGGGACGGGGGGTATCTAAGAGAGTTGACTAACCTAAACTATAAACACTATCCTACCCTTCCTCCCCACTCACGATTATATAAGGGCAAGTGGACAAGTGTTAGATGCACAAACAAACTCTCAAATACATCACTACACATAACAAACCACATCTCTCCTCTCTTCTTTTTCCCTTCGGCCGAGACCAAAAACCGGTCCCTTTGACCTTTTTACGATCACAAGACATCGACCAAGCCTCATCAAGCAAGGATCAAAGGCGTTGAGGTTGCACTAAGGAAGCTAGACGTGGATTTCAGGCCATTCTCTTGTTCTATTCGATTCACATACTTGGTAAGCCATCTAACCATATTTCCTTCAAAAACCATTTACATTAATCGACCCATGGTTCACCCGAGCCCTCTCACCCATGGTTATAACACCATACACAATTCAAGTGGAGTAAAATCGACTAAACACTCAAGATTTATATGTAGAGTTCCACAAATAATCACACATATACATTCATGCATACGACATACACATGTACACTAGAGGCACATGATCAAGCCTGTACATACACACACATACGTGCGAGTGTATGTGTGTGAGTATAAAATTATATAAATGCTACAAATGTGGATTTTGGAGCTTAAATTGTAACATATATATATATATAGGAATATTTGGAAACATATGTTAAAATCTAAGAAACATACGTTAAATAAGCTTTAACACAAGACTCTTGGAAAAACATGTGTTAAAAACCAAGGTGTATGTGTTAATTAGAGTAAAACATGAGTACACGACATTTTTACTTAGGGAAGGCCCAAAACATATGTTAATGTGCCATATTTGGTACAAACAATTAAACACACATAACATATGACACCAGTTTTGCCAAATGATTAGTCAGACACAAATAACGAAAAAAACGAGCTTTTTCAACACATACAGTGTGTGACATATATGGACAGTGGTACGGAAACACACAGTCCATAGGTGTTCAAGTCGGGTGAACAAATGCATGGTAAATAGTACAATACATAGACTTAAGTTGTCCTTACTTGAATCTAGGGCACCATTGTTCAGACATTTTCACACCAGATTTAGTCCGTCCTTAGCATTAAGACATCAGGCATGAATTCTCACGGCCCCATTTTACTGTTTTCACATCTTTTCAAGGAAAAACATGCGTATAAGTTCAATTACATTTTTTACTATTATGTGATCATCAGACATAAAGGTTCAGAGTACTCAGAATCCCTCGTGTCATACATTTTACTGTAACCATTAGCTATGGACTTAGCCATAAAACACCGGAATAGATCTATTGGCTTGACACCCCCACTCTTGGTTAGTCGCTTTAATCAAATGACAGATATAAAAAGAGTGCTTGTATTTCACTTTACATTCATTGTCTTTAGTGTACAATGGGTGAGGCACAACATTCGTCAAGGTTTGGTTATAGGCTCATGACAGTCACATGATGATTATTGTCCTAGCTAGACAATGATCCAGTCACCCATGGTTTACATAAAACTCAAAACCCGTGACCTCACCAACTTAATTGTTGACATATTTCAATTGCATGTTTTTCAGGCAATTAGTTGAGTAGCATGGAACTTGGGGTCGCGCACAAGCATCTCGGGGATATCATGGACCTTATTTTGAATAAATGATCTTAGACAATGACATTCTAATTATGGTTCTTAAGACAATGTTATGATGGTTTTTGCTAAACAATGACGTTGTTAGAAATAAATAATCAAGAAAATCTTAATATAACTATTTGTAGGATTATATCCTAAGTCTAGAAATTAAATATGTGAACCGGTGTGTCACATAACTACCGAACTATTATTATAGTTTGTATAGGGGACATGTCGGTTGACTCATACCCCTCTAGTATGCATAAATAGGGCTGGAACATTGTATTATTTGTGTGGATCAATAATATCATATTGTGGAAATCCTCCACCCTCTGTTCTCTCTAAACGAGTCCCTACACAATCTTTGTGCATACTCCAACATGTTCATCTATAAACCAAGTATGATTCGCTAAACAGGGCCAGATTCGAACATGGCATCAGAGCACACGGTTATGAAATCTTGGAAGAAGAAAAACCTGTGACAAGAAAAGTTGTACCATGTTTTGCCGATCAAACGCAGAAATGTTTTGGAACAAGAATCGTAGATAAGAAACTTGACCTTCGCTTAAGAGATCATTGCCCTCATCGTTTATTCAAATAATTAAGGCCCATAACCGGTTATAAAGGACTCATCGGAGAAACGGATAATTCCGGCGAGACTCCGGTGTTCTCAGAAATGAACCATCATCATATCACGGTTTTTAACCCTATCCCTTAATCGTATATCACATATCAAATACATATTGTTGTTCGTAGAAAATAAAAAATTTGAATACTCTGGTTTTTTTTTCTTCTCTCCCGAACGATTTTCCTGAAACCGTTTTTTCTCAAACCTGAAAAACTTTTCGATTAACAAGAAAACAATATAGATTAAAAAGAAAATAGAAACAGATTCTTTTAAATCAAAGATTCAAGAACAACATACTTTCGGATTCAAATTCTAATAAAATTTTAGTATCATTATGTATCCGATTCGATTTAAAAAAAAAATGAAATCTGATTAGAACATCAGATTCATACGATGACCGTTAAACAAATCCTAAGTGATTTTGTTTTATCGGATCATAAGGGATCTATTTGTTGGGTTAAATTGATTGTTGGGCTGATTGACTTTCTAAAAGTCAACACATCGTTTTAAAAGACACAAGATATTGACTTTTATTAAAAAAAAAAAAAAAAAAGGGAGCGTCCATATATGTCTTAAAAGAAAGTCAAACAAATTTGACTTAGTATTATCAGAGGATTTACAAAACAAAAGGAGAACCAAATTTTTAAAAGCAAAATATGATTTAGAAAAACATCAAGAACAGATGGTTTGATTTGCTTGACAACCGAAAAACCCCGATATTTGGTTTTGATTTGTCCTGCAACCGAAAGCCCCGTTACTGTTCTTGATACGCAACAATTGGTTTGATTTGTTAGACGACCGAAAGACCCAGTTAGTAGGTTTTGATTCGTCTTACAACTGAAGACCTCGTTATTGTTGTGTTAAAAAGGAATAGTTGGTTTTGATTCGTTATAAACGACCGAAAGACTAGGGCTGGCAATGGGTAACCTGTTAAGACACGATAAGACCTGTTTGACTGAAAAGTACACTATTTGATTTTTTGACTTTTTTTAATACTTAGAATTAAGAGGCAAAAATCTTTCATTTCCCTTTTTTGGTACATAAAACATAAAACTGTGTTATAAACATGAGATATAAATGAGTTAAACGAGTCGTGTTCATGTTTAGAACTTATTTGTCCGTGCGCGTCAGAGACCTGTTAACCTGTTAGGGACACGATTTGCCAGCCCTACGAAAGACCCCGTTACTATTCTCGGAAATAAAGAAATTCGATCCAGGAAGAAATTGATAAATAGCAGTCTAGCAGAGAATTTATCAAATCCGGTGGTGATCGAAAGATAAAAAGGTTCTCATTCGAAAGAAGACGATGGAGCGCAAAGATTTGGTCATTATAAGTCAGAAAAGATAGCGGCGAAGAAGGAGATTGAAGAAGAAGCCAGTGGTATGTTTCATCCAGATTATTGCAGAAGTGTATTCCCGAAAGCGCATCCCATAGGCAGGTGGCCAGAAGAAGATGCATGAATGATCAGAAGGATCATTAGAATACAAGAAATGGAAGGAAACAAGGCTTTCAATCATACGCCAGTAAAGTTCAAGAAGATGACAGAATAGATGAACAAGAACAGAGAAAACCCCGTTTAAGATTATCTTGATTAGGGGCGTGAATGTTAGAAATAATAATCAAGAAAATCTTAATATAACTATTAGTAGGATTATATCCTAAGTCTAGAAATTAAATATGTGAACCGGTGTGTCACATAACTACCGAACGGTTATTATAGTTTGTATAGGGGACATGTCGGTTGACCCATACCCCTCTAGTATGTATAAATAGGGCTGGAACATTGTATTATTTGTGTGGATCAATAATATCATATTGTGCAAATCATCCACCCTCTGTTCTCTCTAAACGAGTCCCTGCACAATCTTTGTGCATACTCAAACATGTTCATCTATAAACCAAGTATGATTCGCTAAACAGGGCCAGATTCGAATAGACGTCTTTTAATATATCTCTTATTTTATGAAATTGAAGCTTGCGTGAGTTGTGTGCTTGAAAACCTTTCGAAGTTACATCTCGCGTTTCCGCCTTGATGGGGTGTGACAACTATCTCTAATCACTAACCTTACAAAAAAAAAAACTCATGATTATATCTTTACAAGCTTACAATATACATGAATAAATGAATGTTTAGTTGTAGAACAACCTTCCTGTTTTTGTCTCTCCCTCCCCCCTCCCAAATCCTATTTATTTATTCTAAATAGAGATCCGACTGAAATAGGATTTTAGGGATAAGAAATAAACTAACCAAATCATGGATAAATCCAAGCGAACTTCTCCCTCCCTCCCTCCTTGATTACATGAGGAAATATCAAGTGAACTATATAGATATATTTAAGAATGTTAATTGGAAAGTTTAGATTAAAAGGAGTAAGTGAGAAATGTTTAGGTTGGCTTGTATTTATAGGTGAAGTATAACTAATAAGGAAAACCAATCAAATAGCCTGACAGTCAATCCCATGGTTGATACCATCACCCGTAAACCGCAAGGTTTATCTTTTGACAGGTTTTTAACTTTTGAACGTTGTGCAACGATTATAAATCGCTACCAACACTTTTTTCACACCCATACCCCCGATTTAAGACATTTTAAAATAGTCATACCCAACCTATCAACTTAGATGACAAATTTTGAAGCATGGGTTGGGATTTGATAAATCATGATGCATTCTTTTTATCTTTGGTAATGTTTTGTCTCATATCATGATGACATACCTTAAATGGAAAGAATGCAACTGAATACTTACATTTTCAAGATTCAAAATCCCTCTAATTGATAATAAATTATGTTGGTTCAATTGGGACTTTGTTTACAATAATTTTTGTAAGAATACAAATTTCTTAATTTACGTTTGATTAAATTAATTCTCTCTAATTCCCAGTCCATTCCTTGAAGCTTTGACTGTAGATGATCTTTCATTATTGACCTTCAATTATTCAAGTCTTAGTAATTTGACAAATCTTTTATCTTTCACATTTGAATATATAGATAGATGTGTTACACACTACTTACACTTGGTGAATCTTGCATTTGATGGATGTTGTACTTGAATAATTGTTAGATCTTGATATCTTGCACTAGTTGATCTTGGCCATAAGCACTAAACACATTGTTTCCTAAACATCATCGTTAGTTTCATGTTGCAAACTTAGTACGAGTGACCCGTTGGATTTGTTAGCTCCAATCGTTAGTTCGTTACGCTGTAGATCCAAACTGTTTTTAAGGCTATCGAATGTAACTAACTCGGTTAAACGGATTAACTTGCTAACCCATCGAGTTTACATGAACACAACCATTTGGCCAAGTATGTTCGTACGGTTCAATCAAAAACCGACATGACCGTACAAACACGTGAATTTCATTACAGGTTAGTATCGTGTCGAACTTTACAAATCTGCTGCAAAAAGAATGGAACCAATTGTTCTGAGTTTTATAAAATTAAAGTGATTTTCTTGACTCACAGGTGAAAAAAAAAAAAAAAAAAAAAATTAGTGTCATTTGGAATATAAGTCCATCACATGTTATTTATTGCTTAAATGCAGTGACAAGTTTCATTTAATCAAACTTTACATGTTCAAATCATAATCCCTATTCTGTTACAAGACTTATTTACATAGTCAACTGTGTCAACTAATTTTCCGCCATTTCTAACTAACCATATTCATATCACTAACACCATACGCAATGAGGTAGCTTGGTCGCAAGGTTAAGGCTGATCTTCTTTGTCTTAGGTTTAGGGGTCCAGATCCTTTTTAAACTCAGACCCGCACCCCATAAGATACCAACAGTTAACCATACCTCGAATTGAGCCTGCCACCAGAAATATCATTGTACGCGACGTGGCACTTGCCGCTGCTGTAGTGTATTCATGAAATGAGCTGCGACCATCACAGTATTCAACCCTTAGTGTTCGCCCTATGATTCTTTTTTTTTTTTTAACTGCAGTCTCTCTTACTCCTATGCCTACTCCTAAACTACACCTCCTTTATTAGGACCTTTCCATACTTAGCTTACAGAAACTTCTATAAATTTGACCCCATTTTCACGCTGTATACATCACTCGCCACTATACAGCTGTGTCTCTCTAGAGATTACGTTGACTTGCTGTCATGCGGTAGCTTGGACACAAGGTTAAGGGTGATCTTCTTTGGCTTAGGTTTAGGTATCCAAATCCTCAAGCATCAATACCGTTGCGTTTCAAAGATCATTTGTTGCAACAGAACTACAACTGAAACTTCAAAATTATGTATCAAACAAACATATTGCAGTAGTTATTGCTTAACATTAGACACCAAAAATGAAAATACTCCAAAAAAAAAGTAATTGTATAGATAGAAGAACCAAAGCACATACGATCTTCTAATATGACTCGGAAGAAACAAACAACATTTGAGTTATGTTTACAAGTTACAACCTATATGTTATCAAACCAGACTTTATGTCCTGTTTTTGAGCAGTTTTGTTCTAAAATTTATCTAATCTAGGTTTTTAACATACAATGATACAAATGTACCTTCATTCATGGCCGGCTCCTATAAAGCTGTGAGCTGGCAATTTCCTTAGCCCGATTTCGTTTATCATATTTCTCACATTCTCAGCCTCTTCCCACCTACCAACCGCAGCATAAATATTTCCCATTAAGATATAGTTCCCGGTATTATCAGGTTCTAACTCAAACAACCACTTTGCAGCTATTTCTCCCAATTCCACATTCTCATGAACCACACAAGCAGCTAACAATGCCCCCCAAACGGTATGATTAGGTGCAAATGGCATTGTTATAATTAATTCATATGCCTCCTCAAGCCTCCCAGCTCGACCGAGAAGGTCAATAATACAAGTGTAATGATACGGGCGTGGTTTAACTTTATGGTCTTTTAACATGAACTGAAATAAGCCCAAACCCTCATCCACTAAACCCGAATGGCTACATGCGTGTAAAACAGAAGTAAACGTGACCTCATTAGGTTGCACCCCTGTTTGAACCATTTGGTTAAAAAGTGAAAGTGCAGTCGCACCATCCCCGTGCTTCCCATATCCAGATATGATCACACTCCATAGTATAATATCTCTTTCTTTTATTTCAACCTCATTAAACGCCATGTAAGCTTGCTCCAAAGCTCCACATTTTGAGTATATATCTATTAAACCGGTTGCTAAATCACCTTTTGATAAAAACCCTGATCTTATTAGATAACCATGAAAACTAGCTACCTGTTTAAGATCTGTTGTAATAGCATACGCGGGTAAAACACACTTTAAAGTTGCTTCATTTGGTAATACACCTTTCCGCCTCATTTCTTTAAATAATAACATTGCTTCTGTACCGAGCCCATTTTCAGTAGTTCCAGAAAGAATTGCATTCCATGGGGCTGTTCTTACTTTTGACGTTTTGTTAAACACGCGAAAACTATAACTAACAGATGCACATTTAGCATACATGTCAATCAATCCGGTCTCTACATTTACATCAGAATCAAGATTATTCCTCATTGCAAATCCATGAAAGGTCTTACCTTGGTGCAAACACTTTAAGTCTGCACAAGCTGAAAGAAACGAAGCCAGGGTCAAAGCATTAGGTTTTACACCTTCAAGCAACATTAACGGGCAAAGTGAAATCGCGCTTTTTACGTCATTATTAACAATGTAACCGTTAACCATTGACGTCCATGTCACCACATCTCTCTTACTAGTTCCATCAAAAATAACTCGCGCATCATCCATCTGACCACATTTTACATACATATCCACCAAAGCATTCCTAACAAACAAATTTTCATCCAAACCGTTACTTTTCACCAAATCATGAACCTCCTTTCCCACATCCAACCGTTTTAACAATGCACACGCAGGAAGCACCGAAACAACAGTCGCAGTATCAATCTCCACCTTCTCATCAACCATTTTCTTGAAAACCATCAACGACTCATTCGCATATCCATTTTTAAAACACCCACTAATCAAAATATTCCAAGAAACGACACCCTTATCCCACATCTCATCAAACACGCGTTTAGCACTATCACTCTCACCAAAACTCACATACATTCCCATCAACGAATTACCCACAAACGTATTCGACTCAACACCACCACTCACAACCATCCCATGAACCGACAAACCAAATTTATACATCATCAATTCACCACAAGCCTTAACAACAAAAGGGTAAGTAAGCCGATCCGGCCTAGTTTTCCCTTCCTCAACCATTTCCAAAAACACTTCAATTGCATTATACAACAACCCCTTTTCAGTATACACCTTGATCATGCTATTATACAGACGTTTAGTTCTTTGAGGCATTTCATCGAACAGTTGGCGTGCATAGGGAATGTGGCCAGATAAGGCATACCCAGAAGCCAAAAGAGGAGGAATGAAGCGTGATTGGTATGGGGTAAGGAGGTTTGATACGATGAGGTAAGCATGGAGCTTTGTGATGTTTGTGAGGGATTTGTTGGCGGCATAAGTGTATAAAAGAGACTCTATTTGGACAGTGGTTGGGAGTGTAGTGTGGGTAAAGAAGTGGGATATGTTTAAAAGGGTGTTTGATTTATTTGCCATTCATTAAGATGATGATGATAATGATAATAATATAGGAGGTTTGACGACCGGAAATGTTGCCGGCGACAATGGACACAATCGAGCTCCGAGAACTGCACGTATTATGATGTAATAATAAATAAAATTTAAAAAAAAAATGACGGTCCACTTACGGCGAGCAGATATCCTTGTGTTCGGATGGACGCAAGGTAAGCATGCGTGTGTTGACCTCACTAGGGTGTCCCCTCCGGTGGGGCTTTGGCATTCGGGATTTATAGTAGGGCGAGCAGTTTTGAATGTTGAATCTAAGAAAGTCGCTAAACATGAAAACGCCTGCGTGGAAAACTATCATGTCTTCGTACCATTTGCTTTTGATACATTTGGGAGCCTTGCCCCCGAAGCCATCCGGTTTCTAGATTGGGTGCAAAAGGTGATGCAAAGTAATTACTCAAAAGCTAGGGATCAAAGTTTTATTTTTAAAAGAGTAGGTTTTGCTATTTAAAAGGAGGTGGCGACGCAGCTTGTTGCGTGCTTACCAGCCGTCCACTTGTAATGTGTTATGCTTTTTTATATGAATGAAAAGTGATATATAGAGGTATCTAACATTAAAAAAAAATGAATATGCATTATTTTTTAATGGATGTTCTTTAAATTTAAAATTTATGGGATTTATATACGTCACGTAGTATCTATTTTTTTCGTTAAATCATATCACTTGCCTTGCACATAAGGGTGTGTGTATATATATAGGTATAGGTTCCTGTATAAAAGACATTTTTCGTTCAAAGTGTGAGAAGTTCATGTAGTTATTGTGTTTTAAATTTTAGCTATGATGAAAAGACGCTCGACGCGTGAATTATATATTTTGGCTACATGTATAGCCGTATAGGTTCATGTACAAGGGCCGCTACTAAAAATCTCCTTCCTTGTAGTGTTGGTACTCAAATCATAGATAAAAAGACGCTTGACGGGTGAATTATAAAGAATCGATCAATAACTTTGTTTCCAAGAAGATTAGGAGAGCCTCTCGACGCATTTAACTATTTATAAAAACCAATACTTAAACTTATTTTTAAATTAAGACTGACCAGTGCTTCTTAGGCCTTGCGGGTATACTCTAGCGCCCCCAATGCCTTACAAACGCCATATGAAGTTAAGGAAGTTAAATACCACTCCCCCTTAGGCGTTAAGAGCGTTAAAAGAACCATTGTTTACCACATTAACAGACGTGAAATAATCTTGAGTGAGTCCTTTATATTAACATAAATCAATAGTCAACAGTCAACAGTCAATAGTCATAGTCAAAGAGCTATCTTTATGCCTTTATAATTATTTAGTCATAGTCAATATTCTTAGTCAATAGTCTTCCTAGAATCAAGTTATTGTATTAATGTTGTAGTCACTATATAATCTTCTGTGAATAATGAGAAAAGTACATTCGATCCAATTCACTCTATTACCTATTACTCTATATGGTATCAAGAGCCTAAAGCTCCCTTGAGCCAACCGATCCATCACAGCTTTCGACAGCCTTCTGTCCGCAACCCACACAACCCTTTCATTTTTCTAATTTGCAGCCTCAATGGCTCCATTTTTTGTTCATCAATCAAACCAAAACTACAATCGGAACTCTTGTTCCTCAGCCTCAAACCCATCATTACAAAACCGACCCTCCTCGTGGTCAAACAAATCCGCAACCCAAACTCAAAACAACCCGACCCACAACAGCCAAACTAACGTTTTTTGTTATTTTTGCAGCATACCCGGTCATGTAACGAAAGATTGTCGCAAACTTCGTCGCTTCCTACGCGACCATCAAGTCTCTACTCATGATTCATACTCATACCCGGTTGTGAACAATACATCTTCTCACACTACGGTTCCAAACACTCCATGGATGTGGGATACAGGCGCTTCCAATCACACTAACAACAACAACAACAACCAAATGCATGTTCTTTCCGAATATGGTGGCCTGGATGAGATTGTTTTAGGTGACGGTAAAACCCTTCCTATCACACACATTGGTCAAACAACCCTTCACACCAACTCACGACCGCTTTTCTTAAACGATGTGTTAATCGTTCCATCTCTTCGTAATAATCTTATTTCTGTTGCAAAACTTAGTCGTACTAATCAAGTTTCTGTTGAATTTTTTCCATATCATTTCGTGGTTAAGGATCTACGCACGGGGGCGCATCTCATGCGGGGCGTGAACGTCAATGACGTTTACTACGGACCAACCACACTCTCTCCTTAAATCAATGCAACAACAACAAGATCTCTACTTGCGTGGCACCATATCCTTGGACATCCTTCGTTTCAAGTCTTCAAGTCCTTAATTTCTAAATTAGGACTTAATGGTAATAAAGTGTCACCCGAGTCTTTTCATTGCAAATCTTGTTCGTTAAATAAAAGCCATAAAATTTCTTTTGGTAAAAACTCATTTGTTGCAAAGAAACCATTGCAACTCGTTTACTCAGATGTATGGGGTCCAGTCCAAACATCCAATGACAGCTTCAAGTACTATGTCATATTTGTCGATTATTTTTCTAAATACATTTGGTTATATCCGATAAAAAGAAAATCCGACGTCTCCATCCTTTTTCCACAATTCAAATCACTAGTGGAAAAATTCTTTCAAACACCTCTTATCTCTCTATTTACCGACAATGGTGGTGAATACATTGGTCTTAAACCATTTCTCACAACTCATGGAATTTCTCACTACACCACACCTCCTCATACACCCGAACAAAACGGGGTGGCCGAACGTCGTCATCGACACGTTGTTGAAACGGGCCTTGCCCTCCTCCACTATGCTCAACTCCCATCACAATTTTGGTCACATGCCTTTCAAGCCGCAACTTATCTCATCAACCGTCTACCCACCACCATCTTGAACAACAAATCACCTTATGACATGTTATTCAATGTTGCTCCCACCTACTCCAAACTAAAACCGTTTGGATGTCTTTGCTATCCTTGGCTCCGCCCATACAACACCTCCAAGTTACAATCTCGCTCCGCATCATGTATCTTTCTTGGATACTGCTCTTCCAGATCAGCATACAAATGCTTTGATCCAGCCACCAACAAACTATATCACTCTCGCCATGTTGAATTCATACCACACATCTTCCCATCCCACACCAATAACTCCACATCTCCCACTGTCACCTATGAATCATTTCTTCACAACATACCAAATCCTACAAAGCCTTCACACCCTACACAACCTCCCATCGATCCCACACACCAACCCATACCTCCTACACACCCCTTTCCTGACCCTACACAACCTTCTGCTGCACCTACACAACAGTTGCCTGATACTACACAACACTCATCTGACCATACACAACCTTCTACTACACCTACAAAACATTCCCCTAACCCTACACAACTCTTGTCCTCTACACAGTCCTCCACTGTCCATACACAATCCTTATCTCCACAATCCTCCACTCCTACACAACCTAATTCACCTACACAGCCTTCCAATGACTCTACCACCTCCTCATCTCAAACTCCTTCAACTAACCCCTCTCCTACCACCTCTACTCGCCCATAACGGTCTCGCAATCCTAACCCAAAATATTACAATTCCAACTTCATCAACTCCACCACACTTCACCCACTTCCTACATCCATTGAGCCCTCTACTCACATCCAAGCGATGAAAGATCCACAATGGCGAGAAGCAATGGATCTTGAATACAACGCTCTTCTTCAAAACCATACGTGGGAGCTTGTCCCTCATACTACCCAAAATCCAATCGGATGCAAATGGGTATTCCGAACCAAACGAAAACCCGATGGAACTATTGATAAATTTAAAGCGCGCCTAGTCGCAAAAGGGTTTCATCAATAGTACGGTAAGGACTATTTTGATACCTTTAGTCCGGTAACGAAACCTGTCACCATTCGTACTGTTCTTTCCATCGCACTCTCTCGAGGGTGGTCGTTACGCCAACTAGACGTCAATAATGCATTTCTTCATGGCACCTTACATGAGGATGTGTACATGATTCAACCACCCGGATTTGCAAATTCGGCATTTCCTAATCACCTTTGCAAACTCAAGAAATCTCTCTACGGCCTTAAACAAGCCCCGCGGGCTTGGTACAATGAATTAACCACCTTCCTCATTAGCTTCGGTTTTAAAAAATGTCTCTCTGATGCATCTCTTTTTGTCTACAACACAAATGATAACACTTTCTACCTACTCGTCTACGTTGACGACATTGTCCTCACTGGAAACAATAATCCATTTGAAGAAACAGGTAGTCTAACCTCCTTATGGGGATGATAGACTAGATGCAACCACAAGATTGATCCTTCACTAGCACTTCCTGGATTGGAGCAACCTGCCAACGAGATTGAGTGGGTAGGGAGACGACTACACGAGGTAGTAGTTTATAACAAAAACGTGGGTAAATGGGGATACTATCAAGTATGATAGCTCTTAGGGTTAGCCAAAAGTGTCCTTTCTATTAAGGATATGATCCTTTATATAGAGATGGACGTATGCCACCAATACCCAAAACCCTAATCGTAATGGGCCAGGCCCGATTAGGGTTGTCTCCACTACCCAAGGATTATATTAGTAAAGTAGTTAAGAGATACCCATAAATAAGGAAATATGGAACGATTACCGCTTTTACCGCTTACGCGCGCGGGCATTACTCCGTAATTGTAGGAGAGTCGTTACTGCTTTGCTTGCTGGCGAAGTTTACTTTATGCGCGAGAAGCCATTCCGCGATATTGTAATCCGGGTTTGGGTATGCTTTTGCGCAGTGATGAGCACCCAATCCCATCAAGTCCCCCCAGTCCAGTGTGTACCCTTTTCTCGAGTGTATGAGGGAGGAGGGTGGATGGTGGACTCATAATATTGACACTCGGATGATAGCTCATCCTGCTTTGGTAGTGAAAACAAGGTTGTTGGTGGAGAGTTTGTCCGGATTGATGAGGACCCGGAGTGTCGCCAATGCGGAGTGCGGAGAACGGTACTTTATTTGACGTAAATTCTCCGCGACCGCGTGACGTGCCACGTTGGTGGAGGACAGTTGTCTATTTCTGATCGAAGCGTGGTGGGTGGCGTCTGTCACAAGCTATGCCTGTGTCAGTGAGCATCCCATCAGTTATGGCAGACGGCTGCGTCAGTCGCGTGAAAGCGCGTGTGCCGCCTATTTCGCTATTCAATGCCACGTGTCGTGTGGAAAGTCGTTTCCAATTACCCAGGCTGACGTCATTGGCAGTTATTGCACACAGTATAAAGCCATTTCAAATTTTTCTCAACTTACACATTTCCCATTCCTTTCTTGACTTGATTTCTTGTTCTCCATCTTCCATCTAAAAATGTCTCAAGAAATTTCTGGTGCTGCCGACCAATCGAAGGTAACCGAGAAAACCGAAAAAGGTATTACCACCACCGTTGTCAAGTGGGATGCATCTTCGTTTTCCACATTTCTTGACCAATATGGGATTGAAGCCGCCTGGGAGCCGGAATTACCGGCCGCCGGTAAAACGGCGTTGGAAGCTTCCCCTGGCAAGATTGCATTATATGAAACGTTCTTCACCCGGTGTTGCTTCCGTCTTCCAATTACTAAGTTCCTAGTTAGTGCTTTTATGAAATATGGGGTTCACCCCACACAGATGACTCCGTTTGGGCTGTCAAGACTTGTACATTTCGTGGCAACCTGCCGATCGTTAGACTTGGAGCCGACCTTTGACATGCTGAACGTGTTCTACGTTCTGGAAGAGGCTCGTGGGGGACCCGGGTGGTATAGTGTATCTCCCCGGTGGAATCGGACTCAGGTTGTCTCGGAGAGTCCAAAGTCGATGTATGACTGGAAGGAAAAAAATTTCTACATTCATAGAGGGGTAATCCCTGTTGCGCTACAGTGGATGAGCGTTGGGGTGAAGGAGAGGATTGCGGAGTTCCCTCCGATGAAAGATTACAAAAACCAACCTTGGTATGAAACCCTGTGTGCCCATGCTACTCCTCTGTCTATGGAGAAATGTCCTGAAGGAGTGCTTGTGATGTTGGGTCTCAGCCGTTTGGGGAACTCGGAAGGTCGTGAGCCTACCGCGGCTGATGCCAGTAAGTAACATGTCTACTCCCTTTTCGATTAGTTGTTTACTTCAATGTGGTATCTTCTCCTTATATTTTTGTCTTTGTAGGGATGACGAAGTTTGATTTGTTCGATGCCCGAGGTGCTGCTAAACTGAGTTACATAGCTTTACCCCCTGGTGTGCCTTCAGTAATGGAGCGATTGGAGCGCAATTTCTTGATGCCTCAACTCAAAGATGCTCCGCGCCATTATGCGCGTACAGGTATTCTCTTCCCTTTTTTGCTATGTGTTAGTTATGACAGTTGCGGTTGCGGACTGTTCCTGCGCCAAAAGGGTGCGGTGTGATCCGCGCATTTCCTACTCTGATCCGGCGTGCACTTTGTTTCAGGCACAGGAATCCACTCCGCGAAGAATCCTGGGTTTGGCCAGGGGGAGACCTCCCCAAGTCGTAAAAAGATGGCATGTACAGCTAAGCCTGTTTGTAGTTGCTTGAGTGGTGATGGCCTATAAAACTTTGTTTGTATGTGATTTTAGGGACTGGACCAAAATGTCAGCGAAAAGAGTTGCGAAAAGGGAAGAAGGTGGCCTCGAGCTCCGCAGCGTCCAAGGGAGATGATGAGGCAATGGAATCCGATGAGGAGGTTAAACGCCAACGTACCCGCGGGCCCACTCCTCCAGACGATTCCGTTGAAGTATCGACTGAATTGTATCAGAAACGCCTTGACGATCTTGCCCAAACGCAAGTGCAAGTCCCGAAGCCAACTTCGAAAAACGTGAAGGTTACGTCGGCAAGTGTGGGTGCGGATCCAGTTACTGGTGGGGAAACGAATGTTATGCCGAGCGGAGTGAAGTTGGTTGTTAAGCCTCCGCCCAAACGTCAACCCCTGTTCATAAAGTCTGTCAAGCAAACCTCTGGTGAACTCCCCGGCTAGATTTCGTTATCACCTTCATTGATGAAGAGCATAAATTAATTGATTTCCCTTGTTTGATTTTTCAGGTAAGGGCCCTGTTCAATAAGGGACTCTGAAGAAACCGGCTATGACTGCGAAGGAGGTCAGTGAGCCCGTCCCCGAAAATGTGGAAGGGACAAATTTGTCTATCTTGGAGACTCAGTCGGCTGTTCAAGCTGAAGGAGTGGTGTTGACTCTGGAAGCAAGCAAGAAAGCTGGGAAACGTCCGCTGATGGAGCCATCGCATGTGGATGTTGATGTTACAAATGTGGCCACGGACGTTTTTCATGAGGAGAGAGGTATTCAACTCGACCAGCCTCCTGCATCGAGTGCACCTGCTACCACAGAGGTGCATGCGGAGAAAGTGTCTGCGGATGTGGTGTCATCCGTCTCGACCCCTAAAAGGAGTGCCACCGAGACATTGTAGGGATTAGGGAGAACAAGTGGAAGTAGGGGAAGAATAGCTCCCCCGGACTATGATCCAAACAAGCCTTATCAACCCCGGTGGGACATTAGGCAGACGACTCGTTTCACCAATCCGCTGGTCGCGGAGGAGTTCATCGCCTACGCTGTGCCGCCCAGCAAACGAGACTACCAGGATGGCATTGACCGTCGTTCGCTGATGTCTGATATGAGCTTGAACCTAGCGCTCTGCTTTAGTAACTATGGGTCGATAATGCGGCAAGAGGAAGAGTTCCAGCGATCTTGGCAAGCTTTGAGGAGTGCAGAGGATGCACAAAGAAGAAGAGAGGAGGAGTTCCAGCGCGTCCGCGTGGATTCTCGTTCGGAGGTTGAGCAATTGAGGGGTCAACTTCGAACCGACGAGGGTGAGATTCAAAAGTTGAAGGCGGAGAAAGCTGAAGCTACAAGCAGTGGAAAGAATCTTGTGAGCCTACCAACCTAGACCTTGAGCGTAGGGGGGAGGCCGTTGAAAAGGTGAAGAATGATCTTGCCCGAGTGGTTCTCGAGGCAGAAGAGAAGCAGAAAGCTCTTGATGCCAAACAAGCTGAGTTGTCTGACACTGTTATAAAGTTGAAGGATCAGCATGAAGCCCTTGTAACTGCCACAACGCGGATGTCCGAGTTGGAAGAACAGGTTAAGGGTCTTGCTAGTGAGAAAGCGCAGCTCGATGAGACGAATGCCTTGTTGGATTCTTCGCGCGTGCAACTGGAAGTAAGCCTTCAGCAGACTCAAAATGAACTTCAAACTGCCGTGCAAACTTCTCGAGCTGCCCAAGAGCGACTATCCTGGATGATGCAGTACGGTCTTCAAGGGGTAAGATTATTCGTAATTTATGTCGTATTCTTTTGTTATATGTCTTTAACTTGACTGGTTCATGCGTAATCCATAGGTCTTCAAGCGCATATGGAATGAGCCCAAATTTGGCGATGCGGTGGCGAAGATTGGAGCCACATCCATGCGGAGTGGTTTGCAACAGGGATTTGCTGAAGGCTATCATCATCATGCTGCTGGCTTAGCGCTCGAAGATGGAGAACATTTTGGTAAGCCATATGAAGATGAAGCCGTCGCTGCTCAGCAAGAATTCGAGACCCTTACATTTGACGTCTTCGATGTGGTGGACCAATGCTTGAGAACGGAAGATCCCATTGGGCAGCTTCGCAGCTATTTTGAAGAGTCTGACCGCCTTGGCGCGGAGATGGAAGAGAAAGAGCGGAGGGAGGAGGAGGCGCGGAGGGCTACGGCGCAGGGAGGAGGTGAGTCGTCCGCTGCTGGTGCAGGCTCTGGCGCGTTGCATGAAGAAGCTGAAGATGACACCTATATAGATCTCATAGATTATGAGTGATTGTCGTTATCTTCCTTTGTTGTTTAAACTCTTGTTATTTTGTTGAACAATTATCTGCCCCTTTGTATTCTGTATTTTTGGATCTTTGTGCTTAACTTGAATTTGCGTGATATTTAAATTTGTCATAATGATTGTATGACGTCACCATTGAAAAGGATGCCACTTGTCCCTGTGTGCTGACGTCGTCTGACAGTTTTGACGGCGCTTCAGGTGATTGATGTGACGGTTACCCTCCCTACTCGAGTAATAACCATTAATGGTAATTAATGGGCTGCCCTCTCCTTCCTATAAAAGGCTAATTACTGTTTATCATTTTTGATACAATACTTTTCTTTTCCTCACTTCTTGCTCCGATGGCTTCTCCTTTAAGAATCACCAACACTGAAGTTGAAGCACTCCACGGGATGTTGATGTTATCCGATCACCTTCCTGTGATCAAAGTACCTCCTACTCCGATGCACGAGCTGGCCACCTATTGCGGTTATCTCCTGCTGACTGAAGATCAAGTGAATCAGCAAGGTCCGTCTGCTGCTCCCGTGAAGGTAAAGAAGTTGGATGAGCTTAGTGATGTGCCAAAGATTCCCAAACTTAGGCTTCGTCGAACATCCACCGGCTGGCAGCATGCCGCGTAGCAGGAATGGTGGTCTTTTGTTGCTTTGTTGCTAAGTAGTTAATGATGCATATATTGTACTGATTAGGCCACCCCTTTTGCTTTTTGTATGTGTCTTTTTGGTTAGTGGCATGCATGTAGTATCAGGGCCTGTCGTGTTGTTTTTTGCAGCTAGTTGATGCTTCGTAACTGATTGTAATGCTTTTTGATCATGATTGTCATTGCATGTAATCGATATTGAAATAATATAAAGTAAAATGAAAGTTCTCTTTTATTGAAATTGAAGTGAACGTAGCCATAGGCTGTTTATTACAATCATGAAATAATGCCCTATAGGTAACAAATGCGTAACTGGGCTGCGTTCCATGTGCGCGGGATTGGGGTACCATCCAAGCGCTCTAAAGCATAAGCGCCCTTCCCCAATACTTCTTGCACCTTGTATGGCCCCTCCCAGTTTGGTGCGAGCTTGCCTGGCTTCTCCGCGTTGGATGCTTCATTGTTGCGAAAAACATAATCCCCTACGCGGAAAGCCTCTGCCTTAACCTTTGCATTATAGTATCTTTCGAGTTGCCGCTTGTAATTGGCTTCTTTGATAGCGGCCATATCTCTACGCTCTTCTAGCAGATCCAGATTGAGCTTTAACTCCGTGTCATTGACCCGATGGTTTGCCAGTAAGATCCTTGGTGATGCGCAATGCATTTCTGCGGGTATGATAGCCTCTATCCCGTACGTGAGACTGAACGGTGTTTCTCCGTTGCTCGTCTTGGACAGCGTGCGGTGAGCCCACAGGACATGGGGGAGCTCGTCAACCCAACCAGTGCGTTTCGTGCCAAGCCTGGTTTTTATGCCTTCCACTATGCTTCTGTTTGCGAGCTCGACTTGCCTGTTGCCTTGCGGATGCGCTACTGAGGTGAATATCAGACTGATACCCATGGAAGATAGCCATTCTTGTAAGTGTTGGTCTGCGAACTGCGTGCCATTATCACTTACAATCTCCATCGGTAAGCCAAAACGGCAGATGATGGATTCCCAAATAAACTTCTTGATGCTTTTTCCATCGATGGACGCCAAGGTTTTTGCTTCCACCCATTTGGTGAAGTAATCAATTGCCACCACCAAATATTTGACGTTTCCGGGAGCTGTGGGGAAAGGGCCTACAAGGTCAATGGCCCACTTTTGAAATGGCCAAGCCGTGGTAACGGGTACCAAGTTGTTCTTGGGCCGCAAAGTTCCTGGCGCATGGCGTTGGCAAGACTTGCATTTGCGCAGCTCTGTCATGGCATCCATGTGCATTCCGGGCCAGTAGTACCCCGCGTTCATTATTTTAGCCACAACCATCCTTGGGCCAGCGTGCAATCCGCATGACCCTTCATGTATATCTCTAATAAGGTACATTGCTTCTGCGGAGTCAACACAACGCAGCAATGGCCCTAGATATGAGCGCCGAGTGTTCCGTCTATGACTTGGTAATGCAGTGCCTTGTTTTGGAGCTTTCGGGCTTCTGCCTTGTTATCTGGGAGCGTCCCATGCATGAGATAAGCTTTGATGGGAGTTGTCCACGATGTCTTGCCGGTTTGGACAACATTAACTTGCTTTTGGGGCACGGATGGATGATCCAAGACCTCCACCCGCACCTCCTTTGCCAGATGGCCAAAAACTGTCGATGCCATCTTACTTAACGCGTCTGCTGGCTTATTTTGACTTCGCTTGATGTGATGAACCTTGCAGTATTCGAAGTCACGCATGAGAGCTTTAGCTTGTTCCAGGTACAAAATCATCGATGCTTCGCGCGCTTCATATGAGCCGTCGATGTGGTTTGCTACCAGCTGGGAATCGACGTGAGCTTCCAAGTGTTGCACACCCATCTTTTTTGTGATGTGCAATCCTGCGAGCAACGCTTCATACTCCGCCTCATTATTTGTTGTTGGGAAATCAAGCCGGATTGCGTATGTGAAATCCTTCCCCTCCGGTGTGATTAGGCGCAAACCTGCTCCTGCGCCGTCATCATTGCATGCCCCATCTGTGTATAGTTCCCATTTCTCAGCTGGTTCGGAAGTGGGAGAAGTGATGTGTGCTTGTTGACATTCAGTTATGCTTTCGGAGGGGACCTCTGCGGCAAAGTCTGCGAGTATCTGCCCTTTAAAGGATAATCTGGACTTGTACTCAATTGTGTGCTCTCCCAGCTCAATGGCCCACTTAGCCAGGCGACCTGATAATTCTGGCTTGCGCAAGATATCATTAATACGGAAGTCTGTGAGGACAATGATAGGATGTCCTTGGAAGTATCTCCGCAGCCTTCGTGATGTGTGTACTAATGCCAGCACCAGCTTCTCCATCATGGAGTATCGGGTTTCCGCGTCGAGTAGAGTTCTACTGACATAATACACTGGAGTTTGAACGCCTTTTCGATCAACCAGGAGAACAGCACAGATTGCCTTTTCCGTTACCGATAAGTATAATGTTAATGGCTCCTTTGGAAGTGGCGCTGTGAGCGTAGGCAAGTGACTCAAACATTCTTTCATTTCTTTAAAGGCAGCCTTGGCCTCGTCTGTCCAAGTGAAATTCGACTTTTTGAGGCAACTTTTCAATGTATTCACGAAAGGGAATGACTTGGAGGCATAATTTGAGAGAAAACGATTGAGAGCTACTAGGCGCCCCATGAGTGTCTGAACTTCCCGGACCGAAGATGGGGTTGGCATGCGTTCAATTGCCTGTACTTTATCGGGGTTTGCTCGGAAACCATCTTTAGTGACAACCACTCCCAAGAATTTGCCTTCCTCCATTCCAAAAGAACACTTGCTTGGATTAAGCTTCATTCGGACTGTGCGGAGTTGATCAAAGGTTTTTTGGATATCCAAAAGCATTTGGTCTTCCTCCGTGCTTTTGATAACCAAATCATCTACGTATACTTCGAGATTGACTCCGATTTGTTTATTGAACACGGTGTCCATTAAACGCTGATATATAGCACCTGCGTTTTTTAATCCGAATGGCATCTTGGTATAGCAATAAGTTCCCGTATCCGTGCGGAAGGATGTCTTGTCTTCATCTTCCTTTGCTATTTGGATTTGATGATACCCTTTATAGGCGTCAAGAAAACACTTGAATCTGAATGGTGCCAGTGAGTCCACCTTTAAGTCTATCTCGGGTAGTGGATATCAGTCCTTCGGACATGCCTTATTTATGTATTTATAATCCACGCACATCCGCCAGCCCCCATTGGATTTCCCGACCATGACCGGGTTAGCAACCCAAGTTTGGTATCTTCTCCTTCGCAGAATGCCTGCGTCTAATAGTTCAGCAACTTGTTCGTTCATGGCCCTTGTTTTCTCTGGTCCCATACTACGTTTTTTCTGGACGGTTGGTTCTACGGACTTGTAAACATTGAGCCGATGTTCCGCAATGTGGCGTGGAACGCCCACCATGTCCGCAGGTTGAAAAGCAAAGACATCCATGTTCTTGGTTAATAACTGCTTCAAGTGCGCACGTATGGTGTCTGAGATTACTGGGCTTATGACAACCGTCTGATCTGGGAATTTAGGGTTTATAACCCATTTTTCAGGATCAGTGCGGTTTGCCGGTTTCATTATCTTGGGGGGCTTGCATGTGTCCGTTGCATGGCAGTGCTTGTTTCCCCGTATGAAAGCCACTCCTCCTCGCGTTGGAAAACCGACCATCTGGTGCGGTGTGGACGCGTTGCAATTAAACTTTGCCAATCCTTCTCTCCCTATGAGGACATCATGTGATGAACTCACTGGTAAGACCATGAAGTCGCAGATCTCCGTGCGGGAGAGTTGTCCGTCCGTCCATGTGACGGGAAGTGTGAGTATACCCGACGGGATGATCACCTCATGGATGAATCCGGATATTGGCTCTGTAGTTGGAACGAGCTTTGCTTTGTCGTCCGCATCTAACTGATCAAAACACTACTGGTACATGATGTCGGTACTGCTCCCGTTATCGAGGAACATATACCTTGTGCGGTAGTGCCCGATGACCCCCGTTATGATCAGTGGTGTTGTGGAAGACGCACCTCCTTTAACGCGTGGCATGACGACAGGTGTTTCCTTCCAGGAATCGTCTTGAGCAATAGAGTAAGATCTCTTCTTTTGACTCCTGTTGTGAGTCATGTAACAGTTGTGGCGTCCTGAGCGCTGCACATGGTGCGCGTTAAGGTTTTTGATCCTCTTGTTATTGGGATCGGCATCCCCCTGCGAGTCCCTGGGCTTCTTCCGCATCTTTACTAAATGGGAGAGTTGACCTGACTTGATTGCATTCTCAATCTCCATCTTTAGACTGTAGCAGTTGTCCGTTAGATGGCCATAATCTTCGTGGTACTCACAATACCTTGATGTGTCCACATTTCTTCTATCTTTGCTTAATTCCCTAGGCTTGGGGAACTGGATTTGTTCGGTCTTCAAAACTTCTGAAGGTGTTTTTGACAGTGGGGTCCAGTCATAATTCTTCTTACTTGGCGGCTTCGAATCGCGTGGGTGTTTGCTGTTGAGATAGTGTCGCGCATCTTGTCCTGAGGAGTATTTCCCCTCCTCTGCGGTACCCGAAATTCTAGACCACACGGACTGCTTCCCCTTTCCCTTGTCGTGCGTGTGTGCACCTTGATTACCGTTGTGATGAAAGTTTTTCGAGCGTGTAAACGAGCGCTCCGACGATGCATATACCTTCGCTGCCTCTATCAGTTCATCCCATGCTTCAGGCACACCTTCTTTCCCAGTCAGGCATCTCATGAGATCATCATTTCGCACTCCGTGAATGAATGCGGCCCTAGTAAGCTCCTCGCCACACCCCAGTTGTAAGGCTTCTTTGTTATATCGGACAATATAATCTTCCAGGCTCTCATTATCTTTCCGGGAACATAACAAAATCTGAGCCTTGTCTTTCTTGTGCTTCCGCAGATGGGAGAAATGATTCTTGAATTTCTTTATCAAATCATCGAAGTCTACAAGACTTCCTACCGGTAAACTTTCGTACCATACTCTCGCCGCTCCTATTAGGGTTTGAACAAACAGATGGCACCAAGCTTGAACCAGCCACGGCTTAGAACTTCCTGCGCAGTCAAATGCGTGCAGGTGATCGTCCGGATCGCGCAAGCCATCATATTTTCCAATCGTATTTGGCAGCTTGCATTCGACTGGCATGGGTGCCAACGCGATTCTTGCACAAAATTTGGATCTTTCCGCAAACGATTTTGGACGATATGGCTTGTGAAGATCATCGTCTGGGTTAGTCTGATTGCTGGCTACAGATTTAGTACGCGGCTTCCAAGTTGGATCAGAATTGATCTCATTTTCAGACTCATAACCATCAGGTTCCCCAGTCAGGTTGACGTGGTCCTGAACGTGAGTAGTCTTACCACGTTCTCCACCACGTACCGCCTGGCGGGGTTTAGCTGTATGGCGAAAAGCAGGCTGTTCGTCGTTTTGAGAGTTATCTTCAGTGTCAAAATTCAAAGTTTTTCTTGCTTCCAACCTGGCCTTTGCTATCAGCTTCCTCTGGTACTCTGCTATTGTCTTAGCATTTTCTTAAGCCAGCCATTCTTCCAGGTCTTCCACAGGCTCTTCAGCTGTTTTCTTTTGTGCTGCTAACGCCGGCTTTCTTGATGCAAACAGTTGAAAGTTTGTGGTAGCCTGTTTCTGATTCACATTCTTAGTCACCGTCGTTGGTGCTCCTGTGTCTTGATTCGCTTGAACTCCATCATCAACATTGATGGGGTCGGCACGTTGTTCGGTTCCAGAATCCATTTGCACTAGTTTGAAAGATTGGTAGACCGTAAGGGATGGCGCCAATGAAGAAACAGGTAGTCTAACCTCCTTATGGGGATGATAGACTAGATGCAACCACAAGATTGATCCTTTACTAGCACTTCCTGGATTGGAGCAACCTGCCAACGAGATTGAGTGGGTAGGGAGACGACTACATGAGGTAGTAGTTTATAACAAAAACGTGGGTAAATGGGGATACTATCAAGTATGATAGCTCTTAGGGTTAGCCAAAAGTGTCCTTTCTATTAAGGATATGATCCTTTATATAGAGATGGGCGTATGCCACCATTACCCAAAACCCTAATCGTAATGGGCCAGGCCCGATTAGGGTTGTCTCCACTACCCAAGGATTATATTAGTAAAGTAGTTAAGAGATACCCATAAATAAGGAAATATGAAACGATTACCGCTTTTACCGCTTACGCGCGCGGGCATTACTCCGTAATTGTAGGAGAGTCGTTACTGCTTTGCTTGCTAGCGAAGTTTACTTTATGCGCGAGAAGCCATTCCGCGATATTGTAATCCGGGTTTGGGTATGCTTTTGCGCAGTGATGAGCACCCAATCCCATCACCATTCATGGACATCTTTGTTCAAGCCCTAAGCAAAAAATTTTCGATCAAAGACTTAGGCCCTCTACATCACTGCCTTTATAATTATTTAGTCATAGTCAATATTCTTAGTCAATAGTCTAGTCAATAGTCTTCCTAGAATCAAGTCATTGTATTAATGTTGTAGCCACTATATAATCTTCTGTGAATAATGAGAAAAGTACATTCGATCCAATTCACTCTATTACCTATTACTCTATACTTTACGCACATAATCAAAATAATATTTGTTTTTGAGGACTGGGACTATTTCTTTGAGAGCCGAGTCTCTTGGCATATTTTTGTTAACTGAACAAGACCATGAAATTGAGATGTTATATATATTATTCAAGTTTCATTTATACCGATTACCGTTTATAAAAATTTAAAAGATCATATATATTTGATGAGCTTATAAAATCGACTTTATTATTATGTGTATTATAAAAGTAGGATTCAAGTACAATCACATTCATAACAATATGATGGTTGTAAACCTTCACATTGATCCTCGCTTTTCCTGTACAAAAACGAAGCAGATTACACACCGTCGTCGATCAACGAAACTTCCCCAGTTCATATTCGTTTCGAGCGCTTATTGTCGGAAGTCGCCAGGGAGGAGACCGGAAACTCAATCAGAACAATGAAAGAAGCTCTCTCAGCTTCCCTTAGATATTGCACACTTCCGTTCATAATCTTCACAAGTCTTTGACTTATGTAAAGTCCAAGACCTTCTCTTGACACACTTCTGTTACTGTGAAACATATCCTGAATCACCTTCTCCGGCATCCCCGGTGACGGATGGGTAATTCTGTCATTTCACAAAACCATAATCATGAACCCTATTTATTTATCATATATATATATATATATATATATTTTGTACAGTCTAATGATATTATAAATAAACAAGTTTTTAAACTATTCAGACCACCAAACCGAACCATTCTGACCGGTCCAACCAACACACATGGTTTGGTTCGTCGTTTTTTCTAAATGCAGCTAACGGTTCACCCAGAGTTTTCCTCAAAACCGGCAGAGATTATCATGTAAGGTTGAATAGTAAAAGTCAAGACAGAAGGGAGAATAACGTACCTGAATTCCAGATGCGCGACTTGTATTTTTGCTCCAATGTGTTCCATTTTGTGAGCTACACGAAACGTGACGGAAGATCCTTCAAACTCGGGAGCGAAAAAGAGCGCATTAGATAAGAAATCTGAGAGTACTTGTTGAACCCTCAAATTGTCACCGTATACGGATAAGGATGAAACTTGTTCAGGTGCATCAAAAACGACCTCCACTTTCCGCTCTTTGCTCAAACTCTTGACCTGGTTCAAAACCACGTCCAAACACTCCCCGAGTTTGAACTCTGCACATTTCACTTCCATATAGCTGAAACAATTTATCCATGCTCATTAGTTATGTCATATCGAATAATAACCACCTTACACAAGTTTATTATTATATAAAAAAGTAGTTCACCGATTTTCGTTTTTTTTTTTTTTTTTTTTTTTGACAAATAGACAATTTATGATACAATATGATTACTGCGGTTTCTGGTTTATGGTCTAGTTTACAAGTTACAACCAGAAACCGCAGCAATCAAATAAGTAATCCAAATGCATAAAAATATAATAAAGAATATTATACCATACCATTGTTCGATGCTTTCTATATCAGAATCATCGACAATTTGTGCCAACTGTTCACGGCATAAGCAGCTATTACGCCAAATACGTTTCTGTTCTCCACACAGCTCTGATTCCATAAATTCATCAACGAGCTTAATTCCATTTAAACTATTCTTAAGTTCATGTTTTAAATACGACACTTTTGTAAGACTATTTAAAGCTGCCTGTTCAGACATTCTTTGCACCAACATCGCCTGTTGAAGCTCTGGGCTCGTTACATGTATAAAACACAAAACACCCGTGATTTTTCCATCTCCGTTTACCCTTTTGTTAGCAGAAAGTAATCCCTCAACGTATTTACCGTTTTGGTCAAAAAACCCAAAGATTAACTTATCTGCATCCAACCCGGAAATAACCTCGTTTAGTGCTATTTTGAGGCGGGTCAACATATCGTCTTTGACCCGACAACCAAAATTACCAACGGTAAAAACTTCACCTAAAAGCATTTTATTATTGGCCTCTTCCCTTGGAAAACCGGTTAACTTCACCATTGCATCGTTCCACTCCAAGCATTTACCGTATTCATCCATCATGAAAATCGGGGGGATAAGTGCACAGGGGCTACGGATAATGCTAGCAAAATCGCCTTTCGCTCTTGAGTATTTTTCAGTGATCATCTTTTGCGCCGTTAGATCTTGTCCAACGAAGCATACCCCTACGATTGCTTGCTTTACATCACGGCTACAACATGCGTTTGCAACAAGGATAATGTGGTCATTTTCTTGACCACCAAAACATTTAAAGTTGATTTCAACGTTTTTCTCTTCGATTCCTGCCATTAAAAAAGCTACATCAACTTTCAGTAGTTCGTTTTATTACAGTTGATTATCTTATTCTAATTATTCCGTATCAGATAACGATATTTCAGATAAGTACAAATACATAAACCAGCATAAAGAAAGTACCTCGTAAAGCAGAGGAAAGCATAGCTTTTACTTCATCAACCGAATCATCAACAACCAGATTAACTAACGAGACACCAACGGCTTTATCCAGTGGCAATCCAGTAATTTCGGCTATTTTATCATTCCATCCACTAATATTTCCATTTCCATCAACAGCAAATACCGGGACTGAAGCAGTTTCAATCAGCCGCACCATTTCATTAGTCACAACCCGCAACTCATCAAAACGCTGTATGCTCATATCATCTGGAACTCGCACTATCTTCTTATTATTATCATCGTCATCACCCGCGACACTATCACCACCCGCCTCGCCGACATCTTGCAAAGACCCTCTTAATATCAACTGTAAAGAATGAACAGCATCCATCTCCACATCTTCCCATGGTAAACTCCTGTTTTTTACCACTTCCAAAAACGCTTTAAACGAGGATCTTGGATGCATTTTTCTTCCATCGTCGTTATCATCCGGGTCATGTTTCGCCCCACCCCATTTCACTTCTTTTGCAGCGTGGGACCGGAACCAGAACAGGAAATCTTTTGAGGTTATCTTAACTGCCGCCATTCCACAAACAGCTTTCCCGAGAATCAGAGCGTTCGAATATCCAACATCCACTAGACTATCCGTGCTTAAACCCGTACTTCCAGAATGTTCTTCTTGAAGCCAATTTGCAATATCTTTAACTTGGGATTCGGTTGGTGTGATTCCAAGTAACCAAAACTTGTTTTTGTAATAAAGAGCCGCCCCGTCACAAGTAACAAGGTCCATCACGTTAGGCGACTGTGTCATAATCCCGATCGGTGCATCTCTTAAAAGCATATCGCAAAGAACCGTTTGCGTTTTCAAGATATGCTTTTCTCGTTGCTGACTAGCCAACTCAACCTCTTTGTTTATATGAACACCGAAAGACTGAATCAAAAACTCACATGCGTAACGTAAAGGGAACGATACGAATCGAGCACTTGAATGATGACAAACAACCAAACCCCATAATCTTTTCCCCTTTTGTGTTTCATGCATATTAATCCCACTCTGGGACTCATTACCATCATCATTATCATAATCATCTTCATCACCATCATTGATGGTTACAGCCATCACAAGAGACGCAATCGACCCCATATTCGCCATGTACTGTGAATGACACCCATGTGGCGCTCTTAAAGAAGACCCCGAAAGATTCAACGGCTGAGATAAACTCTCACTTTGGACAAACTTCACCGGTTGAGCCAAACAATCACAAATCACCCTAACCTTATTCTTCATAAAAAGCGACCTCGAAGCTTGAGGTATATCAGTAGCCGGATAATGCAACCCGAGATAGGGCTCAAGATCCGGCTTCCGACACTCCGCAATAACCTCACCATGCAAATCTTCATGAAACTTATACACCATAACACGATCATACCCCGTTAACTCACTCACTTCCTTAACCAATACATCACACAACCGCGATATATTCCCACTCTGCAACGACTGTAACCTCGAAATCGCTTTCGCAGCAAGCTTATACGATTTCAAAGTTCCTGCAGTTGTCACGGGCACTTCAGCCGGACTCACAGGCTCTAAATCCATAATCAAACCAACATCATCCCTATGCAAAATCGCGTAAAACGGTTTACCTGAAGTCCTACAATGAACTAAAATAGGGTTCAACAGATTAACGTCTGGATAACTAGCAGCTTTTTGAAGAGCAGATGCACATGATGATCTAAAAAGTGTCCGGACATCCGTCCCAAACGTTAACACTTCTTGCTGCTCTATACTAGGTACCGCGTGTGGAGCAAGATCAAGCATCTCTAACGCGTTCTCACTATAAGCTAGTACACTTAAGGTTTGATCATCAATAGCTATAACACAACCAAAGGGTTGAATTTGACTCCCTGTTTGGATTTTCTGCAGGTAAGCAGAAACAGTGGATGATGGAACATTACTGGTTGAAGTTGAAGCATTAACATCAATGGAAGTCGAGTAATCAAACTGTCGTTCGGATTCTTCGAAATCGACATGAAGCTTAGCATCAATTGGGGTTTGAGAGTTCACACGGGCGTCGCGTTTTAACCTTGAAGAACTGCTCTTAGAGCAGTGTGTTCTGCTTGTTGACTTGGATGACATTTTTATTTTTTAACAAAATTAGTGCTCAATCAAGAAAAAACAAGAAAAATCAAGAACTCAAGATCCTTTGCATCCAATCAAGTGGGAATTAATAAAGCTTCATCCTTTTAGCCTAAGAATTCAAGAACATACATAAAGATGATAACTTTAGACAGTTTATACAAAAATTCAAGAAAATCAAGATCCTATGAATCAATCAATCAAAGGGTGGGAATGAATAAAGATTGGAACTTTTTAGCCTAATTATTCAAGAACATGTATAAAGATGATAACTTTAGACACAGTAAGTATTCTTTGAATCCAATCAAAGGGTGGAAATGAATAAAGGTTGGGGCTTTTAAGCTAAAGAATTGAAGAATATGTATAAAGATGATAGCCTCAAACAGTATATATGAAATTCATAAGGAATAAAGGTGCAGATGCTCATGTAAAGATAGAGAAAACAAGAGGTTCATCACCTTAGGATTGGATTCTTTTTGCAGAAAAAGGTAACAACTTTAACTCTTTTATCATGAATGAAGATAAGGGTTGATATTCTTCAACAACTTAAACACAAAACCTATGATTTTTAACTGCAAATATCACCAACAAATGCAAGGTTTTTGACTTGAGTGATGAATATTTACTAAAAGGAAATTTGGTGTGGTGTTTGGGATTAGAAGACCAACTTTGTTTGTTTACATTATTTTGTTTACTTGATTTTTAGGGAAATTGTTAGCTGGGTTTGTCTGGAAGTTTGGTCCAATCAATTCAATATTGTTTTTCTTCAATATTTTGTCATAATTGATTTTCACACTAGATGAAGAAGCACTGTGTGTGAATGTGTGTTTCTTTTTCTATCATGCAATTACCTTAGGAAATACATTAAAAACAACTAAATTTTATGTTTTTTTTTTATCAGAGAAAATTACGCAATTAGTCCATGTGGTTTGCCTTTAGATTCACCTTTAGGTATTAAGGTTTAAAAGTTTTATGTTATGGGTTTAAGTTTAGTTTTTGTAACATAATAGGGTATTAGCATTAACGGAGGTTAATATTTAACTGAGTTTACTCTCACATGACAAATGGTAAACCACAAGGACCAAATGTGAAACTTAAGTGGGGCCCACCTAATACCCTATTATGTTACAATAACTAAACTTAAACCCTTAACATGAAACTTTTAAACCTTAATACCTAAAGGTGAAACTAAAGGCAAACCACAGGGACTAATTGCGTAATTTTCTCTAATCTAAAATAAAAAATATTGATGTATGTAGTGGGGGTCGAACCCGAGTTGATAGCCGGGTCGATCCTAAAACCAAATGGATCAACCAACTGAGCCACTTGTGCATTTGGTTTATTATTGAATACGTAGTTTTTTATACAGCAGTTATCATTTTGATTTGGTTCCTTATAATAACCCACGAGTATTAACCCTCAAACCCACCTGCCGAATTCATTGTATATACCACGAATTGAGAACTGAAACACCTGTATATATGATAGTCGATCCATTAAAACATTCAAATCAAGCTCCATTCGACGAATTAAAGGTTGACGTCACGCGTTTTTCATAAGCCAATTAACCATCGATTCGAACATGTTAGTTCGATTATTTTACATGGTTTTGATCAGAATTCAATGTAGATTAATAGCCCTATGATTTCATTCGCAGCCGTGGTCTAATTCGATGTCAATCGAAGTGGGTTTGAGGGTTAAAATTCGTGGGTTTGTATAAGGAACTAGGTTCGATCTGATAATTGCTTTATAAAAAAAAACGTTTCGAACATAACCAAATACACAAGTGGCTCAGTTGGCTGATCCATTTGGTTTTAGGATCGACCCGACCATCAACCCAGGTTCGACCCCCACCACAAACATCAATATTTTTTATTTTAGATTATTAGGTGGGCCCCCACTTAAATTTCACATTCGTTTTGCCTTTAGTTTCGCCTTTAGGTATTAAGGTTTAAAAGTTTCATTTTAAGTGTTTAAGTTTAATTTTTGTAACATAATAAGGTATTATGTGGGCCCCACTTAAATTTCACATTTGGTCCTTATGGTTTACCATTTGCCACGTGAGGGTAAACTCAGTTAAATATTAACACCGTCAGTGCTAATACTCTATTATGTTACTAAAACTAAACTTAAACCCTTAACATGAAACTTTTAAACCTTAATACCTAAAGGTGAAACTAAAGGCGAACTACAGGGACTAATTACGTAATTTTCTCTTTTTATTACTAAAATCATTCAACAATTTTTACATATAAAAACCAGGGTCGTCCCTAAGAATTCAAATGCCCGGGCCGAGCCGCGAAATATATGCCCCTTAGTTTTAGATTTTAACGAAATAAATAACGTAAATTGTATTTTTTAAACGACGATTAAAGTTATATCAAATTGATGAATCAATTATGCAGAGTTTATTTTATTTAACAATATGTTCTCGTTAGCGATCATCGTCAATCCGTGAAGTTTTTTTTTTTTAACTTAAGTGTTTTGAGCCTAGGGCAAGCAAAAAATCAGAACCAACAATAAAATAAGAGTATAAGAGATTACTTTTAAGTTATTGTTATTGTTAATCTTAAAAAAATATGATGACACCACTATAGGCGTTTTTTTTTTCTTTATACATTGGCATATTCTAATATCTATAATACTCTCATCATTTTTTAGTATTTACACTATGCCACCATCATCCTCAAAACAACCCCTTTTATACCTTGTAAAACCAACATTATGCACATATCATTAAGATTTTTTCCGATGAATTATATTCTATTGTCTGCCACTATTGCCGGTCACAGTGCCCCTTTGAAAATTGGGCCCGGACCGGGAGTTCTAAAAGCTAATATTATCATCTCCAACAATTACTCCTATGATCACTCCTATGTTTAATGTATAGTCAAATATAGTAGTCAAATATAGTTAAAGTTGTTATTGACTTTCCTATTTCTCTGTATTGTAATTTGTATATAATAGAAAGGTATCTCTCAAAATCATCAAGAGAGAATTACATTACTCACATGGTATCAGCCAAACTTGTACCAAGATCCTAATTCCTCTTCCCTGCCCTTTTTCTCTCGTCTCTTTCTCTGCAGAATTCTTTGCTTCTCTGCGGCCCTCTCTTGTCATCTTTTTCACTCTCTTGCACCATGTCAACCCCTCCCATACCCGATACAACCCTTACCATGACTGCTCTCCTTCACATGAGATCTGTGAAGCTCTCCTCCTCCAACTATCTAGTTTGGAAACATCAAATATTACCCCTTCTTTCTAACCAAAAACTCATCGGTTATGTTGATGGGTCAATTGCTCCTCAACCACAAACCATCACTGTTGACTCCAAAGATCAACCCAATCCCTCCTACCCGGCTTGGTTCTTCCCCAATCAACAAACTATTCTTATTCTCAATGCCTCTCTCACCGAAGAGGCTGTTGCAGAGATACTCGGACTCACCACAGCCCGTGAGATTTGGCTCTCTCTAGAAGTCGCCTATAGCAACTCATCCCTCGAACTAATGCATCTCCTTCGGGACTCGCTTCGTCATGTTACCAAGGGCTCTTCCTCTGTCGCTGAATATGGAAGGATGTTTAAAACCATTTGTGATCAATTGTCCGCCATCAGTCATCCGGTAAGTGATACGGACAAAACTCACTGGTTCCTTTGCGGCCTTGGCTCCACCTTTGAGAGCTGGTCTACAGCCATCTGCACGGCTCGTGACACGCTCCCTTTTCGTGATCTCCTTACCAAGGCTGAGAGTCAAGAGCAATTTCTTCTCAGCCTCAATCCTCCCACGGCCTCAACCGTTGCCTTTGTCGCACATCAACAGCGTTCATCCACTACCCGATCTAGTTCCGGGTCTGCTTCGCGTTTTTCTGCTCGCAATCAGCCCCAAAACAACCAGTCAAACCGACCTCGTCGTCCGCCCCATTGTCAATTGTGCCGAACTAACGGTCACTATGCTAATAAATGTCCGAAACTATCCTCTTTTGCAGCCGATTGTACCTCGGATGATGATGGTTTGGCACGTGCCTTTCATGCTCAATGTCACGTCACAGAGAATGACCCGGATTGGACTGCAGATTCTGGTGCCGATCTTCACATGACTGACACCACCGGTAATCTTCACTCCTTTTCTCCTTATTCAGGTTCCTCTAAAGTAGTTTTCGGTAACGGTCTAACCTCACCGATTACTCATACCGACTCTGTTTCTCTAAATAAAAGCGTTTCTTTAAAAGATGTCCTAGTTGTTCCTCATATAACTCGGAATCTTCTTTCAATTAGCAAGTTGACTCGTGATTTTCCAGTTGATGTTTTGTTCTCTGATTCTTTTTTTCGTATTCAGGATCGGAAAACAAGTCAACCCCTCGCCCAAGGTCGGTGTGAAAACGGTCTCTACGTGCTTCGGGACAAGTCGTTTGCATTTGTTGCTTCTATTTCTTCAAATAAAGCCTCTTTCGAATTATGGCATAATCGATTAGGGCATGTTGCTTTTGACATTATTTCCATTTTGCATAAACATGGTTGTTTGTCTTTTACTTCTTTGTTACCGAAGCCTAATGTTTGTTCTCCATGTCAACTTGCTAAAGCACACAAATTACCTTTTAATTTAAATGAGAAACGTGCTTCTTTTCCGCTTGATCTTGTTCATTGTGACTTATGGGGACCGTCCCCTGTTTTGGGTAAGGATGGTTATAAATATTATGTGGTTTTTATCGATGATTACTCACGTTTTTCGTGGTTATATCCTCTTAAAAATAAAACCGATTTTTATCCAACTTTGGAAACCTTTTTACGCCTTGTTCAAACTCAACTTTCAAGAAAAGTTAAGGTTTTTCAAAGTGATGGAGGGTCGGAGTTTGTGAACCACCGTGTCCGCAAAATTTTTGATGCTAATGGTACATTTCATCGTTATTCTTGCCCCTACACCACCCCTCAAAATGGTCGTGCCGAAAGAAAACATCGTCACATTGTGGAGACGGGCTTAGCAATGCTTTTTCATGCTCGTGTTCCCATTACCCATTGGGTCGATGCCTTCAATTCTGCAACCTACATAATAAATCGTCTACCCACCAAAGTGCTTGACAACAAATCTCCTTTTGAGATACTTTTTTCATCTACACCAAATTATGCCAATTTTCGTGTATTTGGGTGTTGTGTGTATCCATATTTACGAGATTACGCTCCTCACAAGCTTGCTCCACGAAGCAACCCGTGCATCTTCATGGGTTATGCGCCTCAATACAAAGGTTATAAATGCTTCGATCCTCAAACATCTCGTATGTATATCACTCGTCATGCACGTTTTGATGAATATTTCTTTCCTTATAAAGATAATTCATCTCACACCGACATTGCTAACCTATTTCTTTCCACATTTCATGATCCCATACCCATTCCTCTTTCTCAATCTACCATACCACCTCCCTCACCCACCGTACCCAAATCATCTCATCATCCTCATTCCACTCCTTGCACTCTTTGCAAGGATATTCCTTCTTCTACTGAGCCCAACTATCCACCATCCTACCATGATCCCTAACCGGACAAGTCCTCCCAGCCCAATAATCAACAATCGGCCCAAACTCACCAATCGGACCAGTCTCCCAGCCCAATACTCAACAATCGGCCCAAACTCACCAAACTCTCCACCCTTCTCCACCTGAGCCCACTGTCAATTCCTCGGCCCATCCTTCTCCACCTGAGTCCACTGTCCACTCCTCTGTTTCTTCTTCTCATCCCATGACAACAAGGTCGAAAGTTGGAACTTTTAAGCCTAATCCAAAACACACCTCCTATCTTACTCACATCATGCATTCACCTCTTCATTCGGCCCTTTTGACTTCGGTTGATCCTAAGGGTTTTAAGACCGCATCCAAACATCCACATTGGATGGATGCGATGCATAAAGAACTTGATGCTCTTCTGTCACAACACATCTAAGGCGGAAACACGTGGCGCGACGGTTCAAAAGTATTAAGCCAAGATTAATGCAAACCACAATAGTAATTAGAAAAACGGGCATTTATTCAATGCTAATAATCATGTCAAATTATCCATACATAATTATAAATTGTTTTTGAAATTGATAAGGAGGCTCCTCCCTTTATCCCTAAGTCCATGAAATAAAGAGATGAGACCCTTTTACGACATTCCCAACGCCCAACTTGGAGATATCCCCGACCCTGCTCGCCATGCTAGCTTCCATCAATCAATTACCTGAAAGATATGTTTGAAAATCGTCAATATATAAATATTGGTGAGTTCACAGGTTTTAATTTGATAAATCTTTATAAAGTGGGAATATCCTTGTTATGACATTTATAGGAGTTGCAAAGTCCTACAATTTACTTGAGCCTATAACCAAACCAAGACAATTAATAATGCCCCCGCCCCAAGTCGTTACTCGGTATTTCTACGACTTTATTTCAGAATAAGTGCACCCCAGGCATACGCCGATGCATCATCGACGCTATCGATTAGGGGTGGGCCTTGTCAGGCACCAATAGTACTATCCAAATATTCCTTTGGTTTCTCATTCCTGAATTAATGATTATAGTGGGGAGGTCTCAACCCCGAGTGGCGATCTTTACTCAAGTATCCAACCCGTCATACAATCCCAACATATCTTTCCCCCGTAAAAACGTTAAATAGTTTAGAAATGGGGCCGTGAGACTCACCTGTAACTGTGCTCGGCTCAAAGAAAATAGTAAAGTTTGTGATCCCGTACCTACAAAGGTTCTAGGCGTATAAGTCACTTACACCTATGGTGTATGTGCCTTGGCAAGTTGTACACCCAACTTCCCGACCACGTCTTTATCCCAATTCCCGTTTAATAGTTTCGTATCCTAGGTTCAATGGCGATGGATTACCCTTTCCTTACAAGTCATATATTATTCTTATTAATATTCTTTATGACTTGTACAATATTATACTCGACACGACTCTACCCGACGCATAATTATTTTCCCATTTAAATAATTATACTTAGGATCGTTTCGCTCGATATAATGTGTTTTCTTATTATCCGTCCCGACTTACTTTGCCACATATTTATTTTCCCATTCAAATAAATATGCTAAGTCCTCGTCGTTCGGTAACATAATCTTAACGCCCGACTAGACTTACCACACCGTACATTTATTTTCCCATTTAAATAAACGTACTAGGATCTTGTCGGTATTCACGCGTTCGTAGATATATCTCACCTACTCGTCTCGGTTTTCCTTCTCGCATATCTATTTTCCCATTTAAATAGGTATACTAGAATTTCGTCGAAAACGAGTATATGTACATATACCATTGCGTGGATACTACTCGTTAAGTTCATATGTCGTTTAGCGTTTTTAATTTGTTACGTTATGCTTCTCCTTCTCCACGAATATTCTTTCTACACTTAGGAAAGTGTTACGCACGCTTCACCCTTGTTATATATATTTTATTTCCTTAAAGTATATATGTATATTTTTATCTCGACGTAATGGTCTTTTCCTCATAAGTCCGTTTACGTTGGTTCGTGTAACTAAGTTCGCTAGTTAGCGTTTTTCGTATTTATTTCCGTTGCGCGTTCTCATGGAAGTATTGTTCCTACTTCCGATTCCGAACGTTTATTTCTCGGAAAAATATACTATGTACGTTGTGGCTCGACTTGTCCAACTTGTTACACAAAAATGTTTTCCGATACTTTTATATTCCCATTTATATAAAAGTATCCCATTTTTGTACAAGTCTTCCCAAGTCTTTATTTTATAAAATCTTACTTTATAAAATACTTGCGTTACTCCATTTATTTTTATAAAACGTCCACTTTATAAAAATATACTTTTCATATAAAATGCCCAAGTGTGCTACTATTATTTACCAAATCTACCTTGTAAATTATTACTTACACTTTTGACACCAATCTTTCCATTTTAGTGTTTTTGGACTAATAGTTTCTAAAATATTTATTTTAGTCCCTCAACTTCCAAAGTTGCCATATTAGTCCTTTACATTATACTTGTTGCATTTTTCACCTTATCTTACAAAGTTAATATTTTTCTTCCACTTTAGTGGACTTTGAAGAACCATTTTCATCATGTTTAGTTGTTTTTACTTCTTTTTACTTTTAATGATCTTCTAATCCCTCCTAGATGTCATTAATATGCTTATTCCATATTTTTATCCAAAACATCCAATTTTCACTCATCCAAGTGAGTGGACTTTGAAGATGAAACTTTTTCATCTATGGCTTTCTAACTCATTTTAATATTTTTATGACATTATTATATCATCCTATGATGATTAAAGTCATCTTCATCTCATTCAAGTCCTTTTCATTTAATATGCCCAAATCATCATCTTCTCAAGTGTTAGTGTATTTTATTATTATTTCTTCCAATATTTCATTTATTAACATAAATCCAAGGCTCATCAACATTATTATTATTCTTCCATTTTCATTTTTAACAAAACCCATTACTTTTATAAAACTCATCTTTATTACCCAACAATGTACAACTTGCTTTCATAGCACAAAAATATGAACATTTAAGTAATAAAACAATGCAAGACTTACTACTAGCTCAAGGCTAGGGAAGACAAAATCTTGGATTTGGGTGAGGTTTAATGTGTTCTTCCAAGTGGGTTATGCTCCAAGCTCTTGAACACACAAGAAGGGGTTTGAATGATGATGAACTAGAGATGATTTGGAGTTGTAAAAATTGAAAGAGAGATGTTGGTGGGGTGGTGCAATGTTACGGCCAAGAAGAAGAAAAGGGGAAGAATTTTTGTGATTTCTTCAAATGTTCTTACTAGTGGTTTATAATCTCACTTCAAATCTTGCAAAGATCACCTATTATCTTTCCTTGGATTATGTAATATCTTGGAAGGATTTAGAGGATTTCACTAGATATGGAAGAGATCTTGGAAGATTATAATGAGGGTGTTTGGGCCGAGTTTGTGAGAGAGAGAGGGAAGGATTATGTTGATTAATATTCTACCCAATACCTTTAGGTGCATGCTAATCATTGCTAATAATATCATCATGGAAGGTTTAAGAAGCAACTTTACACAATCTCCCACTTAAGTGGGCCCATGGCCGGCCCCCTATAGGGTGGTTGGTGGGGTCCACTTTGCTAATTACTTCTCCATATTATGTTTAAGTTAATTCCTTTCGGGTACCGCCCGGGTATTTCTCGAATTTTAACCGCGGTTTACCTCAATATTAAAATACCGTTAATATTCATAAAATTTTGCTCAGTTAAATTACTGATAATTTATTTCGGCTTTTGCCGGGTGAATTTACGTGTTACGCGCGTATCGGGTGCGGTACGCGCACTTTATTCGTTACCGGGAGATTCGTGCAATAAGCTTTCACGTATGGCTTTGGGTTTCCAAAACTCATAATATTTTGTGAAAATATTATTTATTTCATATTCCGGGTGTCCGGTGTTCGTTTCGCTTATTTAAGTTTTACCGGGTAATCGCCAGTGTCCATACCGGATAGTTTTGCCTGCGCATGATCCTATCATGCTTTGCTATTAAACTTATGCATTCCTATGCATTATTTCGGAATTCCTATCTTTCTAAGGCCTCGATTAAATATTCAGCACATAATTACGGTTAATTACGTTAATCGCGTTTAATTAATTAGTACGGAATTACCTTAATTTTGCCGGTTGTTACATTCTCCCCCCGTTAAGAGAATTCCGTCCCGGAATTCACTTTGAGCTCTCCGGTATAGGGGTCTTCTCGAATAGGGCGGGATACTTTTGCTTCATCCGGTCCAGCCTTTCCCACGTGAACTCCGGTCCACGTTTGGCATTCCAACGCACTTTGACCAATCTGATCTTACTGCGTCTTTGCTTTTGGACCTTCCAATCGGTTACTTCGATTGGCTCTTCGACGAAGTGTAACTTGTCGTCAATGTGGATTTCGTCTGCGGGGATGATGAGGGTTTCGTCGGATAAGCACTTTTTCAAGTTCGACACGTGGAACGTGTCATGTACACCGTTAAGTTCTTGTGGTAACTTGAGCTTGTACGCTACGGGGCCTACTCTGGACAGGATTTCGAATGGTCCAACATATCGTGGGTTCAGTTTTCCGCGCTTCCCAAAGCGCGCGACACCTTTCCAAGGTGACACCTTCAGTAGGACCCTGTCTCCGACTTGAAATTCCAAAGGCTTCCTCCTCATGTCTACGTAGCTTTTCTGTCGGTCACGTGCCGCTTTGAGACGTTCTCTAATCAGAAAGACCTTATCCGTCGTTTCTTGAACAATTTCGGGCCCGGTAAGTTGCTTTTCGCCAACTTCGGCCCAACATAGAGGCGATCTACACTTGCGTCCATATAGAGCTTCAAAAGGTGCAGCTTGAATGCTCGTGTGGTAGCTGTTGTTATACGAAAACTCTACCAGTGGCAAGTGAGTATCCCAATTTCCGCTGAAATCGATTGCGCATGCCCGTAGCATATCCTCCAAGGTCTGGATGGTCCGTTCACTCTGACCATCGGTTTGTGGATGATATGCGGTACTCATGTCAAGGCGAGTACCGAGGGCTTCATTCAAACTTTCCCAAAATCTTGAGGTGAAACGACTATCTCGATCGGAGATGATGGAAATAGGTACACCGTGTTTCGACACAACTTCCTTAATATACAAACGGGTTAGTTTCTCCAACTTATCCGTTTCGCGAATGGGGAGGAAGTGTGCGGATTTTGTCAATCGATCAACGATTACCCAGATCATATCATGGCCGCTTGTTGTCCTGGGCAACTTGGTAATGAAATCCATAGTGATCCTTTCCCATTTCCATTCTGGTATTTCCGGTTGCTGGAGCAAGCCGGATGGTCTCTGATGCTCGGCCTTGACCTTCGCGCAAGTCAAACATCGCGCAACATATGCCGCTATATCTCTCTTGAAATTTGGCCACCAGTAAAATTCCTTTAGATCATGGAACATCTTGTCTGCTCCAGGGTGAACCGAATATCGCGAGCTGTGGGCTTCGGCCAATACTAGTTCGCGCAATCCACCGTACACTGGTACCCAAATTCTATTCATGAAATACAGAGCTTGATCCGCTTTTGACTCCAGTGAATCAACCATCTTCCGCAATCTTTCACCTTTGACATTCTCGGGTTTAAGAGCGTTAGTTTGAGCTTCACGAATCCGGTCGGTCAGGTTCGTGTGGATGGTTAGACCCAAAGCTCGGACACGCAGTGGCTTAACCCGTTCCTTGCGACTCAAGGCGTCGGCTACAACGTTCGCCTTCCCGGGATGGTACTTTATCTCACAATCGTAATCGTTCAATAATTCGACCCATCGCCGTTGTCGCATGTTCAATTCCTTCTGGTCAAAGATGTGCTGCAAACTTTTATGATCAGTGAAGATCGTACACTTGGTTCCGTACAGATAGTGTCTCCATATCTTTTAAATTCGACAGATACGAAGCTAAAATCAGCACCAGTATCAAACAATACTGAAGCATAATGACCATTTAGAGGGAACGTACCAGTGACCACATTAGGGTCTTGTCGTGCGTCACCGGCACCAATCACGAACGCTCGCCCACGGGCTTGGTTGTTAAGTTTGGGGCAGTCCCTCTTCCAATGATCGAGCGATCCACATGAGAAACAGGGCCTCGCTCCTCCGTTCTTTGGCGCTCCTGATCTGCAGTCTTCTGTCTTGTGCCCCGAACGACGGCACTTACCGCAGATCACTTCGTTCCTGCCCTGATAACCTTGCTTCCCATTATTTCCACGTCCAGTGGCCACATACCCTTTTCCTTTCTTCCCTGAACCTGATGATCCATCCTTCTTCCTCTCGTCGCGCTTACGCTTCCCAAACCTTGGCCTATTTCCCTGTTCACTTGACCCGACGACTGAACTTGTACCCAGATTCTTACCCTCAACACTGCTGGACTCAGTAAGCTTCAATCCTGACACTTTCCGGATTAGAGTGCCCATTCGGATGGCGTCTTCAGTGAGGCTTAAGGCGAGGTCGATAGCTTCGCGTATAGTTGTAGGTTTGGAAGCAGTGACCATGCCGCGTATCTGTGGTGCCAGTCCGAAGAGGTATCTTTCCACCTTCTTGCTTTCCGGGGTGACCAGACGAGGCACTAACCGGGAGAGGTCATGGAATCTGGACGTGTAACCAGCTACGTCCGGTCCAACCATGGCGAGGTTCCAGAACTCAGTCTCTAGCTTCTGTACTTCACTTGCCGGGCAGTACTCGGCGATCATTAGTTCTTTCAACTCCAACCATGACAAGGAGTAAGCAGCATCATCTCCCAGTGTCTGCACTTGGTTGTTCCACCAGGTTAGAACTTGGTCCAGAAACAGGTTGGTGGCATACATGACAGCCTGTCGCGGGGTACAGCTGCTAATACGAATCACGGCTTCGGTCTTCTCGAACCACTTGACTAGTCCGACAGAACCTTCAGTGCCGCTGAAGTTCAGTGGTTTGCAGTCCAGGAAAGCTTTAAACGTGCAGCCACGTTCTCGTGAGGCCGTTTCTGCAATAATAAAGCAATATATTATATAAGGTAGGAGTTTTACGAGTCTCCTGCTGTATATACCCGACGTCTTCTTACCAGTAGGGGAGGTTTCGCGTCTGTCGCTCCCGGTTCGGTCTCGCGACCTTTCGGTGCGCGTGGCATTGTGTTCTGCGAGAGCTTGGGCGATACGTCCCGAAACTAGGGTTTCAAGCTCCTCGGGTGTCGTGGGCAGTCTTTCATTCCCACTGTTGCTTCTGGTGGCTGGTGCCATGTTTCTTCAATAATCAATATCAAAGGTTAATTTCTGACGATCATTCATACAATATCATCACATATACAGTATAAACAACAACACAACATACGAACACAATAATCACCATAACAATCATCACGCAATCACAATATAAACAGAACAAGTAATAATAATCGTAGACAATCACAACACACATTTTACCATAACAAAATTTTCATTAATTTCAATACCATGAGTACAATGATTTGTTCATAATAACAAAAACCGAGGATACCTTCCTCATACATTGCTCCTTTGAAATATACTAGAAACATAATGTCATATACCGGCACAATCCCGCTCGGCTAGGCAAAAATGCAGATGGGTGCTATAACCCATGCAGTGCTATCATACTACTACTACTACTACTACTACTATGTCCGTGAGTGATCTCCCAAGCGTCCCTGATGTATCGCTACTGTGGCGGCGGCGGCGGCGGGTGCTGGTACTGGTACTGGGGTGCGCACATGCTAATGGTCATACTGATCGCCATAATGCGATCGTACAAGAATTGGCGATGCGCAAAGTGTGCGTCGCCCGTAAGGCCACAATGAGCATCCATGCTCAGCAGCTCCTCAGCATAATGTGCCAGTGCATCCCTGGCATCAATGATCCTGGCCCACATGAGTTGGGCCTGTTGCTCCATCTGACTCACGGTGCGCTGCACCGTGTCGGTGAGGGTCTGGAAATCTCTCTCCAGTGAGATCACCGTGGACCATGCGGGTCCTGACAGTGGGGCCATCCCGTGGGGCTGCGACGGCCCGGGGATGTCAGTGTACGTCGGCTGGGACGGGCCGACGATATCGGGTATGGGTAGTGGTGTGAAGGGTGGGGCAAAGCCCGGTAATCCGGTGAAGCAGTAGGGTGGTACCTGGTATGGGTCTCCCGCACCTAGAGTATACGGTGCAAATGGGGGTATCAAAAATGGGGCTCCTGCATCCATAGTGAATGGTGCAGGTGGTGGTGTAGGGAGCATCTCGGGTAGGGGTGGTAGTGTGGGAAAAGTGGTGATGGGTAGTGTCATGGATATGGGTGTGGGGACTATAAGCTCGGCGAGTGGGACCATGAGAGGCTGGGTGACAGCGACCCACTCTGGAGCGGATATCACAGTGGTAGGGTGGGAGGGCTAGCAGTGGCGTGAGCTGCCAGTCCTGCTCGGTGCAGCTCAGAATTGCGGGCTGAGCTGCCCTCAAGGATGTGCCCAGTAGAAGCTGGCCCATCCTGTGGTATGGGCTCGGGCATGGTGGGTAGGGTGGCTGGGGTGGCGGTAGCATGCCCTATCATCGGAGCGACGTGCTCCTCCTGGCCTGCTGGTGGGATCGGCACAGCAATGTGCTCCACCGACGTAGTTGACTCATCGTCAGAGTCATCGGATATCCACCCGTTGTGTCCTCGGCAGACAGGCACGAGTCTCATGCCAGAGGGAACGGGGATAGGTGGGGTGGGTAAGGGCTTGCGATCGACAGGTGCGTGTCGGTCGTACGGAGACTCAACAGTCTCCGACTGTGTAGGGATAGGTCTCGAAGGACCTGCGCAGCCTACAGGGAAGTCCCTGACGGCTCGGATGGGTAGTGCTGGCAGTGGTGCTGCCTGGAATGGCACTAGAGGCAAGTCGGCCTCGGCCATCGGTAGGTCGGCCACGGCGGCCATGTCGTCTCCAGCGGGGGCCCACGCTGGGTCCTCGCTCGGGTCTGTCTCGTCGGAGCTATCTCCGTCAGCGCCCTCCATGGCGGCATCAACCTCCATCTCGTCGTCCTCGGGGTCGAGTATCACCACCTCGATCGGCTCCGCTGGCGGTGCTGGGATGATCTGAAGGCTACTGTCGTAGCTCGGTGCTACGCTCCCTGCGTTCGACATCCTGGCAAAGAACCGTACTAATATTTAAGTATTATTCGTTAGGTAGTTAAGGCACATATCTAAGGTACTCTTCCTAACCTTCTAACACAAAAATACTACATATACTTACCATGGCTAGCTTGGTCGGAATCTCCATATACCCAAATGGTCGTTGGAAAAATTTACTTTATTGCGTTTCGCATTTATTTGAAAGATTTTGAACCAAATCTGGTTATAGTTTAGATTTTTAAAATGCTAATTCGCTATAACCTTGGCTCTGATACCACTTTCTGTCACACCACGTCTAAGGCGGAAACACGTGGCGCGACGGTTCAAAAGTATTAAGCCAAGATTAATGCAAACCACAATAGTAATTAGAAAAACGGGCATTTATTCAATGCTAATAATCATGTCAAATTATCCATACATAATTATAAATTGTTTTTGAAATTGATAAGGAGGCTCCTCCCTTTATCCCTAAGTCCATGGAATAAAGAGATGAGACCCTTTTACGACATTCCCAACGCCCAACTTGGAAATATCCCCGACCCTGCTCGCCATGCTAGCTTCCATCAATCAATTACCTGAAAGATATGTTTGAAAATCGTCAATATATAAATATTGGTGAGTTCACAGGTTTTAATTTGATAAATCTTTATAAAGTGGGAATATCCTTGTTATGACATTTATAGGAGTTGCAAAGTCCTACAATTTACTTGAGCCTATAACCAAACCAAGACAATTAATAATGCCCCCACCCCAAGTCGTTACTCGGTATTTCTACGACTTTATTTCAGAATAAGTGCACCCCAGGCATACGCCGATGCATCATCGACGCTATCGATTAGGGGTGGGCCTTGTCAGGCACCAATAGTACTATCCAAATATTCCTTTGGTTTCTCATTCCTGAATTAATGATTATAGTGGGGAGGTCTCAACCCCGAGTGGCGATCTTTACTCAAGTATCCAACCCGTCATACAATCCCAACATATCTTTCCCCCGTAAAAACGTTAAATAGTTTAGAAATGGGGCCGTGAGACTCACCTGTAACTGTGCTCGGCTCAAAGAAAATAGTAAAGTTTGTGATCCCGTACCTACAAAGGTTCTAGGCGTATAAGTCACTTACACCTATGGTGTATGTGCCTTGGCAAGTTGTACACCCAACTTCCCGACCACGTCTTTATCCCAATTCCCGTTTAATAGTTTCGTATCCTAGGTTCAATGGCGATGGATTACCCTTTCCTTACAAGTCATATATTATTCTTATTAATATTCTTTATGACTTGTACAATATTATACTCGACACGACTCTACCCGACGCATAATTATTTTCCCATTTAAATAATTATACTTAGGATCGTTTCGCTCGATATAATGTGTTTTCTTATTATCCGTCCCGACTTACTTTGCCACATATTTATTTTCCCATTCAAATAAATATGCTAAGTCCTCGTCGTTCGGTAACATAATCTTAACGCCCGACTAGACTTACCACACCGTACATTTATTTTCCCATTTAAATAAACGTACTAGGATCTTGTCGGTATTCACGCGTTCGTAGATATATCTCACCTACTCGTCTCGGTTTTCCTTCTCGCATATCTATTTTCCCATTTAAATAGGTATACTAGAATTTCGTCGAAAACGAGTATATGTACATATACCATTGCGTGGATACTACTCGTTAAGTTCATATGTCGTTTAGCGTTTTTAATTTGTTACGTTATGCTTCTCCTTCTCCACGAATATTCTTTCTACACTTAGGAAAGTGTTACGCACGCTTCACCCTTGTTATATATATTTTATTTCCTTAAAGTATATATGTATATTTTTATCTCGACGTAATGGTCTTTTCCTCATAAGTCCGTTTACGTTGGTTCGTGTAACTAAGTTCGTTAGTTAGCGTTTTTCGTATTTATTTCCGTTGCGCGTTCTCATGGAAGTATTGTTCCTACTTCCGATTCCGAACGTTTATTTCTCGGAAAAATATACTATGTACGTTGTGGCTCGACTTGTCCAACTTGTTACACAAAAATGTTTTCCGATACTTTTATATTCCCATTTATATAAAAGTATCCCATTTTTGTACAAGTCTTCCCAAGTCTTTATTTTATAAAATCTTACTTTATAAAATACTTGCGTTACTCCATTTATTTTTATAAAACGTCCACTTTATAAAAATATACTTTTCATATAAAATGCCCAAGTGTGCTACTATTATTTACCAAATCTACCTTGTAAATTATTACTTACACTTTTGACACCAATCTTTCCATTTTAGTGTTTTTGGACTAATAGTTTCTAAAATATTTATTTTAGTCCCTCAACTTCCAAAGTTGCCATATTAGTCCTTTACATTATACTTGTTGCATTTTTCACCTTATCTTACAAAGTTAATATTTTTCTTCCACTTTAGTGGACTTTGAAGAACCATTTTCATCATGTTTAGTTGTTTTTACTTCTTTTTACTTTTAATGATCTTCTAATCCCTCCTAGATGTCATTAATATGCTTATTCCATATTTTTATCCAAAACATCTAATTTTCACTCATCCAAGTGAGTGGACTTTGAAGATGAAACTTTTTCATCTATGGCTTTCTAACTCATTTTAATATTTTTATGACATTATTATATCATCCTATGATGATTAAAGTCATCTTCATCTCATTCAAGTCCTTTTCATTTAATATGCCCAAATCATCATCTTCTCAAGTGTTAGTGTATTTTATTATTATTTCTTCCAATATTTCATTTATTAACATAAATCCAAGGCTCATCAACATTATTATTATTCTTCCATTTTCATTTTTAACAAAACCCATTACTTTTATAAAACTCATCTTTATTACCCAACAATGTACAACTTGCTTTCATAGCACAAAAATATGAACATTTAAGTAATAAAACAATGCAAGACTTACTACTAGCTCAAGGCTAGGGAAGACAAAATCTTGGATTTGGGTGAGGTTTAATGTGTTCTTCCAAGTGGGTTATGCTCCAAGCTCTTGAACACACAAGAAGGGGTTTGAATGATGATGAACTAGAGATGATTTGGAGTTGTAAAAATTGAAAGAGAGATGTTGGTGGGGTGGTGCAATGTTACGGCCAAGAAGAAGAAAAGGGGAAGAATTTTTGTGATTTCTTCAAATGTTCTTACTAGTGGTTTATAATCTCACTTCAAATCTTGCAAAGATCACCTATTATCTTTCCTTGGATTATGTAATATCTTGGAAGGATTTAGAGGATTTCACTAGATATGGAAGAGATCTTGGAAGATTATAATGAGGGTGTTTGGGCCGAGTTTGTGAGAGAGAGAGGGAAGGATTATGTTGATTAATATTCTACCCAATACCTTTAGGTGCATGCTAATCATTGCTAATAATATCATCATGGAAGGTTTAAGAAGCAACTTTACACAATCTCCCACTTAAGTGGGCCCATGGCCGGCCCCCTATAGGGTGGTTGGTGGGGTCCACTTTGCTAATTACTTCTCCATATTATGTTTAAGTTAATTCCTTTCGGGTACCGCCCGGGTATTTCTCGAATTTTAACCGCGGTTTACCTCAATATTAAAATACCGTTAATATTCATAAAATTTTGCTCAGTTAAATTACTGATAATTTATTTCGGCTTTTGCCGGGTGAATTTACGTGTTACGCGCGTATCGGGTGCGGTACGCGCACTTTATTCGTTACCGGGAGATTCGTGCAATAAGCTTTCACGTATGGCTTTGGGTTTCCAAAACTCATAATATTTTGTGAAAATATTATTTATTTCATATTCCGGGTGTCCGGTGTTCGTTTCGCTTATTTAAGTTTTACCGGGTAATCGCCAGTGTCCATACCGGATAGTTTTGCCTGCGCATGATCCTATCATGCTTTGCTATTAAACTTATGCATTCCTATGCATTATTTCGGAATTCCTATCTTTCTAAGGCCTCGATTAAATATTCAGCACATAATTACGGTTAATTACGTTAATCGCGTTTAATTAATTAGTACGGAATTACCTTAATTTTGCCGGTTGTTACATTCTCCCCCCGTTAAGAGAATTCCGTCCCGGAATTCACTTTGAGCTCTCCGGTATAGGGGTCTTCTCGAATAGGGCGGGATACTTTTGCTTCATCCGGTCCAGCCTTTCCCACGTGAACTCCGGTCCACGTTTGGCATTCCAACGCACTTTGACCAATCTGATCTTACTGCGTCTTTGCTTTTGGACCTTCCAATCGGTTACTTCGATTGGCTCTTCGACGAAGTGTAACTTGTCGTCAATGTGGATTTCGTCTGCGGGGATGATGAGGGTTTCGTCGGATAAGCACTTTTTCAAGTTCGACACGTGGAACGTGTCATGTACACCGTTAAGTTCTTGTGGTAACTTGAGCTTGTACGCTACGGGGCCTACTCTGGACAGGATTTCGAATGGTCCAACATATCGTGGGTTCAGTTTTCCGCGCTTCCCAAAGCGCGCGACACCTTTCCAAGGTGACACCTTCAGTAGGACCCTGTCTCCGACTTGAAATTCCAAAGGCTTCCTCCTCATGTCTACGTAGCTTTTCTGTCGGTCCTTGTCCGAGACTGTCTATATGGAGCAGCTACCCGGTTTTGTCAACTACACTTACCCGAATCATGTATGCTAGCTGAATAAAGCGCATTACGGATTGAAACAAGCTCCCCGAGCTTGGTTTCAACGTTTAAGCTTCTTTCTTTTATCCTACGGTTTTAAGTGTAGTCGTGCGGATCCATTTCTCTTCGTCTTTCATCAAGGCGATTCTCTCATGTACCTCCTTGTGTATGTTGATGATCTTATCCTTACTAGTAACAAATCCTCCCTGCTCGATTCCTTTACCCAACGGCTCAACAAGGAATTTGCTATCAAAGACCTTGGCACTTTGAATTACTTCCTTGGTCTCGAGGTGTTACACAATGAAAACGGTCTCTATTTAAACCAAACAAAATACGCAAATGATATCATTATGCGTGCCGGACTTACTCATGCTAAACCCGTAGCTACTCCTCTGTCCACCACCGATGCCTTTCTTACCGATGGTGTTCCTTTTACCGATCCTACTCTCTATCGTTCTCTTGTTGGCGCTTTGCAATACCTCACCATAACTCGTCCTGATTTGGCTTATGCTGTCAACCAAGCTTGCCAACATCTTCATGCTCCAACAAAAAAACACTTTCAATTGGTAAAACGGATCATTCGGTACATAAAAGGCACGATATCTCATGGTTTTGTATTCTCTCGCCCCACTTCTTCCACTATTTTAGGGTATTCTGATGCAGATTGGGCACGTTGCATTGAAACTCGTCGGTCCACGTACGGATACTCAATTTTCTTAGGTGGCAACTTAGTCTCATGGAGTGCCAAGAAGCAACCAACCATGACACGTTCAAGCTGTGAATCGGAGTACAGGGCAATGGCAAATGCAGGTGCTGAAATTGTATGGTTAACTCACTTGCTACACGAACTTCATGCACTTCCACCGTCAAGACCAACCCTTTTGTGCGATAATAAAAGTGCTTTATTTATGAGTCACAATCCAGTTTCCAACAAACGAGCTAAACATATTGATCTAGACTACCACTTTGTTCGGGAACTTGTTATCTCCGGTAAGCTCCATACCAAGTTTGTTCCAACCAAGCTTCAACTTGCGGATATCTTCACGAAAAGCTTACCGCGGCCTCAGTTTGAGCACTTTCGGGTAGGGATGAGATCGGTACCGTACCTGTACCTATACCCGTACTCGTACCGAAAATACCCGTACTGAATTTGAACAAAAATGGGTACCGAGTACCGTACCGAATATATAGGTACGGTACGGGTACGAGTACGAGTATTGGTACCGGGTATTTCGGTACGGTACCCGTTTGGTACCATTTTGTTATTTTTTTTCTTTTTTGAGCACTCGTACAGGTACCAAGTAGGTAAACAATTACGAGTATCAATACTATACGGGTATCAAATTGAAAATTTTGGTACGGGTACCAATATAGTACATGTACCAAATAAGTAAAATTGATACGAATACCATAAATATCATATTACAAAGTAAAACATATAATCAAATTCAATAGTATATAGAATTCGGTACCCGTACCATTTTTACCCGTACTCGTACCCGTACCGATACCGAAAGTACCGAATACCGAAATCAGTAAAAGTGGGTACCGATACCTATACCGAGTACTCGAAATCGGTACGGGTACGGATACCGGTACAGGTACGGTATGGGTACGGGTATAGATACTCGGGAAAAATTGCTCATCCCTACTTTCGGGATCTTCTTCGGGTTCATCCGCCTCCGTTTTGCTTGAAAGGGGATAAAAGCTAATATTATCATCTCCAACAATTACTCCTATGATCACTCCTATGTTTAATGTATAGTCAAATATAGTAGTCAAATATAGTTAAAGTTGTTATTGACTTTCCTATTTCTCTGTATTGTAATTTGTATATAATTGAAAGGTATCTCTCAAAATCATCAAGAGAGAATTACATTACTCACAAGTCCTCCATGCACCCCCTCACAACCGGTCATGATAAAAACACTACACTTTCCTCTTTTTTTTTCCTTACAAAAGTCACTTATGTTGTAGAACAACTACACCTATTAGCAATATGAAGAATAGTAAGAAGAATGAGAGAATTATGTTCTTATTGATGTACATAGATGAGATACAAATGCCACTATTTATAAGGCATATACATTAATACTAAACTAAAGGGAGATGGGAGTTATGTATGTGGAGAGTCACCATAATGATGCATTCATAAAACTCCCCCTTGACTATCCACATGATGGATCACTATAGTATATTATTTTTAATTAATAAACTTGGTGATGTTGCCTCGTTAAAAACCTTTCCAGGAAAACCCAGTGGGATAAAACCTCAGCTAAGGGAAAAAGAGTGCAACGCGTATTTTCTCCCCCTGATACTTCTGGATCAGGTGTGTTGCCTCGTTAAAAACCTTACTAAGAAAACCCGATGGGAAAAAACTTAGTGAAGGGAAAAAGAGTGCGACGTGTCGAATACTCCCCCTCATTTTAATATGTATCATTTGAATGGTGGTGTCGATCTTCTAAGAAAGTTGCTCAAAGTTTTGTAGTTAATGATTTGCGTTCTTGATCACTTGACGTGAAAATCTTTAAGTTGAATCATTGAGGTATGATCTTCATTCCAGAATTTTAGTCCCTTCTCTCGTAAGTGCAGTTCTTTAAGTTGAACTAATGTTGCCTCCTCTCGTAAATAAATGTCACAAGATCAACAAATGTGATGTGTTATATTCCCTGCATTTACAAGACTAACCAAACTTGTTTGCATGGGTTAGTGAAATATAATCAAATATTGGTCATACATGAAGTATTTGTTTTAACTCATTCCGTGTCTCCTTGCTTGACATAGACTATATTATGATACGTTCATGTAGAAGATATAATAATCATGCATAACTAGCAAGACATATACTAATGTACATATATATATATATATATATATATATATTTAACTATGGTACTTCTAGATTGAAAATCTCCACTTTAGTAGGAGATGAAACAAATAATTTTCCATATCAAGTAGTTGGACAACCTTTAATGCACTTTAAGTATGAGCTACGTCCATTATAAAATGTCCCGCCATCTTTTCAAGATATACTTTGATGGATTAGTAAACATATCATTACATATATACTCGACTTGTAGGTCAAGCAAAAAGTGCACTATGTCAAGGACTTTCAAAAATCCCCCTTTTTAAAAGTTCTACAGAGTCTCTCGATAATGCTCAGACATTATCACTGTAAACTGCGAGTGAACTTTGACGATAGAACTTTTGATAAAAGTTGGATAATGCAATCAAACTTATGTTGCTCTTTATCGGGATATCTCATGAGTTTTACAACACTAAACCCCCTTATTTTAGTCCATACATATTATATTACCTTTACATAGTACTTCTTAAGGTATTGATATCAATGTTGCACGCATCATCAATCCATCAAGGACTTTTCCATCTTTACCAATTACACAAGTGCATTCATACTTCAATTGAAGAACAATAACATCTATTTCTCCAATATATATTGTACCATTCTTATACATTGAAGTATCATAATCACCAGGTTCAGTTTATTACCTGTGGTGTATTGGTGCACAATAATTACATCCTACGATGTTTCATATTACCTTTTAAGCACTCAGTTGCTTTAGAATACTCATGAGGAGTTCCACTTATATTCAATTCAATCATATAATAAACATAACGTATTCCAAATTGAATCTTTTTATTCCGATCATAACGTTCTCGAGAACTTACGTTACAAGATTTTGACACATTAAATCCTTCATCGGGTATTTTCATGTAAACTTTCAGTGTCAAGTGAATCGTGATATTTATTAGACGCATTTCAATTCTCTCTTTGCATTACCAGACAAATAACATAATGAAAAATCATTGTATCCACCGCTGGAGAATGCATCTCCTCATAATCAATTATGGGTCTTTGCGAAATTCTTGTGCCACCAATTTTACCATATATCATTTTCTTTTCAAATGTTTATTCGCACAAAAGACCTTTTCGTGTCTATATGTTTTACAACTTTTGTTGTATGGACTACCGGTCCAAAACTTTCCTTTTCAATAGAGAATTCAACTCTACCGTATTTGCGTCTTTCCATTTTGGCCAATCATTTCTTTGTATTCATTCATAGGCAGATCTTAAATCTTGATCCTCATTTCAAGCGCTACATTACATAAAATTTATAACGACGTCGATTTTATTTCGATTCCATACATTTCGTAGACATGATACTGTATAACAAGATCTCTTTATTTTTAGGTACCTGAGGTTCTTCTGGAACCATCATGTCTAATGTCTCTTTAGGAGACCTTTTTACTATAACCTCGACTTGACCATATTTCTTACTTGCTCCAATTTCTCGAGGATTTTTATTCTTTGGAATCGACTAGTCTACCACGCTTTAGGCGTGCAGTAGGCTTATTGCCAATATACGATTGTCCTTCCTGGACACTCATCTTAAATGGAGCCTTAGCAGTTGGTATATGTGACTTGATTAGCTATTCATCATATTTAGGTCAGTTAATGCGTCTGGTAATTAATTCGCTAATCTCTGTGAATGAATTATCCTTTGAACTTTTGGTTCACATTGTTTAGTACGAGGATCAATGATATTTCATTCTAACTTATTTCTATTTCCAACTGCATTTTATCTCCCCCTGATGTTGGGAATGTTAATCCATTCAGATGGATATCAATTAACTGAGATGTAAATAAATCTCTTGTTGAAGGCTCTATAAACCATCATATTCCCAATCATCATCATATATTCCCAATCACCTTTTAAGGTCCCATCTCCGTGCGTCATGGTGGATCAATTTCAATATATGTCGCACAACAAAATCTTAGATCGGCAATATTTGCTTCCTAACCAAAAACCAACTATAATGGGGAGAAACTATTACCAAGTATTGGCTTGATGTGAATAAATGTTACTGCATGTAAAATCAAATGTAAACATGAACTTTTTCTTTCATAATCATTGACATTGCAATCAATAGTAGGCGTTTTAGTGACCATCTCAATGAAAGCAATATGTGTATGAACATAAGCTACTAGTATTTCAATATTTAGGAATTGAATTCACCAAATATGCCATTTTGAAATAATGTGCTTGATATCTTATTAATTACGCCATATACCACACAAACTTCAGGTTGCGCACTTGATAACCATTTAGACGATGCATCGATTTTAAATACTAAATGGTATCATGTTAGGATATGCGTATCCTTTAATCAATTCCAAAATATATAGTGATACTCACCCTACTTTATGTAGCAAAGATTTAATTTTGCTTAAGAGCAAACATTACATGCTATGCATCAGATTGAAGAATCTTTAAGTTCTTCTTTATGTTCACATCATCATCGACTCGGTGTGGTCTTACCGGTCATGCCAACTAATTAAATAATTATGATCCATAAACTAAACTTCTAGTTTATGATCGAATGTATTACTTGCACGTATGTAATACAAAACATAAGATATGAGAGTATGTATGGAATTTTCAAACCATCATCTCATTATTAACATGACCATCATTACAATTCCAAATGGTCGATCTCATCATTACAAATTTCTCAATTATCTCCATGATCATTACCTTTACAATGATCAATATGTAGTCACATTCACTTCAGGGAATGGAGTATAAACGAAACAAGCTTCATAACTTTTCATTATTTACTCAATCACAAGAATATGAGATGATTTCAAACTTGTCATACTCTCTTAACGATATGGTTACTTCATGAGCACATCTCATATGTGACAAATGATTAGACATGTTGCACTTTTGCTTGTCTAATACATGACAAGAAATATGAGAGAATAATATATCTCATTCTCATATAATTACTTCATTAGTGTGCCACTTCTTGTGGTCGATTTCAATATTAACATCGTTAATCTTATTATCAACATGATGATCATTACAATTTCCTCATTCAGGATTAACATGGCTGATCTTGTTATGAACATGGTGATCATTACAACTTCCTCATTTACTATGATCATAACCTCTATAACGATCATTTTGTAATCATCATATTATTAACAAAACCGATCTCATTAACATGAGCATCATAACAATTTTCACAATTACCATAATCATGGACTTAATTTACATCGATCATTATAGCATCACATTCACTTCAGGGAATGGATGAGAACTACACCACTTTCATGGTGGTCGTTGGCTCGTTTCAAACCTTATATATTCTTTAATAATCTTGCTACTTCAAGAGCATATTTTAAGGTTTGACAAACAAACAAAATTTGTTTTATCCAATTTCCGTCATATGTAAACTTTTCTTCACATAACATCCATGGAGAAGTAATTATATATCCAAGTCATATAATATTATAGGCCCAACATCTTACGGCCTTTTATAACATAATAATGAGATTCAAGGCGTATGATACTTTGGATGTCAAATGTAAATCTTTCAGAGTGATAATAAACCATAACTAGGTTTTATTGTTCTGTTCAATGCTAAGTAAATGATAGCATACAAGTTAGTCAATTGTATACATAATCCAACACATTATGTTATAACATGTAACAAAATAAAACAAGTTATGGTACAATCTTTGTGAAATAAAGTGTTTTCATCATTTATAAGAAAGACGTATAATTTATGTATTAGTTTATCACAATATAACCAATTGTAAGCATTACTTATATCACTCTAATTTGAAACACAAACAAATATCTTCACAGTATCCGCATGATAGTTTATTAACATATTACAAATAACATATAATTATAATGTGGTATCATAACAATTTTGTTTTACATTTAACCAACCTCTTTTTAATTCAAAATTCCGGAATGCTTGAAAAAAATGACGAGCACATTAAATATAATTAATCATCAATTAATTAGATTTAAGTCCCTCTCTTACATGCCATTGGGGTGGTGGCTCAATGGTAGAAGCAAAGCTTCTAGGAACACCTAAGGGGGAGGTCATGGGTTCAAGTCCCACAAGGAGTGAAATTTGCCGTTCAAAAAAAAAAAAAGTCCCTCTCTTACGTTATATATTGTCAACTATAATTGCTTTTAAGTTATATAAGTTAAATAAATAATAAAATAAGACCCATTTAAATTAGATAGACTATTGGTAAAAAACAAGTTATGTTCAAAATTATAAGCATGGAAAATAAATATAGTGATGGTACACAATTTTGACCATGAAAAGTAACACACACCTAAATTAAGTAATAATAATCAAAAATGGGTTTAAGAACAACAGAAAAAAAAATTATATTCTTAAACTTTATAGGAAACTCAAATAGCATAATAATAGACATCACTAACACACTTGACTCTAATTAACTTAGGGGGAAAACGTATATAAACACAAAGAGATATACTTGAGAAATTGTTGATTAAATTTTAAAGAAATTTAGGAAGTCATTCGTTCAATATAGCTTATTATGAATATATATATATAACTTATTATGAATTTTAACGAAACCCTCGTTGTATGAATGACAATATGGATTTTGCTTGAGAAAATGAGTAAATATAAATTAGTTGGATCATGTAAACTTACCATACGATAATATTATCTAACTCCAAAAGCAAGTCGTGCTAATAACGTGTTGTAGAACAACTACACCTATTAGCAATATGAAGAATAGTAAGAAGAATGAGAGAATTATGTTCTTATTGATGTACATAGATGAGATACAAATGCCACTATTTATAAGGCATATACATTAATACTAAACTAAAGGGAGATATGAGTTATGTATGTGGAGAGTCACCATAATAATGCATTCATAACAACTTAACAATTCTTTATATTTCTTTATATTTAAAAAACACTACTTTCTGTTTTTCCAAAAAAAGTCACCAAACAATTTTTTTTCGCATAAAACCCTTTAAAATGTTAAATTCAAACAAAATTTTGATTTTTGTTTTAAATAACCCGAAACCAGAACACTCAGTTGTGTTTGCTTACGTGTTACATTTTTATCCTTAAAAAATTTCTATTCCATTTCAACAAAAGAGGCAAATTACATAAGAATAGCAGGTAGGCGGGCAACAAGCTGCGCCGCCACCCCCTTCTGGATAGAGAACCCTAATCTAGAGAAAACAAATCCTCGCCCCTGGGGAGTCGAGAAGTTGCTGTGGACCACCCGTTGGACTCTTGTCAGAAATCTGATCGCTTCCGGCGCCAATGAGCCAAAAGTGTCAAAGGCCAAAGGGACAAAAGCATGTTGGTTATCCTCACACGCTTTAGCGTGCTTTGTCACCTTGTTCGACTCTGCTCTAAGTACGGCTTGGCCCGCCACGAACCCACTCTCCCTGAATCCCGCTAAAGGTGACACACCCGTAAGGTCCACGCATGCGTGTTTCCCACCTTCCCAACCAAACACTAGCAGGTCAGCCGGACGTAGAGTGGACCTCCCTTCTGCCGGGTCTGTAAGAAAGTTAACCGGGGCCTCTTTCTTTGCTGAGATCCCTGCTCGTCTAAGAATATCCATTAAAACATCCCGAACGAAATCGTGCCTGTACTTAAACCCCGGTAACTCTCTACAATGGAGAGCATGCTCCCCATATTTATCCAAACACGCTTTACGGCAAACCGGGCATGTTTCGTCATCCGAAAAAATGGGAATCATTAAACGATATTTAAGGATTGCTCTATATTCCACCGCTGACATTCGTTGCCCCAGTCCTTCAATAGGGATAACTGTTAGGAAATCTTGGGCGTGGGGACCCTGTAAGCATTCCATGACGGCTTTCTGGCGTGGGGTCAAGCGAAAATCTTCCCCAAGACTTCGTGCGATTCGACAATAAAGTGCATTCGCCAAGGTTTTCTGTGGCTTTTTGGGGGCGGTGTCTTTATTGGAGAAACCGCCAAGATCAAAGTCAGGGAGATATTCATGCAGGCGTTACAAAGCGCAGACTTTTACTTTTTTATATTTCTAAATCCTACATTAAAAAAATTGTAATTGGTCGGAGATCAACTAGTTAATTTTATGTAAAGTAAATTTAGTGGCTCCGTATAGAATATAGAAAGTAAAAAAAACAATTGTTTATTTTCCAGCAAATCTAATTTGGATATAGACTATAGTCACTTGATGATAGTTTATATACTTTTTTTATTATTATACATTAAGTTCGAATTTAGTGGTTTAAAGCTTTAAACTAAGTATTAGATTTTGAATTTAAATTTCCGTTGATCATGTATAAATTGATTTCGTCTCCGTAGTTCTCTTTGGGTGTAATCGGGAGACTCCAACTGGTAAAACACCTCGGGTAGTGAAATCAGCTAAGAAAATTGGGTTCGTGAACATGAAAAAGATCGTTGGAAAAAGGTTGGAAATTTGGTTCGGGTTCAGCAGGTAAATCAAGAATACTATTGTAATGGAATCGGGTTTATTCAAGTATATTGGATTACAATGAGTTGTCAATTGATGGTTGGTTGATTTTGGTTCATTGGGTAGTTTTGATAGCGCCCCTTCACTCCTAAGACGTGAAACTGATTTCTATCATAATGTAGCACAAATTCGCCATCGATGTCACCATGCAGAATATATCTGAATAGAACCATACTTAGAGATGTAATATACCATGATTTAGGTGCAACTAATTCAGAATCTTTTTTTTTTTTTAGTATCGTATTACCACATAATTCTCATATAAACATTACAATTGAGAAGCATACTAGATTTAATTGGAGTACAACATTATCATATAGTTTTAATATAAACTCAGAAATTCGAAAGTTATGTTTTTGGGAGAATATTTCTTTTGTGGGGCAAAAGCCAAAAGCAATAGAATCTATCATGAAGGAATCTAGTTAAAAGTGCTTGGAATTTGATAGGTTCTTTTCTCTTCTTGTTTCTAGTACAAAACTAACCATGACTTCAGGATGTTCCAATATCATGATAACTAACCTCTATGCAGGGTCATGGCTGTCACAGTTTAAGCTATCAATCTATCACTAGTGGGAAATCCGTGTATTGCTGCGGGACGGTTAAGATAAATTTTTTTTTTTTTTTTGAACAATGCACAAGCGTAGCCGTGTTAGCACACCAAGCTGTAGGAAAAGTGTAAAAACGTAATTGTCTTTGAATGCGAAACGATATATATGAAATTAATCCATTTCTCTTCATTGTTTAAACTTTGAAAAGAAACTATATTTTTTTATATCCAACATATATGATCTTATAACTTTTCATGCCACACTATGTAATTTGTCCAACCATATGTCCTTAACTTCCAATATCTAAGAGATGATGTGTACATATGACACCCAAGTATAAAAAAAGATTTCACTATATATGAAAATAAACTTCTTTAACCATCAAAATTCAGTCATCAGCACTGTTATCAAAACCAAATATGAGCATAGATAATTTTTATTCCCAAATCTTTCTATATAATTTTTCACAAATTTAGACCAAACCACCATATGGATATGTATTGTCAAGCATGAACTCAAAACTAAATATGAGCATAGAAACCAAAACAGAGTAGATAAAGCAAAACACAACCATTCTATATCAGTATAAACAAGTAAACAGAGAAGTAAAAAAGTATCAACAAGACATTTATTGTAATAAACAAATCAAGTTTAACCTGGAAGATGAACTTGCAGATACAATCAACTTTCGGATTGTGTCGACGTTTTGCCAGATTCGTTACAACATGATTACTCTTTTTAGCGTCCTCGGTCGCACCTTGTCGTTCTTATTAAATAATTAAAATAAAAAAAAAAACCTTATCAACGGAAAATCAAAACGTACCGCACTACTTGGTGTTATGTGTGCGTCACTTCGTACCACCATTAACTCTCTGCAAAGATAAATATAAAGTAATTTGTTTCGGCAATTCTCATGATGAACGACACTGTATATTTATATAAACATATGCAATTTTTAAAAAAAATGTAAAATTAATATTTGTTGAATATAATTATTTGAAGCTTATGGTCATACCACATCACATGATATTATATATAACAATTTGAACGGATTTTTGTGAGCAAATATAGAAACTTAATTGTTTAGAAAATAAACTTTTATTTATCTTTACTACATAGTACAAGTATCTTAATGCATTGAAGGGTAATTTGGGGAAGATTTATATGACATTTGAGGGTTGAAACACATGACTTTTCACATCCCATCATAACTTTACCAAGTTGAACATTTTTGCCCATTGCTCACTCTTTATAATGTAGCAGAAATTATTGGATTCTCGGCTGGAGTATGGGCTTATTAGTGGGCTTTAGGATAGTTCTCGGTGGTACAAGGCCATGTAGGCCTAACCGATAACATTCTCTATGTAAAGGATCTTTTGTGTTCATTTTAGGTTAGCGGTTCATATTGTGTGATTTCGACTTTCTTTGTATCAAACGGTTTTTGAAACCGTATGTGATGGAAATTATTCAGTTTATATTGTGTGTTCTTGAATTATCACAATCATTGTTTCTGTCTTTGATTGTGATTACTAGATATTGGTTGTTGGTTATTGATTTGGGACTTACACTCTACATCAAAGCAAAATAAAGAACTAGTTTTACAAGTTGTCACATTCTCTACAACTTAAGCCTGTGGTTTTGAAGGTTAGTTGGCGACTTGGCACGTCATTTTTCTTACAAGTCTCAGTTAGCTATCGCGTTTGTGTTTATGTGAAGCCGGAGATCAATACAACTTTACTACATGAGTCGGAGTCACATACCGCGACTTCAAGTTGAAGTTGGTGTAATGGTGTTAGGTACTTGGTTACTTGCCTTCAACATCAAATCGCTATCAGCTTTGGCAACAATTAAGGTTAGGACTTAGGACCCTGTTTATACTAAAAAAAAAAAACATGAAAAATAATATTCTTTAAAAAGCAAGAAAGTAGAACATGAACAAAAGCATAATATGTGGTTATTATTCATCCCAAGATTAGGCCTATGAAAAAGGAACCAAAACCTTAGTCCATTTCAAGAAATACAAATCTAACATGTATCAAGGATGTCCGGTTTATAACTAACTACATTACATACAACAAATGTTCAAAATATCAAAAGGTTTTACTCCTCACATGGTACATATTAGCAAAATCCAAACACAGCTGATGATCTCTCTTATCGCCCCACCCACCCCACCCTCGAAATCCAGCTTGATACCCATCTTGATTGCTTATAACGTATACATCCCACTCGGGTTTAATGTTAACAACCTTATCAATCTCTTCAGTTTCGATATTCACCACACCATTGTCCACACAAGCGCTGTTTTCCCCTTGACCCTGGTGCAACCCGCATTTCCCAAAGTGAACCGCACTAGCCCTAGGTCCACGCATAGAGTAAACAGGACGACCAAATGACGGATAAACCGTCACCCACATTGTTATATCCCAGTTGTAATCATCAAAGAAACAAAATTCCTTAGCTTTTTTATGTATTTTCCTCCAAACCGTTCGGTTGAATGTGTAGCCTACGTTACCCATTCGTTCTGCTATCAAACTATCCCAGTTTTCGCCTCTGGATTTGACATTACATGGAGCAAGATTTGCAGCGTAACAATCCGGACACTTTTTAGGCTTTAACTGCGTTAACATCTTCAAATTGTGATACGCGTTTGGGAAGATAAAATGATCTTCTTCTATAAAAAGAATATCACCCTTATGACCCGTTGTCTCCTTTAACCCGTCCCAAACCGTGTTCATCATCCACCACCAATGATGTTTTAACGACACAATCTTTGGCGACCTATGATTTCCATACTGATCAGTAGTTCCTTCACATTGTTTCTCAACCGCACTATCCTTATCTTTGCAATCATTTGGCGATACACCAGGAAAACTATCAGGAAATATATGCGGCGAAAAGGGGGCGAATATTTGTTTCACTTGACAAAACCGAATCCCCTCAACAATCTTATTCATTTCTTCAAAGTACCCATCATGACTTACAATCAACAAAGTCTCATCAATACCCGACACACGAGAAAGACTATCCACAACTAGTTTAAGATACTGCGGACGATTGTGAACATAAAGAACGATTATTATACGGTCTTTAGCTAGATTCGGATACAAATCCATATTTCTTGGAGGCAACTGGTTCTTATTCTCCAACATTTTCGACAAGTGATTATGTTTCGGAAGCTTAATACTCTTGATCAAACCAGTAAAGTTAAAGCTATCCTCACTACTACTATCGATCTCATTGATTGAATTACTTGAATTGCTTGAATTCATCCCAGCAAGAAAAAATAACAAAAGAACACCAGCTAGAGTTAAAGAAACTACCGAAAGGAACCTACGAACCGCACCATCTCTAATTCTAATTCGCGGTTTCTTGTAAGAAGCTATGGCTCTATCAAAAACACTTCTAGACATTTTCACAAACAGTTGGTGTGCAAAGATACTAGATCTAAGTATCCATAACTAATCCAACAACCCCATGTATACCTAACCAAATAACATCAAGAAAACTGCAACCCACCAAATATAATATCTAAATGATGAGAAAAGGCGAAAGCTTTAACAACCCCAGATCAAAATTTCCCTAAATGATTGCTCAGATCACAAAACCCACAAATGTGAACAAGGGTTTATACTTTGTACTTAAAACTGATGGGTTACAAGATTATGGTAATGGGGTTTGGTTGTTAATAATAATATGAACAAATGAAACGAGAATAGTGAGAGATCAAACCATAATCGAAGAACTGATATAGTTAGCAGCGCTAATCAAGGGATTAAGTGAACTGGAATGATTGATTTGGGGATAGATGATGAAGACCAGAGAAAAGTATGACAATGGAAACATCGATGATAAGATAGATTGAATGCTTCAAGAATTGGTAAAATGGGGAATGCAAATAAGTAAACGGTCAATGGTGGTGCATTGAATGCTTTCTGAATTTAACAATAACAAGATTATTTTATATTCGAAGTTATTATTTAAACCGTCGATTATTTATCATCATCTTTATTAAATTGCCTGTACAAGAAATTATTATTTCTTTGGGTTTAGACTTTAGATAAGTTATAACTCGCAAGTCCGGATCTAGTTATCAACTTCGATCATGGTTTGTAACTTTTCTCACGTTGTAGGTGTTGTTTGGCATTGAAGTCTGAAAGAGAAGTCCGAAATTCCATACTTGATTTCGGATGTGGTGGTGGGCCCTCTTCACTCAAACGGTTATATCTATTCCCCAAATAGCTAGGTTTTTGTGATCTATTATGATGTTTGGACTTGTTGTCGGTCTTCGGATATGTTGCAAGTGGTTATGGTCTTTGCGTCGGTTGCTTCCGATTGTCGGATCTGTCAAATCTGTGTATTTGAGCACATTGTGGATGCTCTCTTTATTGGTCTGTTATATGTCTTTGTTGATGATTAAATCTAGACTTGGTTTGATGAGTTTTCGGGTCTCTTATTTAATAGGTTTCTGTTAGATTTTTATTCGTTTATTATTTATTTATTAGTTTTATATTTTGTAGGTGTTCGAGAAAAAAAACTTGAGTGAAGGAAAAGCAATCAAGACACAAACTCGAGATTGAGGAATGATTTATAGTAGAGTTTTATAAATAAATCAAAGAAAATGAAATAACAAGGAAGAGCATGGGAAAGGATTTATGGCCCGTGAAATTAAAACAACAAACAAATTAGTGAAGGAAGAAGCCCAAAGGAAAAAAGAAATGGCAGCTGGCCCAGGTTCCCTTCAGCGCAGCGTTAAAAAGGCCCAATATCGAGGAAAAGCTTGCTGTTAAGCCCAATTCGTGGAAAGCTGTTTTTTTTTTAACGACAAATTTTTAACACCTTAATTTCATCTCACTTTGCATTTGCAAGAATTTGAACCTACAACCTCACATTTGTAAGGAGAGACAACATACCACTAGACCAAGAGGTCATGGGTGTGGAAAGTTGTTGCTGCAGCCATTTAATATTGTTTTCAGCCCGAGGACATTATAATAGAGAGGACGGCTGTGAAGGCTCATACATCTCAGGTAGGGGTAGCCAATTGGCTAAACCGCCCCCATCTCAGGTACCCCTTTTTTTGCTACCATTCTCAGGTGGAGTCAACCGAGAGTTTGTGGGGTCTAGCACTCAAATTTTGACCATTGGGGGCTTCAGGAAAGAAAAAAAAAACTTCTCTATTTTCTATTTAAATACCAGTCATTTCACAGAAAGATATTAAACCTTTACCATTCTCACACCCTTTTAAAACGTAAAATCTATACAACCTTCACACACAAGCAAAAGAAAATGGATGACGATTCGGACTCTCTTGGAGTAATCATTCCACCTAACGATGATGACGATGATATATTCTCAATGGATAGTAGCGTACAATTTTTTACGGATATCGTGTCGCGAGTCATAAAACAAGACAGTTCAACATCTAGTAGAAGATTTGTGGAACGTGATCGTGAAAAAGGTCAAGAAGTTTTAATGCAATTTTATTTCGCTGACAACCCCAACGACAACGAAGCAAATACGTATGGTTTTAAGAGGCACTTACCTCACAAGATTTGTGGTATTGGCATGCGTTTTGTGGTCCGCATGGACCGAAAAGCGACGTTAATGTTCTCCTTAAATCTCCAATATTTCATACTGTGTGGAATGGAACCGCGGATGATAGTTCATTTTACGTGAATGGTCAATTTTACAAACGTGGTTACTATCTTACCGATGGGATCTACCTTACTTGGTCAACGTTTGTGAAAGCATTTCGTTATCTGATCGAACCAAAAGAAAAGAAATTAACGAAGGTGCAAGAGTCGACAAGAAAAGATGTGAAGCAGTCTTTTGGTGTTTTAAAGGCAATATGGGGTATATTTAATCGCCCACTGCGACATATTACTAATGGAAAGATTGGGGGAATTGTGTATACGTGCATGGTGTTGCACAACATGATCTTAAAGCTCGATATCCTGTAAGGACTCGATTTTTTTTTTTTTAAACATATAGACAATATATAAACATCCATTATATACATATTTATATATATCCAAAACGTCATGTCCAACAACGTGCCAACAACCTTGGCGACAATAGTTAAGTTTACAAAAGACAAAGCCTAAGTTGGCTACCATGCGAATCTTTGACCCATATCCAAAACCATCTACAAAACATTAACAACTTGTTTAAAAGACTCAAAGATCCTAATATAACCATGGTACCCAACCCAAAAGAACGCGAGCGTGCATAACCCATCCTTGCTTGAGACTTGATCTTCATTCATGTGCTTTACCTTTGTCGTGTGCGCCTTGCTCCTTGTAACCGCTTGTACCTTCCACCTTCACACCAATAATATTAGGGCCACTAGATGGTTATGAATTCTTAGACATGCAGGGATTTGGGGATGATTCCTTGCTCTAATTTTCTGCTATGGATGGATGTTTGGGAGACCTCTATGTCGCCTCCTCTCTCTCTCTCTCTCTGCGTACACCCTCCTTTTCTTTTTTCTAAACCCCCCAATTTTCCTTCTAACCCCCTTATCTAGTTAGTCTTTCAATCCTCCCAAAACCCACCCCTCAAGATGAGTGTTGGGTCATGTTTAACCCCTCCCCTTTTTACCAACTAAGTTCTACCAATTAACCAAGTAGCTAACTTGGTTAAATTTTTATTTTTGTTACATGTACCACTACAATGCATTACTTACAACTAGGGGTACACACATATACATACATACATCCACGCATACATACATACCCGCAATAACATATATATATATATATATATATATATATATATATATATATATACATATAATATATATATATATATATATATATATACATACCATATTATCATTAATTTAATATTTTTTGGGTGTTACAAGTCTACCCCCGTTAAAAAGGTTTCGACCCCGAAACCTGGATACGTACCGAAAAGAGTCGGGTAGTGTTTCCGCATTTCTTCTTCGGATTCCCACGTAAGATCCGAACCCTTCCGATGTTGCCATTGAACCAAGACTTGGTTTATGGTCTTATTTCGCAACCGCTTCACCTTGAAATCTTTTATAGCCACCGGTTTTTCTACATAATTCAACTTGTCGTCTACCTCTATGTCTTCAAGAGGCACGTACGCGGTTTCATCCGCGAGACATTTCCGTAACTGGGACACATGAAAGGTGTCATGGATCCCGCTCAAGGATGGCGGTAGCTCCAACCGGTAAGCCACTTGCCCGACCCGTGCCAAAATTTTGAAGGGTCCTATATAACGCAGGCCTAACTTCCCGCGCTTACGAAATCTGATGATGCCCTTCCAAGGGGAGACTTTTAATAACACAAAATCTCCTACTTGAAATTCGATCGGGCGTCTTCTATGATCCGCATAAGCCTTTTGTCGGTCTTGAGCGGCTTGAATTCTAGCCCGTATTAGGCTAATTTTTTCGTTAGTGAGGGCCACTAAATCACTTGGAGCTAACTCCTGCTAACCCACTTCTCCCCAACACACCGGCTTTGACTTGAGAACAGGTCAAACATTTCTCCACATACTTAGCGATGTCGCGCTTCATTCCCGGCCACCAATAGTCTTTCTTTAGATCCCGATACATCTTGGTCGCCCCCGGGTGGATTGAGAACCGGGACTTGTGGGCTTTGTCAAGTAGTGAAGCCTTGACTTCACATGTCCAAGGGACCCATACCCGCCCATATCGGGTCTTCATCCCATCCGCATTCTCTTCCAACTTGTCTATCATCCCTTTCATTCTTATCTTCTTTGGGTCATTGGCTTGCAAAGCCTCGACTTGGGCCTTTCGTATCTCACCCAAAAGGGTAGGTGTAATTACCACACCCAAGGCCTTAACTTGAATCGGGGGTGGGTATTCCTTCCGACTTAGAGCATCGGCCACCACATTAGCCTTGCCCGGGTGGTACACGATGTCACAATCATAATCCTTGATCAACTCTAGCCATCTCCGTTGCCTTATGTTGAGATCTTTCTGTTCGAAGAAATACTTGAGGCTTTTGTGATCGGAATATATGGTACATTTTGTCCCATACAGGTAATGCCTCCATATTTTCAACGCAAACACTACGGCCCCCAATTCCAAATCATGGGTTGGGTAATTACATTCATGGGGTTTGAGTTGTCTTGATGCGTAGGCGATGACTTTCCCCCGTTGCATCAGAACACACCCCAACCCTTGATGCGAGGCATCCGTATAAACTACAAAATCATCCGACCCTTCAGGCAAGGTCAGAACAGGCGAACTGGTCAACTTCTCTTTTAGCATTCGAAAGGCTCTTTCTTGGTCTTCGCCCCACACAAACTTTTCACTCTTCTTTGTCATCCGGGTCAAAGGTAGTGCCACCTTTGAAAAATCTTGGATGAATCTTCTGTAATAACCGGCTAGGCCCAGAAAACTTCGAATTTCACTCGGGTTCTTAGGAGAAACCCATTCCACCACCGCCTTCACTTTCGAAGGGTCTACAGAAATGCCCTTCTCATTCACAACGTGCCCCAAAAACTGGACTTCCCTCAACCAAAAGGCACACTTAGAAAATTTTGCATAAAGCTTTTCCTTTCTAAGCGTCTCGAGGACTTCCCGTAAGTGGTCCGCGTGATCTGATTCGCTTCGGGAGTAAATCAAAATGTCGTCTATAAACACTATCACAAAACGATCCAACATCGAACGACATACCCGATTCATTAAATCCATGAATGCGGCCGGAGCATTTGTCAACCCGAAGGACATTACTAGGAACTCGTAATGCCCATACCGGGTCCTAAACGCCGTTTTGGCCACATCTTCTTCCCTTACCTTCAATTGATGGTACCCGGAACGAAGGTCAATCTTTGAGAACCAACTCGCCCCTTGGAGTTGATCGAATAAATCATCAATACGAGGTAAGGGGTAGCGGTTCTTTATTGTTAATTTATTCAACTTCCGGTAGTCTATGCACATTCGCATAGACCCATCCTTCTTTTTCACAAACAATATAGGGGCTCCCCACGGGGACACACTCGGGTGAATGAAGCCCTTATCGAGTAACTCTTGAAGTTGTGTCATCAACTCTCGGAGTTCGGTAGGTGCCAACCTATATGGTGTTTTTGCAACGGGTTGAGCCCCGGGCACCAATTCAATTTTAAACTCCACTTCGCGTTCGGGAGGAAGCCCCGGAAGATCGTCCGGAAATACATCCCGAAACTCCCTAACAATCGGTACTTCTTCAATCTTGGGGGTGGTGATAGTGGTATCTGTTGGATCAGTATGCTCTTTGTTTAAGTAAGAACTTGCTATCTTTGACACTTAAGTGTTTAGCAAGCTCTTGTATATCAGATTGTAAGCACAGCGGAATGTATAAGTTAAAGCAACACTTTTTATACTTAAGAGGAGTTATTACTCCCCCTTGATGATTGAAACTAATAATGACAAGTATTTATTATGAATCTAAGCAGTAAATGAGAATTAGATACTTAGACAGATTCACAATAAATACTGAAATGGAATAGAACAGTGAAAGTGTTTGAAGGATTTTTCTATTAAAATCAATGTCTAAAATAGAAGGTTGAAGCCTCCTATTTATAGACGTTTACATACATGTATCTTGCCCATAAAGCAAGTACAGAAACATCAGAAACAAGTTGCACAAGCTGCAACATTAAAACTATCAATTACAGCTAAAAGTAATAATAAACAATAAACTACTGATACAAAAGGCGGTGGAAAATATCTGATGCTAAGTGCTGATGAATGACAAACTACTGATGAGTAGTTTGTCTTCAGTACTTCTGAAGTGAACTTGTCTGGTTTGGACTTCAGAACTTCTGATGAAGTTTCTTCTTCAGCACTTCTCATATCTTCTCTTCAGCAGTTTCTTGTCTTCTCTTCAGTACTTCTATACTTAGCCAAAATGACAGAAGTGAATTAGACTAAGGTTTCCAAAAGTGGTTTCACCAATCCTCTTTGTCCTAACAATCTCCCCCTGGATTGATGAACCCAAAACCTTACTAATTCCATATGATCTTCTTCTGTCTTGAACAATCTTCCATATCTCTTTGTACATGGTGTTCTTGAGCTGGTTTAACTGTCCATCAGATAGAGATCCTCTCTGTGGTTCCAAATGTTGAATTGTGAGCAGGTCTTGTGTTGACAGTTTCTTTAGATCACTGATCTTCTTGTAAGCCCTGCTTGAAAGGTCTCTTCTTGTCAATAATACTGAGTTGTTATCAGTAAGTGACCATCTGATGATAGGTACCTTTGACTTGTTAATGTCAGAGGTATAGGGAACCAGACTTGTCCCTTGGGTTGATGATCCTGAGTGTTGGATGCTTTCTGTTTCAGTTAACCTCAGGTGGGAGTCTCTTCCTTGTTGTTGTTGCATATCAGGCATCTGAATAGTTGGGAGATGGTGTTCAGTCACTACCTTGGTATGCATCTTTTCTTTGATAGTCTTTTGGATTTGGTAGGCAAAAGTGGAAGGATCCTTGAATTGTGTTAACAGAGGTTTCTCCTCAATGTCAAAATCTGAATGAACTACTGAACTTCCTTCAAGTAGTACCATTTTGAAATCAGTTTTGACATTGTCCTCTGCTTTCTTTCTTTGAGTAGCAGGCCTTCTTTTTGATATACCAGAAGTTCTAACTACTGATCTTGAAGGATCAGTAGTTTGAAACTTCTCTGGATTTGCAGCCTTGGCAGCCTTGTATTTTCGATAAGTATCCATCAGTCTATCTTCTTTCCATCTGGATACTGAGGCTTTTGAACCAAAGCCATCTGCTACTAATTCATTTATCATTTGGGCTCTCTTGGCCTTTTCTTCTTTACTTGTGGCCAGTTTGTCTGCAATCAGTTGTGCCCTTCTTGTTAGCTCTTGCATAGAGAGTCCCTTGAGTGTGTAGGCTTTAGTCTTGCTGTTCTTTGTGATGTAAGACATCAGTTGTTGTCTTTTGTCTTGTTCAGCAACTTCATCAAGGCTAGCCTGCCTTTGTAGTTCAGCTTCATAGGCCTGAAGTTTTTCTTCATGGCTTAGGTCTAAATCATCCCTTTCTTCCAGAGTTTTCCAGATCAGATCTTCTCTGGCCTTCTTCTGGGCTGCAACTAAACTCTTCTCTAGTAATTCAGCTGATTGAGAGATTGGAGAAGGGTTTAGCACAGTCATTGTTGTAACTGTTGTAGTAAGCCTGATAGGAGCAGATGTTGGTTGAATGGGAGCAGTTGTTCTGGAAGGGTCAGCAGTTTGAGATTTGGAAGTGTTAACCTCTGATGGGTTGACAACTGCTGATGGTTTGTCAACTACTGAAGGATTGTCTTCAGTACTTTCTGATTCTTCATCAGAACTTTGGCCATCAGAAGTTTCTTCATTATGCCCTTGGGATTCATCAGATTTTTCAGCATCTTCTATCTCTTGAATAGAGACACCAAACCGTTTGGCCAGTTTTTCTTTTCTGGCTTGATTCTTCTGATCTCTTTCAAGGATGGCCACTCTTGCCCTTATCCTGGCTTCGAATGACTCCTTAGGTTCCCTAATTTTCTCCCCCTTTTTGGATTCATCAAGTTTAGAGGTTGAGGGTTGGGAGAATTGACCTTGAAGATGAGCAATCTGTTTGCTGTTGAATTCAATCTTGTTGGACAGATCATTCATCTTTGTCTTGATCACTCCAAATTGGTTTTTGATTGACAGCTCCAAGTTAGCTGTGTATGTTTGGAAGTGATTCTTGATGAGAGTGTTCATCATGTGGTACAGGGGACCCTCTGGGCTGCATAGCTGGTTCAAGTCTATGCTTGTTTGCCCAGGGAATTGGCTAGGCATTTGATGTGAAGGGTGTGTTTTTGGGAGATCCTCATGTTGTACAGAGGATGCCACTCTAGGGGTTTTAGGGATTGAGTTGTAACATCAGAAATTTCCCCCCCTTTTTTTTTTGATAAAAATAATGTATTGTTTTAAACAATATATGTTTTAAATACCTTAAACTAATAATTATTTGTATCTCGACATTTTTGTACGTTTTAAAAATATTTCGAGTCACTTTCGGGCTTATATAATCATATTATGAATTTAGAATAATATAGTTTTAGGGAAATAATTGCCAAAAAAAGATTTGTGTGGACCGGGACTCGAACCCGCGTCCACAGCCAACCAACACACAGTGACAACCAACTGTGCTAACTATCATCTTGTGTAGTATTTCAGAAGAAAATAAACTTAACACATTCCTTAAATTGATTAGTCAAAGTCTTAGTCAAACAGTCAAAGTCTTAGTCAAACAGTCAAAGTCGTAGTCAAATAGTCAATTCAACATAAAACCTTACTTTATGGTGTTGACCAATTTTAATGGCTAATTGACTCCAAAACTAATATAAAAACCCACCTATGACCCATTATACTTTGCACCTCTAAATCGATTGTTTCAATCCGATTAAACTTTCCCTCATACCTTTCTTCTATAGTCTATTACTTCTACAATTGAAGCTTTGATTATAAGCTCTTGTAATTGGCGAATTGGAAGCTTGATATTCTTTCTTTTTCGTTTTCTTCAATTTGGACTAGCTACGTTGTTGAGTCTTTGGGATTCGTCTCGCATACATTCACAACACATTATTCTATTTTTTCACGAGACATAACATTTTGCTAAGGTGAGTTTTACATAGCCCCTTTTCTATTTATCACCATTTTTAGGGTGAAACATGTTACAACATTCTATATGCAATTCAATCATCAAAGTGTCTATGTGTTTTTCTATGTTGCATTATGTCTTGAACATGACTAGGGTAATCACAATTCTAGCATAATCATTAACATTGATCAGCCGACGGTATACAATGATAGATCTATTGGATTGACAATCCCACCCGGATACGTGTACCTCCTACATAGGTAGCGTGGGTGATTGTTATCGTTCCAACATATTATTAAGGTGAACCGTGGATGACGGGATGGACCTAAACTAGTCGGAGGTTTGATTATGTCGATTCAACATATTATGTTTATTCATGTAGACTTAAACTTACGATAGACATATGAATTGCTAAACTTTTATACTTAAACTATTTGCTTGACATGGCTTATGTATTCTCACCAACTTCTAGTTGACCCCCCCCCCCCCCCCATTTTTCCAAACTCAACAGGAAATACTGATGCTTGAAGTCTAGAGTAGCATGAGGAGATATTTGAAGTTTTAAGCTTTGTTTGATTATTTGATGTAGACTTTAATGTAATTCAATTTTGTAATGAAATAAAGGATTATTTAAACATATGTATTACCATGAGCTACTGAACAATCATCAATACGTGACATCCCGATGTTTCCGCCATCGGTTGGGGTGTTACAGATTGGTATCAGAGCCATGGTTATAGGGAATTAGGTTATTAGAAAAAGAATAATCTAGTCTATAACCATAGGATTTTAATCAGTACTTGCTCCTTTTACTTGCAACCTTACTTGTTTATATTCTCTATTTTACTTCTTACCCTTACTTTAGTCCCTACAAGAAGAGTGCTCTCCATCACAAGATCTACTCTTAGACTAATAGGACAAATCCTCAGGTTTAGCCTGAACCACCTTGAAGATCTCGTCAAAGTTCTAGATTTTAATAACGAACACGTGCAATCTGGAAGGGTGAACGCCTGTATTCTGAGTTTTCTGTCTAGGACTGGCATTGCGCATATATCCCAATCAGACGAGGGACCCGGATGCCTACCTGGGAATTCTCGGGATGAGTGTTCACTTATAGGCTAAAGCATGTCTTCACTATGTTATTAGAATCTAGAAGCTTTGATAAGTCAACGTTTTCATTTATTCGTTCTAATTAATGAATAGATGATTACACTCACTTCCCTTAAAACTAAGCTCTAAAATCTCAAAATTTTACAGCTTAAATCAATCTCATATCATAACCATCTATGGATTTCACAATCACACTTCACCTTACCATCTTAGCCACTTTTTAAATATTCAACACCCTACCCAAATCATATTATTTCATTTCTCCACATGTTACTTATTTTTTAAAAACTATAACCTCATACCTTAGCACAAACTAAAGATTTCTAAATCTTGTTGTATTTTCATTACCTAGTAACTTTACAAAGTACATATTTTTGTCAAAAGATGTCCTCGAACTTAAATTCAATTGTTTATTTATTGACGTAACAAACAATTTTCTATATAATGCTTTAAACTATTAAAAATCACTTAATAGAACCTTGATCTTCAAAACCTAATGTCATGTTTGAAATCTCCAACTAACGGGAATATTTTAATCAAAGCCCACTTAGCTTGTACTATTTAACAACTTTTGCTTTATGTATAAAACCAATTTTGAAAATAAGATTTTTTTTTTCCATAGGAATAATATCTAGTCTCTAAATTCTCCATCGACACTCACTCATTTTCAACTTGTTCAAATTTTTACAATATTTGGCATATACCACGATCATGTTTTCTTATACACTTGATTATAACCTTTGATCCAAGCCCTAAAATTTACACTGCTACATAATCTCCTTACTATAAAATAAACTCTTTATAAACTATCTTCACATTCACTATCTCTCACAACCTTGATTCTGCTTCAAGATTTTTCATCATCGTCTCAAGAACTAAATTCATATCCTTCACCTTCTCACACATGAGCTAGTTACCCATAATAACCAAACTATTGAAACTTGATTGTGTGTTGCATCAAACATAATCCTTAGTTATACATGAGGATTCGATTATCTACCATATTTAAACATTTGATACTAGAAATCATGGAATATAAACTATTTGCTATAGACACACCTAGAGTCATTAACCTTGTCTAGGACAACACTATTCCAACTCGCATGCTATGCTTGATACTTGGTTGTTTATATGTACATATTATCAATTTGCAATTTATGTGTGAAATAATTGGTACACTTAATCAAACAACTGGTAGAGGATGAAGTACTTGCTCAACAGTTAGTTGAGTACCAAATAACCTACTCAACGATTGGTAGAGGTCATCATGCCTGCTCAACAGTCGGTAGAGGCCCTACAACCTGCTCAACGACTGGTAGAGGCTATCGCACCTGCTCAACAATCGGTAGAGGTTCTTACTCACTGACTGGTAGAAGTCTTTTTCCTACTCAACAGTTGGACTCATTTTTGGATACATTGTAAATGATTCAATCACAAGGTTATTTTGCATTACTTACATGTGTGTTTAGAGTCATAGAAGGACACAAAACCCTAATGTAAGGTAAATTGGTGATTGCGGTCCGGAACGTAATCATGAATTTACAGGTACGTTAAGGTAGTGTGAAATTCTAATAAGGTTTTAGTAGTTCATTTGGTTTTCATATAGCCAATCAATTCATGCATTTCTTATAAGATTCCTAAAACATAAGTTTAGTATTTTGCTAGATTCTTATGCTTCTTGCTACTTCAGACGAACCTAATCCAATCCTTAAAACTCACATCTCAAACCTCTTATTCAAATTATTCGAAACAAATTATTCTATTACCAATAAATTCATGTCGTGCCTTAACCCAAACCACAGCTGCCTTAATTTCTACCTAATCAACCTCAAACCTGTGTTTTTAATAACTTCGGGACGAAGTTTCCAAAAGTAGGGGAGACTGTAACATCAGAAATTCCCCCCCCCCCCCCCTTTTTTTTTTTGATAAAAATAATGTATTGTTTTAAACAATATATGTTTTAAATACCTTAAACTAATAATTATTTGTATCTCGACACTTTTGTACGTTTTAAAAATATTTCGAGTCACTTTCGGGCTTATATAATCATATTATGAATTTAGAATAATATAGTTTTAGGGAAATAATTGCCAAAAAAAGATTTGTGTGGACCGGGACTCGAACCCGCGTCCACAGCCAACCAACACACAGTGACAACCAACTGTGCCAACTATCATCTTGTGTAGTATTTCAGAAGAAAATAAACTTAACACATTCCTTAAATTGATTAGTCAAAGTCTTAGTCAAACAGTCAAAGTCTTAGTCAAACAGTCAAAGTCTTAGTCAAATAGTCAATTCAACATAAAACCTTACTTTATGGTGTTGACCAATTTTAATGGCTAATTGACTCCAAAACTAATATAAAAACCCACCTATGACCCATTATACTTTGCACCTCTAAATCGATTGTTTCAATCCGATTAAACTTTCCCTCATACCTTTCTTCTATAGTCTATTACTTCTACAATTGAAGCTTTGATTATAAGCTCTTGTAATTGGCGAATTGGAAGCTTGATATTCTTTCTTTTTCGTTTTCTTCAATTTGGACTAGCTACGTTGTTGAGTCTTTGGGATTCGTCTCGCATACATTCACAACACATTATTCTATTTTTTCACGAGACATAACATTTTGCTAAGGTGAGTTTTACATAGCCCCTTTTCTATTTATCACCATTTTTAGGGTGAAACATGTTACAACATTCTATATGCAATTCAATCATCAAAGTGTCTATGTGTTTTTCTATGTTGCATTATGTCTTGAACATGACTAGGGTAATCACAATTCTAGCATAATCATTAACATTGATCAGCCGACGGTATACAATGATAGATCTATTGGATTGACAATCCCACCCGGATACGTGTACCTCCTACATAGGTAGCGTGGGTGATTGTTATCGTTCCAACATATTATTAAGGTGAACCGTGGATGACGGGATGGACCTAAACTAGTCGGAGGTTTGATTATGTCGATTCAACATATTATGTTTATTCATGTAGACTTAAACTTACGATAGACATATGAATTGCTAAACTTTTATACTTAAACTATTTGCTTGACATGGCTTATGTATTCTCACCAACTTCTAGTTGACCCCCCCCCCCCCCCATTTTTCCAAACTCAACAGGAAATACTGATGCTTGAAGTCTAGAGCTAGCATGAGGAGATATTTGAAGTTTTAAGCTTTGTTTGATTATTTGATGTAGACTTTAATGTAATTCAATTTTGTAATGAAATAAAGGATTATTTAAACATATGTATTACCATGAGCTACTGAACAATCATCAATACGTGACATCCCGATGTTTCCGCCATCGGTTGGGGTGTTACATGAGTGGACTTTAACCTATTCAGGGGTGACTAGCTTCTTGAGCTTGGATACCCCTGAAACAGGACCTTCATAAAGTGCCGTCAATTCAGTAGTTTTGGTTTTTGAAACATCATCCAAATTAATGGAATCATCTGAATCCCTGATGTTGTCCTCATTTAGGACTGTCTCAGTTAAATCATGAGCTGAGCCCAACTCAGTTCTCTTATGAACCTCTTGTTCTTGGTTCTGAGGATTTCCTACTTCAGGCATTAAGCCTTCATCAGTAGTTGCCACATCTGAGGTCTTAGCTGTTTTACTTCTGTCCTCAGATCCACCACTGGGTGGTAACTGAGTAGTAGCAGCCTCAGATGCCCCAAGAGTCTCTAAGATTGGGCTTAAAGACTCTGGTCCACCCTCATCTCTTGGGTTAGGGCTAGTGATGTCCACATCCATGTCTGATGCTGTGGTTATGTCCCCTGTTTGTTGTGGTTGTAGGGGACTGACATAATCAGATGGGACTTTCTCTTTTAGCCCAGAGAGAAGTTTGGCAATCTCTATTGCCTCTGGTTCAGAATTTTGAGGGGTTGGTTCAGTAGTTTGGGCAATAGGTGAAATAGGTTGGTCAGCAGTTTCAAAAGAAGTGTGAGTTGCAATTGTTTTTCTAAGTCTTTTTCTTTTGAATAAGATTGTTATGGGTGCTCTTGGTGGGGTTTGAGATGGATGAGACTGAGAGGGTGTTTCAGTCTCACCTATTTGAAGAGCAGATTGCTCATGAGCATGTTCAGGCATCTCAACCTCCTGAACAGCTTTTCTTTTGGGTTGGTGGGTTTTTGTCTTTGTTGGCTTGGGCTTTTTGGCTTTTGGAGGTGTGAGTTTGGAAGATGTGGGCTTCAGGGGGACTTGTTGTTGTTCTCCCTGATCATCTTCTGGCCAGGTAGCCGGTTTGTTATGCCTAGAGTATGCTTGTGAGGTTAATGGATTTAAAGTTGAAACTTTTCCCACAAGCACCTCATTACCCAGTTCCCCTATTATGCATTGCATAATGAACCTTGGGTATAACAAAAACTTTTTCTTGGTATTATTATGATGTAACACCAACTCATTGAAAAATAATTTTGATGCCCTGAATTTGGTTTCATTCACTATGGAATGAAATATTGGTTGAAAAGTAGAGGGCATCTGGTCATAAGACCCTGTTTTTGGACTCAAACACATAATAATATAATGAAACAAAAGCTTGTATTTTGGTTCAAAATATTTTTTGAAGATAGTAGCATGGGAGAGAGTACCTTGATAACCACACTCTGTCATGGTTAGGTGAATATCAGAGTTAGCAACATGATCAGGGGCAGCTACATCATTCAGGCCCAGTCTTGTTGCCAGTGTGGCCGGTGTGATGGTCAGTGGTTTCCCTTTTATTCTTGAGTTGAGGGAAATAATTTCATCATCAGCCGTCACCGTCTCAGCATTAGCCCAGAACTCATTCAGAGTTTCAGTATGAATTGGTGGGTCGATTGTGAGAGTAGTAAAATATTGGGATTTTACGACAAGATCAATGATCACATCGTATTGGGACCAGCCTTCTTGTTTTTCAAGAAAGGCCCTTTGATTGTGTCCCTGTTTTAGAATGAGAGCCATGTGGTTTGGGTTTTGATCGAACAGTTGATTTGCAGGTTTAGGTTTTTGAGAGAGTTTTTTGAGAGAGAAGGAGGGAATTTTTGAGTTTGAAGGGATAAGTGTTGAAAAAAGATATTTATCAGAAGTTTTTAACCGCTTGAATCTTCTTTATTAGAAGTTTTTTTAAGCCGCCTCGGTTAAAAATCTGTTTATCAGAAGTTTTAAACCGACTAGGTCAAAACTTCTGATGATGGGAAAAGTCAGATTTGCCCTTTTTGACTAAACTGCTGATGAAGGATTATCTTCATCAGTAGTTCCCATTTTCTCTTCAGTAGTTTTAACAGCTGATGAGAAATGTTTTGTAAATACTTTATTCATAACTTCTGAAGGTTATTTTATCAGAAGTTATACACTTTTCGGAAATTATCCCCATACTGATGTTTTGTTCATCAGTAGTTTCTCTCTTTTCAGAAGTTTTGTTTCAGACTTTTTGTCTTTTTGTAAGTGAAAAATGAAAAATATGTGCAGAATAATAAAATAAACACTTACAAATTTAGCATCCCAAGCATGGATACTAACTTCTGAAATGTTGATGTGTCAAGGGGTTTTGTGAAGATGTCAGCTATTTGATTAGCTGTTGCTACATGCTTCACCTCAATCTTGCCTTTTTCATAGCAATCTCTTATGAAATGGTACCTGATCTCAATATGTTTGGTTTTTGAGAACTGTACCGGATTTTGAATGATGCTAATGGCAGATTTGCTGTCTACAAACAAAGGTGTCTTGGTTTCTTTGATTCCATAATCAAGAAGTTGATATTGGAGCCATTGTATCTGTGATGTACAACTTGCAGTTGCAATGTATTCAGCTTCAGCAGTTGAAGTTGCAACAGATGTTTGCTTCTTTGATTGCCATGACACTAGACAGTTACCCAAGAATTGACAACCACCAGATGTTGACTTTCTTGTCATCTTACACCCTGTATAGTCACTATCTGAAAAAGCTGATAACTTGGTATTGCTTGAAGCAGGATACCAAATTCCAAGTGTTGGAGTTCCTTTCAGATATCTGAAAATTCTTTTGACTGCTATAAGGTGTGATTCCCTTGGTGCTGATTGATATCTAGCACAGACACATGTTGAAAACATAATATCTGGTCTAGAAGCAGTTAGATATAAAAGGGAACCTATCATGCATCTGTACATGGTTTGATCAACCTATTTTCCTTGATCATCAGGTTCAACTTGTGTGATTGGTGTCATAGGAGTGGAACATGATTTACAGTCTTTTAAAGAAAATTTGTTTAATAATTCTTTAACATATTTTGATTGATGTATAAAAGTTCCATTTGTTTGTTGCTTGATCTGCAGTCCCAGAAAGTACTGCAGTTCTCCCATGGTACTCATCTCAAATTTTGATTGCATGAGTTTCTTAAAATCATCACACAGTTTTGTGTTTGTTGAACCAAAAATGATATCATCAACATAAATTTGAACAAGTAGGACATGATTTCCAACATGTTTAATGAAAAGAGTTTTATCAATGGCACCTCTTGTAAAGTTATTTTTGAGTAAAAAGGTGGAGAGTGTATCATACCAGGCTCTTGGAGCCTGTTTGAGCCCATAAAGAGCTTTGTCCAGTCTGTACACCCACTCAGGATGAGAAGGATCCTCAAACCCAGGTGGCTGACAGACATACACCTCCTCTTTTATCTTTCCATAAAAAAATGCACTCTTTACATCCATTTGATAAACTTTAATTTTGTTGGAAATGGCATAGGCCAGAAATAACCTGATGGCCTTAAGCCTTGCAACTGGAGCAAAGGTTTCATCATAGTCAATTCCCTCTTCTTGAGAGTACCCTTGAACTACCAGTCTTGCCTTGTTCTTGATTATCATACCAGCTTCATCTTGTTTGTTCCTGAAAACCCATCTTGTGCCAATTGGTTGCTTGTTTGGAGGTAAGGGACAGATTTCCCAGACCTGTTGCTTGTTGAACTGAAGCAGTTCATCTTGCATAGCTTGCACCCAATTATTGTCTTTGAGGGCTTCCTGGTACTTCTTTGGTTCCAACTGTGAGATAAAGGCTGAAAATAGGCAAAAGTTGGAGAGCTAGTTTCTGGTAAGAACACCTAAAGCTATATCACCCATGATTTGATCAAGTGGATAATCTCTGTGTTCAATCAGTTGTTGTAAACCACTGATAGGTGTAGGTGGCTCATTTTCTTCAAACAAACTACTGAGGTCTATAATATCAGGTTCAGATGTTTCTTGATCTTCAGTAGTTGGATCTACTGAACCAGAAGTTTGAGTTTGTTCCTCAGTACTTGTTTGATCAGAAGTTTGGGAACTTCTGATGATTTTGAAGTTGACTTGATAACTGTTTGAGGAGTCCATGGTGTGGGATCCTCATCATCAAACCTTTTGTCACCATAATAAGTAGGTTTTGATGAAGTAACAGCCTTCTCAGGTCCAAAATGGAAGTTGTCAAGGTCAAAGAGTTCAGCAGGATGTGCTGAAATAAGAGTGTGTTTTGACTCATTGAACTTGACATTCAATGTTTCTTCTACTATCCTGGTGTGAGAATTAAAAACCTTGTAGGCTTTTCTAGTTGAAGAGTAACCAAGAAAGTAACCTGAGTCAACTTTGGCAGCAAACCTTGAAATAGATTCCTTGATGTTCAAGATGAAACATTGACACCCAAAAGCCCTGAAAAAGGAGATAAGGGGCTTCATGCCATGAAGAACTTCATAGGCAGTCTTGGAATGTCTCTTGACCACAAGAACTCTATTCTGAACATAACATGATGTGTTAACTACTTCTGCCCAAAAGTACAAGGGCAGTCCAGAATCAGCTAACATTGTTCTTGCTCCCTCTATTAAGGTTCTGTTCTTCCTTTCTACTACACCATTTTGTTCAGGAGTTCTGGGAACACTGTATTGTCTAATAATCCCTTTAGACAAACAGAATTCATCCAGAGTTTTGTTCCTGAACTCTGTCCCATTATCACTTCTAATGGTTTTGACAGGTAGAGAATATTGTTTCTCCACTTGTAGAATGAAGAACTTGATGATTTCAGCAGCCTCATCCTTGGAGAATAAGAAGAATACCCATGTGAATCTTGAGTAGTCATCAATGATGACTAAGCAGTACTTCTTCTTACCAAGGCTCATAATCTTGACAGGTCCAAATAAGTCCATATGGAGTAGTTGAAGACATGCAGTTGTTTTTGATTCTTCAATAGACTTATAGGGGGACTTATGCTGTTTTCCCTTTAAACAGGATACACAGTGTTCTTGACACTGGTACACTTTCAAAGGTAGACCTCTGACCAAGCCCATTTTTGTGACTTTATTTATGGTTTTAAAGTTCACATGGCCAAGTCTCCTGTGCCAGAGATCAGTTTCTGAAGTTGATGCCCTTGAGAAGAAACAGGCAGTGTTGTTCAATACTTTGTCTTTCTCAATGTCCACTGCATAGACATTGCCACATCTTTTGGCAATCAGCAAAGTATGATCTTCAATGATCTTCTCTATCAACTTCTGGCCTTCTGGTGAGATGATCTTGCATGCTGTCTTTGTGAAAAAGGAAGAATATCCTTTATCACACATTTGTGACACACTCAGCAAGTTGTATTCAAGGTTTTCAACCAGATTGACCTTGTCAAACTGTATTTTGCCAGAGGAGACATTGCCATGTCCTAGCACATATCCCTTAACATTGTTCCCAAAGGATACAGATCCTTCTCTTTGGCTGATAAAATTGTTTATGAGATATCTGCATCTAGTCATGTGCATAGAGCCCCCACTATCAACATACCATATGCTGTTTAAGCCCCTGGAAACTCTCTGCACACAATAACAAATTAGTTAGATTTAGGAACCCAAGCCTGTTTGGCTTTGGGTTTGCTCTTGAGAACAGTTACAGTTTGTTCTTGACCAGATTGAGAAATCCATGTCTTTTTGGCAATGGATTTTTCATTAAGAACCATAGTGGTATCCTTTTCAGGACCACCATCAACCTTGGTCATCAGTAGTTGTACCAAGTTCATTAGTTTTTGAATCTCAGCAGTTTGTGAAACTGCTGATGATTCAGGTCTAACTACTGACAAAGAATTTTGAGAAAAAGATTTTAGTTGAGATTTTATCTTTTTCTGAGAAAAGGTGTTTTCAGGTTGTTGTTTCTTGGGTTTAAAGGTTCTTTCATAATCATTTCTGATTTGATTTCCCACAACCTGTTGTTTAATTTTATGATTGAACTGAATTCCTTTTCTGTATATACAAAACTCTGTTTTGTAGTTGAACAGACCACAAATTTCACACTCTTTTGCCTTTTGTTTTTGATCTAAAGGCAAATTTCTGACATTAGTGTAAAGATTTTGCTCATCAGTAGTTTTCAGGGTCTCAACACCTGATGTAGATGAAACTACTGATGGCTTGTTGTCAGATTTTGTTAATACTTCTGAAGTACTTTCTTTGAAAATACCAGGATTTCTGTTTAGAAAGTTTTCATGGAAAGATGTGCAGTCTTTCCCTTCAGAAGTTTCATTTGAAACAATTTTTCTCCCATCTTCAGTAGTTTTGGGAGAGAAATCTGTTGGTGTTTCAACATGATGGTACCCTATGCCAAACTTAACATTTGAAGCACTCTGTTTGTTTAGCAATAGCTGGTACCCCTTACAAGAATCCACCCATTTTTCACAACTGATCTTGGTGTCAGCAAGCTCTTTTCTGACATTCCCAAGATCTTCTATCATCATTTTAATTTGTGCTTGGGTTTCAATAGCTGAGTTAGTTAATTTAGAGGCTTCTTTTGTTTTAGCATTAAGTTTTCTCTCTAAATCACACTTCATCTGAGTGTATTTTCTTTCTAAATCATTGGCTTTTCCTTGTAAGTGCACATTTGTCTCTCTTATGAGAGCAAAAGTTTCTTTGCAAGAATTTGAGCAAAGTTTTGTCAAAGATTCTTTTGATACCTGTGACAATGCAGATTTTGAAGTACAGCCTTCAAATGCCATTAAGGCAAAGTTCTTTCTGCCATTGTCTGGTTCTCCCCAGTTGATGTCAAACACCTTGTTGTCTGCATCAGGATTGCACTCTGTGGTGTCAAAAGGGAGACTGCTCCAGTCAACATACCCTGAGGTGAAAAGACTTTGTTGAGAGGGTTGTTGAGGCTGTAGAGGATGTTGAGCAGCTGGAAAGGGAGGGATTGATTGTTGGCTCTGCATCTGTTGAGCAGGCATTTGAACATATTGTACTTGTGGCATGTATTGCTGTTGAGGAGCTTGTGCCTGTACAAAATGAGCACTCCCTTGAGTTCCATTATTCCTATTATAATTGGGGTTAAAGTTATTTCCAGATTGTGATTGGTTAAAGCTAGAGTTTCTACACTCTCTAGCAAAGTGTCCCAACTTCTGACACTTGTGACATCTCAGTTTAGATTTGTCAAAACCAATTTTTGTATTACTGGTCAATCCTGGAAATTTCCTTCCTGACCTTTTATAAAACTTGTTAGTTTTAATGCTTAGAATGGCCAGTTGATGTAAAATGTCCATTTCTTCTAAGTCATCACTGCTAAAGTTTTTCAAATCATCCATAATAAAACATAGATTATCAGCAGTTTGACTTTGGTCATCATTGTCATAACCTGGGAAAGATCTTTCTGATGAGATCCCAGTTGTTATGTCAATGTTGTCATAAGATCCATAGGAACAAGTTGGTGAGTCTTGTCCCAGAAGTGCTGTACTACCTGGTAGGTAGTCATCAGCAGTTTTACCAGATGATTGCAATTTCTTCTTTTGATCAATTTCTCTCTCAAAAGTAAGTAATCTCCCATGGAGTTTTGTAAGAGTGAGGGAGCTAAAATCTGGTGAGGATCTTAAAACAATGGAGTATGTTTCCCATTTGTCTGGTAAAGACCTTAAAAATCTATGTAGCATAGATACTGTTGTATAGGTCTGACCATTTAACTTTAGCTCAGATATTAATGAGGAGAATCTTTCAAATTGTTGAGTTAAAGTTTCCCCATTAATGTGAGCAAATGTCTCATATTGTTGAGCTAAAATCTCTCTGGTGTTGGCAATCACCTCTTCAGTTCCTCCAAACTGTTCTTTAAGACAATCCCAGAGTTCTTTGGCACTTTCACAATGTAAAAGGCCAGAGTATATCTCATTTGGGAGAGCCATTGCCAACATAGAGAATGCTTTTGCATCTAGCTCAAGTTTTAGGAAATCATCATCTGTATAGTCTTTTGGTTCTTTAGGAACCTCAACTTTAGTTTCAAGATTTATGTTTACTGGTTTGTGAGGACCATATATCACAGATATCCAACATCCTGTGTTGGTTTGTGACAAGGTATGTGCCATTCTCTTTTGCCATATGTTGTATTCATTTCTTACAAGCATGGCAGGTTTAGTAGCAGAACCAGTATTATGTGGATCCATTTTAAAGAATATTGATTTGTCAGATGACTCTTTTAAGTGATTGATGTTGATAAAAAGTGAAGTTTTGATCTTTTATTGAGTATCAATAAGAGCTTTGTGTCTGATTCTCAATTTGTTAGATTGATATGTGATCAGATAAACCAATGCTCTGATACCAATTGTTGGATCAGTATGCTCTTTGTTTAAGTAAGAACTTGCTATCTTTGACACTTAAGTGTTTAGCAAGCTCTTGTATATCAGATTGTAAGCACAACGGAATGTATAAGTTAAAGCAACACTTTTTATACTTAAGAGGAGTTATTACTCCCCCTTGATGATTGAAACTAATAATGACAAGTATTTATTATGAATCTAAGCAGTAAATGAGAATTAGATACTTAGACAGATTCACAATAAATACTGAAATGGAATAGAACAGTGAAAGTGTTTGAAGGATTTTTCTATTAAAATCAATGTCTAAAATAGAAGGTTGAAGCCTCCTATTTATAGACGTTTACATACATGTATCTTGCCCATAAAGCAAGTACAGAAACATCAGAAACAAGTTGCACAAGTTGCAACATTGAAACTATCAATTACAGCTAAAAGTAATAATAAACAATAAACTACTGATACAAAAGGCGGTGGAAAATATCTGATGCTAAGTGCTGATGAATGACAAACTACTGATGAGTAGTTTGTCTTCAGTACTTCTGAAGTGAACTTGTCTGGTTTGGACTTCAGAACTTCTGATGAAGTTTCTTCTTCAGCACTTCTCATATCTTCTCTTCAGCAGTTTCTTGTCTTCTCTTCAGTACTTCTATACTTAGCCAAAATGACAGAAGTGAATTAGACTAAGGTTTCCAAAAGTGGTTTCACCAATCCTCTTTGTCCTAACAGTATCAACCACATAGGCCATGAATGCCCTTCCCCCATTACGCACATGTTTCATGGTCTCCACCAAGGTGCATAACTTGGCTTCGACCTTTCTATCCCCTATAAAACTTACCCGCCGCCCACTAGGTGAGGTAACGTATATGGTTTTATTCTTACATTGGAATTCCGCGTGGTGTTTGGCCAACCAATCCATGCCTATCACCACTTGGAATTCCCCCATTGTCATGGGTACCAAGTCTACCCTAAAATCCTCCCCTTCTACCGTGAGAGTACAATCTCTACATACGTTGTGTAATAAATAGTTTTTACTATCCGCAATTTCTACTTCTAATGGGCTTGACAACATTTCTATGATAAAGGAGGGGTGGTAAATCACTTTGGTAGACACAAAAGACCTACTTGCCCCTGTATCAAACAACGCATACATAGGAGTATTGTTGACTAGTAACATACCCGACACCACCTCGGGGTGGTTCTTTGCTTCTTCGGCGGTGATTTGGAACATTCTTCCACGGGCCTTCGAAGCTTCATTCTTCTTTCCTTCCTTCGGCGCCTCCTTCTTGAGCTTGGGACAATCCGCCTTGAAGTGCCCGGGTTCATAACAATGATAACACAACTGAACCGGACTAGGGCATTTGTAAAACGGATGTCCCGTCTTCCCACAATTGTAGCACGTCTTTTGCCCCAAGCGGCATTCCCCCGTATGCGGTTTCCCACACGTTTTACAACTCGGTGTTTCTCCCTTCTTAGGATCCTTCTTGCCTTGTTCGTGCCCCTTAGCCTTCTTTGGCGACTCCCAAGTCTTTTCGGCCTTCCTCTTCTCACCCCGTTGTTCTTGTCGTTTTAGTTCCGTTTCTCGTTCACGAGCCCAATCGATGAGTTCACCCAACGTGTTGCATTTCGATGCAGTGATAAACTCCCGGTATTCTGCCCTTAACATGGCATGATACCTGTTAATCTTCATTCGTTCCGTCCCCACCAATTCTAGACAAAACTTCATTTTGTCAAGAAATATGTTTGTGATCTCATCAATGGTTTCATTCTTCTGGCGGAGGTGTAGAAACTCTTCCTGAATGCGATCGATTGCAGTCTGAGGACAATGATGCTTCAGGAAGGGCTCTTTAAACTCAGCCCATGTCATGGTTCTTACTCGTTCTTGCCCCATTTCCTTACTATAACTATCCCACCAATCCTTCGCGCGGAGTCGCAATTGCCCCGTGGCAAACATTACTTCATCTTCGCCTTCACAATGACTTCGTGCAAACACCCCCTCCATATCCGAGATCCACCTTAGACATTCGAGTGGATCTATTTCTCCCTTAAACACGGTGGGGTTGCATGACATGAAGTTTCGGTATGTACATCTCTTAACATTCTTGGAGCCGGACGGCCCCTCTTCAATCAGTTTCTTCAATTCATCGAACTTGCTTGTCAACATACCTTCCACTATCCCCATGATGTTACTCTCCACCTCTTCTATTATCTTGGGGAGGTTTACTTTTATAGCCTCCCCCACTTCGGTTGCTACCATCTCCTTCACCTCACCATGTTGGGTACGCTCCCCCACCACGTTATCACCTTCGTCCTCCATGTTTCTGAAACATTAACAACCATTTAACATGTATACCATATCACGGTATCTCAGTTATCATTCATTCTTTCTACGAAAGTAAATTTTTCTACTCCCAATATTTGGGCTTCCACATTCCTTAGTACACGTATACACGGATTCGCAATCCCATGTGTACTATTGCGCCTATAAACAAGTTTTGGAGTTGCTCGGGCAAGGTACGGGAGCGTAGCAAGCTGAAAAATCAGCTTCCAAGGCTGGCAGCGAGTTTGGCGTAGGGTACGCCAAAAATGGCGTAGCCTACGCCACTAGCGTAGGCAAAAGGAGGCAGGGTGGCGTAGGACAGGACAGGTTGGCGTAGGCAAGCTGGGTCTGGCGTATCCTACGCCAAAACTGGCGTAGGGTACGCCAACTGCAGGTTTGCTCCACGTTTTTCCCGTTTCAACGCCATATCTTTCCTGCCATTCTTACCCGCAATTCCCGACATTCCCTCTTCTCATTTGGTAACTCTCCCACCCATTATCCCGCACATACCTTGATCAAGTCTCGGATCGAATGCACGCCCCTACGAGCTTCCGGTTTGAGTTCAAGTACCTAATATACTTGATTCGCTCAAACCTTGGCTCTGATACCAACTTGTAAGGACTCGATTTTTTTTTAAACATATAGACAATATATAAACATCCATTATATACATATTTATATATATCCAAAACGTCATGTCCAACAACGTGCCAACAACCTTGGCGACAATAGTTAAGTTTACAAAAGACAAAGCCTAAGTTGGCTACCATGCGAATCTTTGACCCATATCCAAAACCATCTACAAAACATTAACAACTTGTTTAAAAGACTCAAAGATCCTAATATAACCATGGTACCCAACCCAAAAGAACGCGAGCGTGCATAACCCATCCTTGCTTGAGACTTGATCTTCATTCATGTGCTTTACCTATTACAAATCAACAAGGCAAACGTTTAGTAGGTATATAAACCATATGATCGTCTTGTCCAAGGGATCTAAGAAGTCCATGGATCCATAATGAAATCCTTACTTCTACCATTTTGACCCGTTAAGGGTATTCCTACCATTTTGACCCGTTAAGGGTAATCCCACCATTTTGACCCGTTAGGGGTATTCCTACCATTTTGACCCGTTAAGGGTACTTCCACCATATTGACCCATCGAGGGTGTTCCTACTATTTTGACCCGTTAAGGGTGCTTCCACCATTTAAACCATTCTACCAATTTATACCCTTGTGTAGCCACAAGGATACTTCATGTTACTTCCATTCTACCAAATTCAATCGCAAAATGCATACAAACAACAATGACTAACATACTCATTAGACTACGTAGTTGGTAGTAACCAACTTACCTTTGTCGTGTGCGCGTTGCTCCTTGTAACCGCTTGTACCTTCCACCTTCACACCTACATAGTGAAGGAATTCATACTTTAGCTTTTCGTACTTTACCCTTTACCATTCTTGGTTCAAGGTAGATAAACTAGCATAATCACATAGCTATAACATCTACCATCATATTCATCATGTATTTTTCCACAATTTCACCTATTCTAACATACTAGGCATTTCATCATACAATTGGTGTGCATATCCATACATTCAAGTGGTCATAACATTCCATGACACAACATTCCCAATTCTATACTTATACTTACAATCTTCATGAATTTCTTAACAATAAGCATAATCAATTGAGCTCTCATGAGATTAAGTTCCTGTTTGACTTTTAAAAAGTCAACAGAAACCTTCATTCCAACACCCACTTAACACATTCTCAATTCAACCCTATTACCAGCAATTAACATACAATTTCTTCAATTTCACACTACTACACATAACAAGCATGCTTTCTAACCACAAAAAGTAATTATCACAACATATTCATGAAACCCACCATACTACTTCCAAACCTTACAATTACTAGTTCTACAACTTACCAATAATATTAGGGCCACTAGATGGTTATGTATTCTTAGACATGCAGGGATTTGGGGATGATTCCTTGCTCTAATTTTCTGCTATGGATGGATGTTTGGGAGACCTCTATGTCGCCTCCTCTCTCTCTCTCTCTCTCTGCGTACACCCTCCTTTTCTTTTTTCTAAACCCCCCAATTTTCCTTCTAACCCCCTTATCTAGTTAGTCTTTCAATCCTCCCAAAACCCACCCCTCAAGATGAGTGTTGGGTCATGTTTAACCCCTCCCCTTTTTACCAACTAAGTTCTACCAATTAACCAAGTAGCTAACTTGGTTAAATTTTTATTTTTGTTACATGTACCACTACAATGCATTACTTACAACTAGGGGTACACACATATACATACATACATCCACGCATACATACATACCCGCAATAACATATATATATATACATATATATATATACATACCATATTATCATTAATTTAATATTTTTGGGGTGTTACATATCCCCGGTCCACATAAGGGATTCACTAATCGAGCCAGCCTTTGACGAGAATGCTTAGAGAGTTGCGAGATGAAAATACGTATTTTCGGCTTTGATTTGATCTTATGGAACACCTTACATCTCTAAATCTATCATACCTCGATGCAGAAGACGTTGAGGAGTAGTTTTTTTTTATATAAAAATGTTCATTTTTTTGTTGTTTTTTTAATTAATGTAACTTTTTTATTTATTTAATGAATTTTGATTTTTAATTAGTTAAATTAAAATGTTTAATGTATTTTCAATTTAAAAAAAGTGTTTAGGGCACCTTCTAGCACCACTATCGTCAAATATGGTGTTTTAGGGTAGTGTTAGAGTAGTGTAGAACAAATTTGACGTGACAGTCTCTGATTTGAAGATGTTAGGTTACCTTCAAACACTAGACCCTCCACCCTTATAACTATGAATTCCATGAACTTTGAGACTTGCATATTTACTTTCATTATGTTTATTGGCAAATTGTTTACTACCTGGGTCGATGATGATTGTTTGTTGATTATTTGGTAATATCTCAGTTTTGGTAAATTGTTAATGGATTAATATTCAAGTAAAGAACATATTTTAATTGTTTTAATGAATATGCATACTTTTAACTAATTTATTATCATTCAATAGTTTTATATGAGTCTTTGTGAATGTCTTTAATATATAGACTCGTATTAGGTTTCCTACTTTGTGTTTGTAGCTAGTTTATGGTTTTTGGCCGAATTCTATAGGGACTTCATTTGCGAATTTAGAGGTTTAGAGTGTTCTTTCTATTTGGAGGCCTAAGAAGTGATCGATAGTTAGATTTGTCCTTGGTGTTTGGGTTTTAGGTTAGAAACACTATGAGATGAGGTTTTTCTCGGCTCCTTGCATTCTTTGCCTTCGTGTGTCATAGTGAGATTCTTTAAGTTACTCCTTGTACTTTCGGGTGTATTGGTATAGTTAGACTGAGAGATTGACTGTCTTGCGATAACTTTAGTATTTTTTGGAGAGAACAAGATGTAATCCAAGATTAGAAACCTTAGGTGTCCATTTAGGTCCACCCGGAGAATGATCTGGGATCCATAGATGAATGGGGGCGTAATATCTTATAATCCTAGTCCGATCATAGTTACCTTAGTTGAGAGAAAGCCGATTGTCACAAGAAGGATTCTAGACCTATGTAGTGTTTCCTCATACCTTGGTACATTCCTTTAGTTACCTGATTCGTTTTGTTAGTTTAAGTATTTCAATATTTATTTCTTGAAGTTTAATTAATTAATCACAAAAATAATTTAAACCAATATTGTTAAGTCATAGTTGAGTCTAGTTTTGTTTTCTGGCAGTGTCCCGTGGGTTTGATATTCCAGACTTACTTAGTATGTGCTACAGTGATAGGTACACTTTTTAGCCTTAGGGTATAGTTTAGTTGAGTCTAGTTTTTATTACTAGGTGTCTAGGTTATGTTATATTTTATAGACGACTTTTAGCATATCAACCGCGCACCAAAAACCCACTTTCCATTTACTGTAATAGAGAGAGAGAGAGAGAGAGAGAGAGAGAGAGAGAGGGAGAGAGATAGGAAGACGGTGATGGTGGTATAACCACCTAGCAAAACGGTTTCGGGGCACCCTCCTTTGAAAAGCAATAGAGGTAGACGACGAGGGTGTTAGAGGTTACATCGGGGATGGTGGTTGACGAATTTGGGTTGATAAATACCTGTTTACCCTTAAGATTTATGTTGGAATGCTCGATATATGATTTAGCTTTAAAGGAAATTCGGCCACCCTTTTTCATCTAGTTTCGGCCTACCTTCAAGATTTTCATTTGAATTTCGTTGTTCTTTTATCTGTTGAACTTAAAGGAATTCTGGCAAACTAACGGCGGTGGGGAAGGGGATGTGGACGATGGTGATGGTGGAAGAAGGGTGATGGTGGTGATATGAAGCATATATAGAGAGAGAGAAAGTTAGAGTTTTAAAGAAATATTGGGGGAAGTAGGGGTGTGCGAGAGTAAAGTAGACATTTCACCGTAAAATTAACTGTTCACTGACTATTGTTTTAGGCAGGGACTTAATTGACCAAAATTGAAAACGATAGTGAAATTCAGAGGGGAAATTCACAGAATCAAAACTCAAGCAACATTCCACCAATAAGTAACCACATATACTCAAATATAAGTTTAGTCTAATTTGTTTTTAATTTATTTTGAGGAAAAAAAAAAAAGAAATATTTAGGAATTTGTAAAAGGGAAATAAGGTACAAGGCTTCACTGCCACTACTTCCATATCCAAAACTCTTTAGATATCTATACAACAAACACATCTCCCCTCTCAAAACCCTTAATTAACAAAACAATGGCTACCAAAATCTCCATATCCATTTCTTCTGCAACTTCACTAGCTACAAAGCTTCATATCCCACCAAACAACCCTTTACACCGATCCATCCCTCCTTCAAGAACAACCCCTATTCACCGCTTCAAACTTAATGCAAAACTAGGTTACTTAATTTCCATCACTTACCACCATCACTTGATCATCTTTTTGTTATTCTACAAATGGTTAATTATTTGTTTATTTTGTAGGTGGTGAAGAGGGTGAAGTAGGTAAAGATGGAAAGAAGAAGAAGTTTATAACAAAAGAACAAGAACCAGAACAGTATGGAAGCAATCACTTTGTTCTTGCATTTTAGCGACGGATAATATTATTATTATTAGTGACGGTTTATATTATTATTATTGGTTGGAAATGTGTAGGTACTGGCAAACAGCAGGGGAAAGGGAAGGGGAGAATCCGATGCAGACACCCTTACCGTACATTATCATATTCGGCATGTCTACACCCTTTATTATCTTGGCTATTGCTTTCCTCAATGGTTGGATCAAGGCGCCTATTAGATGATCGATTTAACCACCATCTTCTTTTGTCTTTGTCTTCGTTTGAGCATACGATACCTTTTTCGATCTTTTGGTTATGATTCGTGCATTGTATATGTAACTTTCTATCGACTTTTTTTATATACGTATTTTGTATGAGAAATATAATGAGTAAAGGTTAAACGATTGATTGAGTTTGTTGAAATCATTGAATTTGGTTGTAGAACTAAAACTAGGTAAGAAACTCGTGTGTTAAACACTTACGGGCCGGTTAGCGTACAAGAGGCTAAAAACTTACGATGTGTACGTAGCATTCTCAGCCAGAGGTATAATTACGTAGTGGTACATAGTCACATTGTGTTATGTAATTACTTAACGTTACACAAATCACGTAATGTTATTCAAAAAACACACAACGTTATATAAAATCACGTAACATTATAAACTATCACATAATTTTATACTTGTTTCCCAACACAATGCATATTGCGTAATTACGTAATGTTATGTAATCACGTATTGATACGTAATCACATTCCTTGTAAAGTTTTTGCTCTTGTATCAAATGGCGAATTCACTAATCTACAACCCTAAAATAGCTCAATCACTAATTTATCACGTATTCATGAATCACCTTCTCCTTTGATTTGGATAGAGTTAGAGATCAAATCAATGATGTAACGACGATGACTAAGGTGGATGTGGATTGGGGGGGTGTAGAAAGAGAATATGGGGTGGTAGTGGCGTCTGGTGGTTAAGAATCGAAGGTTGTGGTTATTGGTGATGGTGGCAGAGAAGCCCTTCGTAGGCTTTGCACGGATCTTGTCTCTTTTAAGATAAGATATAATCAACTTTTTTCTAATTAACTTTCTCAAATTAAAAAATAGAACATGAATTCGTGAAATAATAGAATCTGAAAAAAAAATCTCGGGCTTAAAGAATTGTGTCAGTGACACATGGAACACTTCCACACATGTCAGATGGGACGTGCAGTCGACGACGTAGACATTGCCCATTTTAATCGCTCATTAACAAACATAGCACTTCCACACGAGCTCTCCCCTCTAGCGTTGCCCCATTAACAAACAACGACTCCGCATCATCTCATGCGCGCCTCAATTAAGATGGTCTAAAGGTTACTTAATATATTTATAGTCATCTTAAACCCATTGATATTTCATTATTAGCTAAGGACTTCAAAGGATCAGGGATTATACATTAGCTTTTCGAGTAGTGAGTTTCCTCTGGAATGGTGAATGGGCAAGGTCATCAGTACTGTCTACGTTCATAGGACGTGAATAGTCTTTCACCACTGGATTTGTCTGGATGACCGAGATTGTATAATATTTGTTGGCCATTAAAAAAACTAAGAATTAGTTACTCATTTAAACCATTAATTAGTAACAGTTGACGGTTGTATGTAGATGTGGGGGCTACTACAATTCCACAGAAATATAGGTCGGTGATTTTTTATTATTGTATCTTGTGTTATTTGTTTTTTTTAATGGAGAGTAAAATATTTGTATAGGTATACAAATAATTTGACTAAATTATTCATTTATTTGCAACTACCATACAGTATGCTACCTATAATTCTTCATAAAAAAAAGTCTGGAACCTCAAAATAAACGTACTAAAGGACGGGACCATCGTAATAAACCCATTAAAGGCCAGGACCCTCACAATAAAACCAAATAACTAAACGTTACAGGGCAATAGCCATCCTACAACACCGTCCTAAATAACCTAGAAACTAGGGCTGTTCAAATCGTTCGCCGCTCGTTTAGAAAATGCTTAAAAAATGCTCGCTCGATCCTCCGTTCGGTTGTAAATGAGCCGAGCACGAGCAAAGGTACGCTTGGCTCGGTTCGGATCGAATAAATTTTATTTATTTATTTATTATATATTTAATTACAAATATACACACAACTTACAGATAAATTTATAGCTTTATATATAACATTCTACTGGATTTGACTCAATATGGTTTTTTTTTTGAAAAGTGAACTTCATAAAACAACACGGACAGTCCTCAAAAAAAGGGTCGCTGCACACCAATTACAACATATACATAGGATTTGACTCAGTATGTGCAAATAAAATATAATTAACTCACTTAACTTAATAAAAAATTTAACACTAGATTTAATAGTGAAACCATAAGTTATGACTTATGAGGTGAGAGTCTTAACATCCTTATGTTATTAATCGTCCATCGCTAATTGTCGCTTGATATCACCTTACGTCACAATTCAACAATTGTTTTCTGGCATGTGCTCATCGTCTCACTAGCTTCAATCTAAGTCTCATCCTCGGACACTGAGATCTCAATATTAGTGTTATCATCAGACAATTCGACTTTAGTTGTCACCCGACTATGAAAACATCGAATGAAACATCTTAATTTTGTTATCGTCCAAATTACTCTCCGCTCGATTCTCGCTCGGAAAAATTTGCGCTCGATGAATGCTCGTTCGTTTTTCGGCTCGATTGTAAACGAGTCGCTCCGCTTGGTTCGGTTTGTAAACGAGCCAAGCACGAACAAAGCTCAGCACAGATCGGCTCGTGAACAGCCCTACTAGAAACGTTGGTTATGCCATGACATTGTTGCCTTAGTGATCTTTACCACTTATAGTTAAGCACCAGAACCTCTGTTGTCGAGGCTCACTTGACATGCTCAGCGCAACCTTCTCGCTTCACTTCAGAAGCCTAACTTCCAGGCACCTCATGCGTATTTTTCAAGCTAATTTGCGATGAAATTCCGACTAAAAATCATCTAAACAAGTCAGAAACAATTATACCCGCCTAAACAAGTCTAGAATCAACCTAAAACATGTTTACAACCTTTAAAAATATATATTTTTTATTTTGTCTCGCTTAAAATACTCATATTTTTTAAACACTACACTGAGTTTCATAGCATCTTTGTGCGCCTTGCAACTTTAATGCCTAAAACATCACATAATAAGAACATGCTAAAAATGTGAAGTGCTAATTTTTTTTTTAATTATAGCTTTACTTTTATTGCATTTTAACACTCTAAAGTGGCCTAAGTGTCTAATAATAATTATTGCCTAAGGCAACAAATTTATAACTTTATTCAAGTAACCCACTCCCACTCAAGATTCTCGTGCGACTTCACACGACCAAAAAAGCCACACCACCATCCAACCGTCCATTCCCCCCACCCCAATCACCAATCCAACGGCTCAAACACCTCCCACATCATCTCCCCCTTATCACCAAACAAACAGTCCATATTCCTCCACGTGTCACCCTCAATCCATTATTATCCCCAATCCAACGATCACCAATTCACCATACTTCTTCACTCCCAATCCATACCCCCCCTCCCTTCCTCCTTCCATCGTCTCCGGCCACCACATCACCTTATTATTATTATTAATAATAATATTATTATTATTGCCAGCATCATCATAATCATTATTATTATTAATATTATTATTATTGTTTTAACTATGGCGGATTCTGACAACGAATCCGGTGGACAGAACGGCGGCGGAGAATTATCGGCGAGAGAACAGGATAGGTTCCTGCCGATTGCTAACGTGAGCCGGATCATGAAAAAGGCGTTACCAGCAAACGCAAAGATATCAAAGGACGCGAAGGAGACAGTTCAGGAGTGTGTATCGGAGTTTATTAGTTTCATAACCGGAGAAGCGTCTGACAAGTGTCAGAGAGAGAAGCGGAAGACGATCAACGGCGACGATTTGCTCTGGGCGATGACGACGTTAGGGTTTGAAGAATATGTTGAGCCGTTGAAGGTTTATTTAGCAAAGTATAGGGAAATGGAAGGCGAGAAGACGGTTGGGAGAGAGAAGGATGGGTCGTCTGGTGGCGGCGGTGGTGGCGGCGGCGGCGGCGGCGGTGGTTCCGGTGGGTATAGTGACGTCAGCGGTGGTGGGATGTATGGAGGGATGCAAGGTGGGGTGATGATGGGAGGACGTCATCATCACCAGATGTATAATTCGGGTTCGCTTTCAGGTTCGGGTTCGTATCATCATCAGATGGGGTTGGGGTTGGGGAGTCCGACGGGTAGCATGGGCAGATCGGACAATATTGGTGGAGGTTCGGTTTCGAAACCTAGATAGGTTTGGTGGTTGGTTTATAAAATTAAAAAGTAAAAAAAACACCACTTTTTGCTTGCTAATATAATTTTTATTTATGTAATTTTGATCAGGCATTGACATGTGGAAAATTTAAATGTATTTTTAATTAATCATTGTATTTTATTATTATTGACTGTGTAAGTGTTGTGTAAATGTTTAGTGTATGCAAAGGATGATATTTTAACTTTGTAATATGTGAATTAGTTGTTTTTATCGTGTTTAGTGCATGTGAGACATTGTTGTAATGTTTTGATAAGATGTTTAGGATTGTCGACACATGCCAATTGCTAGTCATTCTTTTTCGGTTAATAAAACGATGAATCTTGAAGCAAGTTTATTTACCTTGTGTTTTGATGCATGTACCTACTTGATGGGTATATGACACTTGTTTGGATATATAAGATTTAAATTGTACACTTGCTAAATAATATGACACTTGTTTGGATATATAATATAAATAGCTTTAGAAAAACACCATGTTGTAGTAGTAACAGTGTAAAATCTGTGGAGAGTGCAATTCTATCATCTTGAAAATAATATGACACTTGTTTGGAGTAATAATATGATCCTAAACCACCCAATGAATCTTGCTAGAATCTTTAGACGTCGCTTAGAACATCTCCAATGAAGATGTAGTGGACCGTCCGTTGGAAACAAACCAAAGCTAACGGATCAAGCATTTCATCAACACCATTGGAGGAGGTTGAATTAGTTGGGTCCGTCCATTCCAATGGACCGGTCCATTGGGAAGATACGTGGACACCATGACATGCTTTAGTGATTAAATTAAAAAAAAAAAAAAAATTATGTGAGTGGGTATAAAATAAATAAAAGGAAAAGGAGGTGATAAGGTGAATGTTTGAAATGGTTTGGGGTTGAAGGAAAAAAATGGGGTTTGGTTTGGAATTGTTTGAGGGTGTTTGGCTCTCCTTATTTCCATCTCCTTATGACTTTTCTAAGAAGTTAAGTTATTTTAAAAGTGTTTGGTTGATAGTTTGACATGAACCTTTTGGGTTTGAATAATGTGAAAATGGGGTGGAAAAAAAGTTAAGTTATAAGTTAATATTGTGTGACTTTTTGAAAAAAGAGATAAGGATGTGTAAAATGAGATAAGTAAGAGCATGCGTAGTGGCCTCATTTTCCGGCGTTTTAGGCCACCATAGCGCCGGGAACACCGCCCCCCAGGCGCTATGGTGGCGTTATGGTGGTATCCAGCCTTGAATATAGCGAGCGTTTTGCATGGATGGTTGTGCCTTTGACCGTTGTTGAACGGTCGAATATTTAAAAAAAAAAATCTGATTTATTTAATTTTTATCTATATATATATACTTCATCTTCTACAACATAAACACACACATATACAATTCACACACACAAACAATTCATACATACACACACTCTTTACAAACCAAAAACCAAACCTATGGCAGCCTGGACGAATCAAGAGCAACTCGAGTTAGTGCAGGCGTGGATAAACGTTAAGGAGATCCCGTCAACCAATAGGCGGGCTTTTTTGTCACACCCTCAAATTCCACATGCGGGGTTTTACCGCGAGGCGCGTGACACACCAGGATCTCAGTCAACGATCACAATAAACATACAACAAACATGCATTCAAGATTATATTTAAAACCAAAATATAATGCTTTGAGCTGTAAACCAGCAGCGGAAGCATTCTTGTTTACAACCAAAAGACATATCATTGTTTACAAAGACATTGTTTAATATGTTTCCAAAATAATAGACGCCGTGCATGACCTCGTGCGCCTAGTCCAACAACCGCTACCTTAGCGACCTGAGAAAACATGCCAAAAATGTCAACATATAATGCTGGTGAGTTCACAGGTTTTATTTCATAAAAGTGTTGTTATAAGTTCGGTAAGATCATTTCCCGTTACTACTATGTTATGAGAACGTTAGCTAGACGTTAAGTGTTGCTACTACTGCGGTTGGGAATCCATTACTAAACCGGTATAAGTGTTGAAGCCAGCCCAGACGGACGGGATTACCGATGCCTCGGTAACCCCCAAAGTATTAGAGACAATATGCACCCGCCCGGCTCCCAGCCGTCGGGTGGGGTTTGTAAGGCCCAATAGATCTATCCACATTTCCCCCGTTGTGCATCCCCGCACATTCATGGTTCCCCCTGGGACTTTCTGTAAAAGCCGCATAGTACGTAAAGTAACCATAGTATAACATGATCTATGATAAGTAATCAAATAAGTAGCATGTTTCTCCCCCGAAAGTAAAACGGTAAAAGTGGGGCTGTGACACTCACCTCGGTTTGCGTTACTTGAAAATAGTTAAGTAGTTATGTTACGATAGTCCCAAATAGCGGCGACCTATCATAAGATGTGTATAAGTATTGGACTAATAACCCGCAGGCTAACTAGTCCCCGTATGTCCAGACCGTGACTATAAACGTTTGAAAACACCTTTAACCGTTAGACCGACCGTGCCAGACAAGACCCGACATCCCATTGGTGACCCGACATCTCACGTGTTAGATAAATGCAAGACATCATGCAACATATGCAATTAAACACTTAGCACGCGCAACAATTCACCTAGTCTAGCATAATGTCCAATTAACGCATAAACAGGTCCGAACACGTCTTACTAAGTCATTGGGTGTATCCCGGGGTTCCTAACATGTTCCTAGGTGTCAAATCGTGTTCCGGGATGTCAAAACGCGTTCACGACAGCAGTACATGCGATTAGGAAGGTTACACGCGAGTAGGCAATAGCCTATAGGCGATTAGGGGGCCTAATCGCATGAAGTTTCAGGCGATTAGGGCCCAATCGCCCCTAATCTCTGCACAATCGCCAATAGCTCAGGCGATTAGGATTCCTAATCGCCTGCAGCTGCTGTGTAACGGGTTTTCGCGCGTTTAACCCTCCAAATCAGATCCGAAACATGTAACAACACCCAATATCATACCTAAATCATTTACCAACCCTTTTCAAGCAAAAACCCCCAACATATCACTGGTCTAGCATGTTCTATGCAATTATTTCCTAAAATGGCAAAGTACTAGGTTTCTTCTACCAACCTTATCTTTCCTTAAATGGAAATAATCAGATTTCAAGCTCTACAACATGTAACTCATAACATCTCTGATCTAACATCTTCCTAGTGTGAATTCTAACAACATGGCATCAACAATCACACCACAATCATCCTAAATCTTCAAGAACATACAAATGGGTCAAAATATGCATTTTCTTCAAAACACCATAATAATGGCTAAGATTCTAAGACAACCTTCCTAATGGCCTCTACATAACAGAAGTACACTCATATCTTAGAAACATTCATGTTAAAATCACCAATAAGACCAACATTTGCATATAACTTCACATATGACAAGCATTAAGGTGTAAACTTGGTTTAAGACTCTTTTGAAAGGTTTTTAAAGACACATTTGGTAAAACAAGGTCTGGAACTTTGGGGGAACTCAAAATAACAACTTTACAAAGGTTAGGGATGAAGAACACACCTTGGATTTTGCTAAAGAAAGGTGTGTAAGCTTGGGGATGGTGATTTTTGTAGCAAAATGAGTTCCAGAGGTGTTCTAAGGTGTGTGGGTGGTTTGGGAGCAGCTAGGGTTGTTCTAGAGGTGTTTGGGGAGTTAAGGGTTCTATTTATAGGTGTTTTGACCCGGACCCTGCAGTACACGCGAGTAGCCTTTCAGATCAGGCGAGTAGGGTCCCTACTCGCCCCTATTCATGCGAGTAGGCCTCCTACTCGCCCCAAACATTCTGTAATCGCCCCTAGTACACGCGATTAGGGGTCCCCCAGGCTCCTAATCGCCTGTAATGTGCTGTAATGGGTTTTTGGCGCGTTAAACACTATTTTAACATATTTAAACACGTATTCACATACCGATAAGTCACATAATGATTCCAAACATATAATGCATGATATCCAACACGTTTACATCCGTTCACCAATTCCCGGGACTCGAGACTCGTGTGTGCGTTAGACCCGGCGATTCCACGAATCGCCGATCCTTGTACCCATAGTTATGGACCGACTCCCAATGACCCCGCGGATCATCATAACGACTCCCGATAATTCCCCCGAATCATCGTACCGACTCGACTGACCTTGTTAAGGACGTAATATGCATGACTCGCTAAGGTAGACTTACTAGTTTAGTCAACGTTACTAACCTGAGTTTGCCGGGTGTCACATCATCCCCCTGTTGAAAGAATTTTCGTCCCGAAAATTGCCCAAGGCCAAAAAGGAAGAGACGAAAGAGAAGAAAAATTTTCCGGTTGCCACATCATCCCCCTGTTGAAAGGAATCTCGACCCGAGATTCATTCAGCTTCAGCAGAGACATGTCTTGATTCGAACGCGCGCTTAGGAAATAAATGGGGATACTTAGCCTTCATTTGATCTTCCCGTTCCCACGTGAACTCCGGTCCACGATTAGAGTTCCAACGGACTTTAACAATGCGGATTTTACTCCGGCGAAGGCTACGGATTTTATAGTCAAGAATTTCAACCGGTTCCTCCACGATACGCAGACGATCATCCACCTTGATCTCTTCGAGAGGAACAACCAAAGATTCATCCGCCAAACACTTCTTCAAATTAGAAACATGGAAGACGTTATGAACATTACTGAGCTCAGCCGGCAGATCAAGCCTGTATGCTACCGGTCCAATCCGTTCCAGGATTGTGAACGGTCCCACATACCGAGGATTCAATTTGCCCCGTTTCCCAAAACGTATAACGCCCTTCCACGGAGATACCTTCAACAAAACCCTGTCGCCAACCTCGAACTCCAAAGGCTTGCGACGACGATCGGCATAGCTCTTTTGACGATCCCGAGCTGCTGCCATGCGGTTACGGATTTGTACGATCTTTTCGGAAGTCTCGTACACAAGTTCCGGGCCGGTGAGTTGACTCTCACCCACCTCGGCCCAACAAAGAGGAGACCGGCATTTCCGCCCGTAAAGAGCCTCGAACGGAGCTGCCTTGATTCTAGAATGGTAACTGTTGTTGTAGGAGAATTCCACCAACGGTAAATGACTCTCCCACCCCTTGCCAAAATCGATCACACATGCCCGAAGCATGTCTTCTAGCGTTTGGATTGTCCGCTCACTTTGACCGTCAGTTTGCGGATGGTATGCCGTGCTCATGTCTAACTGAGTACCCAGAGCCTTATGCAAAGACTTCCAAAAGTTAGAGGCGAACCGAGGATCACGATCAGAAATAATAGAGACAGGCACCCCGTGCCGAGAGACCACTTCCTTGAGATATAACCGTGCCAAACGCTCGAGACCATCGGTCTCTTTGATAGCGAGGAAGTGCGCAGACTTTGTCAACCTATCGACAATTACCCAGATCATGTCGCAACCACTGGGCGATTTCGGTAGTTTGGTCACAAAGTCCATCGTAATCCGCTCCCACTTCCACTCGGGGATTTCAGGCTGTTGCAGGAGGCCGGACGGCTTTTGGTATTCGACCTTGACCTTAGCACAGGTCAAGCACTTGCTTACATATGAAGCCACGTCCGCCTTCATGTTCGGCCACCAATAAAGTATCTTTAGGTCTTGATACATCTTATCGGAGCCAGGGTGAATAGAGTACCGGGACTTGTGAGCTTCATCAAGAACGAGCTCCCGCAAGCCCCCAAATAAAGGAACCCAAATACGTTCAGCGAAATAGTGTAACCCATCGGACCTGAGTTCAAGATGGCTATCAGCACCATGCATGGTTTCAGCCTTAAGGTTTTCCTCCTTCAAAGCTTCTTGCTGCGCTGAACGGATTCGGTCAGGTAAGCCGGAATGGATAGTGAGCTGAAGAGCTCGAACACGACGAGGTTTAGCCGTTTCCTTCCTGCTCAAGGCGTCTGCGACCACATTCGCCTTGCCAGGATGATATTTGATGGCGCACTCGTAATCATTAAGAAGCTCGACCCAACGACGCTGTCTTATATTCAACACCTTCTGATCAAAGATATGCTGGAGGCTCTTGTGATCGGTGTAAATAGTGCATTTGGTACCGTACAAGTAATGCCTCCAAATCTTTAAAGCAAAGACCACCGCACCCAACTCCAGATCATGGGTGGGGTAGTTTTTCTCATGAACCTTAAGCTGACGAGAAGCGTAGGCGATGACCTTCTCGCGCTGCATCAGTACACAACCAAGACCCCGGATAGAAGCGTCACAATAAACCACAAAATCGTCCGTGCCCTCAGGCAAGGACAAGATAGGAGCAGAACAGAGTTTAGCCTTTAACATCTGGAAGGCTGACTCCTGAGAATCACCCCAGTCGAACTTCCGGTCCTTCTGGGTAAGCGAGGTGAGGGGTTGAGCGATCTTCGAAAATCCCTCGATAAAACGACGGTAATAACCTGCCAGGCCTAGGAATTGCCGCACCTCAGATGGCGTCTTCGGTGCTTCCCAGTCTTTAATGGCTTCAATCTTTGCTGGGTCAACGTGAATTCCTTTCTCATTAACAACATGACCAAGGAATTGGACTTCACGCAACCAGAAGCTACACTTAGAAAACTTAGCGTACAGCTGTTCCCGTCTCAGAAGTTCCAAAACAAGACGTAGGTGTTCCTGGTGGTCCATCTCATTCTTGGAATAGACTAGAATATCATCAATGAAGACAATCACGAACTTATCAAGATAAGGCTTACAAACACGGTTCATCAGATCCATAAAGATGGCAGGTGCGTTGGTGAGACCAAAAGGCATGACCAGGAATTCAAAATGGCCATAGCGAGTTCGAAAGGCGGTCTTCGGAATGTCAGCTTCTTGAACCCTCAACTGATGGTACCCCGACCTCAAATCGATCTTCGAATAGAAACTGGAACCCTGAAGCTGGTCAAATAAGTCATCGATGCGAGGAAGAGGATAGCGATTCTTGATGGTAACCTTATTCAACTCCCGGTAGTCGATACACATCCGCAGGCTTCCGTCCTTCTTCTTGACAAACAAAATAGGGGCTCCCCACGGGGACGAACTAGGTCGAATGAAACCCTTCTCTAACAGCTCCTGCAACTGGTTCGATAATTCCTGCATCTCGGGAGGTGCAAGACGATAAGGGGCACGAGCAATAGGGGCCGCACCCGGAGCAAGTTCAATACCAAATTCGACCTGGCGATAAGGAGGAAGACCAGGTAAGTCTTCAGGAAATACATCGGGAAAGTCACGGACAACAGGAATATCTTCAATCTTCTTCTCCTCTTCAGACGAAACCGAAACAAGCGCCAGAATGGCAGAATACCCCTTCCGAAGATACTTATAGGCTTTCATACACGAAATGATACTCAACGGGACCCCGCTCTTCTCACCGTGCACCAACAAAATTTCACCGTCAGGGAGGGGAAGTCGAATGACTTTATCAAAACAAACAATCTCGGCATGATATAGGGACAACCAATCCATACCCACGACAACATCGAAACTACCCAAGGACACCGGCATAAGATCAATAGGGAAGGAATAACCCGACAACTCAAGGCGACACTCCCTAAGGACGTGCGTCGCCTCAACTTTCTTACCATCAGCCAATTCTATCAAGTACTTAGCCTCTAAAGGTGTAGGTACCCTATCAAGCAATTGACTAAACCCAAGAGATATGAAACTCTTATCGGCGCCAGAATCAAATAAAACCGTAGCATAGCGATTATCGAGGAGAAACGTACCAGTAACAGTGTCGGGATCCTGTCGAGCACCACTTGAACCAATCACGAAGGCGCGAGCATTCCTGCCTCCGCCCCCATTGTTTCCATTGCCCGACCCATTCTTCCCAGCTTCGCCCTGCTTCAACTTGGGGCAGTTACGCTTGTAGTGACCAAGCTCACCACAGTTATAGCACCCTTGTTTCCCCTGGTTTCCCTAAGGAGCAGCGACTTGAGGGGCTGGGGCTGGTGTGACCGATGGGTTTCGATTCCCCAAAGGGTTGGACCTACAATCCTTGGCTTGGTGCCCAATCTTATGGCACCGACGGCAACGGTCCTTATCATCGCAAGAACCGGTGTGATGATAGTTGCACCGATCACACTTTGGCAACTTCCCAGCATAAACCCCCGGTTGTCGTTCAGACGACAATCCCCCTGCATCAGTCTTCTTCACCTGTTGAGGCTGAGCCGAGCTCGAGCCTTTCCCCACAGTTTCCCACTTCCGTTTGTTACCATCAGGAGCCTTCACAGTAGCGCCTCGAGGAGGCAAGACCCCTTCAGTCACCTTCATGTTGGTCAGCCTGTGAGCTGACCGAACTACCTCAGAATAAACAGTGAGATTACCCGCAACAACTAACCCAGCAATCTCCGGTACCAACCCAGCAACATAATGCTCAATTCTTCGGTATTCCGGTGTGTGCAAATCGGGGCACAACACCGCCAATTCATTGTGCCTAGCAGTATAAGCTTCAATCTCAGAACCCACCATCTTATGATTCCAGACTTCATGCTCAAGCTTCTGGATTTCATCCCTCGGGCAGTACTCATTCTTCAGCAACTGAATGAATTCTGTCCAGGGCATAGCGTGGGCTTCCCCAATGCCCATAGTCTGGGTGGTGGAGTTCCACCAAGTCAAGGCTTGACCCTCCAGGGTCGCAGAAGCATACTTCACCCGGTCGCCTTCCGGGCAGCTGCACATCGAGAACACAGATTCGAGTTTCTCCAACCATCGGAGCAGTCCCACTGCCCCTTCAGTGCCGCTAAAGTTGTGGGGCTTACAGTCCATAAACTTTTTATAGGAACACTGGGATGGAGGAGGATTGACAGCACCACCTGGAACAGACACACAGGTGAGTACCAAGAAAAGGTAAGGTACCCCAGAACGAGGTAGAATAGATGAGAATCGACGTACCACCCATAGCATTATGAGCGGCTTGGAATGCAGCCAAAGCAATATTCACGTGCTGCTGCGTCAGATTATCCAGCTCAGCTTGGGTCATATTAATGTTCCCGCGGCCACCGCCGCCACCACGGCCGCCACCACGACCGCCAGCACGGCCGCCCCTGCGACCTCCACGAGCTCCCGACATCTTCTGTCACAACATGAAACAAAAGATTTAGGCTTGCCCGTGGTATAACCCATTAGGAATTTCAAGAAAGTAGACCGAGCCCAGCTCGGGTCCATCCGTTCAAGCCCAAAGTCCGCCAGGGATTCCATGCATCACAGTTTATGACCTCGTGTGCACCCGACATGATAAACTGTTCCACATGGTCCTCCAGGCGCGCTTTAAGTTTGAAGTTCAAGTCACCGAACACTAGCGCCCAATCATGATATTATCATAAGTATAAGTACAATATAATATGCATAAGAACGGGCGTGTTCATTAGGGCATAGAGGGGAGATGTCCAAATCTCTGGACAGATCTCAAGAGTACGCCGAAGCCACCCCAATGCACACCGCCGTCAAGAGAGTTCAATAGTATATCGTTCACCATCGGATCATAGTAAGGATGAGTCAAGAAATAAGATGATAAGAAGTAAATAGATGATGTAGCGTAGTAGATGACAACACCGACACCCCGACAAGTCCTATTGTTACCCACTTGCTAAGACTCGACTGATTGTGACCGTCTAGTGTGTGCGACTCAGTTATAGACTAGACTCTACATGCAGTCTCAGTTCACTATAACCGTTGGCTCTAATACCAATCTGTCACACCCTCAAATTCCACATGTGGGGTTTTACCGCGAGGCGCGTGACACACCAGGATCTCAGTCAACGATCACAATAAACATACAACAAACATGCATTCAAGATTATATTTAAAACCAAAATATAATGCTTTGAGCTGTAAACCAGCAGCGGAAGCATTCTTGTTTACAACCAAAAGACATATCATTGTTTACAAAGACATTGTTTAATATGTTTCCAAAATAATAGACGCCGTGCATGACCTCGTGCGCCTAGTCCAACAACCGCTACCTTAGCGACCTGAGAAAACATGCCAAAAATGTCAACATATAATGCTGGTGAGTTCACAGGTTTTATTTCATAAAAGTGTTGTTATAAGTTCGGTAAGATCATTTCCCGTTACTACTATGTTATGAGAACGTTAGCTAGACGTTAAGTGTTGCTACTACTGCGGTTGGGAATCCATTACTAAACCGGTATAAGTGTTGAAGCCAGCCCAGACGGACGGGATTACCGATGCCTCGGTAACCCCCAAAGTATTAGAGACAATATGCACCCGCCCGGCTCCCAGCCGTCGGGTGGGGTTTGTAAGGCCCAATAGATCTATCCACATTTCCCCCGTTGTGCATCCCCGCACATTCATGGTTCCCCCTGGGACTTTCTGTAAAAGCCGCATAGTACGTAAAGTAACCATAGTATAACATGATCTATGATAAGTAATCAAATAAGTAGCATGTTTCTCCCCCGAAAGTAAAACGGTAAAAGTGGGGCTGTGACACTCACCTCGGTTTGCGTTACTTGAAAATAGTTAAGTAGTTATGTTACGATAGTCCCAAATAGCGGCGACCTATCATAAGATGTGTATAAGTATTGGACTAATAACCCGCAGGCTAACTAGTCCCCGTATGTCCAGACCGTGACTATAAACGTTTGAAAACACCTTTAACCGTTAGACCGACCGTGCCAGACAAGACCCGACATCCCATTGGTGACCCGACATCTCACGTGTTAGATAAATGCAAGACATCATGCAACATATGCAATTAAACACTTAGCACGCGCAACAATTCACCTAGTCTAGCATAATGTCCAATTAACGCATAAACAGGTCCGAACACGTCTTACTAAGTCATTGGGTGTATCCCGGGGTTCCTAACATGTTCCTAGGTGTCAAATCGTGTTCCGGGATGTCAAAACGCGTTCACGACAGCAGTACATGCGATTAGGAAGGTTACACGCGAGTAGGCAATAGCCTATAGGCGATTAGGGGGCCTAATCGCATGAAGTTTCAGGCGATTAGGGCCCAATCGCCCCTAATCTCTGCACAATCGCCAATAGCTCAGGCGATTAGGATTCCTAATCGCCTGCAGCTGCTGTGTAACGGGTTTTCGCGCGTTTAACCCTCCAAATCAGATCCGAAACATGTAACAACACCCAATATCATACCTAAATCATTTACCAACCCTTTTCAAGCAAAAACCCCCAACATATCACTGGTCTAGCATGTTCTATGCAATTATTTCCTAAAATGGCAAAGTACTAGGTTTCTTCTACCAACCTTATCTTTCCTTAAATGGAAATAATCAGATTTCAAGCTCTACAACATGTAACTCATAACATCTCTGATCTAACATCTTCCTAGTGTGAATTCTAACAACATGGCATCAACAATCACACCACAATCATCCTAAATCTTCAAGAACATACAAATGGGTCAAAATATGCATTTTCTTCAAAACACCATAATAATGGCTAAGATTCTAAGACAACCTTCCTAATGGCCTCTACATAACAGAAGTACACTCATATCTTAGAAACATTCATGTTAAAATCACCAATAAGACCAACATTTGCATATAACTTCACATATGACAAGCATTAAGGTGTAAACTTGGTTTAAGACTCTTTTGAAAGGTTTTTAAAGACACATTTGGTAAAACAAGGTCTGGAACTTTGGGGGAACTCAAAATAACAACTTTACAAAGGTTAGGGATGAAGAACACACCTTGGATTTTGCTAAAGAAAGGTGTGTAAGCTTGGGGATGGTGATTTTTGTAGCAAAATGAGTTCCAGAGGTGTTCTAAGGTGTGTGGGTGGTTTGGGAGCAGCTAGGGTTGTTCTAGAGGTGTTTGGGGAGTTAAGGGTTCTATTTATAGGTGTTTTGACCCGGACCCTGCAGTACACGCGAGTAGCCTTTCAGATCAGGCGAGTAGGGTCCCTACTCGCCCCTATTCATGCGAGTAGGCCTCCTACTCGCCCCAAACATTCTGTAATCGCCCCTAGTACACGCGATTAGGGGTCCCCCAGGCTCCTAATCGCCTGTAATGTGCTGTAATGGGTTTTTGGCGCGTTAAACACTATTTTAACATATTTAAACACGTATTCACATACCGATAAGTCACATAATGATTCCAAACATATAATGCATGATATCCAACACGTTTACATCCGTTCACCAATTCCCGGGACTCGAGACTCGTGTGTGCGTTAGACCCGGCGATTCCACGAATCGCCGATCCTTGTACCCATAGTTATGGACCGACTCCCAATGACCCCACGGATCATCATAACGACTCCCGATAATTCCCCCGAATCATCGTACCGACTCGACTGACCTTGTTAAGGACGTAATATGCATGACTCGCTAAGGTAGACTTACTAGTTTAGTCAACGTTACTAACCTGAGTTTGCCGGGTGTCACATTTTTGGCAGGATGTGTTGGTTGAGTTCAACCAAATCACGGGATCGAACCACCGTAACGTTGACCAGATCAACAGTAAGTGGCATTCTATACGAACTAACGTTGACAGGTGGCATGGAGTCTATTCAGCGACGATGCAGGCGCACCCTGGGGTTAGCGAACAGATGGCAATTCAGTTGACACACGACGCCTATCGTCAACAATACGATAGCGATTTCTCAATCACCAATCTTTTGTCGTGGTCTCTGATGCGTTTTCACTATGTTTAATTTTTAATGTTTAGGCTTTATGTTTAATGTTACGTTTTATGTTTTGTGTTGTATTTGTAATGTTTAATGTTTTAGGCTTTATGTTTAATGCGTTTTCACCAATCTTTTGTGTTTAATGTTAGTTTATTTTAAAAGATTACATAATATTTTAAATTTAAACCACATAAACACATAAAATTACAATCCTAAATTACTTATTACAAACAGAGTTCCTAATCCTAAACTACTTATTAAAACGTTACATAAACACATTACATAAAGACATAATATAATCCTAAATTACTTATTAAAACCTAAACCTCCCACTACGGAGAGTAGTTGTCCCAGTCCTCGAGTGTGTAGTACTCGGGGGATAGGGAACGTGAGCTGTCCCTCCCATCGGACCTTGCATCCGAGGGGAAGTAGTAGTTCTCCCGACGAGGGGAAGGCATGCTCCAAAGGCGCTCCTCCTCCTCAAGTTCCCTGAGGGCTTCCAAGTCCTCAGGAGTTGGGTCCCCATATTCATGGGGTGGGGTGGGGATAGGTTGGTGGTGGTGGAGTGGGCAAGTATTATGGGGGGTGGGGATAGGTTGGTGGTGGTGGAGTGGGCAAGTATTATGGGGGGTGGGGATAGGTTGGTGGTGGTGGGTGGGGGTATTCTGGGGGGTGGGGATAGGTTGGTGGTGGGGGGAGGGGATAGCAACAGCAATTCGGGGGTGGGGGCCGACACCCTCAGTCGGTCCATTTCATTAATAGCCATGGTATAATCCATGGCCCAGGCCCATTCGTCATCCGTGAAGTCATCATTGACTTCAGGATGAGGAAAGGTTGGTGGTGCCGCAGCAGCAGGAGGAGGGTGATAAATCCAATGTTGTGGAGGAGGAGGAGGAAGAAGAGGAGGTTGTGGAGGAGGAGGAGAGGAGGTGAATGGTAGTCTCCGGGGCCGGCCCGTCCCCGGACCCGGCGAGCGTACTGCCGGACATTAGAAGGTCCGGCAGCTCCTGCTTGAAAACTGCCCATATTATTCATTGTGTTCAGGATGAGGAAGAGGGAAGATGTGTGACTGAGATTTGGGAGGAGGGGGGGTATTTATAGGTGTGACTGAGATTTGGTGGGGGGGGGGGGGGAACTTTGAAATTCAAACTTTGAAATTTAAACGTTTGGGGGGGGGGGGGGGAAAGTTTGAAATTCAAACTTTGAAGTAGGAGGGAAACTGTTTGAAATTCAAACGGTTTGGAACAGTAACCGTTTGAAATTCAAAATTTTTTTTATTAAATTTTATTTTTTAATACTAAATAATTTTTTTATTATTTTATTAATTTAATAAACTTTCAGTTTAAATTTTTATTTTTATTATTATTTTTATTTTTAATGAAATATTATTAAGTATTAAATATTCTTATTTAAATAAAAAACAATAATTAACCAATCATTACCAATCATTTATAACCCCCACATAACCCCCTTCACATTACACCCTCTTTTTCCATAACCCCAACATAACCCCTTTTCTATTACTTTTTAATATTTTAATCCTATAATCCCCACATAACTATCTACCACTACACACACCCTAATAAATTTATCCAAACATGACTGAAATGCTGTAGCATGGTGACGTAAAGGTTTAGAGTAGTTTGTTTGACCAACCATTGGAGATGCTCTTATAAGAACCTCTTCATTATACAATTCAAAGTCTCACCACCTTAACTAAATTTTATATAAAGAAAAATAATAATTGGTAAAGTTTCTAGAATCGATCTAATCAAACCACTCTACCATCGATCGATAAAGTGGAAGCCTTCCACTAGCTTCAAAAACATCAACCATGGACCTCCATTTATCTATTTTGGTCATACTTGCCCCTATCAAAAAACTCAAGTATGAAAAAGTAACACCCCGCTTTTAGTATTGGCGGACCCACACCCAGTCCAAGGGGTTTAGGCGCCCACATTGAAAGAAAAAAATAGCGTTTATACATACGCGTTTATCCCGTTTGCACACCATAAATTTTTTTTAATCGCACCACTTGGATTTTTGAAACCGAGAAAAAGCAAGGAAACAAGCCTTCCCCTCCCCTTAATTTGATGTGAATAAGATGAAGTATTTGTTTTTTAATTGCAATAAGTTAAAATATGGTGACAGGCAAAGTCACGTTAACTTTTAATATGTTTTTCTTTTTATTTAATTTCTTTTTACTCTATTTTACTATTCCTTTCATTTAGTTTATTGTCTATTATTTTTTATAAGGTTTAATAAGATTCCGGGTAGATAAGACCAAGTACAATGAGTGAGACTATAGTCTAATGTAGATAATTCAAATGAATCTAACTATTCAGTGCGATTCTAGATATGTAAATCCAAGAATTTAAAAACCGTTTTAACGAGGTAACATCCGAGTTACTTGTTTGTATTAATAGCTTGAGTCCTTGTGATAATTTTGGTGCGTTTGATGTTCCAAAACTACTACGATTAGCCAAGATGTATCCACAACTTCAAATTTTAGAATTTTGTTATGCACATGTAACGACGTTTAAATTAAATTTGGTTTTTGGTTTCCTTTTGTTGATTATATAAATTTAGTATTATTATTTTTGGTATATGAGTCGACCCGACCTGAGCCACCTGATGGATAAACGACTTACGGGCTTAAAGATTTCTCACCCCATAAAAAAAAATAATCATGGATCCACCACTGGCTTTTAGTTTGATGACCGTTTCATGTTATATGGACAGATTACACAAACGTGAATGGATGCATCTCTTAGGGGCTGTTTGGTAGCCTCTTAATTAGACTCTTAACCATTCAGCGCTGAATGATTCAGCATTCAGCGCGTTTGTTTCAGCTTCTAAATGAAATGGTTAAGTCTGAATCATTAAGATTTGGGATGTTACTGAACCATTAAGTACTGAACTATTAAGAACTGAACTAGGTTGAATCTTAATTAGGCTCCCCTACCAACGTGGGACAAAAAAACTAATCATTAAGAGGTCCAACTTAATGATTCAGCGCTTAACCATTCAGACATCTTAACCATTCAGACTTCTTAATGATTCAGCACTTAATCAACCAAACAGCCCCGTACTCTATCCTTCGTGAACCTTTTCCTATCTCATTTGTATCATGACTTCATATTTGTTTTATAAGGACAAGAAATCTTAAATCCCTTAAATGTAGCGAACATTGGTCAACGTTAGAATTATAAAGTTTTTAACTTTTAAGAAAATCATACACTAAAGATAGAGCTTAAAAGCTTTATTGACCCCACCATCACCTTCTTCTTCATTTTTAACACAACTTAAATTACGATTCACTGATTGGTTCCCGCAATCTGAGTATCAATTTTCTTCACCTTTAAAGTCTATAAATAATCCCTAACATACGATTGAATTTGAGAAATAAGATACGTTAGGTGTTTTTAGTTTGTTACAACCTCATTCCACTCGTTCTTATCTTTTGTTTTGTTACAATGAGTTTTTACATGTAAATTCATGATTCATCGGTTTTCTATTTTTGTGGTTCCAAATAAACTCTCTCATATATAAAGTAACTTAATAAAATTATATATAAAAGTATTTTACATTTTGTGTGAGACTTTGCGATTTTAAATAAAATATGGAGTTCGGATTAATAATAAATTAGATTTCGAATGACAAATCCAGTCAGACCACCACGAAAAACAATCAAAGATTGTGGCCTTTTTTATTAACTGAAGCGGATCCATATAGAATCGGTAAAAAAAAAATAAAATAGTAACACACTATAAATAATATATACTTGGCTATATCATGACAGTGGTCAGTGGTAAACAGTGGCGGATCTAGACCAAATTTTTAGGGGTAACGTTTATTTTTTTTACCGTGCATGCACTTTCATACAATGAAAACGAAACAATCGATAATCTATTTCTGTGACGTCATCTTATTATTGTTTTTTGCACCATAATGTATACATTTGGGCTCCATACCCATACTCGATTTATACCCGGAAATACTAGAGACTGGTTATAAATTATGCCTGAACCCGGTCATACCCTGTACCCGATACCGACTTTTTTTAATACCCGAATTTTTAAAGTATATTTTATTTTACTTTACAACTTTTAGATTTAAGTTGTTTTTAAAATGCATATTATAAAGCATATAGTTTGTAGTTCGGTGAATTTATGTTATGGTAATTTGTATTAATTATTTTTCCAAATTACAAACCAAATATAATTTTTAAACAAAACAATAAAAAACTTACTTTTTAAAACCGGATATTAATTCCCGGACCCTTACCCGGTTATACCCAAACCCGATCATACTCTACTTGGGTACATATGGTATGATTTTTCTTCTCAATACTTGTACCTAAACCCTACCTGGTTTCTCTCAATACCCAATTTTGCCATACGTGTTCTACCCGGAACTGGATATTAAAAACCCCTCGATATGTGCACCTCTACCCTTAACCAACTAATTGGGCTTAAGCCTTTGAGCTTCTATGTTATAAATACAAATGGAATGTTCAATGGGTTATGGACATATATGCTTCTATCTTTTTTTATGATGGACTAATGATAAACTTTGAGAGTGTTTTAGGTTTTTAAAAAATTGAGGAGTAACGTTAATATAATTCCAGGGGTAACGTAATATAAAAAACATAAAAACTTAATAAAATTTCGCACTACGCCGAGAAAGTTGAGGGGTAGCGAGTGTTACCCCTCCTTTAATGCTACATCCGCCACTAGTGGTAAACGTTATTGAACTTTTAACAAACATATGCTACAAAACAATAACTTTCTATTAAAATCATAGAATATCACTACAATTTCATGATATTTTGAATAAGTTCCATACACTATCCATCTACTCATCTACCTATTTATCTCTCACATCTGCATATTAAAGGCCTCAACAGGCAACAATATTATTAAAACCTGGATTTAAAGATCAACTATTAGTATGATATATTGATATTAAAAATAGATAAATTTATATTAGTTCAAGAGTAAATTCCTTTTTGAGTCCCTGAGTTATATTGATTTTAACTACTTGAGTCCAACATTTTCATTTTTAACATTCTGAGTGCTTGTGTTTTATTTTTGTTATGGTTTGAGTCCAATTTTCTAACTCCATCCAACTTTTCTGTTAAGTTACTCTCACGTGCAACACACGTGAGGGTACTTTAGTAAATTCGTCTTGTCTTTCATCTTCCCCTTATAATAACCCTGATACCCACCTCTAAACCCTAATTTATGTTTAATCGATTCCTACCCAACCCACGATCAAACCCACGATCAAACCCTAAATCAAAGAAAATGATGAACATCCAATGTGCATGTGGGGCTCCAACAATCATTCAAACATCATGGACTTCAACGAATCCTGGAAGAAGATTCCATTGCTGTGCAAGAGCAATAAGCTGTGGGTTTGTAACGTGGGCTGATCCTCCAATGTGTGCACGATCTTGTCAAGTTATACCTGGATTACTAAGATCCATCAACAATCATCAAGAAAGGGCTCAGATCAGAGACAAAAAGTTGAAAAAATTGAAAATTTTCTTGTTTGGTAGTTGGGTTTTGTTTGTACTGTATGTATGTATGTATGTTTGCATGACTTGAAGTTATTGTTTGTAATGTATGTCTGTTTCCACTTGACCTAATTTTGATATTAGATATGGTTGTAAAGGTCAAGTTGGTCTAATGTACTAGAATTGGCTATGAATGAATGAAATGGTGTTTTGACCCATGACATTACTGATTTCCATTGACCCATATGACAATGACAGTCCTGCTTTCCATTGAATTAATGAAATGCTGTTTTGACCCATGAATGAAAATGCAATGAAAAGGTGTTTTGACCCATGAATGAAAATGCAACTTTTGACCCAAAACAATACACTTTTGACCCATGATAGTCCTGCAACCATAACCAAAACATACCCAACAAATTATCCAAAAACAATACACTTTTGACCCATATCACAATTGACCCATATCCCCATATCACAATGCAAAACAAAACAGCATACACAACAATAACCAAAACACTAATATTGTCATTAACCATAACATACCCAACAAATTATCCAAAACATTAATATTGTCATAAGCAACCAAACATAGTTTAAACCTAACAAAACAAGACAGTGTTCATTAAACAGCAACCAAACTAGTTTAAACCAACTGGACAGCTAACACCCTTCTTGAGTGACCTGTGAGCACCCTGTTCCAGCAGCAGACTTTGTAGCAGCTTTGGTGGACCTTGCAGCAGCTGTGGTGGACCTTGCAGCAGTTGTGGTGGACTTTGCAGCTGCTTTGGTGGACTTTGCAGCTGTGGTAGACTTTGCAGCTGATTTGGTGGACTGTTTAGCTTTGGTGGACTTTGCAGCCTTGTCACCACCCTGCCCCTTGCAAGTTCTTGAGTTGTGTCCTTCATTCCCACATTTCTGACAACTCTTACTTACTCCCTTCCTTGTCAACTTCCCTTTCTTGACCATCTGCTCTGCAACTTCAGATTGTGACTTCTTCCTCTTCTTCTTTGGCCTTCCTACCTGAGTATGATGCTTTGGAGGGGTTAGAGTTGTTGGGCATTCAGAAGGTGTCCAAAAGTCCCTGCCATTAATTGGATCTATGGTGTTCATGTACACCTCTTTCCAAGTGTCTAGCCAATACACCTTGTCAACCCAAGATTCAACTACCCCAACCTCTATCCCATTCCTCATCAACTAGATTTGAAGCATCATTAGAGCTCTTACCCTTATTAGCACTCTGCACCATATCATCCTCATCCATATGTAATTCATCATCATCATCAGGTGTTCTAGCACTATAATCTGGATCTTCATAATCCTCTTCATCATCAGTAAAAACTAACTCATCCCCTGTACCTTCATCATCATCATCATTCATATCCACTGCAACCTCATCATCATTACCATCCCCTGCACCTTCATCATCATCATCATTCATATCCACTCCAACCTCATCATCATCATTACCATCCACTGCAACCTCATCATCATTACCATCCACTGCAACCTCATCATCATTCCCATCCCCTGCACCCTCATCTGTGTTAATCCCATCAACATTAACATTCTCTCCACCACCATGATTAATCACATCAGTATTACCATCCTCAACATCTAACCATGTTAGTGCAAGTTGTCTCCTACTTGAACAAGGTCTAGGTTTTGAAGGTTTTGATCTGTTAACATTAGTTACAGATGGGGGTTGAACATCATCAATCTCCTCAATGATCACCCCAGAAGTAGGTTTTGGTGGTGACATGAAATATGTGTCCAGTTTTGTAACCCAATGTTCAACATACACTTCAATCAATTTTACCCTATGAACATATTGACACATGTCAATCACATCCTGATCAGTTCCAAGTGCTCTAATACCTTCATTCAAGGGTTTATCAGGAATCCTATAGTGATAGTAAAGTACTTCATATTCTGGATAACGTAACATCTTAAACATGGAATTAAACTCCATCACTGAGAATTCGTCTGAATCTACCCTATCAAAGTAGCAGGTTTTACCTTTTACATATCTTAAAGTAGGTTTTTTCTCAAACTGACCTCCATGAAACACTTGGATGCTGAACATTGTTGGATCATCAACTGCAAAAAAACGATTGTGGATTTTAGTTTTCTTACAACAGATAAGTTAGGGTTTATGAATCAAACACTTACCATATTCCTCATATGGATCAAAATGTACTGCTCCACCACGTATGCTCCACAATGAAAACTCTATCATCCTTAATCGTTCGTTTGATTGTAGTAGTTAGGTTAATTTTGGGGATTATAGAGACTGATGGTTCGTTGATAATGGTGGGAAATGTGAAGTTCCAGGGTTTTAATGGGGGGAAATAAAAGACAAGACGAATTGACAAAAGTACCCTCACGTGTGTTGCACGTGAGGAATACTTAACAGAAAAGTTGGATGGAGTTAGAAAATTGGACTCAAACCATAACAAAAATAAAACACAAGCACTCAGAATGTTAAAAATGAAAATGTTGGACTCAAGTAGTTAAAATCAATATAACTCAGGGACTCAAAAAGGAATTTACTCTTAGTTCAATGTTGTCCACAAAACAAAGCAATAATAACATAATAGGTGTAAAGAGATGATTAAATTTTGGTGACTATGCTTCTTTGAACCAATTAAACTTTAGCCGGCTCATAAAAGCATACTTGCTAAAATTTAGCACAAACTAATTTTTTTTTTGACTCATCTAAATTCTAGCCGACTCTTTACACGTGTACTGTTTTGATTTGGTGTTTACTTTTCAAAGTTTTGTTTTGCCACCTAAATTCTAGCATTCTCGGTAATCTTATGTGATGTTTTCTGGTTTGTTGCTTTTATTTTTGCGCAAAAAAAAAAAAAAAAAAAAAAAAAAAAAAAAAAAACACGAAACATAGTTCAAAATGTGTGTATTCTTGGGGTTTTCTCTTTTACTAAGGATATTTGTGTGACACATTAGGAAAATGAAAATATAGTAACCAAATGTTAACACCTCAATCGTTAAGAGTCACTATTGGACATAGACCAAAAGTTGGGCTTTGACATGTTGACAGAAGAAACTAAAAGGATAATCTGACATAACTGCACAACACAAGAACTTGTAAAGTTTCTTCGATAATTCAAACACCAAAAAGATATACAAAGGGAAGCAAACACCATCATAAAAGAACACTGACTTCTTGAAAAGCTAGAGTCTTGTGTAAAGTTCCCATAACTATATTTAGGAAAACCAGTGTTTGGCATGGGTTTAGGAGGAGTGTTTTGACAGCAGGTAACTGGAGCCACCGGTGGACAGTCAGTAGCCGCTGGAGGCGGCGGTGGAGCAGCGTATATCGCGCTCCCTTTACGCGGTGGTTGTAGGGGTACTTGAGGGGTGCATGGATATGGACAATTGTTGCAGTTTTGACATGCAGCTGGTAGTGGTGGTGAGTATCCTGATACACCATCACCATAACCATCTTGTGTTTTTTTAGAAATTAAACCAGAATAAGAAATTGACCACCAATAATTAGAACATGCAAACAGGACCATAATAAGCTGCATTAAAGAACCCATGATCATGTGTAGAAAGTTTCTCTTTAGATGAGATGAAAACAATAATAAAAAGATTAAAGAAACAAGTGCAGTAAATAGTATTTATAAGCATGTGGTGTTCTCTTGAATGAAATTATTCGGTCATATACACGTCTGCATGCCATATTATCACCATAACAATATAACATACAGACACCTCACATGAAAGGTGGCAACCCCAGATGAAGAACATGATTTCAACACAAGAATACAAAACTTAAGAAAAAAAAAACATGCATGCATTTGTACATTGCAGCAACACCCGATGACCCGAAATCTTATCCGAAACGATTGCAAAGCCTACAAATCTAATATTTATATATGTTGATAGTAACCGACAAGTAATATAAATAAGCAAACGTACCCACTAAAATCCCATTCATGTTGCATAGCTGAGACCAAAACAAACAAACAAACAAACGTACCCAATAGCACAAAGTGTAGCTAAGAGAGCTCAAAACCAACCGAAAGTACTAATAATTGAGTATTTTGACAGCAGTTTACCGGAGTCAATATTATGTCGAAAACCTATCTGTAGTTTCCACTAGATCACGGACACATGTAGAAAACCATAACTATTCATTTTTACAGGAAATCTGTGTTTCCACTAGATCACTCGGCGACTACTTAAAAAGAATTACTAGTGTCTTTGACCCACACTTTTAAACTTGATAAATAAATGTACATTTATAAATAACAGAATAGTTGAGTACATATGTTTACCAGAAAGTAAACATATAAAAAATAAAAAATAAATACAACCAATATATATTATCAAATATTAATTATAATTATTCATCTCCAGGGGGTCAAGGATTTGTCTTTGGTAGACTAGGGTTCGCTATTCAAAAAGGGGTGGCGGCGCAGCTTGTTGCCCGTCTACCTTCTATTGTGATGTAACTTTCGTATTTTGTTTTAATGAAAGGAAATATTAAACAAAAAAAAAATTTATTGTCAGGGTATGTTGAATCAAGGCATTAGATTACTGCTCTAATTGATAATTAGAATACAGATAGCTCTTTTTGGCTGATGAAGCAGTTGTTGTAAGCAATGGAGAAAATCCAACATATATATGTTAGATTGTAATCTTGATTTATTAAACTTGTGTTAATAAGTTATTGTACATATGTTAAAAGTTATGTCCTAGGATTAGAAAATGGTTGTGACGGTTTAAAAACAAACCGGTATGTCACAACATAGTATACGGTTGTTAAGTAGGAGTCAAGGGACACATCGGTTAGTATCATACCGATTGACAAGTATAAATAGGGCCGATGTATGTTTATTTACATATATGAAAGTGTGTGTTTCAATAACCAACTTTCAAACTCTCTCCCTCCAAAACTCCTTTCCCTCCAAACCGTTTTATTCTTCCACAAACCATCGCATACATACTCTCATAAATTCAGATTCTGACATGGCATCAGAGTCGCGATTCAAAGCCTGTGGTATATTCGATGTTGATAGAAATTCCGAAGATGTTCGTTATATGGGGAGAAAAGACGAAGACCCGTTAGTCCCTAAGTGTGTGTCCGGTTGTGAGAATCGGAAAAGGAAAGCCAAGATGGCAGAAATCGAAGAGATTAAGGATTGCGAGAATCCTTTAGACATCAAATTTCAAGAATTCAACATTGGATCATCATCTACAAATCAAGAAGACATATTCTCAAAGGCCCAACGAGAATTCAATAGACAAATCAAAACCGAAAGAGGAGTCCCCGAATATCCACCAATAATGTGTTGTAGCAAGTGTAAAGAACCATTTCACTATAGAAGGGAGTGCCCAAAGAAGATGGGAAAAACGGAATTCATGGTCAAGGGTACCGATGAAAAAGGGTGGGACGATATATGGTATGCAAGCCTAACGACAAGGGAACATGGTTGTGGTAACAAGAATCAATTTGCGGTTTTCAGCAAATCATTCGGGATTGAGGGATACCTGAGTGGTTATAGGAAGGAATACTTCCGAGGCAAAGGAGTAGTGATCATCACAAGTGGTAATCAAATTCACAAGGTTAGATCCGTGTTTTATATACCTACACTTAGAAAAAACGTTTTACGTATTGAGAAACTCACAAGCGAAGGCCTAGAAGTGGAGTTTGAAGGAGATGTTTGTTACATCCGAAGGCCTATAATCCAAGAGAAAAGAAAGTTAATCACATGTAGGATTTGTGATGGTGATGATCATTTTACGTTCAAGTGCCCCGATAGAGAGAATGTTGTTGTGAGGGATATCATTGGCACATCCGAAGACGTAAGTGGAGTGCAAAACAGAAATGTTTCGGTGCGAAACCAAAACAGAAAAAATGTGCACTTCGGATATGGTATCAAGGAGGGACTCACCGAATTGGATCGAGAAAGAGCGTCCGTATTCAAAAGATTTGAAGCATTCTCTATCAACAAGGATGACACCGAAGGAATCATGGAAAGAGGACCGACTATGTATCCGACCGAAGGATCGAGATTACAAGATTGTGTTGTGTTTATGGATTTAATCCATATCACTACAACGGTTGAGAGATACAAGCGAAAATTCGAACTAGAGTTCGAGAGAACCATCGAATGGTTCATGCAAGACTTCCTCAAAATATCAAATAAGGCACCAATGCCCCCCAAGAGATGGATATGGTTATCCAATTTGTTTGCTAGATCTCTACATGAAGGTGCAAGTTTTCGATGGCTATGAAAAGGTGACGAGAGACGACAATTGGGAAGTGATTGCTATGTCAATGGGATATGGGAGAGGACTACCAAGCCTAGTAACAAAAGAAGAGATTGCAACGACTTTGAGACAAGTCTATGTTCGATACCTAGAGATGATGGAGTGGTATCACTTGAAGTACAAAGGAAGAGAAATGGTAGTAGAAGTTAAGGAAGAAGACTTTGATCACAAGAAGAAGAATGCCGAATATGATGATCAAGACCTCCCACCGAAGAAAAGATCCCGTTCGTCATCAAGTGAAGAATCAAGTTCTTACTAAATCAAGATTAGGGGCGAGATTGTTAGATTGTAATCTTGATTTATTAAACTTGTGTTAATAAGTTATTGTACATATGTTAAAAGTTATGTCCTAGGATTAGAAAATGGTTGTGACGGTTTAAAAACAAACCGGTATGTCACAACATAGTATACGGTTGTTAAGTAGGAGTCAAGGGACACATCGGTTAGTATCATACCGATTGACAAGCATAAACAGGGCCGATGTATGTTTATTTACATATATGAAAGTGTGTGTTTCAATAACCAACTTTCAAACTCTCTCCCTTCAAAACTCCTTTCCCTCCAAACCATTTTATTCTTCCACAAACCATCGCATACATACTCTCATAAATTCAGATTCTAACAATATATTTGTTATCTTTCTTTGCTATGCATATTTTAGCAATATAATCAAAAGACATGTGCTTCTTTATAAAGGGCTGCTTGGCATATTCTTCAACTGGCATCCACTGCTGGTATATATCTTTTTTAATAACTAATATTTGCATTGTATTCAAATAATCCCAACAATTTATTGGTTTGAGTCTGTAAGGAGATAAAATTAAAGAGCTAGTGGGAAAGAACCTTTGAGACTTGATAGCAATGACATAAAAAAGAACCTTGGTTACCTATGTTAGAAGTTTATACAAAGAGAATAAGTAAAAGGGTCTATATATATTATTATTAGTCTCATATTTGACTATTAACTGAAGATAAACTTTGACCCCATCTCATGTGATTTTCAAAGAAAGACAAAAGGTGTTTCTTGGAGTGTTCAACTCCTTTGAGGATTTCTTCCATGGGTCATAATTTACTTTTTACTTCTTCTTACTCACCTACCTTTCATCCTCATATAATATGTTTTGTTTGTATTGAAGGATATATTATTTAAAAAAAAATACACGTATCCCGTGTGGTTTGGCATAATTACGGATTCATACTTGGTTCAAATTCTTAAGGATTTGATCAATCGTTAAAATGGTTGGAATCAATTTTTTATTTTCTTATTCAGAATATTTAGTTTGTATAAAAAATGTACAAATCACTACTAGAAAATTTGCTATTTGCTACAAAAGTTTTCCTACGGAAAAAAATGCGTCACAATTTTTGACAAAGTTGCTACGCATTTGTGACGATAAAAAAAACTCTAATTTTTTAACAAATTTGCTACACAATAGAGACAAATACTTAGGAAATTGCATAGGAAATGGCGTAGGAAATGCATCGCAAATTTCCTACACTATATATTCGTAGGAAATGCGTTGAAAATTGCGTAGTAAATGTGTAGTAAATGACAGGGCCGGCTCAAGTGCTTTGGAGGCCTAAAGCAAAGTCTAAAATTTGGGCTCTTTCATTAAAAGAAAGTATGCATTTGTTTATGATTTAAATAAATAATATTATGGTTTTTTGATGCAAACAAGGGCTCCGATTTATTATTATAAAGGGATGCTATAGTAGACCTGATGAAAAACACCTTGATATCATTAGACTAACTGCAACGCGCCCTTTTTGGTGCCGCCCGTGCCACGGTGGAATCGCCCTTCTCGTTGGAGACCAACGCTTGTTTCTGTCCGAAGCTAAGAAGCCCGTGTAGAAGGGCATGCTTTTGCCTCTATCCAAACCTTGGGGTGGGCCCAACAGATCTGTCAAGGTTTGCATCTCCTCCGTTGATCTCCGACACGTCACTTCTTCCTATCGATTGTGAGCCTTGAACGGTGGAAAGTGAAGGGGGAGACGAGAGCTTTTTCACCGAAAAATGGGGGAGACGAAGATCAGTAAAGGTTTTTCATCTGAAAATTGAAGGAGAATACCTAGATCTAGGGCAACAATGAAGTTTCATTTGAAAGTGACGAAGATAAGTGGGAGAAATCACAAAGCATCTTCTGACCACCCAAAGTTTCATTATAATCTTTTTGATTTTATTTTTTCAAATACGTTTAACCAAAAACAGTGTGACAACTATATTAATAAAAAAATAAATATATATTAATAAAAGTAAAAATAGGTGATGATGTGGAAAATATAAGGATTTGTAAGAATGTTTGTAGGGTTGGAGGTGAAATTGAGGGGTTTTAAGGATTTTTAAGGATTTGTAAGGATTTAGAAGGATATGATGTGGTAGCTGATTGAGCAATTAAGGGCGCTTAAGAACGGCCTTAGCATTGGAGATAGTCTTATCAAAGCATGAGAGCAAAATACAAAATACCTAGTGGTTAATACATTAATATCATAGGCATGATGGTTAATAATTTGTTATCTACTGCACCCAAAATGGAGGCCCTGGAAGAAATAGAGGCCTAAAGCTAGGGCTCTAGTAGCCTTGCACTTCAGCCGGCCCTGGTAAATGGTTTCCAACGTGGTTTTTTACAACATCAAGATTTCGTTGTAAATGCGTAACAAATTAATGAAATCTAGATTTGCTACGCATTTACAATGAAATCTTGATGTTGGAAAAAACCTTGTCGGAAACCATTTACTACACATTTACTATGCAATTTTCAATGCATTTCCTACGAATATATGGTGTAGAAAAATTGTGACGCATTTTCAACGCCATTTCCTATGCAAATTCCTAAGTATTTTTGTCTCTATTGTGTAGGAAATTTGTTAAAAAAGTTAGAGTTTTTTTGTCATCACAAATGCGTAGCAACTTTGTCAAATTTGTGACATTTTTTTTTTTCGTAAGAAAACTTTTGTAACAAATGGCCAATTTCTCGAGTAGTGAACAGTCCATATTTATAACACGTACACATAAGTGCATATTCCAACAATGAAGAAAAAAAATACATATAGATAATAAAATTTGATTAAACAACCAGTTTGAATTACACAATTGGTTCCAAATTCCAAACTGGACCGAGCTGTTGAAACCAGAATACGAAAGCAACCACCTTGAGATTTTTCAAATGTTAATCAGAATACGAAAGCAACCACCAATAAGAACACGCAAACAAGACTATAAAGAGCGGCCTTAAAGAACACATAATATATACATAGTTAAGACCATGACAGTAAATTTTACGGTCATTTACACATCATATGATCAGCCATCAGAGCATTTTGTCATTTCACATACAAGGTGGCAACCGCAGATGCATTATGATATGCAAACATGATCTTCGACACAGGACTACAAAACCTAAATAGAACACATCTGCAAATTCCCACAAGACCCCCAACCCACAATTTTAAACGCATTTTTTTAACAAAACACAAAAGCTTATATATAATTTTTATATTTTTTTTTTAGAATGGCCTACTCACACACCCTCAAAACCGACTTTTAAATCTACACCAATATCTACTATGGATTAGAACCCTCAACCACTTAGAGATCAACACCTTTGGTGCACGCCGCACGGTGCATCCCTTACTGCTAGGCTACAAGCCCTTTTATAAAAGTTTATAAATAATAGAACAATATAATACGTATCTTAATTATCAAAAAGTGAATACATAAAAAGTTAAAAACAAAATAGAACCAATATATATTACTATCAATTACTATTAAGGTCATCTTGAATGCAAGCATCAGATTACTGCTCCAGTTGATAATTGGAATACAAATAGCTCTTTTTTGCTGATGTTGCAGATGTTGTAAGCAATGGAGAAAATCCAACATATTTGTTATCTTTTTTTGCTATGCATATTTTAGCAATGTAATTAAAAGAATTGTGCTCCTTTATAAAGGGCTGATTGGCATATTCTTCAACTGGCATCCACTGCAAGAAACAACATATAACAACAGCTCTAATTTAATTATGCACTTTAATCATAAAAATAATATTAAGTAAGTTAACTAATATATGGATTAATGGTATGTTGATGCAGTTGTTAATTACCTGTGCTGCTTCTATCTCGGAATCCTGCTTTTCGATGTCAAATGATGTCGGTTTTAACATACACACAAACATCATATCTGACTTGCTAAAAAATGCTTTGTGACTTTGTCTGTAATTTATTTATTAATATATAAACTAAGATTAGAGACTTCAAAAAAATTAATTTAAAAAAAAAAAAAAAAAAAGTTTAGTACACTTCTAAGTTCTAACCTGAATGCAAGGACTTCCATGAATTCTGTATTGATCTGGAGAAAATAATAATAAAAAGACAGTTATTAGATAAATTAAAATCATATTATTAAGTATTATTAAAATGTTACAATATAGAATACATACTCCAGCTTCTTCTTTCACTTCCCTTATGGCAGCTGCACTTATATCTTCTCCCTGTAAATAGAATACATATTAAGAAACGCAAGTACGAGTGTTTAATGAGTTGAAACTGGACTGGACCCGAACAGAACTGGAAACCGGAGTAGTCTAAACTGGTTTTGGTCCCAACTGGACGATGAACCAAATACAAATTTGGTTTATAAAATGTTGTTTCTAGTCCGGAATATTGGAAACATTTAGAAAAGGACCAGTTCAGCTAGCTAAGAACCAAACTGTTAATAACTGGCATGAGTAAGGCCTGGTCCCATTTTGCTTCTTCGGTTTTGTTGGACCAATCTAAAGCGGTTTGAACCAAAGTGTTAATAACTGTTTATTTTTGGTTGATTGGTATATTTGTTAGAAAAATTTTTGCACACACACAAATGCCATATAACTATGCTTCTAATGCTCATTGAAAATAAATAAGTAAAATAGTGTGCAGACTGCATACCTCCTCAACAGTACCAGTCGGTAATTTCCAGACGTTTGAGCCTTTAAATACGCCACTTTTCTCTTGAACAACAAGAATCTGAAGCATGAAATAATTCCGATTTCACATAAAGCGTATACAGTCATAGTTTTATGCATAAAAAAATGAAGAAATTAGCCCACCTCTCCTTTGCTGTTTAAAACAAAAGAAGCAACGCCAACTCGATGTGAAGCATTTGGTGGGAGGGTATTACTAGTTTCCGGAATCCAATACACGAGCATAACATACGTTGGTTCAGCGTGATGATACCAAAATCCTTCCTAAATAAGTCAACAAAAAAATATTGTCTTGGAACTAAAAGTCAAAACTAAATCCTTCGACGAAGCGCAATGATTTACTACTACCTTTACTGCAGGCTTAACAAGATTCACAAGTTCAAGAGACAGTTTAAGCCACACGCCCTTCTTTCCCTGCAAGACATAATATAAATTCAAATTTCCAATTGAACAATAGAGTAATAAATCCCAAGGCGTATAATTATATAACTTACCTGCAGCCTCCATTGAGATATTGATGTTTGAAGTAAAGCAGTAAAAACATTTTCATCCATGTCATGTTTAATGTTTATAATAACTCCTTCATAAGCATCAAAAGAGGCATCAAGCATATCAACATGATCAACTTTATTTACTAAATCTTTCGACGAACTTTCCATGTTCATTGCCATATTCGTTGCAGATCTTGTTTGGTATACGCCTCTAGCCTTATCGCTTATTCCTGAACAAACTGAGAAATAAATAACATTAATTTGGTACAATTTAGGTGATCATACATACAACTATTCAAGATGGTATCTAACCGACGATAAGGTTTCATTTAATCATCTACTTAATAAGCGATTATCAGCCCGTACCTTTCGAAATACCAGATGAAGTCAATGAATTAGAAGAAAACAATTTTCTGTCAAATGAACTGAAGACTATTGTACAGATTGATGATTGTGATCTTCCTTTGACAACCAATGGTATAGATATTTTTTTTAAAACCAATCTATTCATATATACAAATAAATGCCAAACACTTATATATATAGAGAGAGTATATGTAATATAGAATTAAAAAATGGAGGGAAATTAAGAAGTCTTTGGACTTATATTATTCAAAGTATTATATTATTCAAGGGTCAAATTAGTTGCACTGAGAATAGGTCAAACAAATAACGGGTCTAACTCGGTTGAACACCTATGAAATGAATAAAAATTTAAAAAAAAAAAAAAACAAAACAAGAAAGACAATATTTTGGGATTTCTTTTGTAATTTTATTTCATACATTTCATAGTTTAGTCTTTACGTTTTGAATATTTTATATACTTTTGATCTTAAAAAAACAATGCATGTCTACTCTCTTGAAAATCAAATGACGGAAACAGTAGAAAATCATCAAAATAGACATTTTGGTTGACTGAATTATTAAAATATACATTGACTTTCGGCCTTTGCGAAATAGACATCTTCATATGGATTAAATTGATTGGTTTTTTTTTTCTTTTTTTCTTTTTTTTTTTTTAGCTAAGTTCGAGCTGCCCTAGATAACAAAACATATCTGGCATTTTCTAATTGGTTGATTTGGACATGTTTAATTTTACACGGAGTAAAAGTCAATGTCGGGTTTGTAATATTAATAGCATGTGGATTATTTTTTTTTAACGGTGGCTTTCTTATGAGTGACTTATTGTTATAATGGCGATTGAAGTCGTCACCCCGTCAAGGCTGGCCAAACTCCGTGTTCTATTGGATCCGGGCCGGCTTGTCAGCCTTGGTGGCATTCCCTTGGAAACCGTACTGCCTCCACACGAGTTGCATCGCTGAAGTTACAGTCGGATGAAAATCGGGGTGACACTCAGGATCGAACCCCACTCGGTGGGTTTGTCACCATCATTGTGCGTTATTGAGTCACTATTTGATGCAAATGAGGATCGAACCTAAGTCTCATAAGGAGAACTCAAGTCTTTCCACCACCTGATCTATATATCATTGGCAATAGCATGTGGATTATGACGATCACAACTAATCAAGAAACAATCTTAAGACGGTGGGGTGTGGATCAATGGAGGGCTGAGGTGTCACTCCTCCCCCTCGGGGAAACCCCCTCCCCTTTTCGGTGCCATTGGTGGGATTCCACCGTCCCCCCCCCCCTCTCTCTCTCCCTCCCTCCCTCTCTCTCTCTCTCTATCCCCCCTCTCCCTCTCTCTTCCTCCCTCCCCCTCCCCCTCCCCCTCTCTCTCCCCCCTCTCTCTCTCTCTCTCCCTCTCTCTCTCTCTCTCTCATATGATGAGGTGACTTCGGGGGTGGTCGGTACCACACCCCTCAGCCTAATAAAATATAGAGTCTAAAATAAATAGAATATATAAAATGTGAATTAGTAAGAGGGTGTTTGGGATTGAGTTTCAAAACAACTTATTGACTTATTGGCTTTTCCAAGGAGCCAATAAGTCAATAAGCTGTTTGTGTAACCCAAAAAAACTTTCTGTTTTGACTTTTGGCTTTTGACTTTTAAGGGTGGAAAAGTTGTTTTTGAAAAATTAGAAATCCTGGCTTTTGGCTTTTGGAAAAAAATTACAAATCTATCACTCATACAACCAATATTCACAATAAGTTAAGCGAAACACTTAAAAAAGGCAATCTATTGAATTTTTGACGTTTCTCATCCCAAAAGGTAATCCAAACACTTTTTTTAAAACTCCTTTTCAAAAGTCATAAGTCAATAACCACTTTTGATCAAAAACACTTTTACACCTCCAAACTCAATCCCAAACACCCTCTAAAATTTCGAAAGAAAAAGTTTGCCGTTTTAATTGGCCAATGAAGACGGTTCACAACTAGTCACCTTTACCATCATCCTGCTTTTACAATTTTCAACATAAAATTCAAAGGGTGTAATATTTTTTTCTGGATTTTAACGTGTTTGAATTTTGATCAATTAATTTTGGAGGTAATTAAAATCTGTGTAGTTAGAAAGATTTTTTTTTACTGAAAAGGTAAATCTGTTATAAATCATTTCATTAATAAAGGGGTGAATATTACATTAGGATGGCTAGTAGACCGGCAACAAGCTATGCCGGCACCCCTTTATGAATTGCAAAACCTAGCAACTAAAAACAAAACCTTGCCCCTGGGGGTCGAAGTGTTGTTGTGAACGACCCGTTGAACTCTGTCTAGAGGAACCAAATGTATCAAATGCTAAGGGGACGAAAGCATGTTGATTTTACGCACATACTTAGAAACAGTGGCGGATCTAGAAACATTTTTCAGTAGTAACGTTTTTCATTTTTTTCATTTTAGTAGCAACGTTTTTCAAATTTCGTAAAAAAAAAACCAAATTTTCCACTAATTTTACGCTACGCGCGCGAAGTTGAGCCGCAACGTCCGCATCCCCTCCCCATGAACTAGATCCGCCCCTACTTAGAAGAATCGAAAGGAAAATCATAGGTTTGAATTAAAAAAAAAAAAAAAAAAAAAAAAAAAAATCAATGGTCATGGTCAAGGAGTCAAGTCTGTTTTCTTACATTTTTCTACAATAACATTTTTGCAAATTTGGGTCAAACATTAGAAATTTGAATGGCAAATGTTGAGAGAAAAACACATTGATCGAATGGAATAGATGTAAAGTAGATCTGAATCTTACCAGCATAAGGAATGCTTTGCTTTGCTTGGTTACTGTTTCATTGGCCTCTTCATCATCATCGTTGACTACCAGTCCCAGAGAGATGATATGTTTTATTGTTTTCTATTTGTTTGTTATTTAACACTGCAATGCCAAGAGAGATGGAGAGAAATCAGAGAACAAAGTAAAGCATCAGCATCCTTTCAAAGCATCAACGTGATTTTAATAGCATATAGAACTATTCGTATAATTAATAAAGATTTAAGGACAAAAGTATATTTATTATATGTACTGAAATAAATAAGGAATGTTGTAACACCGTGTGTAGCGGACACATCAAAGAATCCACGTCACGCCAAGGAGGCCAAACACCCCTCTCCACCACCAATTTGGGCGTCAAAGAGGCCCGTCACCCAAGGAATAATGGGTGCGAGAGGAGCAGTGGGGCCGAGGGGTCTCTCAACCAATTATACTTTTTTTTTTCTTTTTTGGTCTTTTTTTCTCAACCCATAATGGGCGTTACCCACTCACAAGGGAAGGGGGTTGCCCCTGAATATAAAAAATTAGTGTACTTTTAAAAGCAAAAATCATGATCGACCATACAGGATAAGACAAGAAAATGGCTAGTTTAGTGTGTAGCTAGTTATCACGTAGATACGAACAGGGGTGCAGTTATGAAGGGGCGCCCCCCCCCCCCCCCCCCCCGAATTTTCGCTCAGAAGTACCGATTATATAGCATCCGTATAGAATTTTTTAGGTATATACGATTTCGACCCCCCGTTTTTTTAATAGGTATATTATATGAACCAAAACTAACAATATATCGGACGATACAAGGTTCCTAAATATCGGTTGTTTTACCGAGTTTATCGTTTTTCTTTGTTTTTTTTCTTTTTGGCCCATTTTGAGAGGTAAACCCCAATTTTTTTTATTTAGCCATTTTTTTCTTTAGAAAAAAACCCAATTTAAAAGACCACTTAAAAGCCTAAACCCAATAAAACTTTTAACCAAAACCCCCGTCCCTCTCTATACTACTCTGTGTCTCTGAATCTCGTCATCACCCACCTATGAGTTTCAATCATATTTGTCTTCATTCAAAAATAAAAAAGAATCAATCCATCATTCATCATTCCGTCCAGGTACACAACTAATTTCATTTTTCATACTTTCATAAAACACCCAATATAATACTTAGTTGTTGTCTTATTGAGTGTTAACGTTCTGCTTTGGATAATTGGCGGTGGTATTATTTTTATTTTATTATTATTCAATCTTTTTTGTTAAGTTATCACGTTGTTTAAGAATTAGGTTTGAAAATAATTATGACTTCATCCGAGTACCCACGTTTTGTCTCATTTTTAATGTTTTAGTGTCTTTGTTTGATAGAGATAAAGTGTTTTGGTAATTAGGTCCTTGCCCTTCACATTCAATATCATCCGTATATATAATGTTTACAGTTACAAATCATATGCCACAAGTATAGGAAGACTATAACTCCTTGGTTGACTTTCTAATGTTTGCCATATTTATCGGCTATTATACCCCCGCAGTCGAAGCAGGAGGTGATCGGATGTTGAGACTGGATCTGAAGTCTTCAAAGAGTTGACGAGGGAGGCCTTTGGTGAAGATGTCAGCGATTTGGTAACGGGAGGTGACATGAAGAACTCTAATGTGACCGCGTTGCACCTGTTCCCTGACGAAATGAATGTCCAATTCAATATGTTTGGTGCGTTGATGTTGAACTAGATTTCCGGATAGATAAACCGCACTGACATTGTCACAATAGACTAATGTGGCCTTCGAGAGTGGTTTATGTAATTCAAGCAAGAGATTTCGTAGCCAACAAATTTCTGCTACAACGTTTGATACGCCCCAATATTCGGCTTCGGCACTGGATCTAGAAATGGTGGATTAGCGTTTTGATGACCAAGAGAGAAGGTTGTTGCCATAGTATACACAATATCCCGAAGTAGATCGCCGTGTGTCGGGGCAACCAGCCCAGTCAACATCAGTATAAGCTGTTAATGAGGTAGATGGGACAGGCTCAAGTGTGAGGCCTAGAGAAGTTGAACCCTGGAGATATCAAATGATCCGTTTTAGGGCGGACCAGTGGTTAGTCATAGGAGCATGCATATGCATGCAAATCTATTGCACGGCATAACTAATGTCAGGGTGTAAGTGAAGGTAAGATACTGAAGAGCTCCTGCCAAACTTCGATATAGGGTTGGATCTTCAAATGGTGTGTCGGTCACAGCACTGAGTTTAGAACCTGTGTCAACTGGTGTATCAACGGGTTTGCATGATTCCATACCCGCACGTTTGGTGATGTCATGAGTGTAGGTCTGCTGTGATAAAAACATGGAGTTACCCGTTCTTTTGACAAAGATGCCGAGAAAGTAACTCAAGGGACCTAAATCCTTCATTGCAAATTCAGTGGCAAGGTTGTTCATGAGCTGTTGACAAAGGCGGTCAGAGGAAGTAACCAGCAAAATGTCATCCACGTATAGAAGAAGATATTCTGTGCGAGCTGGTTGATTGAGGATGAAAAAAGAATTATCACAACCACTTTGACGAAATCCTAACTTGAGAACATAGTATGTGAATCTTTGATACTAGGCCCTAGGAGCTTGCTTCAACCCATATAATGACTTTTTGAGACGACAGACATGATTAGGAAAATCTTTGTTTCGAAATCCCATGGGTTGATACATGTAGACAGTTTCGTTTAGAGTGTCGTGTAAGAAAGCGTTGGTAACATCTAGTTGATGAACGGACCATGAGTGACTGAGAGTAATGGTAAGGACGGTGCGGATGGTAGCCGGTTTGACGACCGGGCTAAATGTTTCCCCACAATCAATGCCCACCTGTTGTAACCTGCCATCACAAACTAAACGAGATTTGTATCGCTCAAGAGAACCATCATGTTTGGGTGTCGTGGAACTAGTTCCCAAGTCTCGGTTTTAATAAGTGCTTCGTACTCAGTAATCATTGCACGGTGCCATTCAGGTGAGGATAAGGCAAAGGTGGTGATTTTGGGATCAGGACAGTGGTGGAGGTGTGGAGATTTAGGAAGCGTTTAGGTTTCGATATACCGTCCATTGCACGTGTGCGCATGGTACGAGTTAGTTGAGGTTCGGGTGAGGGTGACGAATGGGAGGAAAAGGAGTCGGGTGAGGTGGGAATTGGTTGGGAATGTGCCGAAGGAAAGGAATGGGCCGCAGAGGGTGATTAGGTCGAAGGGGAGGAGGGGAGGAGGGGTCGAGTGTGGCGTTTGTAGTGGAAGGTGTTTGGGCCGAAGAGGTTGATTGGACCGGAGATGGTGATTGGGCCGGATTGAATGACGGGTCCGAGGTGTTGGGATGTAGCAGTTGGATGTGTGGCCAGAAGGTTGGGTGAACAATGGTGTTTAGGACATCGTATGGGTTTGAGTTGGAGTGTGTTGGTGTGGAAATGTGTTTGAAAGGGTATATGGTTTTGTCAAATAAGACGTGGCGATATATGGTTATTTGATTTGTTGTAAGATCTATACATTTGTACCCCCGGTGTTGTGAGGGGTAGCCTAGAAAGACGCAAGGGTGAGAGCGGTGTAACACCCCGACAGATGGCGGAATCATCGAGGTGCCACGTAGTGACGATTGTTCAATAGCTCATGGACTAAAAGTGTAAATATTGATACATTGATTAAATAGTCTATTACATTGAAATGAAATACAACGATTCTAAATTCCAATTAAACTGAAATACAATGAATCAAAATCTAAATACAAATCCGAAAGCTTAAAGAATGCATCTCAAAATAACCTGAAACATGTACAAAATAATTTTGTCAATACAAAAATTGTATTGGTGAACATACCCTATTTTGAATACATATAGTAAGAAATATTTGCAATTCATGTATTGTACATTGTTTGCAGTTATGTAATAAGTAGTATCCGGGTCAAAATCAACCCTATGAAAGTGAAATGAAATTTATATATAGTATGCGCTATTGACAGTAGTAATGAAACACATAGCAATGACCAAGGTCTCTCAACAGAGTCACAAGGGTTATATACCATAGTATTATTCATTGAAATGTTAGGCCGCAGCGGTTAATGATTTTGACAAGTCATAGATACACAAAGTAACACAAAGCAAACACACATGAAAATTGCACTTAGTGAAAAGAAATAGTAATTTGACATAAGGTACATGAGTAGCCCCAAACAGTAAAATGAAAAAGGGGAAAGATATACTCACAGTTTTGCTAAATGGTAAATCCAAAAAAGTTCGTCACAAAAGGCTTAGGAATTCCGAAGAATTAAACCTATACGTATAAGAATACTAATGAGGAAAGTGACATAAAAAGTCTGAGGCATCCAAAATCTACAGCATTAGGGTTTGCTAGACTTATGTGGGGAAAATGAAATTTTTATGATAACTCGAATAATAATTTTTGAAATAAATATATCACGATTTAAGATTAAATAAGTGACTAAGAAAATATAAACACTTATGTTTTCCACACTTAGGAACGTTTTCTATTTTGTAGAAAAATATCCATAAAACAAATTTTATAATTTATATTTAACTAAATAATTTATTATGTCTAATTAAATATAGATAAACTAAAAATGCAAAATATGATCCAAAAATGATATTTTTATGGAAAATGATTATTTTTTGATATAAAATAGTGAAAATATTTTTTTTTCATATTTTTTTCTCAATTTATTTGTATTTAAAATAGATTTAATGAATTTAAATAGTATTTTAATGATTAAAAATGGTAAAACAGCAAAAAGAACTATTTTCTGAGAAAATAAATTTTATTTCAATGCATCATACTTAGAAATAATTTTCTAGAAATTTTGAGATCAAAATCATTTAAAACGAATTTTTAATCAATTTATTATGATTAAAACAATTTAAATCAAGAAAAAAAAATATGAAAATAGTGTATTTTCTAGAAAATAAAAATATGATAATTTTATTTAGGGTGTGAAGATGTTACACCTAATTTTTCATAATTTTTGGAGCAAGAATGAATTTTCTATGAATATTATAAGATTAATGCATTTATATATATATATATATATATATATATATATATATATATATATATATATAGGATTGGGTTCAAATGAGAACTCAACTGAGTTATGAAAACTAGAGAACTCCTCTTGACGAATCAGCAAATGACACATAATCACCTTTATAATTTTTTGTATTTTGTTAATTTAGGGCATGAAAGTCTTTTGTACACATCCATTTAGGGTATTTTAGTAATAATAACACCCCCCTACCCTACCCCACCTCACCCCTACCCTAACCCCAAGTAACACTTTAAATAATAATAAACAATAATAATAATCACTCTCACCCCTCACTCTCTCACACACACAGTGTTCTCTCTCTCTAACTCTCTCTCTCTAACACACACGTCTCTCTCTCTCTCTCTAACACACACACACAGATCTGAGGGGGCGGAGGACGGTGGTGGGACGCGTGGAGGCGAAACAGAGGTGGTTGAGGGTGGTTTGTGGAGGTGGTCGATGATGGTGCTCGTTGATGGTGGAGGGGGCTGTGGTGTTGATGGTGGTCGATGGTGGCGGTGGGGGCTGTGGTGGATTCAGAGGTGGTTGAGGGTGGTTTGCAGAGGTGGTTTTCTGATGGTGGTTGAGGGTGGTTTTCCGGTGTTTTACCTGTAAAGGATCTGTTTGGTGGTCATACAATGGTCGATGGTAGTGGGGTAAATCATACAATGGTCGATGGCAGGTTTTCCGGGGTAAGATGAAGATGACATTTTTACAGGTATTTTATTATTATTATTATTATTGTTATTATTATTATTGTTATTGGATTTGTTAGGGATGAATAAAGATTCAAAAGAGTTTGCCGGAGAGTTGTTTGATTCACTTTCTCGTCGTCGGAATATTACTGGCAACGTGATAAACAAAGAACAGTTAAAAGAGTTTTGGAATCAAATTTATGATCAGTTTTGATTCAAGATTTAAGACTTTCTTTTGACATGTGAGTGATTAATATTTTATTTTTGTTAATGTATTTTTAATTCATATTTTTTGGTTTTGGTGGGATTTTAAATATAGATATACAATGTATACAGGGTTGATAAAGATCTTGGCAAGGTTACAGAAGACGAAGTTAGAGAGGTTTGTGGGACATTTACACAGGTGTAATACAATGTTTATAGATGTTTGGTGATTTATGTGTAATACAAGAAAACAGTGGTGTAAACACCAGTTTACACTAGTGTAAATATGAATGTATAGATGTTTGGTGGTTATTTAACACCACCGTAATACGAATGATATAACAAAAATTATAGATGTTGGTTTTCCACACTAGTGTATTTTTGTAGAAGTTTATGTATGGGAGATTTACATTGGTGTAAATAATTAGACAAGTGTAAATCATGGTAGATTTACACTATGCAAATAATTACACCAGTGTAAATCATCCTCATCATATGTTTGTTTGGTTTTTACACTAGTATAATTTTGTAAAAAGTTTTGTGTATGGCAGATTTACACTAGTGTAAATAATTACACCAGTGTAAATCGTACAAAAAATATGAAAGTTTAAAAAAAAGTAAATTAATTAAAAATAAAATAAAGTTAAAAAATGAATATTTTTAATAATGAAATAAAAAATTAAATGAAATGAAGTTTAAAAAAATGAATATTTTTTAAAAACTTTGTGTATGACAGAATGTACAATTTGTTTTTTTATTAAAGTAAATTAGTTAAAAATATATAAGGTTAAAAAAAATGAATATTTTAATAATGTAATAAAAAATTAAAAGATATTATATTAAATTAAAGTTTAAAAAACATGATTATTATATTAGTTTTTTCTCTCCCATGGTTGTTTACCTTAATACCCTTTAATATACTTTATTACATTAAAAAATACATATTAAACATGTCAAGACAAAATGTCCCATCTTTTGATCTCAACCACATTATCATGATCAATGGTCCACAAGAGTTCTCTAGTTCTCACAACTCACTTGAGTTCTCATTTTAACCCAACCCTATATATATATATATATATATATATATATATATATATATATATATAGGGATATTGTGAAAACCCTTTGTTAGAGAGAAAACCCTAGAAACCCACTCTCAACCATTGATCTACTTCATCTAATGGCTAATATTAAAAGTTGGTTTTTTATTTAAAAAAATGGTTGATTAAAGAACAAAAAGGACATGTAAGGGCATAAAAGGAAAATCAATCTCTCTCCTATTTTTCAGATTTCTTATCCCAATACAATCACCTCTCTCTTCTCTTGTCATATTTAAAGACCCATCACAATCATCTCTCTCATCTCTCCTCTTTCTTCATCTTCTTAGTGCTCTTCATCTTCTTTCTTCATCTTCTTATGAGTAACAGAAGCAAGTGACGGGTAGTGTTTATGGTGGTTCTAGTAACAATCATCTCTCTCTTCTCACCTCTTTCTTCATCTTCTTAGTGCTCTTCATCTTCTTCATCTTCTTTCTTCTCTCGCTTGCCATAACTCTCTCTCTCTCTCTCTCTCTCTCAAGTCTCTTTTTTTTATGTGTATTTTTTTAGTGATTTTTTTTGCTAGTGTTAAAGTTGTTGGTTTCCGGTGGTCGGAGGTGTGGCCGGAGAAGATAGATCCGCCGGAGAAGACCGGTCCGACCCCTCTCTCTCTTGGCGTAACTTTTTCTCTCAAGTCTATTTTTTTTCTTTGCATTTCTCTATCGTTGTTGTTGAATGGTAGCAATAGTGGTGGTGAGTGGTGGTTCCATCTCCCTTCTCCTCTATCATTCCCTCCCTCCCACGACCTTAAATGTTTAGATCCGACGACATTGGTGATGATCTTCAATTTTAACAGGTATGTATGTGTTCTTGATTTGGGTTTTTGTTGGGTGATAACCCAGTTTTTTATTTGGGTTTTTTTTTTCATTTATTCAGTTTTATTATTTTTATATAAGAAAATTGAAGTGGGTTTTGCTTTGATTGTGAAGATATTCATCCACGGTGTTAGAAGGTGACTGGAGACGGTCAGAGAGGATGTCCAGTGTGTACAGAAAAGAAGGGGTTGAAGGTGTTCTTTGTGGTTGTGTCCTTAATGTGGTTGTGTCCTTAAACAAGTTCTTTGTAGTTGTGTCCTTAATGTGTAAGTTATTTGTCGGAATATGTAACATGTGTTATGTTTTATAGATGTTCTTTGTAGTTGTGTCCTTAATGTTTGGTCTGAATGGGGGATTCAGCACAAAAAACACTGTTATAATATCTGTTAACACGTGTTATTGTTATGGTTGTAAGCTAACATGTGTTAAGTTAAACAAAAGAGTAAAATACTATGTCAGTGTGAGATGTGTGATCACATGTGTTATCCTTGTGTATGCAAATATGGTAACACGTGTTAACCTAGTAAAAACCTTTTAACCACGTTTGTGGTGTTTAGAGTGAGACGTTTATTAACAGTTGGTAGTGCTTGATATATGTATTAACACGTGTTAACCTTGTTGACTATGTTGGCACGTGGATTAGAGTTAGACATGTATTAACAGTTGTTTTTGGTGGAATAGACTAACACGTGTTAACCACGTTGACTACGATGACAAGTGGATTGCATGAGCATTGTCATTTTTTCGAATTGACTAACAACTGTTAACATATGAATAACATGTGTTATATATAAAACCCTGGTTGAGGCATAAGTTGACAAAGTTGGCAGTCGAGGAATAGTTCTTGTCAGTTTTGGCAATGACTAACAACTGTTAACAAGATAATACAAAGCAGCAATTTACGCAACCACATACAGCCTAGATTCCAAAAGGGACACCATGGGCGTCGCATATTTTAACTTATACATAATAAAGGTTTTAAAAAGATCATACGCACTAAGTAACCGCTAGACGCAAAAAAGACATGGCGACATAGATACCCAATTCATATGAAAGCCATACAAGAACAAACAGTTGTGTTATCACGTTCGTTAAACTTAACGTGTGGGAATCAGCACAAAAAACACTGTTATAATTTCTGTTAACACGTGTTATTGCTGTGGTTGTAAGCTAACATGTGTTAAGTTAAACAAAAGAGTAAAAACTATATCTGTTTGAGATGTGTGATAACATGTGTTATCCTTGTGTATGCAAATATGGTACCATGTGTTAACCTGGTAAAAACCTTTAAACCCCTACCAACAAAAAAGAGTAATACTAGGTGTGTTTGTAAGGTGTGATAACAAGTGTTACCCTTGTTGTATTAACAAACTATTAACACACGTTATTACAAAGTATCATTACAAACTATTAACCACTTAAACAAAATAAATCTAGTAACTCTATACATTGAGTACAAAAAAGAAAACGTTATTAAAAAGTTTTTCTACATATTTTTCTCGGCTTCCTTCGACTTCGTTTGTTAACATATGTTAACTAGTGGGGGTCTTCGTTATCAACTGCAAAACAATAGATGAGATATTAACCGGTGTGACCAACTCATCATCTAACATACTAAAATAGGAGTAACACATGTTACTCGGGGCCCAAATGTGAACATGTGTTAACAAACACAATCACACATTATGTCTTAACATGTGTGATCTATGACCCTTCCAACTCATCATCTAACATACTAACATAAAAAACTGATTTAAAGAATAGTAAATCGAAAAATCTTGTGGCATCATGTGTTGCCATGATCTATGACCCTTCCAACTCATTATCTAACATGCTAAACAGGAGTAACACATGTTAGTCGGGGCCCAAATGTGAACATGTGTTAACAAACACAATTGTGGTACAAAAAAAACATACGTTGTATTGTTTAACTGGGTGTAAAATACCAAAATTATACCGAAAGCAAAACACCAATCACACATTATGTCTTAACATGTGTTACCACCTCATTTGACTAGCTTGCTGACCGTACACATAGAAACCTATTTTTCTAAACATCAGGTTAGGAATAACACATGTTTAACAGTGGACTAAATATGGAAAATAACACCTACAATCCATTATAGGGTTATATAAATATTTGATAACACATGTTACTCTTTGCAAACAACACAATAACAACCTTAAAACATAACACATGTTACATATTCTGACAAATAACATACAAAACAAGGACACAACCACAACAACATTACACAAGCCAATAACATATTTACATGAGATTCTGCCTAACACTCTTTGCTTAGAAAAAGAAAGAAATAAAACTCAACTCCAGAGAAGGATCCACTTCTTAGGTTCGAGTCAACATAACCCACCGCCGCCACAACCACCACCACTAACTCCCACGTCGTAAAACCCAGATCTGAGCAATACACAAGATAGAGAGATAGAGAGAGATAAAGACGAAGAGAGAGACAGAGAGAGATCTGAGCATACCTTCGCCAGTCACCTTCCCCGGCTTCGGTGACCTGCAACCCTACTCCAATCCCAACAACCAAAAAAATCATGATAAAAAAACAATGGATATAAAATTAAAGTATACAAACTTCGGTTGTTTAAAGAGAACATTAAAAGAAACTAAGAGAGAGATGGGAAAGAGAAGAGAGAACTTTAAGAAAGAGAAAGTTGAGGATGCTTCGCCGGTCACCTTCCCTGGCTCCGGTGACCGGCAACCCAACTCCGATCACAATAACAAAAACCTAGTTTCTTCTTTGATGTGCAGGTGGTCGATAGTTGTTTGGTTGATGATCTCCTTTCACTATTTATCATGAATCTAAGAATTATAAAGATTATAAATTCAAAACTGAATTTAAGTTTGAAAATTGAAAAGATATTGATGGAGATATAGTCAGAGAAGAAGAAAGAGAAAAGTAGAGAGAGACTATACTTTATAGGGAAGTGTGTAAATGTAGGTGAGAGATGATTAGAAAGCTATGTAGAATGACTACATTACCCTTTATCCCACTAATAAAGACATTTCAATATATGGTGATGTGAAGGCATAAGGACCACAAGTAAGGTTTCTATAGTTTTCTCTCTAAGAAGAGTTTCTTATAGATACTTATATATATATATATATATATATATATATATATATATATATATATATATAAAGCAAAAAAAAAGACAAAAAGAGTAAAAAAAAAAAAAAGAATCAACTCGCTGCCAATAGGAGTCGAACCTGAGCCCTTGCCGTAAGCAAAGTGATACCCAAACCACTGCACTACAAGTCTTATTAGTTGAAAGTTTTGAAGACAAATAATATTTATACAATATTCAATCGGCATCTTCTTCCCCAAATAGTCTAACAAGAACCCTAACCCTAAGCAATTTTAATTAAGCCCAAATCAAATGAATTAACACTTGAAATCACGGGGCTATGGTTCGGAAATAATAACCAAACGAAATGGCAACAAGAATGAGGGCTTACAATGCTTGATTCGATCGGAATGGAACCTTGAATAGTCGAACAAAAAATCACAATTTAAGAGCTTTCTGGACGTGTTTTGCTACGTTTTTTGATGGGTTTGAAACGTGAAAAGGTGCAGAAACCGAATGGAATGATTGATTTATATAGTTATTAGGCTAAAATGAGTCATTGATTCACGAATTTAATTCCGGCGGTTTTAACATAAAACCCGGATTCAAAGTCTAATAATAACGCGTTATATGCGTTTTTTATGATGGAAATTCATTGCTATCAAGTGAAGAAACATATTGTAATCATTCTTATGAATTAAGAACGTCAAAATATTAAGATTGAACCTCGCCGGAAAAAGCTCCGGTCACCGGGATCCTCTTGTTAGGACAAAGAGGATTGGTGAAACCACTTTTGGAAACCTTAGTCTATTTCACTTCTGTCATTTTGGCTAAGTATAGAAGTACTGAAAAGAAAACAAAGAACTGCTGAAGAGAAGATATGAGAAGTGCTGAAGAAGAAACTTCATCAGAAGTTCTGAAGTCCAAACCAGACAAGTTCACTTCAGAAGTACTGAAGACAAACTACTCATCAGTAGTTTGTCATTCATCAGCACTTAGCATCAGATATTTTCCACCGCCTTTTGCATCAGTAGTTTTATTGTTTATTATTACTTTTAGCTGTATTTGTTAGTTTCAATGTTGCAACTTGTGCAACTTGTTTCTGTTGTTTCTGTACTTGCTTTTTGGGCAAGATACATGTATGTAATCGTCTATAAATAGGAGGCTTCAACCTTCTATTTTAGACATTGATTTTAATAGAAAAATCCTTCAAACACTTTCACCGTTCTATTCCATTTCAGTATTTATTGTGAATCTGTCTAAGTATCTAATTCTCATTTACTGCTTGGATTCATAATAAATACTTGTCATTTATTAGTTTCAATCATCAAGGGGGAGTAATAACTCTTCCTTAGTATAAAAAGTGTTGCTTTAACTTATACATTCCGCTGTGCTTATAATCTGATTTACAAGGGCTTGCTAAACACTTAAGTGTCAAGATAGCAAGTTCTTACTTAGCAAAAAGAGCAAACTGATCCAACAATTGGTATCAGAGCATTGGTTTATCTGATCACATATCAATCTAACAAATTGAGAATCAGACACAAAGCTCTTATTGATACTCAATAAAAAGATCAAAAGTTCACTTTTTACCAAACATCCATCACTTAAAAGAGTCATCTGACAAATTAATACTCTTTAAAATGGATCCACATAATACTGGTTCTGCCACTAAACCTGCCATGCTTGTGAGAAATGAATACAACATATGGCAAAAGAGAATGGCACATACCTTGTCACAAACCAACACAGGTTGTTGGAGATCTGTGATATATGGTCCTCACAAACCAGTAAATGTCAATCTTGAAACTAATGTTAAGGTCCCTAAGGACCCTAAAGAATATACAGATGATGATTTCCTAAAACTTGAGCTAGATGCAAAAGCATTCTCTATGTTGGCAATGGCTCTCCCAAATGAGATATACTCTGGCCTTTTACATTGTGAAAGTGCCAAAGAACTCTGGGATTGTCTTAAAGAACAGTTTGGAGGAACTGAAGAGGTGATTGCCAACACCAGAGAGATTTTAGCTCAACAATATGAGACATTTGCTCATATTAATGGGGAAACTTTAACTCAACAATTTGAAAGATTCTCCTCATTAATATCTGAGCTAAAGTTAAATGGTCAGACCTATACAACAATGTCTATGCTACATAGATTTTTAAGGTCTTTACCAGACAAATGGGAAACATACTCCATTGTTTTAAGATCCTCACCAGATTTTAGCTCCCTCACTCTTACAAAACTCCATGGGAGATTACTTACTTTTGAGAGAGAAATTGATCAAAAGAAGAAATTACAATCATCTGGTAAAACTGCTGATGACTACCTACCAGGTAGTACAGCACTTTTGGGACAAGATTCACCAACTTGTTCCTATGGATCTTATGACAATATTGACATAACAACTGGGATCTCATCAGAAAGATCTTTCCCAGGTTATGACAATAATGACCAAAGTCAAACTGCTGATAATCTATGTTTTATCATGGATGATTTGAAAAACTTTAGCAGTGATGACTTAGAAGAAAAGGACATTTTACACCAACTGGCCATGCTAAGCATTAAAACTAACAAGTTTTATAAAAGGTCAGGAAGGAAATTTCCAGGATTGACCAGTAATACAAAAATTGGTTTTGACAAATCTAAATTGAGATGTCACAAGTGTCAGAAGTTGGGACACTTTGCTAGAGAGTGTAGAAGCTCTAGCTTTAACCAATCACAATCTGGAAATAACTATAACCCCAATTATAATAGGAATAATGGAACTCAAGGGAGTGCTCATTTTGTACAGGCACAAGCTCCTCAACAGCAATACATGCCACAAGTACAATATGTTCAAGTGCCTGCTCAACAGATGCAGAGCCAACAATCAATCCCTCCCTTTTCAGCTGCTCAACATCCTCCACAGCCTCAACAACCCTCTCAACAAAGTCTTTTTACCTCAGGGTATGTTGACTGGAGCAGTCTCCCTTTTGACACCACAGAGTGCAATCCTGATGCAGACAACAAAGTGTTTGACATCAACTGGGGAGAACCAGACAATGGCAGAAAGAACTTTTCCTTAATGGCATTTGAAGGCTGTACTTCAAAATCTGCATTGTCACAGGTATCAAAAGAATCTTTGACAAAACTTTGCTCAAATTCTTGCAAAGAAACTTTTGCTCTCATAAGAGAGACAAATGTGCACTTACAAGGTAAAGCCAATGATTTAGAAAGAAAATACACACAGATAAAATGTGATTTAGAAAGAAAACTGTGTGCTAAAACAAAAGAAGTTTCTAAATTAACTGACTCAGCTATTGAAACCCAAGCACAAATTAAAATCATGCTAAATGACCTGGGAGATGTCAGACAAGAGCTTGCTGACACCAGGATCACATGTGAAAAATGGGTGGAATCTTGTAAGGGGTATCAATTATTGCTAAACAAACAAAGTGCTTCAAATGTTAAGTTTGGCATAGGATATCATCATGTTGAAACACCAACAGATTTCTCTCCCAAAACTACTGAAGATGGGAGAAGAATTGTTTCAAATGAAACTTCTGAAGGGAAAGACTGCACATCTTTCCATGAAAACTTTCTAAACAGAAATCCTGGCATTTTCAAAGAAAGTACTTCAGAAGTATTAACAAAATCTGACAACAAGCCATCAGTAGTTTCATCTACATCAGGAGTTGAGATCCTGAAAACTACTGATGAGCAAAATCTTTACACTAATGTCAGAAATTTGCCTTTAGATCAAAAACAAAAGGCAAAAGAGTGTGAAATTTGTGGTCTGTTTAACCACAAAACTGAATTTTGTAGATATAGAAAAGGAATTCAGTTCAATCAAAAAATTAAACAACAGGTTGTGGGAAATCAAATCAGAAATGATCATGAAAGAATCTTTAAACCCAAGAAACAACAACCTGAAAACACCTTTTCTCAGAAAAGGATAAGATCTCAACCAAAATCTTTTTCTCAAAATTCTTTGTCAGTAGTTAGACCTGAATCATCAGCAGTTTCACAAACTGCTGAGATACAAAATCTAATGAACATGGTACAACTACTGATGACCAAGGTTGATAGTGGTCCTGAAAAGGATACCACCATGGTTCTTAATGAAAAATCCATTGCCAAAAAGACATGGATTTCTCAACCTGGTCAAGAACAAACTGTAACTGTTCTCAAGAGCAAACCCAAAGCCAAACAGGCTTGTGTTCCTAGATCTAACTAATTTGCTATTTTGTGCAGAGAGTTTCCAGGGGCTTAAACAGCATATGGTATGTTGATAGTGGAGGCTCTATGCACATGACTGGATGCAGATACCTGATAAACAACTTTATCAGCCAAAGAGAAGGATCTGTGTCCTTTGGGAACAATGCTAAGGGATATGTGCTAGGACATGGCAATGTCTCCTCTGGCAAAATACAGTTTAACAAGGTCAATCTGGTGGAAAACCTTGAATACCACTTGCTGAGTGTGTCACAAATGTGTGATAAAGGATATTCTTCCTTTTTCACAAAGACAGCATGCAAGATCATCTCACCAGAAGGCCAGAAGTTGATAGAGAAGATCATTGAAGATCATACTTTGCTGATTGCCAAAAGATGTGGCAATGTCTATGCAGTGGACATTGAGAAAGACAAAGTATTGAACAACACTGCCTGTTTCTTCTCAAGGGCATCAACTTCAGAAACAGATCTCTGGCACAGGAGACTTGGCCATGTGAACTTTAAAACCATAAATAAAGTCACAAAAATGGGCTTGGTCAGAGGTCTACCTTTGAAAGTATACCAGTGTCAAGAACACTGTGTGTCCTGTTTAAAGGGAAAACAGCATAAGTCCTCCTATAAGTCTATTGAAGAATCAAAAACAACTGCATGTCTTCAACTACTCCATATGGACTTATTTGGACCTGTCAAGATTATGAGCCTTGGTAAAAAGAAGTACTGCTTAGTCATCATTGATGATTACTCAAGATTCACATTGGTATTCTTCTTATTCTCCAAGGATGAGGCTGCTGAAATCATCAAGTTCTTCATTCTACAAGTAGAGAAACAATATTCTCTATCTGTCAAAACCATTAGAAGTGATAATGGGACAGAGTTCAGGAACAAAACTCTGGATGAATTCTGTTTGTCTAAAGGGATTATTAGACAATACAGTGTTCCCAGAACTCCTGAACAAAATGGTGTAGTAGAAAGGAAGAACAGAACATTAATAGAAGGAGCAAGAACAATGTTAGCTGATTCTGGACTGCCCTTGTACTTTTGGGCAGAAGCAGTTAACACATCATGTTATGTTCAGAATAGAGTTCTTGTGGTCAAGAGACATTCCAAGACTGCCTATGAAGTTCTTCATGGCATGAAGCCCCTTATCTCCTTTTTCAGGGCTTTTGGGTGTCAATGTTTCATCTTGAACATCAAGGAATCTATTTCAAAGTTTGCTGCCAAAGTTGACTCAGGTTACTTTCTTGGTTACTCTTCAACTAGAAAAGCCTACAAGGTTTTTAATTCTCACACCAGGATAGTAGAAGAAACATTGAATGTCAAGTTCAATGAGTCAAAACACACTCTTATTCCAGCACATCCTGCTGAACTCTTTGACCTTGACAACTTTCACTTTGGACCTGAAAAGACTGTTACTCCTTCCAAACCTACTTATTATGGTGATCAAAGGTTTGAAGATGAGGATCCTACACCATGGACTCCTCAAACAGTCATTAAGTCAACTTCAACACCATCAGATGTTTCACAAACTTCTGATCCAACAAATACTGAAGGCCAAACTCAAACATCTGCTTCAGCACCTGCAACTACTGAAGAAACTAAAACTGCTGAACCAGATATTATTGACCTCAGTAGTTTGTTTGAAGAACAAGAGCCACCTACACCTATCAGTGGTTTACAACAACTGATTGAACACAGAGATCATCCACTTGATCAAGTCATGGGTGATATAGCTTCAGGTGTTCTCACCAGAAACCAGCTCTCCAACTTTTGCCTATTTTCAGCCTTTATCTCACAGTTGGAACCAAAGAAGTACCAGGAAGCCCTCAAAGACAATAATTGGGTGCAAGCTATGCAAGATGAACTGCTTCAGTTCAACAAGCAACAGGTCTGGGAAATCTGTCCCTTACCTCCAAACAAGCAACCAATTGGCACAAGATGGGTTTTCGGGAACAAACAAGATGAAGCTGGCATGATAATCAAGAACAAGGCAAGACTGGTAGTTCAAGGGTACTCTCAAGAAGAGGGAATTGACTATGATGAAACCTTTGCTCCAGTTGCAAGGCTTGAGGCCATCAGGTTATTTCTGGCCTATGCCATTTCCAACAAAATTAAAGTTTATCAAATGGATGTGAAAAGTGCATTTTTGTATGGAAAAATAAAAGAGGAGGTGTATGTCTGTCAGCCACCTGGGTTTGAGGATCCTTCTCATCCTGAGTGGGTGTACAGACTTGACAAAGCTCTTTATGGGCTCAAACAGGCTCCAAGGGCCTGGTATGATACACTCTCCACCTTTTTACTCAAAAATAACTTTACAAGAGGTGCCATTGATAAAACTCTTTTCATTAAACATGTTGGAAATCATGTCTTACTTGTTCAAATTTATGTTGATGATATCATTTTTGGTTCAACAAACACAAAACTGTGTGATGATTTTAAGAAACTCATGCAATCAAAATTTGAGATGAGTACCATGGGAGAACTGCAGTACTTTCTAGGACTGCAGATCAAGCAACAAACAAATGGAACTTTTATACATCAATCAAAATATGTTAAAGAATTATTGAACAAATTTTCCTTAAAAGACTGTAAATCATGTTCCACTCCCATGACACCAATCACACAAGTTGAACATGATGATCAAGGAAAACAGGTTGATCAAACCATGTACAGATGCATGATAGGTTCCCTTTTATACTTAACTGCTTCTAGACCAGATATTATGTTTTCAACATGTGTCTGTGCTAGATATCAATCAGCACCAAGGGAATCACACCTTATAGCAGTCAAAAGAATTTTCAGATATCTGAAAGGAACTCCAACACTTGGAATTTGGTATCCTGCTTCAAGCAATACCAAGTTATCAGCTTTTTCAGATAGTGACTATGCAGGGTGTAAGATGACAAGAAAGTCAACATCTGGTGGTTGTCAATTCCTGGGTAACTGTCTAGTGTCATGGCAATCAAAGAAGCAAACATCTGTTGCAACTTCAACTGCTGAAGCTGAATACATTGCAGCTGCAAGTTGTACATCACAGATACAATGGCTCCAATATCAACTTCTTGATTATGGAATCAAATAGACCAAGACACCTTTGTTTGTAGACAACAAATCTGCCATTAGCATCATTCAAAATCCGGTACAGTTCTCAAAAACCAAACATATTGAGATCAGGTACCATTTCATAAGAGATTGCTATGAAAAAGGCAAGATTGAAGTGAAGCAAGTAGCAACAGCTAATCAAATAGCTGACATCTTCACAAAACCCCTTGACACATCAACATTTCAGAAGTTAGTATCCATGCTTGGGATGCTAAATTTGTAAGTGTTTATTTTATTATTTTGCAAATTTTCATTTTTCACTTACAAACAGACAAAAAGTCTGAAACAAAACTTCTGAAAAGAGAGAAACTACTGATGAACAAAACATCAGTATGGGGTTAATTTCTGAAAAGTGTGTAACTTCTGATAAAATAACCTTCAGAAGTTATGAATAAAAGTATTTATAAAAACATTTCTCATCAGCTGTTAAAACTACTGAAGAGGAAATGGGAACTACTGGTGAAGTAATCCTTCATCAGCAGTTTAGTCAAAAGGGCAAATCTGACTTTTCCCATCATCAGAGGTTTGACCTAATCAGTTTAAAACTTCTGATAAAAAGATTTTTAACCAAAGGCGGTTTAAAAACTTCTAATAAAGAAGATTCAAGCGGTTAAAACTTCTAATAAATACCTTTTCTCCACACTTATCCTTTCAAACTCAAAATATCCCTCCTTCTCTCTCAAAAACTCTCTCAATAACCTAAAACCTGCAAATCAACTGTTCGATCAAAACCCAAAACCACATGGCTCTCGTTCTAAAGCAGGGACACAATCAAAGGGCCTTTCTTGAAAAACAAGAAGGCTGGTCCCAATACGATGAGATCATTGATCTTGTCGTAAAATCCCAATATTTTACTGCTCTCACAATAAACCCACCAATTCACACTGAAACTCTGAATGAGTTCTGGGCAAATGCTGAGACGGTGACGGCGGATGATGAAGTCATTTCCCTCAACTCAAGAATAAAAGGGAAACCACTGACCATCACACCGGCCACACTGGCAACAAGACTGGGTCTGGATGATGTAACTGCCCCTGACCATGTTGCTAATTCTGATATTCACCTAACCATGACAGAGTGTGGTTATCAAGGTACTCTCTCCCGTGCTACTATCTTCAAAAAATATTTTGAACCAAAATACAAGCTTTTGTTTCATTATATTATTATGTGTTTGAGTCCAAAAACAGGGTCTTATGACCAGATGCCCTCCACTTTTCAACCAATATTTCATTCCATTGTGAATGAAACTAAATTCAGGGCATCAAAACTATTTTTCAATGAGTTGGTGTTACATCACAATAATACCAAGAAAAAGTTTTTGTTGTACCCAAGGTTCATTATGCAATGCATAATAAGGGAATTGGGTAATGAGGTGCTTGTGGGAAAAATTTCAACTTTAAATCCTTTAACATCACAAGCATACTCAAGGCATAACAAACCGGCTGCCTGGCCAGAAGATGATCAGGGAGAACAACAACAAGTCCCCCTGAAGCCCACATCTTCCAAACTCACACCACCAAAAGCCAAAAAGCCCAAGCCAACAAAGACAAAAACCCACCAACCCAAAAGAAAAGCTGTTCAGGAGGTTGAGATGCCTGAACATGCTCATGAGCAGTCTGCTCTTCAAATAGGTGAGACTGAAACACCCTCTCAGTCTCATCCATCTCAAACCCCACCAAGAGCACCCATAACCATTTTATTCAAAAGAAAACGACTTAGAAAAACCATTGAAACTCATTCTTCTTTTGAAACAGCTGAACAACAAATTTCACCTATTGCCCAAACTACTGAACCAACCCCTCAAATTTCTGAACCAGAGGCAATAGAAATTGCCAAACTTCTCTCTGGGCTAAAAGAGAAGGTCCCATCTGATTATGTCAGTCCCCTACAACCACAACAAACAGGGTACATAATCACAACATTAGACATGGATGTGGACATCTCTAGCCCTATCCCAAGAGATGAGGGTGGACCAGAGTCTTTAAGCCCAATTTTAGAGACTCTTGGGGCATCTGAGGCTGCTACTACTCAGTTACCACCCATTGGTGGATCTGAGGATAGAAGTAACATAGCTAAAAACTCAGATGTGGCAACTACTGATGAAGGCTTAATGCCTGAAGTAGGAAATCCTCAGAACCAAGAACAAGAGGTTCATGAGAGAACTGAGTTGGGCTCAGCTCATGATTTAACTAAGACAGTCCTCATTGAGGGCAACATCAGGGATTCAGATGATTCCATTAATTTGGATGATGTTTCACAAACACAAACTACTGAATTGACGGCACTTTATGAAGGTCCTGTTTCAGGGGTATCCAGGCTCAAGAAGCCAGTCACCCCTGCACAGGTTAAAGCCCACTCAATCCCTAAAACCCCTAGAGTGGCATCCTCTGTACAACATGAGGATCTCCCAAAAACACCCCCTTCACAACAAATGCCTACCCAATTCCCTGGGCAAACAAGCATAGACCTGAACCAGCTATGCAGCCCAGAGGGTCCCCTGTACCACATGATGAACACTCTCATCAGAAATCACTTCCAAACATACACAGCTAACTTGGAGCTGTCTATCAAGAATCAATTTGGAGTGATCAAGACAAAGATGAATGATCTGTCCAACAAGATAGACTTCAACAGCAAACAGATTGCTCATCTTCAAGGACAATTCTCCCAACCCTTAACTTCAAAAGTTAAACTTGATGAATCCAAAAAGGGGGAGAAAATTAGGGAACCTAAGGAGTCATTCCAAGCCAGGATAAGGGCAAGAGTGGCCATCCTTGAAAGAGATCAAAAAGATCAAGCCAGGAAAGAAAAACTGGCCAAACAGTTTGGTGTCTCAGTGGAAGAGATTGAAGCCACAGAAAAAGAAGATGAGACCCAAACCTCTGAAGATTCCCTAAGGCACAATGAAGAAACTTCTGATGGCAAAAGTTCTGATGAAGAATCAGAAAGTACTGAAGACAATCCTTCAGTAGTTGACAAACCATCAGCAGTTGTCAACCCATCAGAGGTTAACACTTCCAAACCTCAAACTGCTGACCCTTCCAGAACCACTGCTCCCATTCAACCAACATCTAATCCTATCAGGCCTACAACTGTTACAACAATGACTGTACTAAACCCTTCTCCTATCTCTCAATCAGCTGAATTATTAGAGAAGAGCTTAGTTGCAGCCAACAAGAATGTAACACCCCAACCGATGGCGGAAACATCGGGATGTCACGTATTGATGATTGTTCAGTAGCTCATGGTGAATAATAGATTTCATTAAATAAGTTACATTGTTTTACATGAATTTGTACATCGAATTGAATAAAACTAAGAAAACATCTTCAAGCATCAATCAAATCTTCAAACAAGTAGAACCTGAAACATGTTAAGTTGAAAATGTTTTGGGTCAACAAAAGTTGGTGAGAATTACATAGGTTTTGATAATAGAATAAAATTTGTTGTGCAATTCATGTGTCATGGCAATCTAGTCCATATGCGAAAACATACTAGAAGTAAATCGAGTGCATAATCAACCTTGTTGACTGTTGTAATTGTGGTACATCCCATACGCTCATGGTTCACTCGTTTAAATTGCAGTAACAAACACCCACGCAACCTTTGTAGGAGGCACGTATCCGGGTGGGATTGTCAGTCCAATAGATCTATCAATGTATACCGTTTGGCTGATGAATGTTTATGCTAGAATTGTGCTTACCCTAGTCATGTTCAAGACATAATGCAACATAGAAATACACATAGACACATTGATGATTGAATTGCATAAATATTGTTGTAACATGTTTCACCCCAAAAATGGTGATAAATAGAAAAGGGGCTATGTAAAACTCACCTTAGCAAAATGTTGTATTTGTTGATAAATAGAATAGTGTGTTGCCCAAATATATCAAGAATCACCCTATAACAAGGTAATAAATATGTCTAAGTCTATCAAGTCTATAAGTTTCTAGGGCTTTGAATTGGGGATAAATGCTCGTTTGATTATAATTAAAAATGCTTGATAATTTAGAGAATATTTGTAATTAAATAACCAAAAATCTTTTTATGACATTTAAATCTAAGAAGGTCACAAGAATGTGTTTAAAGTATAAAAATAATTTTTATAAAATTATTTTCTTTAAAATAGAATATTAATTCTATTTATAAAAATTTGTCAAAATTTAACTTTAATATTTAAAAATACAAAAGTTAAAGAATTATTAGTTTAAAATTCATATTTCTCTTCTAAATATTCAGAAATAATTTGTATAAATTTTTGGTGCAAAAATACCAAAAATTTGATTTATTATGATTTAATTATGATTAAAACTAACAAAAATTGATTAAAAATATTAAATAAATGATTTTTCAGAAATAAAAATCATTTCTGAAAAGCTTAAGGTTATAAAAACTTAGAATAATTTTTGTGGAAATTTATAAGATCGTTTAGATATTTTTATAGAATTTTATAAATATAATAGAATAAAATTGATTTAATTATTAATTATATTAAATAAATGAATTTTTGAAAACTAAAAATTGTAGGTGGAACATTTATATCAAATTAACTAAAAGTAATTTTTTTTAGAATTTATAAAAGAGTTATAATATTTAAAAACGAATTTATAAGATTAAATGTATTATATATAATTAATTGATTTGCTTAAAAACAAAATCAAGAAAAAGGTTTGTCCAACCCGGGACTCGAACCCGCGTGGACCAGCAGCCGAGCACCAGACACAACCACCTGGTCTAGACCAGTGGTTGTGTTTGGTTGTGGTTTATATAAAATAAATACAAGCATAAGAAGTGTTCTTCCCCAAATATTCAATCACGAGCCCTAGCTTTTCCAATCAAGCGATTCACACATCAATAACCTGATTAATCTTAGGGTTTTTGATGTGTGAATGCCGATGATCAAAACCCATAAAAATAATCACACTTACAACGTAGTATCGATCTTGAATGCGCAGTCAACCTAAAAGTCAAACGCGTTTGAAAAATCAAGAATAGAAGATGATTGTGAAAAATTGGAGGTTAAGAGAGATGTAATGGCGAGTTAGTAGTGCTCGTGAACGATCAATTTATAGTGTAATCGTCTGGAACGCTGAATTGGTAAGGTTGACTTAGTGTTTAATGTTGACGCGTCAAAAACACATAATTGGTATGAATTAAACGCTAATTGAACGTGTAATGATAGTTGATAGGCCGGTAATCACGAATCAATGGTCAAACCATGGTTATTATGTGTTAATTAGGCCAATTAAAATGGTCAAAAGAAGAAAAAAAGAAGAAATATATATATATATATATATATATATATATATATATATATATATATATATATATATATCGCTGCTGATGCTGTTTGTTCGTGGAAAGGAAAAAGGAAAAAGGAAAGGAATTAAGCGCATTTATATAAATCAAGTTGGAATTAAAACAAGACTTACGTGTGGCTCAGCTGGTTAGCTCGTGTGTGTGTGTATGAAGGGTCCCCGGTTCGATACCCGGCTGGGACTATTATTTTTTTTTTGATTAAAACAGACACAAGGGGAGGGGGTTGGGCCTTGGTTGTGGGCTTCTGGTATAGGGTTTGGGCTGGGATGGCTTGGGTAAATGGGCTACGGGTTTTGGGTAAGCAAATCACAACTCAAATTATCTAGTATATGTTATAATTATGATTATTATTATTATTATTATTATTATTATTATTATTATTATAGATCTTTGTATATATATAAATATATATATATATATATATATAAAATGCTACAAAATAAATAATAATAAAACTAGTCGTTTAAATCCAAATTATTGGTAACGTATAATTATTAAATGCGTAATGTTACAAAGAAGGCCAGAGAAGATCTGATTTGGAAAACTCTGGAAGAAAGGGATGATCTAGATTTAAGCCATGAAGAAAAACTTCAGGCTTATGAAGCTGAACTACAAAGGCAGGCTAGGCTTGATGAGATTGCTGAACAAGATAAAAGACAACAACTGGTGTCTTACATTACCAAGAACAGCAAGACTAAAGCCTATACACTCAAAGGACTCTCTATGCAAGAGCTGACAAGAAGGGCACAACTGCTTGCAGATAAACTGGCCACTAGCAAAGAAGGAAAGGCCAAGAGAGCCCAGATAATAGAAGAGTTAGTAGCAGAGTATCATTACAAACTATTAACCACTTAAACAAAATAAATCTAGTAACTCTATACATTGAGTACAAAAAAGAAAACGTTATTAAAAAGTTTTTCTACATATTTTTCTCGGCTTCCTTCGACTTCGTTTGTTAACATATGTTAACTAGTGGGGGTCTTCGTTATCAACTGCAAAACAATAGATGAGATATTAACCGGTGTGACCAACTCATCATCTAACATACTAAAATAGGAGTAACACATGTTACTCGGGGCCCAAATGTGAACATGTGTTAACAAACACAATCACACATTATGTCTTAACATGTGTGATCTATGACCCTTCCAACTCATCATCTAACATACTAACATAAAAAACTGATTTAAAGAATAGTAAATCGAAAAATCTTGTGGCATCATGTGTTGCCATGATCTATGACCCTTCCAACTCATTATCTAACATGCTAAACAGGAGTAACACATGTTAGTCGGGGCCCAAATGTGAACATGTGTTAACAAACACAATTGTGGTACAAAAAAAACATACGTTGTATTGTTTAACTGGGTGTAAAATACCAAAATTATACCGAAAGCAAAACACCAATCACACATTATGTCTTAACATGTGTTACCACCTCATTTGACTTGCTTGCTGACCGTACACATAGAAACCTATTTTTCTAAACATCAGGTTAGGAATAACACATGTTTAACAGTGGACTAAATATGGAAAATAACACCTACAATCCATTATAGGGCTATATAAATATTTGATAACACATGTTACTCTTTGCAAACAACACAATAACAACCTTAAAACATAACACATGTTACATATTCTGACAAATAACATACAAAACAAGGACACAACCACAACAACATTACACAAGCCAATAACATATTTACATGAGATTCTGCCTAACACTCTTTGCTTAGAAAAAGAAAGAAAAAAAAAACTCAACTCCAGAGAAGGATCCACTTCTTAGGTTCGAGTCAACATAACCCACCGCCGCCACAACCACCACCACTAACTCCCACGTCGTAAAACCCAGATCTGAGCAATACACAAGATAGAGAGATAGAGAGAGATAAAGACGAAGAGAGAGACAGAGAGAGATCTGAGCATACCTTCGCCAGTCACCTTCCCCGGCTCCGGTGACCTGCAACCCTACTCCAATCCCAACAACCAAAAAAATCATGATAAAAAAACAATGGATATAAAATTAAAGTATACAAACTTCGGTTGTTTAAAGAGAACATTAAAAGAAACTAAGAGAGAGATGGGAAAGAGAAGAGAGAACTTTAAGAAAGAGAAAGTTGAGGATGCTTCGCCGGTCACCTTCCCTGGCTCCGGTGACCGGCAACCCAACTCCGATCACAATAACAAAAACCTAGTTTCTTCTTTGATGTGCAGGTGGTCGATAGTTGTTTGGTTGATGATCTCCTTTCACTATTTATCATGAATCTAAGAATTATAAAGATTATAAATTCAAAACTGAATTTAAGTTTGAAAATTGAAAAGATATTGATGGAGATATAGTCAGAGAAGAAGAAAGAGAAAAGTAGAGAGAGACTATACTTTATAGGGAAATGTGTAAATGTAGGTGAGAGATGATTAGAAAGCTATGTAGAATGACTACATTACCCTTTATCCCACTAATAAAGACATTTCAATATATGGTGATGTGGAGGCATAAGGACCACAAGTAAGGTTTCTATAGTTTTCTCTCTAAGAAGAGTTTCTTATAGATACTTATACTATATATATATATATATATATATATATATATATATATATATATATATAAAGCAAAAAAAAAGACAAAAAGAGTAAAAAAAAAGAATCAACTCGCTGCCAATAGGAGTCGAACCTGAGCCCTTGCCGTAAGCAAAGTGATACCCAAACCACTGCACTACAAGTCTTATTAGTTGAAAGTTTTGAAGACAAATAATATTTATACAATATTCAATCGGCATCTTCTTCCCCAAATAGTCTAACAAGAACCCTAACCCTAAGCAATTTTAATTAAGCCCAAATCAAATGAATTAACACTTGAAATCACGGGGCTATGGTTCGGAAATAATAACCAAACGACATGGCAACAAGAATGAGGGCTTACAATGCTTGATTCGATCGGAATGGAACCTTGAATAGTCGAACAAAAAATCACAATTTAAGAGCTTTCTGGACGTGTTTTGCTACGTTTTTTGATGGGTTTGAAACGTGAAAAGGTGCAGAAACCGAATGGAATGATTGATTTATATAGTTATTAGGCTAAAATGAGTCATTGATTCACGAATTTAATTCCGGCGGTTTTAACATAAAACCCGGATTCAAAGTCTAATAATAACGCGTTATATGCGTTTTTTATGATGGAAATTCATTGCTATCAAGTGAAGAAACATATTGTAATCATTCTTATGAATTAAGAACGTCAAAATATTAAGATTGAACCTCGCCGGAAAAAGCTCCGGTCACCGGGATCCTCTTGTTAGGACAAAGAGGATTGGTGAAACCACTTTTGGAAACCTTAGTCTAATTCACTTCTGTCATTTTGGCTAAGTATAGAAGTACTGAAAAGAAAACAAAGAACTGCTGAAGAGAAGATATGAGAAGTGCTGAAGAAGAAACTTCATCAGAAGTTCTGAAGTCCAAACCAGACAAGTTCACTTCAGAAGTACTGAAGACAAACTACTCATCAGTAGTTTGTCATTCATCAGCACTTAGCATCAGATATTTTCCACCGCCTTTTGCATCAGTAGTTTTATTGTTTATTATTACTTTTAGCTGTATTTGTTAGTTTCAATGTTGCAACTTGTGCAACTTGTTTCTGTTGTTTCTGTACTTGCTTTTTGGGCAAGATACATGTATGTAATCGTCTATAAATAGGAGGCTTCAACCTTCTATTTTAGACATTGATTTTAATAGAAAAATCCTTCAAACACTTTCACTGTTCTATTCCATTTCAGTATTTATTGTGAATCTGTCTAAGTATCTAATTCTCATTTACTGCTTGGATTCATAATAAATACTTGTCATTTATTAGTTTCAATCATCAAGGGGGAGTAATAACTCTTCCTTAGTATAAAAAGTGTTGCTTTAACTTATACATTCCGCTGTGCTTATAATCTGATTTACAAGGGCTTGCTAAACACTTAAGTGTCAAGATAGCAAGTTCTTACTTAGCAAAAAGAGCAAACTGATCCAACACCTCTCGCCGGAAAAATGAGGGAAGGAAAAAAAAAGAGAAGTTTCAGTTTTTAAACTTTGATCTTTTGGCACAAATAGTCCCTCTATACTTAACCTAGTCAGTTTGAACACTATTTAGTTATCTTTTTCTTTATAAAAGCTAACTAACTTAACCAAGATATCTAAACTTAACATAAAAGTTTTTAAAGCTTTTCAAATCTTTTTATGAACTTTAAATGCTCAAGATTTAATCAAAATTTGAAATGAACAATCTCTATAAATGACGCATCATTATTAGGTTACGACTAGAATACGTATTTTAAATGTAAACACTTCTAGTTAAAGAAGGAAAAAAATGTAACTATAAAAGAACTCACGTTTTTTTATAAGGACTAGTTTTGACAAACAGATAAAAGATGAGGGTCACGGATTGCCACAAACGAGGAGAGAGTTTGTGTATGTTGGTGGATGGAATTAGTGGGTAGCAAAGGGAGCCGAACACGAGAAGGTGCTCGTAGGAGGGTGTGCGGTGGTAGAGGAGTTCCGTTGGTGAGTGGTATTGGTGTGTTTTACCAGGTATGATGTTGTAGAGATAGGTGGTGACATCAAGGGCATGATGCCAAAATTGTGTGTGTGTGTGGGGGGGGGGGGGAGGGAGGGAGGTTTGCGTGGGCAAGGGAAGTGCGAACCATGTTGTTTATGGTTCGTATTTTTCGCTCCACCTTGCCATTTTGAGAGGAGGTGTGTGGACATGTTAGGCGAAAAATCATGCCATTTTGGGCACAAAATTGTTTAAAGGCATTATTGACGTATTCTGTGACATTGTCACATTGGAAGGTTTTTATTGGTTTGCCAAATTGTGTTTTTATCATGTTTGCAAAGTGAGAAAAATGTTAAATACCTGTGATTTATTTGCTAAAGGTTATGTCCACAGAAAATTGGTGTGGTCATCCAAAAATAATATGTAATACCGGTGACCTTCGTTAGTGAGGACAGATGATGTCCAAAGATCACTATGTATTATATCAAATGGTGCAACAGTGCAAGTAGTAGATGCATGGAATGGTAAACGAATGCTCTTTCTCAAAATACAAGAGTGATAAATGTTTGTATTATTATTAGAACTAACATCAATAGACCTAGAGTGTTTCAAGGAACTCAAAAGGTTTGGGCCTGGATGACCAAGCCGTTGATGCCATAATTGTTGAGAAAGAGCAGCAAAAGCAAAATGAGAAGTGCGTTGTGTGGCGGGAGGTGGCAGCAATGGATATAGATCACCACTGTTGTTGCATCGAATGATAGGGATCCGGGTCTTGAGATCCTTCACAAGAAAACCAAATGAGTCAAATTTTATAGAAAGAGAATTGTCGATGGTCAGTTTTCAGACAGAGATTAGGTTTTTGATTAGTTTAGGTGAGTATAGGACATTGTTTAATTTAAAGGGTAGGTAGGGTGGTGGTAAGCGGGTATTGCCCTGTCCTGTGACCGGAATGGTATTACCATCACCGACAATGATATATTGATTAGAAACATTATTAGAACAAGATTAGGAATTACCTGATGGTTGGAGATAGTGACCGCCTGCGCCACTATCCATAATAAAGTTCCAATCCGGTGGGTTCAAGGACATGGTGTACATGGCCTGTTCAATGTTGGTCAGTGTGTAGGCGGCATGAGCGGAATTAGGCCTCAAACCAAGTATCCTAGCCTGAGTTGTTGATGGGTTTTGGGCCGTAGTGGGGCAGGGGTAGGGCGGTGTAGACCAACCGGCCCAATGTTTTTGAGGTGAGGAGCCGGCCCAAGTATGCGGTGAATAATTATTAGGGGCCCAATTTTGTGAATACCCCATATTAGTTTACTAAGGAGTGGGCGGCCAGTGGGGACCAAAAGACAATTGATTTCCCTGTGAAACAGTGCCTCTTCCTCGTGACCATAGAGCTCTGCCACGGCCGCGGCCCCTGCGACCACGACCACGGCCACACTCGAAGTAGTATTCAGCACGGTAATTGTTATGGGATGGGGGTGTGGATGTAGGGTTCGATGGTCAAGATTTGGTGGTAGTGTGCAAAGCGGCTCTGGCGGTCTTCGAAGCCTGTTGAGCCTGAGCAGCCTTCCAATTTTCATGCATACAGTTGGGATCTGATTTCATAAAAGGAGGGTAAAGGCTTTGTGTTGTTGAGAATGGTACCGATGGTTTTGTATGCTTCGGTGAGACCGTCAATGGTCTTAAGAGAGAGATCTTGGTCATTGATAACTCACATAATTAACATATAAAACGGGCATAAATAGTCTCATAATAGGATACAACTAAGGTTATATTATTAATATTTGATACTTAATTCGTTCCTATTTGTATTTATCATGAAAATGGAGCTCCGAGACAGAAACAGAGGATTTCCGGGTAAAAACAGGCTAAATCGGGAGATTCCTGAAGATACGAGACTTTCAGCTAGTTCACTGTATGTTTTGAAGACAATCCCGGGACTTAAACAATGCTAAAATCAGTCCCGGAGTGACCAATCACGCCCACGCACACTTGCACGAAGGTCCTGCACGTAAGAGAACAACGCAGCAAACTTGGAGAGCAAGAAAACAAAGGCATCAGCATATGCACGCCCGTGCTCAGACCAAAAGTACAGACAATGTCTGCCATGCAGCAACAGAACGTACGTGAGACAACAAGCACACCCCTAACACTCTTGGGCACGCCCGTGCTTCCCCTGGAACTCTATAAATAGCAAGCTAACCCCCACCATTTGTTCATCCCTTCACACCTTGACTTGAGCCTTCTTTGGTCGACTTCCAAGAGTCTTCTAGAGGTCTTGGGGTCTTGTGGGAGGCCTTATGGCCATCCTAACACACCCAACAAGGCTAGGCCCCGTCCTACCTTAATCATTAAGGCCAAGTAAGGGATCGTAGAGTAGTATGCAATAAACATCGAGGGTCGTGAGGATCATGAGAGACTACATATCACTTGGAGATGGAGAGCTTGTCTATGAGCAGCCATGATCCTTGTGTTGATCATTTCTATGATTGTATCCTCCTATTATTCACAAACCCGCTTCAATTTGTAGACTTTTATTATTAATAGTAGTAGTTTATTTTTAGTTATTTGTTGTGTTATCTTCTTCTAATCTTTATTTGTTTATCTTTGTGACAGGTTTGAATGATGATTAACTTAATAACTTAAATCAACCTTAACTTGATTAATTAACTAGAGGCTTAATCAGCTTCTGGTAGTCCCGAGCTAGATCCAAGACGAGGAAACCGGTAGTGAGACAGATCCCTCGGGCTTCTGATATCCAAACCGGATTCTAAGCAATGGTTTCTGAAGTGGACCAGATCTGAGTGACACGTTTCAGGTTCTTACCAGATGATTGAATGATCTTTTTGGCAAAGGATGGTTTCCCTACGTGCGCACCAGTGATCTCCAGATTGCACGCCTTTAGGATTATGTGACGCCTTATGGGTTGGGTAATTAAGTCATCATTTATTTAAAACCAACTTTATATTTAATTGATCAATAAATAATAAAGTGTCACTTAAAAGATAAATAAAATAAAGATTATTTATCTAGTTCTCGTTAGTACAACACCGTTAACCAATGGGGGCCCGAGTGCCTGAGACAACCGTAAGAGAGATCCTTCGGTCTTCATGACCGTTAACCTATTAGGGGATCTGAGATTGCCAGGAAAAGATACCTTTCGGTACGGAACGCAAGAACTAAGGGAGGTGTACGGTGTCCCGGTTCGGGAATGAAGCCTCCAATTCAAGAAGATGATAAGTTCGAGGACCAGAGACGTGACCGCGGTTTGAGGAGCCCACTATACGCGAGGCCCTGGCGGAGTACCCCAGGTGGACACACGCCGGAAAGGTTCTGCATTCTACTCAGTAGTCGCCTCCGCTTCTCTATCAATGAGTCAACACTTCAAGATCACTCTCGTCTTCCACACAATTAATTAACTTAAATTATTAATTTTAATAATAAATTTAACTACTTATACGGAGGGCCCCGAGATGTGTATATCTATCTACTATTTTATTTTATAAAATCAAACCTTTTTCAAAAAAAAAAAAAAAAACTATTTTTATTAAAGAACCCCTCCGTTTTATTTTCTTTTTAAAACCCGATCGATTAAATGATAAAAGGTTGAGTAGGGGAAAGTGTGAACTCTGGAATACGATACTCAATACTTACCCCAAAGACTATACTATGCACGTCAGGTTCTCTGCCTATGTGTTGGTTTTAGTTTCTAAAGTAATTATTGTTTACTTTATAAATTTGAAACTTTGTTAATGAGGGTTTAGTAAAATTAGTCGTTTCCCCCAAACCACTGTTTTGGGATTGATAAATCAAAGTTTTTAGCACTGGGGAAATTGACATCTTTTTAATTGCTAAAACCAAACGCATCAGTCATCCACAGGGGCATCAATGCTAGCCAGTTGGTCGGCCAGAGTCTTTAGTTCTTGGCAGTAGTCGGATATAAAGGTGAAGTTTTCAAGGCGAGTGTTCGAGAAATTTTGTTTCAGAAATAGAGCCCGTACCGCCTTATTGTCCTGGAAGAGGTTTTCGAATGCTTTCCAGGCACCGTGGGCAGTGGTTCCGGGTTTGAAGAAGGTGTTTAGGATACCTTGAGAGACGGTACCATACATCCATTGTAGGACGATGGCGTCGAGCCGCTCCCAAGATTCGGTAGGTGGGGGTGGGGGAGGTGGAGGTGTCATGGTGGATTTTGGTGATTCGGTGGATTCAGACTGTTTTTGTGCAGATGAGGAGGATTCGACAGGGATGGTTTGGGTGGTTCTGGGTTCAAGGTGGTCGGCAACAAGGAAGGCGCGACATTGGATGCGGAATAACTCCGACCAAGCACCATAGTGGGCGGATTCCATCTCCAACATAATCTGTATAAACGATTTAATGTTGGAAACGGTGAGGGCGGGATGTATTTTGTCATCCATTAGAAGAAGTGATATGGGAGGAGGATGAATAAACTGTCGAGATGGTTAGGAAGGATGTGCAGCGATGCTGCAGAAAAAAGAAGAAGAAAAGAATGGGTCAGAGGCGGCAGAAGGTGGGATAGGTTAGGGTTGACCAGGACTTTGATACCATGATAGAGATAAAGTGTTTTGGTAATTGGGTCCTTGCCCTTCACATTCACAATCATCCGTATATATTGTTCAATTTTTTTTGTTTTTTTTTAAAGGCGAATTTCTTGCTCCTTGTGAGACTAAAGGAGACTTGAACTTAAGACTTCACACTTTTAGTGTATTAAAAGACTTTGCCTTACCACTGGACCAGCAACCCCAATGGCGTTCATTTTTTTTTTTTTTTTTTGTTAAACGATGCTTAGAACTTTGATATTATTGTATTTAATGTTTGACTCGACCCAAACATATAATCCGAAACATAGCCATAGAAAAAAAAAATTTAGGTCCTATCCCATAATTGGTGATTTTCGATCCCCGGATCAATTTCTAAAGCTTCGTCACTGGATACTAACTCATAATGGTAAGTGGTTGGTGATGATCCCACTTCACTGTAAATTCTCATTTATAATATATTTTTATAACATTAATTTCATTACTTCATAAGTGAATTACATGCATGTTGCATTTTAGTACTTGAAGGCAAAGACATGCACATTGAAGTAATTGAACCTTGATTTGGTATTTAAATTTTAAAGGTTGTGACATGTAGACTTGTTCTATGAACCTCACATATGATTTTGACACTTATAATTGAGATTAACGAATCTCACAATTTTTCACGAGTAAATTTAAAAACTAAAACATTAAGAGTTCGCAAAGTGTTGAGACAGAAACTTTGATTCTCACATTTTGAGTAAGTTTGTATGGAGTATAAGTGTATTGATATTAGTTTGGTTCTCATTGATGTACGGATGAGCACCGTACCAAAAATATCGATCTCGAAAATCTTTAGAGTTGGGTACTGGTACCGAAAATGCTCCGTATTGTAGAGTATGACGGTATGGTATTTGAAGTTAAATAGTTGTAAAATACCGGTACCAAACTAAAAGTAGCGATACCGAAAACATAAAAAAAATGGGTGTTGGATTTCGATCGCCATTAGTACCAAAATGGTGATCCCTAATAGTACGTACAGAGTTGGGTGCATCATGTTTTCATAGCCACACCAATGAATGAAGCTAAAAAAATGATTGTAAAAGTAGATGAAAATGCAGTAACAGAAAGTGACAATTCTGCACGTTACTCTTTATTCAACTGCCTACTCTATTATTCTATTAATATCTTTCCCTGTGACGTTTTTCTTTATAATATCTGCTGCATCTTAATCTCCTTTTTTCATCAGGTTGTTGTTTAATTTAATTTTAATTCTATATGCAACTTAGGATTATTTCTTCTTCTGCTGTGCATAACATTTTATTACTCTACTCTGCTCTACTGGTTGGTGCATCCATTTCACACTATATGTTATGAGCTCCAAATGGGCTTATTGGAAAAAAAAAAAAAAAAAAAAAGTGCCAAAAAGCGCGGCCACGCAGGGACACTTTTTTCACCCTTAATGCCACTTAGGATGAGCTCGGGACAGGATTTCTACCGTACCAATACCGATCTCGAACCGATACCTAAGATTATGGGTACCGATACCAATCCCGACCACCCTTGGTTCGGTACGAGATCGGTCCAGGATCGGTATTCGGGACAATATGCTCATCCCTAAATTGCCAATAAGGTGTGTTATCGGGTGCTTTACTGAAATGTGATATTTGGTTCTTTATTTAAAGCCACTTAGGTTGTAGTCTAGTGGTAGAGGGACAAACCCTCTTGGAGGGGAGTTCGAATCCCACGGTGGGTGAAAAATAATGGTGGAAAGTTTGGCTATTAAAAAAAGGTTTTTGGTTTTATAAAGCGAGAGACGCGCAAAAGCAACGAGGTCTAAAACCGTGGTGCGAAGTGCAAACCGGAAAAGCGGCAGGCTTTTCGTACCCAATGCGCAATGTGATTATATAATTTTTTTATATATCCCACAAGATTCTAGCACCTTCCAAAATATAGTTATAAATAAAGTTTATATATGATTTCACCTACATGTAGAAGCCAAAAAAACCAATTGTACAAGTGTTTGATGCATAAAAACAACAAAAGGCGCGCCTCTAACTGAAAAAAAAAAACCAAAAGATGCGCTTTGTGGAAAAAGGCACACCTCGGGTGACATAAGGCGTTGAGGCCTGCGCCTAGGCACGCTTTTTAAAACCCAGATTAGGTTGAGGTGGCTAGATATGATTGGTTGTTATATTATTTATTATTTAAAAAATATTAAAAAAAACAATAAAGGTTTCCTCACGCCCACGCTTAGCCCCGAGCGCAAAGCTCCTTTCGCGCCCCCCCTAGCTGTTGTGGCCAACTCTAACGCCCCCAATGAAGCCACATAACACATGGCCTTATGAATCATCTGCATTGCAGCAGCTTATATGATTCATTGAGTTTCTCTTTGGCTCACAAATTGCTAAAACTTCAGGTGTGTTTTATATGTAAATGGCGGCGATACGAGCTTCTAACAGCTGCTATTGCCAGATAAATCATTGGAAAACACCATACAATCTCAGCTTTTCAACATCTGTTTCTATTCAGAAGCTGGATATGCACGAATGTACCTCGCCTAAACTGGCGAGTTTACGCAGGCTTCATGTTCAGATGCAGCATACAAATGCTCAGCCCATGATATTGGGAAGCAGAGGTCAACCAATCACCATGGTTCCCATCAGTGAGGCAGTGAATAATAAACCGTTGTCGAAACAAAGATCAATACAAATTAAAGACCATTCAGGATTCCCACCTTCTGAAGAGTTCAGGGTCTTGCCATCAGATGAAAGTTTTAGATGGGCAAATGAGAATTATAATGCAGTACAAAGATCGATAGACGTGTGGTCTTTTGTTCTTTCTTTGCGTGCGCGTGTTCTGTTAGACAATGCTAAGTGGACATATCATGGCTCTTTCACAGAAGAAAAACAGGTTTGAATGTTTATTTTGAATAATCTTTAGTTTCTGTTATCAGTTTACCAACTTTTGTATGCATATTTAGAAAAACAGAAGAAGAGAAACCGCTTCATGGTTAAGAGAACGCGTGCTTCAACTTGGCCCGACTTTTATAAAATTGGCCAGTTATTCTCATCAAGATCAGATTTATTCCCACATGAATTTGTCGATGAGCTCGCCAAATTACAGGTATATGCTCACTTCTACGCATATAACATGCTAAAAGGTTAAATGCCGATTCTGATGTGTAATATTGTTATTATTATTATTATTGTGCACATTATATGGTTCAGGATAGAGTGCCAGCCTTTTCA